>OY856411.1:965924310-966571810 GCA_963693085.1 Alisma plantago-aquatica | reverse complement strand
GTTACTCATGGCTCTTACAACCTATCAATCTCATATGATGCCACTTTAACTAGGCAACATAGTATGTCACTATTCATAAAGCTAATAACATGCTTTCAATGAATATGATATCATAACCTTTACCTGGCTATGATTACTTCTTGCTAACCACCTGCATGATTAGTATAATTGAGGATATGCATATATAACAATATCATCACAATACCAAAACCTTTCAATTTCTTTTATAGTACACCACGGCCGTGCTTCCTTGCACGGTCGTGCAAAGGCAAGCTACCACGGCCGTGCTCCTTAGCACGGGCATGCTAAGAATCAACATATCACCATTGATTTTTAGGGTTTTGGATTTATTTACTTCAACATAGGGTTATTGAACCTCTTAGCTTACAAGGCATAAAGATTCTTCATGCTACAACTTGTAATTAGGGTTTCACACTCAAATCCATAACCCAGAATTACTCCATTCATCAAATCTCCCTAAATTAGGGTTTACTATTCACATTACATGTTATTACCCTAGAATTAGGGTTTACTATTCACTTCATAGTGAATTGAGCTCATAGCATCATTATGTATGAAAATTATCATCATTGGTACCCTCAAATTAGATTAAGATTCATCAATCATCTTAATTAGGGTTTTCATGATCTCACCTTGATGGATCATACCCTAATCATGTACATTCTTACATATTGAGGGTATATACTTGATTCTTATTCATATCAAGAGAATTCTCTCTCCTCTCACTACTAGATGATGTTTACATCACTCTAGATTAGGTTAAGTCAATTCAACTTGATTAATATAGGTCAAGTCATCTCCATTATGGTCATTAGGGTTTTCTTGATCAAGGGGTGTTTATTTAATTGAACCCTTCATGAGTGCCTTGATAATGTTCACCATTAACCATTACATGGGTCAATCTACTAATTACTTAACCCCTTAATGTCTTTAGGTATCATTAGGGTTTGAGTTAATCAACCATTGAACCATCTAAGCCTTCAAAGCATTAAAAAATCTTAACCCTAAAAGTCCCCAAACGATTTCACATTTCAACCTCCAAACGGTTTTGAAACCGTTTGGAAGGTTGACCATTTGACACCTTTGACCTTCAAGACCTCATGACACTCAAGACCGTTTGCCCTTAAACGGTCTTGAAACCGTTTCATCATGTTGACCGTTTGGACATGGTTGACTTTGAAACCGTTTGAACAAACCGCATGACCAAACCGCATGGGTTCAAACCGCATAAGCTCCAAACCGCATGACCTTCAAACGGTTTTGAAACCATTTGAGCCCAAACGGTCTTGAGACCATTTGGACTCAAACGGTCTTGAGACCGTTTGGTCCAAATGGCTCAAAACCGCATGGACCTTAAAGGTACATCAACACTTGTAATCAATTAGGGTTTTCAATGTTGAACCCCTCAATTGGTCTCATACATGTTAACCACTTATCAATTGAGACAATTAGGGTTATCCTTTAACCAATTGGACACTTAATTGACCCTCAATTGATAGCCAATTTGGGTTGAAACCAAATGAATTAGGGTTTGTAATCAATTAATCATCAACATTGATCAACATAAGTCTAATTGAAGTTGAACCCATCGATTGTCACTCAATTGGACCAGGACTTGGACCAAATGGTCTTGAGATCATTTGGACATCCTCCAAATGGTCTTGAGACCGTTTTCCCAAAGTCTCATCAAAATCTAAGTTAATTTGTTAAGGGTTGAACCCTAATTAAGTCACAAATCAGCACTTTCAATTATTTCAATAACCTATTGTGATTGGACATTCAATTGATCAAATTACCTTAACCCTATACCTCCAAACGGTCTTGGGTGATCCCCAAACGGTCTTGAGACCGTTTGGGTGATCCCCAAATGGTTTTGAAACCGTTTGGGCCACTTAACCCAAACTTCAACACAATTGGTCCTTGAAATCAGCAATTGAACCCGATTAGGGTTTAGAGGATTGAAGTGCCTTCAACTTGTGATTTACTTGCAATTAGATTATGATTCTTCATGGATGATTAATTCATAATGTGTCCAGAAGACCTCTAAACAGTCAACGCTTGGTCAAACTTTCCAAACGGTCTTGGAGACTGTTTGAATCTAAACGGTCTTGCAAACCGTTTAGAGCAAAGGTCCAAGGTCGTTTGGTAAAGTAGGATAAGGAATAACATTGGTATTAACGCCCATCATCTTCTACCTTGAGACCAAGGTCTGTTCTTCACGGTTTTACTTGCAAAAGTGCAAGGAAGAGTAGGGGAAAGGAAGAACTAGCAACTAACACATAGAAAAGAGATGCATAACAAAGCAAAAGGGTTTAGAGTCATAAAACCCGCCTTAAGGTCATTCCTAGAGCTCCAAGCTTCCAAGCATTTAATGGCGTCTTGAGCTCCACAGGTTTTCCAAGGTCGTTTCTCCAAGAAATGGTTGGGAAAAGTCAGCTAGAAAGAAGAACCAAGTAAGAAAGATCATAAAACCAACCTTGCACCATGAATTCCTCCATGAATTCGAGCAAGAAGATGACCCAAGCTTACCTAGAACTCCCTAGACGTTCTCCTCTGCTCCAGAGCTCTACCTTAGTCGGTTTAAGCAAGGGGATAAGTGAAGAAGTGAAGGAAACATTTACTTGGTCTGCAAAGAAAGGTGCATATGTACTTTGGGCAAAACTTCATCATAAGGACAACTAGTTTCTTAGTTTCTCATCTAGGTCCTTCTCTCCTTCTAAGCACATTTCTCCTTCTCCAAACTTAAACAAAACTCCTTCTAAAACCAAGGGTTAAAGGCAAAGAAGGTCAACTTATTACTAAGGTGCATGTATATAAAAGGTCTCTTTACTTACAACTTGGTGATTTTGTTACAAGAGTTATCAGTCTTAATTAATATTTCAAATGAAGCGCCCCTTCATCATTTTTACTCTAAATGATATCAAGAGTCATAAAAGATATTCTAGAAGGTGTATTTTACAAGTTGCACCCCATATTTTGGGTAAATTACACTTTACACCAAAATTAGGGTTTAGAACACAAAGATTGCTCCACAAGCTGCATCTTGGTGCCCAAGCTTGGGGAATCCATCATACTTCATCATATTTATTCTTATGATGTCTCAACACCAAAGGAACATCTTATCATGCGTAATTGCAAGTTAACCCTTCTAATTAGGTAAATAGCACATAGGTCCCTATATTACAAAACAATACTACAACATTGGTTAAAAAGGACAGAAATGGAAACATATGTTCCTCAAGAGTTTTAATTATATAACAAAAGATAATCACAAGCATTTATTTACACAATTAAGCAAAACACCTAGGGTTAACTCATTACCCAGGTCAGGGATGTTACAAATTATCCACCCCTTATAAGGATTTCATCCTCGAAATCAACAAAACATATTAAGAGAAAAGAGCAGGGTATTTCCTTCTCATCTCTTTCTCTAGTTCCCATGTGGCTTCTTCAATACCACGATGATTCCAGAGGACTTTCACAAGGTTTATATATTTCTTTTTCAGCTTTTTAATTCTATTATCAAGGATTGACACTGGTCCTTCCTCATAAGATATATCATCATTCAATTCTACCTCCATAGGTTGTAGAACTGACTCAGTATCAGGGTGACATTTCCTTAGCATAGAAATGTGAAACACAGGGTGTAACCTCTGTAACTCGGGTGGCAACTCTAGTCTATAGGCTACCTTTCCAACCCGTTCAATGATTGGATAAGGCCCCATAAACCTAGGAGCTAACTTCTCTTTCCTTCTAAAATAGAGGACTCCTTTCCAAGGTGAGACCTTGAGATACACTCTGTCTCCAACCAAGAACTCTAAAGGTCTGCGACGTCTGTCAGCATAAGATTTTTGCCTATCCTGTGCAGTCTTAATCTGTTGTTGTATCACTTTGATCTTCTCTGTGGTCTGCTGCACAAGATCATGACCTAACAGCTGATATTCACCGATTTCATACCAACATATGGGTGATCTACAACGTCTACCATACAAAGCTTCATAAGGTACCATATCAATGCTATGTTGATAGCTATTGTTGTAGGCAAACTCTATCAAGCTTAGGTGCAGATCCCAACTCCTTGTAAACTGGAGAACACATGCTCTCAGCAAGTCTTCCAAGGTCTGTATAGTCCTTTCAGACTGTCCATCAGTCTGTGGATGAAAGGCTGTACTAAACCTTAACTGGGTGCCTAAAGCTCTGTGCATTCGTTCCCAAAAATGACTCATAAAATGGGGGCCTCTTTTTGAAACTATAGTGACTGGAACTCCGTGTAGTCACACTATCTATTGAACATACAACTGTGCTAGCCTCTCAGCAGAATAGGTTGTTTTGACAGGTAAGAAATGTGTTGTCTTTGTCAACCTATCAACTATTACCCAAATGGAATCATGCCCTTTGTTTGTCCTTGCTAGGCCAACAACAAAGTCCATGGTCACATGATCCCAGTTCCACTGTGGTATGGGTAAATGTTGCATTGTTCTTACAGGCTTCTGGTGTTCAACTTTAACTTGCTGACACACAGGACACCTCAGAACAAACTCTGCAACATCCTTCTTCATTCCAGGCCACCAATACATATCTTTCAAGTTTCGATACATCTTGGTGCTCCCTGGATGCATGGCATACATCGAAGAATGAGCTTCTTCCAGGACTAACTTTCTCAAGTTATTCACCTCCGACACTATCATCCTCCCATGATAACAAGCTACTTGATCATTCGAGTCATGGAAACCATCTCTTTTCTCATCACCATACTCTGATCTGATCTGTTGAACTACATCATCAACTTGCTGTGCCTCCTTGATCTGTTCTCTTAGGGTAGGCTTTATATGCATCTCAGCTAACAACCCGGATAACAATGACACCTTCAACTGTACATTGTCTTGCCTTAAGGAGATAAGCATATCTCTCCTAGAACATACTAAGGAATTTAGTTGTGCTCTATCTAAGGCTGGTGTTGTTGATTTCCTACTCAAAGCATCTGCAACTACATTGGCCTTCCCTAGATGGTAATCAATTGTATAATCATAGTCTTTGATCAACTCCATCCAGCGACGTTGCCTCATGTTAAGCTCATACTGAGAGAAGATGTACTTAAGGTTCTTGTGATCAGTGAAAATCTGGAATGTCTCTCCATAGAGATAGTGTCTCCAGATCTTCAAAGCATGAACCACAATAGCTAACTCCAGATCGTGTTTTGGATAATTCTCCTCGCGTTTCTTAAGCTGTCGGGAAGCAAAAGAAATCACTTGTTTATCCTGCATAAACACACATCCGAGTCCATTCTTGGAGGCATCACAGATACCACATATCCCTTGCCTTGCTCAGGTAACACAAGTACAAGTGCACTTGTCAACCTCTCCTTCAACGACTAGAAAGATTGTTGGCACTTATCACTCTAGACAAAAGGAACTTCCTTCCGGGTCAACTTAGTCAAGGGTAAGGCTATAGAACTGAAGTTCTTAATGAACCTTCGGTAATAGCCAGCCAACCCTAAGAAACTATGAATCTCTGTCGGTGTCTTTGACTGTTCCCATTGTAGAACAAATTCTACCTTTTTAGGGTCAACATGAATACCTGAGGCAGATATCACATGTCCAAGGAAAGATACTTCCGACAACCAGAACTCACACTTGCTAAACTTAGTGTATAGCTTATGTTCTCTTAGCAAGGTTAGAGCCTGACGAAGATGCTGTTCATGCTAGTGAGCATCTCGACTATAGATCAGAATGTCGTCTATAAAGACAACAACACACTGATCGAGAAAAGGTCGGAAGATTCTATTCATTAGTTCCATAAATGCAGCTGGTGCATTAGTTAGTCCAAACGACATAACTGTGAACTCATAGTGACCATACCTTGTCCTAAAGGTAGACTTGGATATGTCACTACCCTTAATACGGAGTTGATGATATCCTGACCTCAAGTCTATCTTTGAGAAGACAATTGCACCATGCAACTGGTCAAAGAGATCATCAATCCTCAGCAGAGGGTACTTATTCTTTGTTGTTACTTTATTTAATTGTTTGTAGTCAATGCACAACCGCATTGATCCGTCTTTATTTTTAATGAAAAGGACCGGAGCACCCCATGGTGAAGTACTCAGTCGGATGAAACCCTTCTCAAGCAACTCCTGAAGTTGTTTCTTGAGTTCTGCCATCTCGGCAGGCGCCATCCTATACGGTGTCTATGCCATAGGTTGTGTGTCTGGGATCAAATTGATCTCAAAATCAATTTCCCGAGGCGGTGTCACACCTGGAAGTTCTTCAAGGAATACATCTTCAAATTCCCTGACTATAGGAACTTCAGCAGGGTTAGGACTCTCCATGGTAGTATCTACCACATGGGCCAAGAATGCATAACATCCTTGCCTCATCAGCTTCTCAGCAACCATAGCTGTCATAAGACAGGTGGATAGAATCTTTCTCTCTCCTTGAAAGATCCATGTGTCCCTTTCATCAGCAAACACAACTTGCTTGGATTCACAATCCAAAACAACCCTATACCTTTCCAGGGTTTCCATCCCAAGGATTATATCAAATCCTTGCATCTCAAGTGGTATAAGATCCACTTGAATGTGATGATCAGAAAAGAAGAGGATGCAGGAAGAGCATACCTCATGCAACACAACAGACCCTCTCAACGGAGTCTCAAGCAACAAGCTATCTGCCCTATGACTGATTGTCAAATTGCAGATACGAATCACTCTTCGAGTGATAAAGGAGTGCGTAGCACCCGGGTCAATCAAAACAGATACAACACAGGATGTAGACATATCAGAATGTAACAACTCCATCTGACCTGCCACAACCTGAGGGTTGATTACTACATCAGGTGGGTTCATTGCATAGAACCTTGCTGTCGCCTGAGGTTGATTCGGTGCTGACGATCCAGCTTGGGATGCTTGTCCATGTCCTCTAGCTGTTCCTGGAAACTATCTTCTCTGAGATCCTTGCTGACTCTGCCTCTGTGGTTGTGTCATACTTGCTGGTCTAGCTCTACAGTCTTTCATTAGATGCCCCATCTTCCCACAAATATAACAACTTCTATCCAGTTGTTGTGGTCTTGGTGGTCCTGTGACTGACATAGATGCTGGACTACGAGCTCCTTGTAGTGGTAGGCTTCATCCTCTACCTCTACTCGGTGTCCACTGTGTCTGAGCACTAGGTCTAGGTGGTGGTGGTGTAGGTACAGAAAATCTAGGCTTCTTGAAGTCTCTAGATGAAGATCCCTGGAACTGAGGATATCTCTTATGGGTTTGTCTTTTCTCAGCTACAGACCTCTCTATCCTTTGGACTAACTCAACGAAGGTAGCAAACCTCTCCCGGTTCTCTAGGGCAGACACGAGAGTAGTTAACTCAGCGTTCAACCCTTTCTCGAACCTACTAATCCTCTCTTCTTCTGTAGCAGCCATATGCGGACAGAACCGCAACAGCTCCATAAACTTAGCTTCGTATTCACTAATGTTCATCAGACCTTGCCTTAACCTCTCGAACTGAGAGATTTTCTCATCCAAGAACGTATTAGGAAAATATCTATTGATAAATTCCCGTCGAAAGACTTCCCACGCAACCTCCACACCAGGCCTCTTCTGCTCTTCCATGGTCCACCAGTGACCAGCACTCCCCTTGAGAAGATAGATAGCATGTCTAACCTTCTCAACTTCTGGGATGTTCAGGATTCTAAAAGCCTTCTCTAGTTCGATTAACCATAGGTTAGCATCTGCGGGATCAGCTGTTCCAAAGTACTCAGTCGCTCTGACTCGGCGAAGTCATTCAAACGTCTTGCCGATACCTTGTCCTTCTGATTGGGCAGGTGCCCTAGGTGCAGGCATGGGCATCCTATATGTGATGTGTGTCATAGCAGTCATAAAATGCCCGAACATGGTCTGGACAGCTGGGTTTCCCATGTCCGCTGGGTTAAATTGAGGTGGCTCTGGTACAGGTTGCTCTATCTCTGGGTTCCTTGCACCTTCTCAGGGTGCAGCAACACTACTCTCTGCCACATACTCCTCGTATGGTCCAAACATCCTTACTTATCTTCTTCTCCTGAGGAGCAGAAGACTCTATTAGATATACTGGAAAACACTTAGGAATAGACTCGACATCCTAAGTCCTATGTCTCTGTAGACTCAGCAAACCTAGAGCTCTGATACCATTAAACTGAGACGTCTTACTTTGGAAAACAAGATTAACTAATGCGGAAGCGAATTACTGAAAATCACTGGAAATTAAAACTTTTAAAGCAAAGATCTTCAAGCATAAAACTCTTTTATATTTAAACAAGATAAACTGTTTACATCATTGTAAAATCACCACTCGAGTGATTATATACATCCAGATACAAAATATCAAGGCTTAAAGCCAAAAACCTCAGACCTACTGACTCCTAGGACCTGAGAGTACAAAGACGACATAAGACAAACTAACTACATGACTTGACAGTCAATATCTCCACCTGAGATTCACTGCTGCCCTTGGTGTTGCTGCTGCTGATACTGCTCACCCTCAGATTGGTTTCTCCGTCCTCGACGTCTGCCTAAAAAGTTGAAATCTACGGGGTGAGACAATTTTAAATAATTGTCCCAGCGAGAGTTATAACTCTCCGCCAGAAGCTTTGTTATAGCAAATAAGGAATAACATAAGTAAGGTAACTTAAATCATTCAGCAAGAAGTTTGATTATAAGTAAAACATCTTTTACTTAAGCAATCACTTCATTAAGGAATATAAAGAACATGTATACTAGATACTTGAACAGACTATTAATGTAAACAATGTAACATCAATCATTGTTTTTCGTAGTTCAACCTAAGCATATATGCTACACGGTTGATTATGTTTTACAAACATTATTATGCCCTACGGAGATGAGGTATACCGCTCATACTCCAACCGATCACTATTAAGTCGCATCGGTATCATACATATGTCATCAAAAGAGCCGGATTCTTATGACCTCATCTTCCTCAGTCAGTGTGAGGATCAACATGCATGACACCTCGTGTCTCTGCTAAGATAGCTTACCAGGGTATTCTGGCACTTCGCTATTAGAGTCATAGTGACATTCTATACTGTGTTCGCTATCGAAAGATCTCTTATTTATCTCTCATCGATGCGACATAAAAGATTCCCTCAGGAGATTAGTAATATATCATCCCGGCATAAACATATAGTGAAGGATTGATAGATTAAGATACATCTACATCAATTCCTACACTAGGACGTAAGGATATTCATGTCCATATTCCCCCACATACTCATAAGTATGTGATCCAGGAGTTCCCTTAGGAAAACCTGTTTCACCATCATTTAGCTTCTGACAATGATGGATCTATGATCAGGGCTCTACATGGTATGGTTATACTTGATTAGTTAGGTACATTTCATCATTCTTTTAGCATCAAGCATGTTCTCAAACATTAATCATTAGAACAACAACTATGAAAGTAGAATACTAAATGCATCAAGCTTAACTCACATTAGTGATCATATGGATATCAATTCTTAATCATTTCATCATAAGTCATCTAATCAGCATGACCTTGATGTTACTCATGGCTCTTACAGCCTATCAATCTCATATGATGCCACTTGAACTAGGCAACATAGTATGTCACTATTCATAAAGCTAATAACATGCTTTCAATGAATATGATATCATAACCTTTACCTGTATATGATTACTTCTTGCTAACCACCTGCATGATTAGTATAATTGAGGATATGCATATATAACAATATCATCACAATACCAAAACCTTTCAATTTCTTTTATAGTACACCACGGCCGTGCTTCCTTGCACGGTCGTGTAAAGGCAAGCTACCACGGCCGTGCTCCTTAGCACGGGCGTGCTAAGAATCAACATATCACCATTGATTTTTAGGGTTTTGGATTTATTTACTTCAACATAGGGTTATTGAACCTCTTAGCTTACAAGGAATAAATATTCTTCATGCTACAACTTGTAATTAGGGTTTCACACTTAAAGCCATAACCCAAAATTACTCCATTCATCAAATCTCCCTAAATTAGGGTTTACTATTCACATTACATGTTATTACCCTAGAATTAGGGTTTACTATCCACTTCATAGTGAATTGAGCTCATAGCATCATTATGTATGAAAATTATCATCATTGGTACCCTCAAATTAGATTAAGATTCATCAATCATCTTAATTAGGGTTTTCATGATCTCACCTTGATGGATCAGACCCTAATCATGTACATTCTTACATATTGAAGGTATATACTTGATTCTTATTCATATCAGGAGCCTTCTCTCTCCTCTCACTACTAGATGATGTTTACATCACTCTAGATTAGGTTAAGTCAATTCAACTTGATTAATATAGGTCAAGTCATCTCCATTATGGTCATTAGGGTTTGCTTGATCAAGGGGTGTTTGTTTAATTGAACCCTTCATGAGTGCCTTGATAATGTTCACCATTAACCATAACATGGGTCAATCTACTAATTACTTAACCCCTTAATGTCTTTAGGTATCATTAGGGTTTGAGTTAATCAACCATTGAACCATCTAAGCCTTCAAAGCATTAAGCAATCTTAACCATAAAAGTCCCCAAATGATTTCACACTTCAACCTCCAAACGGTTTTGAAACCGTTTGGAAGAGTTGACCGTTTGGCACCTTTGATCTTCAAAACCGCATGACACTCTAGACCATTTTCCCTTAAACGGTCTTGAAACCGTTTCATCATGTTGACCGTTTGGACATGGTTGACTTTGAAACCGTTTGAACAAACCGCATGACCAAACCGCATGGGTTGAAACCGTATAAGCTCCAAACCACATGACCTTCAAACGGTTTTGAAACCATTTGAGCCCAAACGGTCTTGAGACCGTTTGGTCGAAATGGCTCAAAACCGCATGGACCTAAAAGGTACATCAACACTTGTAATCAATTAGGGTTTTCAATGTTGAACCCCTCAATTGGTCTCATACATGTTAACCACTTATCAATTGAGCCAATTAGGGTAAAATCCTTTAACCAATTGGACACTTAATGGACCCTCAATTGATAGCCAATTTGGGTTGGAACCAAATGAATTAGGGTTTGTAATCGATTAATCATCAACATTGATCAACATAAGTCTAATTGAAGTTGAACCCATCGATTGTCACTCAATTGGACCAGGACTTGGCCCAAACGGTCTTAAGATCATTTGGACATCCTCCAAACAGTCTTGAGACTGTTTGCCCAAAGTCTCATCAAAATCTAAGTTAATTTGTTAAGGGTTGAACCCTAATTAAGTCACAAATCAGCACTTTCAATTATTTCAATAACCTATTGTGATTGGACCTTCAATTGATCAAATTACCTTAACCCTAGACCTCCAAACGGTCTTGGGTGATCCCCACGGTCTTGAGACCGTTTGGGTGATCCCCAAACAGTTTTGAAACCATTTGGGCCACTCAATCCAAACTTCAACACAATTGGTCCTTGAAATCAGCAATTGAACCCGATTAGGGTTTAGAGGATTGAAGTGCCTTCAACTTGTGATTTACTTGCAATTAGATTATGATTCTTTGTAGATGATTAATTCATAATGTTTCCAGCAGACCTCTAAACGGTCAATGCTTGGTCAAACTTTCCAAACGGTCTTGGAGACCGTTTGAATCTAAACGGTCTTGCAAACTACATGAAATCAAACGATTGTGAAACTGTTTGGTTTCAAACGGTCTTGCAAACCGTTTAGACCAAAGGTCCAAGGTCGTTTGGTAAAGTAGGATAAGGACTAACATTGGTATTAACGCCCATCATCTTCTACCTTGAGACCAAGGTCTGTTCTTCACGGTTTTACTTGCAAAAGTGCAAGGAAGAGTAAGGGAAAGGAAGAACTAGCAACTAACACATAGAAAAGAGATGCATAATAAAGAAAAAGGGTTTAGAGTTATAAAACCCACCTTAAGGTCGTTCCTAGAGCTCCAAGCTTCCAAGCTTCCAAGCCTTTAATGGCATCTTGAGTTCCACAGGTTGTCTAAGGTCGTTTCTCCAAGAAATGGTTGGGAAAAGTCGGCTAGAAAGAAGAACCAAGTAAGAAAGATCATAAAACCAACCTTGCACCATGAATTCCTCCATGAATTCGAGCAAGAAGATGACCCAAGCTTACCTAGAACACCCTAGATGTTCTCCTATGCTATAGAGCTCTGCCTTAGTCAGTTTAAGCAAGGGGATAAGTGAAGAAGTGAAGGAAACGTTTACTTGGTCTGCAAAGAAAGGTGCATATGTACTTTGGGCAAAACTTCATCATAAGGACAACTAGTTTCTTAGTTTCTCATCTAGGGCCTTCTGTCCTTCTAAGCACGTTTCTCCTTCTCCAAACTTAAACAAAACTCCTTATAAAACCAAGGGTTAAAGGCAAAGAAGGTCAACTTATTACTAAGGTGCATGTATATAAAAGGTCTCTTTACTTACAACTTGGTGATTTTGTTACAAGAGTTATCACTCTTAATTAATATTTCAAATGAAGCGCCCCCTTCATCATTTTTACTCTAAATGATGTCAAGATTCTTAAAAGATATTCTAGAAGGTGTATTTTACAATTTTCACCCCATATTTTGGGTAAATTACACTTTACACCAAAATTAGGGTTTAGAACACAAAGATTGCTCCACAAGCTGCATCTTGGTGCCCAAGCTTGGGGAATCCATCATACTTCATCATATTTATTCTTATGATGTCTCAACACCAAAGGAACATCTTATCATGTGTAATTGCAAGTTAACCCTTCTAATTAGGTAAATAGCACATATGTTCCTGTATTACAGAACAATACTACAACATTGGTTAAAAAGGACAGAAATGGAAACATATGTTCCTCAAGAGTTTTAATTACATACCAAAAGATAATCACAAGCATTTATTTACACAATTAAGCAAAACACCTAGGGTTAACTCATAACCCAGGTCAGGGATGTTACACTAGCGATGGGTAGAGAGAGGTGACCGGTCAGACCCAAGATTCGACAACGATTCGGGGCTCCAAGTAGAGCACATTCATCTCCAGTTCACGATCCACAACATCATCATTGATGAGTGTGAGGTCCTCCAGTGAGGCTACCAGTGTCAGGGAATGACAGAGTGACCGGAGTCCATCGTCGGTGATGAGGCAGCATCTCTAGAGGCAGATGGAGGAGAGTCCGGAAGGTCGAGATGCGGGGGCGGTGAGGTGGTTGTTGTTGAGGTCGACCAGCATGCTGCAGTTGCTCAGCCCGTCTGCCGCCTGCTGCGCGACCTGTGCCTCATCCGCGGCCACGTTGTCCAACTTGGTTCTGGTTGTTCAGCCTTCCTCTTGCTGCGCCTCTGCCGCTTTCATCCTGCCTCACCCAGTTCATGTTTTCCAGCCAGCGGCTTACTGTGCCTCTGGTTACACTGGCTCCTTGATCGATTTGAAGGAGAGCGAAGACGATTGCCCCGATGAGTGTGAGAAGCACGCAGATGATGGTCACCACTAGAACTTTCAAGCAGTAGGTGATCAACTGTGCAGTCTTGAATCTGAGGATGCTTCCACAGTGGGTGTTATTTGATTGTTATGTAGTATTTTAAAATAATATAAAGGTGGCTTTCAAATATGTATTGGTGTTGACGTTAATCTATTTGATCAGTATGTCCGTGAGAGTCAATCATATGTTTTGACATGATTTTTATAAATAAGAATAATCACGATACACTTATGTGATGTTGACTTGTGGTTGTGCCTGGCTGTTTGTACAAATTTTAACTATTCTTGTCCATAAGTAATAATTTATACATGAAAAGAGAGTGAACACATGTATTGTCCTATATTGCAGTGAAGAGACAAGTGGAAGCTATTCCTTAAGGACCCAAATGCATTCTTTCTAATTGTGGTTATTTTTGATAGAGTATAATTTCTTTAAAACATTTCATTGTTGGTGGTCCTCTTACTTAATTAAATGAGAATGGAAATCCTTTCACATGGAGTAGAGAATTTAGTAGAGGGAGAGTCAATCGTAATGTAGGTGAGTTTGTAATATAGATAGTAATATTGTAATAAGCAAGTGTCATATGTAATATAGACAGTCACATTGTAATAGGAAAGAGCCAACTGTAATGTAAGTGACAATTTTATAATACGGATAGTCATATTGTAATAAGTAAGTGTCATATGTAATATAGAACTACACATTGTAATAGGCAAGAGCCAACCGTAATGTAGGTGACCGTTTTGTAATATAAATACTCATATTGTAATAAGCTAGTGTCATCTGTAATATGGACAATCACATTATAATAGGTAAGAGCCAACCATAATGTAGGTGACAATTTTGTAATATGGATACTCATATTGTAATAAGCAAGTGTCATCTGTAATATGGACTGTCACATTGTAATAGGAAAGAGGCAACTGTAATGTATGTGATAATTTTATAATATGGATAGTCATGTTGTAATAAACAAGTGTCATATGCCATATGGACAGTGACATTGTAATAGGCAAGAGCCAATCATAATGTAGGAGACAATTTTGTAATATGAATACTCATATTGTAATAAACAAGTGCCATCTATAATTTGAGCATCCACAGTGTAATAGGAAAGAGTCAACCATAATGTAGGTGTCAGTTTGTAATATGGATAGTCATATTGTAATAAGCAAGTGTCATCTGTAATATGGACCAGTCACATTGTAATAGACAACAACCAACCGTAATGTAGGTGACAGTTTTGTAATATGGATATTCATATTGTAATAAACATCTGGGCACTAAACAAATTATCAAACTTAGTATATTGACAAATGAGAGTGTTCACAAAGTATTCCTCAGATTTAACATATCTCTAAGTTCCATCCGGCAAGTCCTTCAGGTTGCAAAAACCTTAACTGTAGTGGGGGAAGCAAATCTCATTGCCGAGAAGACTAGATAGATAAATGGCCTAGTAGAGTGTGTTGGTTCGTCGGAAGATACATTTCATGACCAAGAGATGGCATCTGGGCAATGCATTTTGTCAAACATTTTGTATGCACACGATCAGAACACCTTTTGGAGGCAAGAGTGTCATCTCAAAACATCTACACAATTTCAAGCCAGCGGTTAACCAGAATTACGCAGACAAGGACCATTGATGAGGAAGCGGCCCCAAATACAAGATTGGTATTGCTGCCGACAAGGTTGGTATTGCGGCTGACATAGCGATAATGGTAGGAGCATTTGCTGGACTGGGAATTATGGATGCCAAGTCATACAGAAAACCCAAAGGGCTCGACAAGAATAAGAAGCAGGTTGGTGGATGGGTCCTGCCTCTCAACACCATAGGTGGTGGTGGCCACTCTAGTTTTATGAGCGGGGCAGGCAGGAGCCAGACCAACATGTCTACAATTAATTACTCCTCCGCTGCATCGGTCTTGGACAAAGGTTCTCACTGGCTGAACTCTGACAAGCTACTCACAACTTCCACGACAAGGCCGTGATCAAGAACGTGTACATCAGTGACCTGGATGACAGGATCAAGGTAGCCGTGAAGCACGGAGCAGGGGATCAACGAGTTCCAGACGGAGATCCAGATGATGTCCAAATTGTGGCACTGACACCTCGTGTCTCTCATAGGCTACTACAACGAGAACTCAGAGATGATCCTCATCTATGAGTTCATGGCCAACGGGCCCATACGTGACCACCTCTATGAAAACAAAGGCAGTGATGGAAGCAGCCGGCCAAATCTCTCGTGGAAGCAACACCTCGAGATTTGTATCTGTTCAGCTTGTGGACTGCACTACCTTCCACCGCCGCACCCACCACCTCCACCTGCATCTCTACTTTTGCACCCACCGCCACCCCCTTTTGCTTTGTCACTGTGGTTGCGGTCTTTGTTAATGGAGACGTTGTGATGACCAATTCACTTTAAGGACTCATCCATGCATCTGGAAGGGCATACAAGGACACCTTACTTGGGTGTCAATGCGCGCATCATCCTCGCCTATAGCCGTACTCCATAAATGAGTGTGCCTCCGATTAAAGACAATGACACTAGTTAGGCGGCGGTGTGAGGATTCGGAGAGACGACGAATGACGACACAGAGTCCACCGCAATTAAATCTGTATTTACCAAATATGCCACCGTGTTTTTAAGCACGGGTAGCCAAACTAAAGTACCCGCATGGGTATTAGATGAACAACCATATATATATATATATATATATATATATATATATATATATATATATATATATATATATATATATATATATATAGTACGTTTTCATTGCCCGCGCGGGTACTGTAGCGGAGCTGCCCGTTTCAGAAAATGCGGTGGCATATATTGTAAATAATCCAAAAAAGTAAGGACGCGCTAGTACTTTCAGAAGAAACACATTCGTGACTCATTCTCCGCCTGAAAACCCCAATTCTGCCTTCTTCCCACTCCAGAACTCCCGAATTCATCCACCTTGGTCTCCACTCCCAAACCCCAATTGTCGAATTCTTCGGCCTGTGGTCTACATTGCCCATAATTTGGGTGATTTGGTCTGTACTTGCGCTGTTGTGTGTGGCGTTCTTCTCCGCTGCAGCATTCACCGCAGTTTCTACCGCAACTGCTTTTTCCAGTCTCTGCCGCTGAGATCAAAATGGGGAAAACAAAGGTAAAAGCAAAGAAGGCGACTGGAAAGGGAAGTACAAAAATAACAGACAGTGAGGATTTGTTGAGAAAGCACTATGAAGATGTGGACAACATGGTAGAAGAGGTAGCTGCAACCATACTGCAAGGAGATGAAACATGCAAGAGTATTGAAGAGCACATCGAACATGCTATGCCGACAAAAGAAAAGAAAGTTAAGAAGAAGAAATACAACGTTGAGAAAATTGACACTCTCCAGAAGACTGCTGGAGATGACAACACATTAGGGGAGAAACCAGTCGATGACGATACTGAGAAACAATTGGATGTAGTGCATGAAGAGAATGAAGAGCCAGAAACAGACAACGCATCAGGGGAGAAACCAGCCGATGACGTTACTGAGAAACAATTGGCTGTAGTGCATGAAGAGACTGAAGAGACAGAAATAGAAGATGCTGAAGAAGTTGAACAAGATGAAGCAGAAGATCGCAACAGAAACCAGAATAAGACTTTGGAACAAAAAACCAAGCAAAAAGGAAAAGCAAAAAATGCAGAAGAAGGTAACATTGATTATTTTTACACTTCTATACGAAAGTGTAACTTGCTGGACTAAAGAGTAACAGTGCTGACAATAGAGTAACTTTGATCACATTAATTATCCTGAAAAGTAACTATGATCCAAGAAAAGTAACTAGATGAACTAACAAGTAACTATATCGACATGAAAGTAACTATGTGGATCAAAAAGTAATTGTTATACATCTGACAGTAACTTTGATCCAAGAAAAGTAACTAAAGTAACGGAAAAGTAACTTTGATCCAAGAAAAGTAACTAGATGAACTAACAAGTAACTAAAGTAACTGAAAAGTAATTATGATCCAAGAAAAGTAACTAGATGAACTAACAAGTAACTATATCGACATGAAAGTAACTTCATGGATCAAAAAGTAACTGTTATACATCAAATAGTAACTTTGATCCAAGAAAAGTAAACCACATTTGCAAATCTGATACTGTACTATGTGAGAAGGAAAGTAACTAGATGAACTAACAAGTAACTATATGTACTCGATCTATTTATGTACATTTTAGGGCACTTTATGTTCATACGGTACTCGGTCTATTTATGTACATTTATGTTAGCATAACCAATATAATACCCCACAAACTCATCTGATCTACAAATGATGACTAAAAAGTACATTTACTGATATGACGTAACTCTGAAAAATGAATAGTAACTCTGAAAGTTAAAAAGTAACTACCTAAAAACAAGAAAATAGCATGTTGAATTGAAAAAGTAACACTGAAAGCTAAAAAGTAACTAGACAAATTAACACAAACTTTTTCATATAGATGCAGGTACATGAAAGCTTTTCCATAGATGCTACATAAAAAGTTACAACAACATACAAAACAACATGCTGTTTAGCACAAATCAAATGAGGATGATGAAGTCAACCACATTTGCAAATCTGATAGCCATGCCTCATCTTACTATAGATGTAACTCTTTTAGAAGATATGATTGAGAGATATGTTGAAGATGACAAGTTCATGTTAGCACCAGGTTTTTAGGCGAGGATGACTGTAGACGATGTAGGAGTGATACTAGGTTTGCCTTGTAAAGGTATGGAAATAGTTCCATGAAAGCAATCACAGATTGTAAGAAAAATATGGGAGGATTTTGCTAATGCAATAAGAGGAAAAGATAAAGTTGGTGAAAGTAGTAAGAAAATAAGAGAGAAGGATGTGTTACACAAGGAGAACTTGAGTAAACTCTGGCAGGAATTTGCAAAGAACAACTCCGAAGAAAACTACCAAAATATGTGTCGTGCATGGATGTTGCACTTGTTAGCAACATTCCTTTTACCAGACACTAGCTATTGTGCCCCCATTTACCTTCTACATTATTTGGATGATGTAACTGCTACAGGGCAGTTAAACTGGGCAACGTTAGTGCACGACAACATATTTAAGAGAATGAAAGTTTTAAGTGAGAATATAAGGATGAGGAGAAGAGGGGAAACCAGCAAAAGAACACTCTACACAATTGGATGGGTAATGTGCTTGTGTGTAAGTGACACATTGCATAGTTACTTTGGTTACATTAAACAACCATATATGAACATTTAAAACACTGATTTATACTTTTCTTGTCAACACAGGTCTAGGCTTATGAGCTAACAGGGATAGAAGAGCCTACATTCTTTGAGGCAAAACCATGAATAAAAAGATGGGCAACACCTCTTAAGATGCTGAAGGATTTTAAAAGTTTGGACAATGATAATGTAAGAATCAGTGTGGGTAAAGTGAAAATAAATATGCCAATTAATATAAAATCTTTATAATAAATTGATAACTTTTGTGCACACGTTTTTGCAGTGTTGAAGAAGGATGACAATGATGATTGGGAAGCTACAAAGGCAGTGAAAGATTTGCCTTATTATCTCGCAGCAAATAAAGCCAAGAGCAAGGTAGTTAGTAAGAAGATACTTACACCAAATAACACAAGCAGAGAAGTCTCGGGAAGCTTGGAGAATAGAGTATTGATTCTTGAGGACGAGCTGAGACTGCAGAAGGAAACATGCAACAGAATTGCCCTAGAAGCTTTTACTGCTCTAAGAGAAGAAAACGAGCAGTTGACGAGAAGACTAGAGGAAGTTGAATATGAAAATAGATTGCTAAGGATGCAAGCTGACAATTACAAGCATTCACAATCTGCAGCTACACCAACTCCCAATTTCATTGAGAATGAAAGTTGGCATTCAGGTGATTTAAGTGTAATAAGACATAGGACGTAGGATCTGAAGAAAAAGTTGTTGGAAATGGACCAACATGGACCTACACAAGAAAGACCAAGATTGAGCAAGCTTCGACTAAGGAGAAAAGTAGTGGAGAAAATGACGGAAAATGTACCACAAGATTCAAAGAAAGTAGAAGAATATCCATCTGAAGAAACCAAAGAACCAACACAAGATGAAATGGAAAAAGATCCATCTAAAGAAAATCCAGCTGAAGAAAAATACACAGAAGAAAAAGAAGAACTAGCAGATAGAAAAGAGCCAGCAGAAGATGTAATGGAAAGCATAATGATGGATATAGACAATGAAGTTGGAGTGAATGAGAAGGAGATAAATTCTGGTGAAGTTGAGATGAAAACAACTAAAATGTTGAGAAAGAGGAAGGGGAAGATGCAGATGGGCATTGGGAGCATAGAGGAAAATATCAAGATAAGAAGGCATGCACAGGTAAAATTTGTTTTGTAATGGTGCTCGTTCCATCAATGAAGAAACTGTCTGATCTGAAAAGTAAAATATGTCATCCATAAAGTAACTATGTTAATATTAAAAGTAACTGTGATAATGATAGAGTAATATTATATAATGTAAAGCATTATTATGGACTAAAAAATAGAGTAACTGTAATAATATATGTCTTTTACATAGACTACTAACCAAAATTTGTACTTCAAAAATAGAAAAAGAATTCGACATTCATAGGATTCGAGCACTTTAGACCAAAGGAAATGAAAGAGGATGTCAAAGAATTTATTGACAACATTGATGAAGTGTAAGTAGATACTTTTTAAAGTTCTATCAGTCACATGTTTATTATGTATTAGTTGATCAATCCATAAATTTCTGTCTCACATCTTCAATATGAATTCTTTTGAAAAAAAATAAAAATGCACAGGTCAAGAAGAGAATGGATTTTTGGAAAGGAAGCATGGTGCACGGGAAAGGACTTATCAGTGCTATTGTTTAAAGATAAGATGATGCAGTCACCTGTAAGAAATGGAATATTAAACATTTATTACGAAATTATAGATTGCTAATTGATGCTTATGCATTTTCAGATAATGGATTGCTTTGTACAAATGTTGAAAGAGACAACAAGTAGAAAGAGGAAGAAGGGACTGCTTTCATGGCATTGCTTGAGCACTTATGTTCCGGTAAGACAAACAAACTATCACACTAGATTACATTTATCACAACAAGGCCACTAAAGGTTGTAGAAAAGTAATTCACAATACTGTTTTTACAGCAAAAGCTAAACATGATGGTGGATGAGATAAGACTCAAAGAGATCGATATGCTGTCACCACTCTTCAATGTACCTGACAAGGAATTCATGACAATGGACTTCGTGTTTACAATACTTAACAATGACAATCACTGACACTTGCTTGAAGAAAGTTTTAGGGATGGGGTGCACATGTCTTATAATTCAATGTCAGGAAGTTCAAAATCTGAGAAAGAAGTGAATAGATGGGTAAGGAACAAAAAAGAAAAACTGTTAGAAAATAGTTGAATGAAATAGTGTAGGTTACATTATACTTATGAATGTTTTGTTGTGCATGCAGGTGGGGTTCGTTCATGAATTCTTCAGGGGGGTGCATGAGTGTGGAAGTCAACTGTCTCAATGGGCAATAGAGTACCCTGATTGCCCCCAGCAAGAAGATGATGATGTTGACTGTGGAGTCTATGTTATGAAGTATCTGGAATTCTTAGTGAATAGAAAGGAAATGAACTTCACAAGAAAAGACATCCCTGCAATAAGGGCAGAGATCTTCCAAACAATGATGAAGAAGGGGAGACTACAGCCAGTTGAAGAACATACTAGAGATCAATAAGAGACCAAAGAAGGAGAAGGTGACAAGAAGAACAAAGAAAAATCAGAAGATGTTGTGCCAAGTCTGAATGCTTGGCTTATGTCAGATTAAAAAGAACTCTTAGATAAACAATGTAGTATCACAATGAGAAGTGTATGTTACATAATCTGAAGTAAACTCTGCAACCAGTACTATATGTATATGGTTATGGTTATGTTTTGTTACCTTTTGTTTGACAATTGAACCTACGGGTTCATCAGTTATATGTGTATATGGTTATGGTTTGCTGCCAATCCTGAATGCAAGGCTTATGTTACATAATCTGAAGTAAACTCTGTAAAGTTATAGTACATCAATTCTATGGGTATATGGTTATGTTTTGTTGCTTTGTGTTTGGCATTTGGACCTATCAGTTAGATCTTAGTTGAATGTTCTTATAACTTTAGCTAGATGTTGTTCTTTTAATGATAATTACTGTGATCAGCAGGTGCTCATTGCATGAGTGGAGTAACTCTCTTCCGAACTGAAAAGTAAATATGTATCTTGAAAAGTAACTATGATCCAAGAAAAGTAACTAGATGAACTAACAAGTAACTATATCGACATGAAAGTAACTATCTGGATCAAAAAGTAACTGTTATACATCAAACAGTAACTTTGATCCAAGAAAGGTAAAGTAGCATTAAATGGTGTAACAGGAAGTGATTGTTTCCCTTATCTCATGTATGTCCAGCAAAAAAGTAACTTGTGTGATGTATAATGTAACTTATTGAATCGGGAAAGTAACTCGTCCAACAAAAAAGTAACTGAAAAGTAAATATGTAAAATGAAAAGTAACTATGTGAGAAGGAAAGTAACTAGATGAACTAACAAGTAACTATATCGACATGAAAGTAACTCTCTGGATCAAAAAGTAACTTGTTTAACAAAGAAGTAACTTCTATGATGTATAACGTAACTTATTGAATCGGGAAAGTAACTCGTCCAACAAAAAAGTAACTTGTGTGATGTATAACATAACTTATTGAATTGGGAAAGTAACTCATCCAGCAAAAAAATAACAGAAAAGTAAATATGTAAAACAAAAAGTAACTATGTGAGAAGGAAAGTAACTAGATGAACTAACAAGTAGATATATCGACATGAAAGTAACTATCTGGATCAAAAAGTAACCCGTTTAACAAAGAAGTAACTTTTGCGATGTATAACGTAACTTATTGAGTCGGGAAAGTAACTCGTCCAGCAAAAAAGTAACTTGTGCGATGTATAACGTAACTTATTGAATAGGGAAAGTAACACAACAAATGAAAAAGTAACTATGTAAACACCAAGAAAAGTAACCTTCGAAAATCTGTAACTTATAAAAAATAATAGAATGTCTGCAAACTCTACTGTGCATCTTTGCAACACCAAGAAAAGTAACCTTTGAAAATCTGTAACTTATCAAAAATAGTAGAATGTCTGCAAACTCTACTGTGCATCTTTGCAACACCAAAAGCACAGATCACTGCTACCCTCATTTCTCCCTTTCACCCAGAGCTCTGATTTCGCCCTTTCACCCAGTGCTCTCATCTCACCCTTTCACTCACTTTCAAACAACCTACCTTCTTCACAACCTACCTTCTTCACAACCTACCTTCTTCTACCATTACTAGTTTTCTCACAACCCTCAACACAACCTACCATGGAGCCGTTCATCCAACCCATCAACTACACCCTTGACGACAAGACAATGGAATCCATTCAACTTCCTATAAAATGGAAATATCTCCATTTTCACATTAAACCAGGCAAAACCACCTTCCATATTGGAAACCAGACATTTCAGATAACCCTTATTCAGAATAAAAACGGATCACTTTCAACTGGTAGGGGCTAGAAAAGGATGATCACACAGCTCAATATTCACAAAGGTTGGATCATGTTCCTCAAGCCAACTGATCACCAGACTATCATAGCATGGATCACAGATCAGTTCTTAGAAACACCAACTGAGCTTCTTCCATTCTTCAGAATGCCTGATGATGCAGTATTCTCTGGAACGGAAGACTCTGCAGATCATCTGTTTGTTAGGGACAAATACCAAGCACCGCCAGGATCAGCTGTAAATCCTTTACAGGTTGACTCATCTACAACAAATGACACCTCAACATCTGCAGAAGACATTGCTTCTTCTTCTGTCCAGCCTTCCTATCATAAATAGGTATGCACCGCCGCCCTTTTCTCCTTGCCTTTTGGTCAATAATCTTCCCCATCACTACCTACACAGTCTACCCCTCGTAGAGATTTTTACTTCACAGAGCTATATATTGTCTGATTTGATCCTAATTCTCAAGTGTTTTTTGGTTTTGACTGGCTGTTCCTGCTATAAACTGGTTTGCTGGTGCTGACCCGTAGCACTAGAGATCAAGAAGATACCAAAGAAGGAGCAGGTGACAAACAAAATGAAGAAAAATCAGAAGATGGTGTGCCAAGTCTGAATGCATGAAAGAAATAGTAACTTTGAGGTGCAAAAAGTAACCTTCGCAAAAGGCAGATCAACTGTTTATGGTTATGGTTTGTTACTTTTTGTTTGACATTTGAACATATGGGTTCATCAGTTCTGTGGGTATATAGTTATGTTTTGTTGCTTTGTGTTTGTCATTTGGACCTATCAGTTTGAACTTAGTTGAATGTTCTTATAACTTTAGCTAGTTGTTGTTTGTTAATGGATGATGATTGTGATCAGTATGTTCTCATTGCAAGTGTGGAGTAACTCTCTTCCGAACTGAAAAGTAAATATGTAAAACAAAAAGTTGAACTAACAAGTAACTATATCAAAAGGTAACTGCTACACATCAAATAGTAACTTTGATCCAAGAAAAGTAACTAGATGAACTAACAAGTAACTATATCGACATGAAAGTAACTCTGTGGATCAAAAAGTAACTGTTATACATCAAACAATAACTTTGATCAAAGAAAAGTAACTAGATGAACTAACAAGTAACTATATCGACATGAAAGTAACTCTGTGGATCAAAAAGTAACTGTTATACATCAAACAGTAACTTTGATCCAAGAAAAGTAACTAGATGAACTAACAAGTAACTATATCAACATGAAAGTAACTCTCTGGATCAAAAAGTAACTGCTATACATCAAACAGTAACTTTGATCCAAGAAAAGTAACTAGATGAACTAACAAGTAACTATATCAACATGAAAGTAACTCTCTGGATCAAAAAGTAACTGCTATACATCAAATCTCCCAGACATGCCCGTTCTTCAGTGCGGTTGTGGTATTATCAAGGATGAAGATAATAAAGATTCGTATATCTATTTATAAAGTAATTCTGTTGACCTTTAAGTAATGATATGACCTGTAAAGTAACAAGAACAGATAAAAAGTAACGGGTGCACACAAAACGTTTGATTTAGATAGAAATAGTAACTGTGAGGTGCAAAAAGTAACCTTAAAAAATACAAGTAATTTAGTGATTAAGTATAGGAGAATGACCCTAATCTTAAGCAAGGATTAATTTTTATAAAAAAGGAATTATGAAGTATGATGCTAATATAAAGGAAATATGAGACTAATTAGGAAATACATATATAACATAAAATGAAAAAACATATCACACAACAAACAAATTTTGGATGATCTTTATAAAAGATTTAAATTTGATACAATTGAAGCTACACATTACATCTTGGCCATTACAATTACATCAGAATTTGACATGACTCACACACTAAACAATTGGATACCATTATAATCAAATATTAATTACAACTGTCACACAGTACATCTTGGCCATTAGAATTACATCAGAATTTGACATGACTCACACACTAAACAATTGGATACCATTATAGTAAAACTAGTGAATAAATCAACTTCAATAACAACATTGTCAGCAGTAGCAGAAAATTCGCAGCTTCAGGAAGCACAACAGGAAGACCACAACAGACCACAGCAGCAGTAGCATCAAATCCGCAACTTCAGTAAGCCATAAGACCCACACCAGACCACGACAGCAATAACAACAGTACCATTACAGATCAACCAAGTGAAGAAATTTATCAAGTCAGGAACACCACGATACACAAAAAGTAACTCTATAAATATAAAAAGTAATCATGAGAATATAAAAATAACTATGTGAAATTAAAAAATGGAAGAAGAAGCTGAATTCAAACACACACCTATTTCTTTAATGGGCAGTTTCTACTGTCATGGTTAACACCATATTGTAAACAATTCTTACACTGTCTCGTTTTAGATTGAGAAATTTCAACTCCAGATTTAAACCGCACATCACTAGATCTAGGTCTACCTTTAGTTTTACAAACACCGGGAATATGGACCTTGACAGCAGAAGAAGAAGCTGTATTCGAACCAGTTACACCAACATCAGCAACATCTAATTCTAACAACTCCTTTCGCAAAGCAATGAGTTTTTCAAGACACATATCTATAGCGTTGTTCCTACACGCTATATTAACAATTGAATTGCAAGCAGATACCAACTACAGTCTCTTCCCAGTGGATAGCTGCATGATAGATGATTTTCTGAAAATCAAAGGATGATCTCTATATCCTTTAGTCCACCTCTTCAGTATATATGGCTTAGGAAGAGTGCAAAAATCACGACTCTTTAGATAAGAAAGTATGTGTCTACATGGAATTCCTTTGAATTCTAACATGAAACAATTGCATGATACCATACCAGTGGATGAGTCTTTCTTCAAAAGACGAGGAGAACAAGAACCACCAAGACGATATACCTCAAACACAACATCATCAGAAGTTTCGTTTACATTATACACCATACTTTGATGAACTTCAGCTTGAAAGATCTTAAAAATTGCCTTGGTGTATATACCTCTCATTTGCTCCTCCAAAGGCCACACTGATGGCAAAGGAAGATTGCTGTAATCATCATCAAAATCTTTGAAAATTTCAATCTCCCGCACATGAGAGTAAGCAGTCTCTAAGCAACATACAAGTTCAAAAAGAATTTTCCTACTGTTGACATGACTTCGAATGAAAGCATTCAAGCTCTCACTTCTTTGTGTTGTCCTCATACCAACAAAGAAAGAATCCTGCATAAAACATGGAACCCAATCCCACCGCATAGCATACATATCAGAAAGCCAACTAATATATAATAGGTCATTGTCTTGAACTACAGAATTCCACCTCTCTTCAAATGTGTCTGTATCATCTGTATTTCATAAACAATCATTCAAAGAGCTAATAATCTGATCCTTGTTTGGAACACAGCCAATCTTAGATGGAAGCTTTTATAGGATGTGCCAGCTGCAGAAACGATGCTTACAATTTGGAAAAATAGTAATGATAGCAGCATTCATAGCCAGGTCTTGGTCAGTTATAATGGAAACCGACTCTTTGCCAAAACAAAGTAAGTATTGCTTGAAAACCCAAGCAAAAGAGTCATACTTCTCATCAACCAACAGAGCTGAAGCAAACAACACCGTCTTGTGATGGTGATCCACACCACCAAACATTCCAAAAACCATGGAATACTTGTTGATACGGTATGTGGTGTCAAATACAATAGCATCCCCAAATAATGCACAGTCATCAACAGAAACCAGATCAGACCAAAACAAATGTGTCAAGCAACCATCAGAATCATTTTGATAAGAGTAAAAGAATTTAGAATCTAAACCTTCAAGCTTGCAAAATGATCCAAAACCATGTCCACATCATATAAAGATGACTCCTTCCTCTTGCTACTGAGATGTTCATGAGCTTGTCTACTTGTAAATGTCAAGTTTTCATAACCACCAAACTCAGTTTCTATCAATGCAAGTTGTCTGGAGACAGGTATATTTGCTTGACTCATAGAAGAAAGCATCTCTTTTTGAGTTTGGTCAAGAGATGAATTACACTTCAAGTAGCGCAAGTGAGAATCATCGACAAGATCATGATTGTGTTCATCAACAAAAGTAGTAACAAACCATACAGATAAAGACTTATGTAGTGTAAATCGGATCATTGCTTTACAACCACACCTTTTCACAGAACGCTTGTGCTTCTTAGATAAATTCTCATGCAAATCACCAATATTGTCACAGACAGGACTAAGAAGACCTTTGGATCTCTTGGAATAACTACTCTGACCTTGCTTATCACATACCAAATCTTTAGCAAGTAAAATCTTAGTACCTCGTTCATAACGATTATCATGTTTCCTAACATTAAACCCAATCAAACCAGCATATATATAGTAAAACGATATGCCATCATCTAAACTTCCAAATTGTAATCCAATTCTAGGGACATCAACTGAGGACACAATATCAACAACAACAGATGAAGAAGAATGAACATTATCATCGTCAATGTCAATAATAGCATTAGCAGCATCAGTATCAAGACTAGCATCCATTGCAAAGATCGAAAAGTAACTCTGTAAACAAAACAATAACTATATAAATATAAAAGTGACTAATACAACACGAAAAGTAACTACAAAAAATAGATCATATAAAAGTAACTACAAAATAAAACAGGTAGTACGACTGTGTTACTACTAAATAGACATATACATATACATTAAAAAGTACTAAAAAACTTCATTTAAAAACATATAGCATGAAAAGAAGGGAAATAGAAGGGATTGTACTTAGCAGATAATCAACTGCTCAACAAAGAATTTGGTATCAGGTTGTAAACCAAAATTCAAAAACACACCTACTTCTTCAATGTGGGTTGCTGGTCAGCTGCTGGTGGGGCAAGGCAGTTTCCGGCTTCAAGAACTTTTACCCCTATCCTGCCAATAAGGCATTTCGGGAGGGAGCCTACTAGTCGATTGCAGGATACATCCACAAACTCGAGCACCTTGTCACATGTGACCACAACCTCACTACCATATGTTTCACTGAATTTATGTGTAGCAATGAATGCGATTACATCCAAGGGTCGTCGCCGTTGAGCTACCTTGGTTCTTCAAGTTCTTCTTCTACATAACCCATCCCTTGCTCTATGAATTGTCAGTCCCTGTCCCGTGTGACAAAAGTGAAGACTACCACGCCGCCGATGACTCTGATGACGGCGTAGATGAGCTTACCGTGGTTTCCTCCCTTGTGCTCCGCTTCCCCGACTTTGGCTTCGATTTTGGCGGTCCGACGGCGGAAGACGGGAACGGGAGATTTGAAACAAATTACAAATACTGCCACCACATCAAACAGATGGGTAGCATAACTACAGTGTTCGTACGGGAAATAAAAAAACTGCCATATATACATACATACATATATATATATATATATATAGAGAGAGAGAGAGAGAGAGAGAGAGAGAGGGATACTAGAATATACTGAAGTGTACATATCACATTGTACACCAACATGTCTATCTAGACCACACTTCATGGTTATAATAATAATAGGCACTTACAATATTTAAACCCATTTGAATGTGTGTGAATCATTCATCTAAAGACAACAAAATTGACATACAAAATTAATTTGAATTGCATGATTTTTACATCCTTTAGATGTATGGTATATAAATTTCCAAATGACTTGAAATTTATTATATATATATATATATATATATACATGTACATGTATGTATATGTATGTGTATACATGTACATGTATGTATATGTATGTATATATATATATATATATATATATATATATATATATATATATATATATATATATATATAGAGAGAGAGAGAGAGAGAGAGAGAGAGAGAGGGATACTAGAATATACTGAAGTGTACATATCACATTGTACACCAACATGTCTATCTAGACCACACTTCATGGTTATAATAATAATGGGCAGTTACAATATTTAAACCCATTTGAATGTGTGTCAATCATTCATCTAAAGACAACAAAATCGACATACAAAATTAATTTGAATTGCATGATTTTTACATCCTTAGATGTATGGTATATAAATTTCCAAATGAGTTGAAATTTATTATATAATATGTTTATAAACTATTTAAGAAGATCAACAATTTAGATTTTTAAAATAATTATTGCTTCTTTATGAAAATAACTCAGGTTTGTAACGTCTCCTGTGTATTCCAACTTTACTCTCTCTCTCTATATATATATATATACAACATTCCAAGCTAATAAAGAAATCCATATTTCTATTCTCGATATGAGAAAAGAACTTAGCCGCAAAAGATGATGACGGACGGTTGTTGACTTTTCTCTTTATTCTATCCACGCAACCTTGTTTTATGTATTGGGTTTGTTTCCCATGAAATATAATCCAAATTAAATTTTCTTAGAACCAAAATGTTATATATAATTATTGTGAGTACAAAATGGGGTTTATAGATATCTTTTCGTTGTGTCAAGTAAGACATGGATTTCAATCCTGTGACATGTAATGACACCCACAAGAAGGTTTACTGATTCAGTTCTCAAACGTCTTATCTAATATGCTGCCCGTACTCCAGTTACTGACTATTCTTTGTAACTTATCCTGCGTAGTTTCATCGTTCTCTCCACATATTGAATAAAAATTGGCATTCTACTCATTCAGATTTGTATACTATATGCAAGAACACTTGCACCTAATTTTATTGTTTCTATGCTATGAAGTTGAAAGAAATGTGTCAACTAGTAAATATTTAATTTTATTATACACAATGTTTGCATTAAAAAGTGTATGATGTTTGAATGTTTGTCGTTTCATATAGGACTAGAGACAACCTAATCCATTAAGAAAGGTTTTGAGCCCCTAAAAGGGTCACGATTCTTTAATAGAGTCTATCTAGTTATCAAGATCAGGTTATGTAAGACTTTTGGGTTATATTTGCATACCCAGTACGTCAAAGTTCTATGGTGGAATATGTTTTTTGTGTGTACTTGGTGCAACACATTGAACTTGGTCTTTTTATTATGAGCATAAACATAAGCTGTGTATGTTACACATACAATCACGGTGTTACAAGCATGTTTGGATACTTACATGAATTATTTTATTAAATGTTAAGCCAACATTAGTTTAATTAATAAATGAAGTATACCTATAATCTAATGTTTCAATTGTTAAATATTCTATGTAACTAAAGATTGGTAACTTATACCTATTAAATTTATCATGGAAAGAATTTTACAAAACAAACCTGCCTTATGATCTACAATCAAATGATAGTTTTGTTAAGATCTATCTAGTACAAGCATTTAGTTCTTCACATGCTTGACGAATAGAGTTTAATCTATAACAGATAACTTCAATCCAATATGAAAACCTAAATATGATTTTTAATGTCAACTTTCAAGATAAAACCCACATGGTTAGTTTTAAAATGATACGTGCCAACTCCATAACCGTAGAATCCCCTCTTAGAGTTATCACTACATTTACCGATGGAAAGAATGATTATTTACATTTATCTTATAATAATATGCAGGATAATTGAATTAATAATTGTGTTTTTGAAAGTAGCATGTGTTTGGAGAACTCTGATGTATATTTAATCATTTTTAGATAATAGATGGGAGACTAATAGGCTATTTTTTATTGATGGAAGACACACTCCTCTCCTTTATAAATGAAAAGAGGTAAGAACAAATGGACCAAGATGAAATGACTCGTATGACATAATAAACTAAATAATAATAATTTTAACATTTGCCCTCAAATTGGAGTATGGGTGATATACATATCTTGTTTGAACAAACATGACTCAATTAGATGATTGAAAATAAAAATCTCACTCACTATATAATATTTTCACTCCCCTTTAAACATGACTCTTCTAGAATAATTTGTTGATGCCAATTTTGAGTTGTGTTTTGTAGGCTAGAAATACCCATACTTCAGAGAAGGTATCTTCAAGTTCATCTAGAATGAAGAACGTATAATAAATGGAACCCAAACACTACAAAAAAAACTCACCACTAACAATCTGGAGTAGGCGATAAAAGCATCATGAGCAACCATCTTTAGTGGATAGGAATGTGTGAGATAAGTACAATCAACATATATATATCATACATTACGCAGTATGAATGCAGAAGCAGAATGTCAATATAGCAGGAGGGGTATCCTTGAATGGTCTAAAAAAGTAGTCAAGTGAAATTAGTGCGGAATACCACAAACATGCTTAATGTGGCATGAACACGAACTGGATGGGGTGTTGATGAAATCTACGGAATCCATCCGACGTGTAACTCTAAGGGGCTTGGTAGGAATGAAAGACATCTTCAAGGAAAGCCCACGAAGATCACTAGAAGAACCATCTTGATAGATGTAACTTTAAGGAGACATGAACCAAATAGCTCACTAGAATCTGGACAAATCAACAACCTTATAGGTGTAGAATTTTCAAGTAGAAACAAGTTTCAGAGATGTCTGATGTGAAGAAGTAACCTTCAGTCTCACTAGAATATAGAAAGAATAATCAACTAAATTTTTTTTAATATAAAGCAAATAAGATGTTGGAATTTGCATAACAAGTTCTATCCTGAGATACAAAATGTAGTAAGAACATGAAAAACATGGTGTCAGTGTTTAAATTATGATCCTTCAATGCATGCAAGTTGTAGAAAACTAGAATAAGGAAGAAAAAATAGCCAATTTGTGTACACATTGTGGCAGAACACAAAAAAACATAGTGTCATTGGGAAGGAAGTGCGAATGATACCCTAGAAGCGCATTGACATTGAGAAAGATATACTAATGATGCACTGGAAGCATTATTCTTAGTAGAAATTAAGTTCCACAAAGACATTAGGGAGTATGATATAATAAAAAATAAGAAGATCCATGGAGATCATAATATCATAGACTAACACACGTGGTCTTTCTCATTCTCCCTCTTTATATATTCTCCTTCCTCTATTTTTCCCCACACACCAATTATGAAGCTGTTGTATAGTTGGTGCAGAAAAGAAACAATAATACACACCTTCACATGGAAATTGATGCACACATGAAGGGTGGTAGGAGGATTTATGAATGGAGAGGGAAAAACAACACAATGCCCCTTTTATGGTGCTTTATAAACTAGAACGGGGTCTTTTGTTTTACAATATTTCATCGATATAACTGATAACATGAGTCAATATGCTAAATGACTCGATTAGATAGATATGAATAATTAAAGTATCTTTATGTGATTCTAAAAGGATATTTGTTGAGACCTTAGGTAAGAATGTAGTTCTAAATAGAAAATGAATGCATCTTTGTTGATTATTTCACAAAATAATCCAAATATAGATTCAATTTGCAATAATATAACATTAGGATGTCATCATGGACAATGATGACTACTAGTGTTGTTTGCTAATATGGTGAGAGTCACTTGATTTCTAAAACAATAGAAAAGGGTGAGAATGAGGTGCTTGTTGCAACATAACTTCTTGATTGCAGTTGTTGTACATGAAGGATAATTAATCACATATCTATTTTGATGTTATTAGGCCTTCAAATCCAGGATTTTTAATTAAAAGATAACATGTCGACAATGAAACTGCAACCAAGATCAGGAAAGTCACCTCAGACGCATATGTAGACGCATGAAGTAGGTCTGGATAGGAATCAAAGATCGCCACCCCTCAACTAAAGGCAACCTCTTTCCCATGGAGAATGACTTAGGGCTTAGCAAGTTATAAAGTTTCTTCATCTATGATGAAATACTCGACAATGAAAGCTGGGAGTGTCGCCACCTATGACAATCTGGGGATCACTTGCTTCCACCATAATCGATAGGTTGGTGACTTCTTGTCTGTAGAGAACTTTCAAAGTAGAGAAAAGAGGATCTAGGAATTAGATTCTTTTGTTATGTTGGGCACATTAGGAAGGTTGGGAAGATTGCAGTTCTAAAAGTTTCAATTTAGCAAGTTGAAACGTATGATACGAGAAATCTCAGAAGTGACAATTGGAAGATAGGACTTGGGGAGGTAGACAAACATATGTGATGTCTGGGCTGGAGAGTGTGGAACAAAAATTAAACTTTTACATGAGAGAAGATGACTATGGAGGATAAAATGATGCCTGGAGGGAAGCCAAACCAAGAAGAGATAGTGTGTACCCGTAGGTGGATGCTCTCTTTTTTCTCCCTAGGTTAGGATCGATACTTTGTTACCATGTGAAACCTTATAATGAAATGTTTTCATATCCATAGAAGTTACACTCCTCTCCTTTTTATAATGAAGGAGACAAATCCAAATAGACCAAGACAAATAGGCCCATATGGCATAAATAACTAAATAATCATAAATTTAACATGATTTACATGCCTTTTCATTCTTTCTTGACATGAAATTTAATATCATTCTATCATGGTATCTTGTTTTAGAATTCATTTTTATTTTAATACCTTAAATTCTTTCTCCTTAATTGCTACTTTTTATGGTGCCCCCAAAAATTGTTTTGAGTTGGCCACTTGCCTCAAAAAAAGATTACCTGATAGAATATGACCATATTCATTCCCTACACGACGAATGCTAGTTAATGATTTAGCAACTTTATGGGATTGGAATTTTCCTTCTCTAAAAATATGACCGCCATCATGAAAACTTATCGTGGTTGGAGGAGAAAGTTGTTTTTAACCCACCATGTTAGTTTTTTTTGGAAAATTGGGTAAGTATATTCCAAAAACCCCCGGGAAGGGGACAAAGTTACAAGCCACACCCACACATGTGACTACACACTCCAAAGAAATGGTTACAACATGTCCCAATTCCTAGCAATCATAGGAGAAATATCAAGACATGATTTAAAAGTAAAATACATTCTCTTGATCTCTAGAGCAAGACGGTTGAAGATGACATCAAAGTCGTAAGCGCCACCATTATGCAGCCTTTTATTAGGCTCCTCCCAAATGAAGTAGACAACACCAGTAATGGACCAAAGTTCAATGATACTGGACTGTTTTGATCTCTTACCAAGATCAGTAAGGCAGCCATATAAAGAATAAGAGGTTCTGATGTTGAGTTTAAGTTGAGCACGACCCCAAATATATTTCCAGAACTTACAACCCTCAAATAAATGAGCTATCGAATCCTTGTGTTGGCCACACAATAAACAAGCTGGGAGATGAGCCCCCGACTAGGAGCTAATCTTTTCCAATGTAGGAAGGACATTGTTGATAGCTCTAAAGGTAGTGGGTCTCCATCTAGGATAATGCTTAGATAACCAAAGACTTCCATAAGCCTTTTCAGCTGGACGTTTTTGCATGGCATTTTACCAAAGATCCTTGCCCACCCACATAGAGAAGGAAGGCCACAGAGTTACCATACGTCTATGGCAAGTAGAACCACACCTGGAAACAAAAACCAAGGAATCACCATACCTACAAGAAAGCCATGAACTCCATATACTTTGTACTTGAGTGAACCTCTTAATACGATGTAAAGTATGATAATCCGCAAGTTCATCAAGTCTCTTCAGACCAAGACCGCCTTCACAAAGCGGATAGGCCATCCGAGACCAACAAGAGGGGTGCACCGAGCTACCCCATAAGAAATCTAAAAGCAATAACTCCATCCTATGTAGAATAGTTGGAGGAATTTCTCCCATACGTAACTAGTAGCCAATCAAACCCATGGCACAATGCTTAATAAGTACAAGATGACCATCCATAGAGATTTTAGACCCCGACCATCTCTGTATCATATCTCATAGTTTATCCAAGAATTCATGGAAGTGGTGCCTCCTGAGATTTCCACCCGCCATATGAAATTTGAGATACTTTGTAGGACAAGTGCCTTGCTGAATACCCAAGCATCTAATCAAGGCATCCTTGTTGCGGCAAGAAGATGAAAGAAATATGGGTTTTATTAGGATTGCACTTCATACCTGAGACAGAACCAAACTCAAGCAAGAGCTGTTTGAGATTTGTAAGACTACACGGACGCCCCTCGGTGAAAATAAGAACATCATCTGTAAATAGAAGATGGATAAGAGCCTTGGTCCTATTGATAGGAAAGATTCTAATGAGTTTGCTATCATACACTTACTCAAGACATCTGCTGAAACCTTCCATTGCAAGGGCGAATAATAAAGGAGATAAGGGATCACCTTGCTTAAGACCATTGGAACTTTTAAAGAAGCCAACCGAAGAGCCATTCAGCAAGAGAGAAAAGGATGGAGTCTCCACACATTGCTTTAGGATGGAGATAAACTTCTCATTGAACCCAAGACCAGTAAGACAATCCCATAAATAGGACCAACGAACAAAATCAAAGGCCTTGGTTATATCCAACTTGATGCAAGCAACAGGGGGACTGGATTTCCAGTTGAATTTATGAGTAAACTCAGCCGCAAGAAGCGAACAATCTTCAATACTCCTGCCTTTAACAAAAGCACCTTTGTAAGGAGAGATAATATTTGGCAAAAGAGTGGCTAACCTCCTAGAGATGACTTTGGCAATAATTTTATAGAGCATTGAGCAGTAAGAAATAGGCCTAAAATCTGCTGGAGATGAAACAATGTCCTTCTTAGGAATAAGATCAAGGAATACATGATCGACCTGTCTAACCATGCTACCACCCTCGAAAATCCAATGGACAACCTTAAGAAGATCATCACAAATGACGTTCCAATTTTCCCTATAGAAAATACCATTAAAGCCATCTGGGCCCGGGATTTTGTGGGGCCCTATGCTCCACACAACATCACGAACCACATTCAAACTCAGAGTAGAACACATCATGACATTATCATTCACAGAGATAAGAGGGGCCCAATCTAGAATACAAGGGTTGGATGCATCCTGAGTTTGATTATAAAGCTGCTCAAAGAAATGTACAATGTCATCCGCAATGGCATCATTATCCTGCACAAGATCACCATTAGAATAAAAAAGCTCAATTATAGAATTAATAGCATCCCTTCTCTTCACCATGGTATGATAGACTTTAGTGTTCCTATCTCCATTGGAAAACCACTCCATCCTATTGCGTTGCTAGATATACACCTCCTCCACCTTAAGAAGAGTGTCCAATCTCTCAAGGGTTTGTTTTCAGCATTGATGAGATCAGGATCTAGAGGGCATCTACGAACCACAATGGAAATGTCATCCATCTCCATTCTTTCTTTGGCTATAAGATTCTTGTGATTGACATAGTGTTTGGACTAAGTCTTCAACTTGTCCTTAACAACCTTGAGTTTATGACAGAACTGAAAGAGTGGGTTGCCTTTAATATCAGTAGCCCAAGCATCCTGAATAATTCTATAACTGAGATTGAATTTAATCAACATAAGGAATGAATCAATAAATGTTTTACCTAATGATATTATAGTAATTAAAACTTTTGTGGTATGGGTGCAACCCATGGCCCATATAAAAGCCCATGAGACTATTTTCTTTGCAAATAGGTCCTTGGAGCACACGATAAAGAAATAAAAGATTTTATGCGTAAATAAATAGTAGTGGCTCTATATATTGATAGTCAAATTCAAAATGGAATAATTTGAAAGTTGACAAAGAAAAGAAAAGTATACAATGCTTTAGATAATTAAAAGAGTAATTATCTAGTTGTTGATGGCAATACTATGTTTTAGGCATCTAACATGAATATTTCAATTTGTCTTTTTATATACTTGAAAATAATAAGGGAAGGTATGAGAGAATAAAGATCATATATTCAATTACTTCCTAAACTAGATGGCTTGACTTTCTCCTTTTGTTGGTTGGAAACCAATTATTGACTAAAGGGAATATCTTTCTTAACACTTAAAGAACGGTGGTTATGATATGTTTATAGAACATGATTAATGTCTAAACGTTTACATATTTCTTGTACACCAAGAAACAAAGGATCAAGAAGAGAGATTACGAAAGGGTATATCGTATTGGTGTTTAATACGAAAAGAGACACCTTTCTATATCTATAATTGCAACCTACTATTATCTCTCACGCAACATGTATACTGCAAAGGAAACCCAATTTCCTTTCAGGATAGGTTTACCTCTTAACGCCTTTTTCTTTGATGCCTTTCATCCCAAGGATAGGGGTTTCCCTGTAGAACCTATATAAGGGGCTATATGATCTTGTCTTTGTAGCATATATGACTCTTAATCCCTAGATGTGCATGGTGAAACCCGGTGGGAGGCCTCTATTAGCCGCACTCTCACCAACCGTAAAGTGCAAATAGGATACTCGGCCACAACAACATCTGTGGCTCACAATCATACATGGGGTCTCTACCACAATTGCCAACTTGCATCTACACCACAAATGCCCTACTGCAGAGACATCTGCTATTCCTTTACAACCCTAGATGCTCCCATCATTATGGTGGCATTGGAGTTCGATAGTATGCAGGTCCTTGACCGCCAGGAGCAACCAAGAGGACTGACATCCCTTCTTTCCTATGTCGGACATGACACTCCTAGGAGAGGTCGCAGTAGTGATGGCGCTATAGAGGGTGGTGTGCAGTTCCTGTATTGGGCATTGCATGGGGAAGAGCCATGGTGTTTTCCCTCCATAGCTGTGGGCCTAGCTGGGGGAGATTGCAACATTGTGGGGAAACCCTAGGAGCCGACGGGTGGCAATGGAAGTCAAAGACCCTGAGAGATATATGAGAGTGAACCCAATGCTTTCGTCTCCTACAACAGCTTCACCTGACTAAACTAGTAAGAAAGTTAGATATGGTGGTCTTGTAACTCAAAAGAGGAAGGGCATGCAATGCAAGCTTCCTCCTCAGGGAGGACTAGGTGTTGGAGGTGGCGCTCTTGCAGCCCGAGAATGTTAGCTCGTTGGCACCTGTAGCAGTATGCACATGAGGAGGAGTTGTGCCTAGCACGAGGAAGAAGGGGGGAGAGTAAGAGGTGACAACTATGATAGCAGGGTGGTAAAGGTTGAGCTGGTGGACAACATCATTGTCCGCTTCACGACAACATCACGTGAAATAGAAACCCCATGTGTGGGTTGAGGATGATGAGCAGGATGGGAGTACACTTTTCTTGGACCAGACGACTTAGAGTCAGGTCACATCCCACATAGCTAGTTGGACACTGGGTCCCAAGGTTGGTGTTTCCCAATAGGTGCCTTCCACGTTACCCAATTAAGGAAAGACCATCAAGTTAAGAACCATTACCTATATTCCCAAGGATCTAGATTTAGCAAATAATTAATAATAGAAAACAATTTCAATTAAATTGCAAATACTATTTACAAATTGTGAAGTGATATACCTCATGTAAATAGTACCTATTGAGAAGAAGTATCATCTATCTAATCCTCCTGCATAACTTTAATACCTTCCATGGATTTCATCTTTTATCTTCATATTGTATCTTATGTATTAACTACCTAAAATGCCGACAAACAAAACATGGTCAACATATTTCTATAGTAGTATGTGGGTTCATCTAATAATCACAAGTACATATAATCAACCATCAATTATTTTCACATAAGAACATAAAATTTCTTTCATATTCTAACCCATATTTGGTCTACTATCTCAGGTGTATCCACTATCCATCATTTGACTTATGTGTGTTACCCTTCGATTAGTGTAACTTAGGGTTCAAAATATTATTATTTACTTTATGTGATAGTCAAAGGGACTTTATAATTTGTATGAAGGAAATAAACATCCAACAGATATCATGCATTCAATCTTCAAGAAATATAAGCAAACGTTGGAATTCAATACATGTAATCATAAGTGTAACCACATACCTTGATGATGAGCCATGTGGATTGTACAATTATAATTTGAGTTGATTCAATCAACCAGTCAATGGATCCAAGCAAGCAAACCAAGCAATTGATCATTTAATCTGCATGTATATAAATCCTAAATTGCCACCATCACATATTAATCCCATTAAAACCCTACTCAACCCTAATGTGAGGTTTAAAGGTCATGTTCAAGGTTTGGATATGGATTAAGAGTATAAACCGTAATCACTATATCCAACATATTTTCTTTGTTATGATCACATAGATCTAGTCAAGTTCATTAATCAATATAATCAAATATGACCTTGCTTTCATAGCCTTGATTATTCACATGCATAGTTATCCACTTTATTAACCTGAATTGTCATCTTTATTATCGTGGTCATCAGATTATTGAACAATATCATACTACAACATGAATTAAGAGCATATTATGTATTGAACATATAAATCTAGGGTTTCCATTTACTAATCATCACTTTGAAACACATTTAGCACTATTTATGGAATTGATATTAGAAATAGGAATTTCTGATATTTTATTTTTAGTCTCCTCATTTTTCCGATCAAAATGATATATAATGTCAATATTTTTTGATCTTCTTGACATTTTCTAGAGTTTTTAGGAGTTGCACATAATATTAGTTGAATTAAAGAATATACCTTGTAATTTGGTTGATGTGGAAGGTGTAGGGTTTTGTGGAGAAAACATGCACGATGAAAGCAACAAAAATCCACGCAACCCGACACAGGATCTCGTCAACAACAACGTATTCAGAAGGAGTGTTTGCAGGATATACCTTATTGCAGAGCAAGTTCAGCGATGTCCCACTGCATGATGGTGTGCAATGATGCTGGCCTACACGAATAGAACTTATCTCCTATTCGTTAAGTGCATTGCAGGAAGATCTAGTAGCATTTCTTTGTGCGGTGATGTATGCCGCTCGTAGCGCGTCCGAATGGTTGTAGATGTCCTCTGAATGCAGGTGTCTCAACGTCTGCATCTCTACTTCATCCACATAGATGGACTGGAACTCCATGTTGTGCTTCCTAAGCCGACAGGAAGGATTCATCTCTGTGTGGCGGCGTGCTAGTGTCGTGATGCTCTCCTTTCTCTCTTGAGGATGATGATGGCTAGGGTTTACATACGTGAGTGTAAACTAAAAATCCTCTCTCAATATCTTATATAGATATCAACCGTCAAACTCCTTTAAATAGGAGACGAAGGGAAGTAGGGTTTCCTAAATCCATCGGTAAACAGAAACATTGCATTAATTAAAATGCTCGTAGATTATTTGAATATTCTAGAATTCATTAATTAACCAAATAATCACATTAATTGATTAATTAATATCTGACTCCATGCAATCACTTGTGATGGCTCTATGGGAACATATACCGACAGACTCCCACTTTCACTTAGATCCAGTCACTCCAATATTATTCTAATCGATTACATAAAACTTTTAGTAATCAATGTGATTCGGAGAAATTCCAATCAAATCCACAATTATACTCCTATTCCAACATATCCTATGCGTGTGACCCGATAGGCTCCAAATTACGTTGGTAGTGATATCCATAATCATATTATGATTTCATAGGCAATGATTGGTATCTAGCAAGACTTCATTGCCACCCAAGTAATTGGATAAGTTGGAGAACAACTTAACCTATCATTCATAACTGGTGTTATAGTGATTATTTAGTTTCTTTGTCGCTAATATCCGGATTGAACTCGAGTCATGGAATCATTATCCTTTTCAACATTCAATCCATGTTCCTTGAACTAGAGTAGACTGTCTGAGATATATGTAAGCTCAATATCACTTATTGACTCACATAAACATGGCCATGCATTTCTCAGTCTCGTTTATCAAGTGGCCAAAATATCAAACTCACGTAGGAAGGACAAATTCCATCTACATCACTCACAGTCATCCCCATATGTCACAGTGCACCCAAGCACCATCTTTATGGCAATCCTTATTCAGGACCACGGTGGATGATGTGAAAGTATACCGGATGACATTTGATAAGTGTAGTGACTTCAGGTCTAAGAACCACAATCACCACCATCATTATGAGATGTGACTCTAACTACCAATCATGGTATCCATGTGTCACTCTCAAGGTGGGTCTATCCGATACAATATTCTCTAACAAGTATCTATGTATTTGGTTTGATATCTCCATATCATGGATAATGATATTCTTCCATCAACCAACATACATTCTAATCTTATGTGTTATTAATGTCTATGGATATTTCCATAATAACAACCAATTAGGGACAAAACAAGAATACATACTCTTAGCATACATATGATCTCACTGTTCAGGTCATCAACCCGAAGACGTATGTCACTGAGTATATTATTCTATAGACATCTATAAGTTTTATGGTCATCTCACAATATAAAACACAAACATATAGATTGGAAACTTGCCTTTATTGATATGATCAATGTAGTATTACAAATCATTTACATAGTATCCCATTACAATCATCAAATGATAGTCTCTATAGGCATACATACCAAAAAATTCCCACTTGCACTTACACCCAATCACTCATGAATCTCAATCTAAGTGATCAAACATGTCCGTCATGTTTTTGTTGTGAAAGTGCTTTTGTGAGCGGGTCAGCCACATTGCTTTCTGTAGGTACTCTACAAATATTCACATCTCCTTGTTGTACGATCTCTCGTATGAGATGGAACTGCCATAGAATATGTTTGGAATATTAGTGCGATCTTGGTTCTTTAGCCTGTACAATTTCTCCATTGTTGTCACAAAACAACTCAATTGCATCACCAGCGCTTGGAACCACTCCAAGCTCAGAAATGAACTTCTTGATCCATACAACTTCCTTTGCAGCATTAGATGTGGAAATATATCCGGCCTCTGTTGTAGAATCCTCAACTGTCTCTTGCTTGGAACTCTTCCAGCTCACAGCTTCGTTATTTAGGTAAAACACAAATCTAGATTGCAATCTATAGTCATCTTTGTCAGTTTAGAAGCTAGCATCAGTGTAACCCTTTACCACGATCTCTTCCTCACCACCGTATACCAAGAATTGATCCTTAGTCCTTGTTAAGTACTTTAGGATGTTCTTTATGGCTATCCAGTGACATTCACTTGGATCTGACTGATACCGGCTCATCATGCTCAAAGCATATGACACATCAAGATGAGTACATAACACTGCATACATGATTGATCCAATTGCTGATGCATATAGAATCTTACTCATGTGTGCCCGTTCATCACATGAACTAGGACATTGGGCTTTAGAGATCGTAACCCCATGGGACATGGGAAAGTTACCTCTCTTAGAACCCTCCATGCTAAACCTATTTAGCACCTTGTCAATGTATGTGCTCTAGATTAGGCCTAGAAGCCTTCTAGATCTGTAATGCCCGGGCGCACTGCCCAAGGCTCTAGTAGAGTTTTAGGAATGACGTATGTCCCCACAGACCACCACTAGCCTTAACTGCGCGCTTTGTCCTCACTCATGCACATGCCAGGATCAACTTCCCGACAGGTCACCCATCCCAATACTACTCCAAGTTGAGCACGCTTAACTATGGAGTTCTTAGTGATGGGCTCCCGGAAAAGGAGGTGCACCTTGGTGATATGGGTAGTCCAATCATTCCTTTTAAGATCAACTTATCCAAGGCCTCAAATCCTGGGATGTTACAATCTCCCCCACTTAGACTCTTGACGTCCTCGTCAAGGCTCAACTATATGGCCTCATAATCTGACCCCATTTCAGTGCAGACCCACAATGGCCCATGGACACCCAGCTCTTGATCCCGAAATACTAGCGCAAGGGTGGTTACGTCAACCATGGACAACCCTTGCCTGGACCTCACTGCTCAAGACTGGCATGCCATGCCCATGTGGGCCCCACCTACTGGAGGGGTTATGGGCGCGAATATCCTTACACACTAATGGAGGAATTGGTGTGAGATAAACATTAAATCTCTCAATCCTTCATTATATATGCCGGGATGGATATATCACTAATATCCTGATACCGGGATGGATGTTTCACGAATCTCCCGATAATGTTAATGTCAGATCAATGTGAGATAAACATGAAATCTCTCGATTGCGAAGAGAGTATAGTCGCCACTGTAACTCTATAGCAAAGTTTCCAGTATACCCTGGAAAGCTATTTGGCAGAGACACAAGATGTCCTGCATTTTTGTCCTCACACTGAATGAGGAGGATGAGGTCATGGGAATCCGACTCTTCCTTAACCTATGTATGGTACCAATTTTGATTTCATAATGGTCAGTTGGAGTATGAGCGGTATACCTGATTTCCTCAGGGCTTAAGTATGATTGTAAAATGTAATCAGCCGTGTAGCAAATTTGCTTAAGGTTGAAATACGAGAATCACTAGTTGATGTTACTTTGCTTAGAATATCTTAGATATATAAATGCTATATATGTTCTTCAATTCCTTATTGGATAAGTAACATGCTGCTTTATCAAGTTATAGCTGAAATGCTTGGAATAAGAATATTGCCCTAATCTATTTAGATGTTGATTTATTTGCTGTTAAAAATATATGATTCTTCTACTCAGTTTTATTCTATTAAACTACAATAATAATATTTGTGGCAGAGAGTTATATCTCTCGCTGGGACAATTTTCAATTGTCTCACCCCCGTGGGATCCAACTTTTTAGGTAAACGTAGAAGCAGAGGTAGAAACCCTACAGCAGGGGAAGAGCAGCAACAACAACAACAGGGATAACAATGATATATCAGGTGGAGGCACTGGCTGTCATGTTTTGTATATAGAGTCCTATGTGTCGTATCTGTACTCTCAGGTCCTCAAAGTTAGTAGATAATACTTTAATGAATCAATATGAGATTTTGGCTTGATTCCTCAAGGTTCTTATGATGTCTATGTATAGTTTTATCAAGGCAGCTGATGCTTGTAATGCTTGAGAAGAAACGGTACATGATATGTACTTATGAACCAGGATGTAAATAAAGTACATTGGTTATTGATAAAAGAGTTATCCTGTATATGGATCTTTTTGAAAATGGTTTTAATTTTTAGTGATTTTCAGTAATTTTGCTGTTAATAATTGCTTCCACTTAGTCAATGACGTTTTGTTTGAATGCTTCGCCACAGTTTAGTGGTATCAGAGCTCTAGGTTCGCTGAGTCTACAGAGACATAGGATTAAGGTTGTTGAGTCTATTCTAGTGTCTTCCAGTAATCTGATAGTGTCTTCTGCTCATATAGGAGGAGAAGAAGAACTTAAAGATGTCTGGATCACACGAAGAACATGTTGATGAGAGCAGCATTGCTACACCAAGAAGAGGTGCAAGGGACCAGAATAGGGAGGAACCAGAACCTGAACATCCCCAGCTTAACCAAGCGGCACTGGAAAACCCAACCTTCCATGATCTGTTTGCACAGTTCATGGCAACTATGACACATATGGCAGATAATTTGCCACCACCTGCACCTAGGGCACCAACCCATAATGAAGGACAGGGATCCGACAAGACTTTTGAACGGCTTCGTGGGGTAGGAGCCACAGATTATGCTAGTACAACTGACCCAGCAAATGCGGACATGTGGTTGACTGAGCTAGAGAAGGCCTTCAGAATTCTTAATATCCCAGAAGCTGAGAAGGTTAGACATGCAATGTACCTTCTTAAAGGGAGTGCTGGGCACTAGTGGACAATAGAAGAGGATAAGAGGACATGTGTTGAAATCGGATGGGAAGTATTTCGATGAGAATCTGTTAGTAGATATTTCCCCAAGACGTTTCTCGATGAGAAGATCTCTTAGTTTGAGAGGTTAAGGCAAGGACCAATGAACATTAACGAGTATGAAGCTAAGTTCATGGAGCTTTTGCGGTTCTGTCTGCATATGGCGGCTGATGATGATGAAAGAATTCAGCATTTTGAGAAGGGGCTGAATGCTGAATTGACCACTCCTGTGCCTGCTTTAGAGAATAGGGAGAGGTTTGCCACCTTCATGGAGTCCATGAGACGAATAAAAAGGTCAGTGACTGAGAAGCATTAGACTAAGAGTAAGAAGGTGTATACTCAGTTTCAAGGACAAATGTGGCATCCAACTTACAAATAACAAGATTAACCAATGCAGAAGTGTATCATTTGCAGCGGATTACTGAAAATCACTAAAAATTAAATTTTTTTGCAAAGAGATCCAATCATAGGAAACTCTTATAACAAGAACCATAATATAACAAATACATCCTCGTTCAAAAGTACATAACTGGTTCCATCTCTTCCCAAGGATTACAACATCAACTGTCCTATCAACATTATGTACAGACAACATAAAACCTCGAGGCATCAAGCCAAAATCTCAAGTCAATGATAAAAGCACTATCTATAAATCCCGAGGACCTGAGAGTACAGAGACGACACATAGGACTACTATCTATATAACTAGACATGCAGTATCTCCACCTGAGATATTACTACTGTAACATCCCTGACCTTGGTTATGCTTTAACCCTAGGTGTTTTGATTAAGAAAGATGATTATATGTTTTACCTTATCTTGTGAAAAGTAATTAGGGCTTATGAGGAACTTATGTTTCTATTTTGGTCATGTTTGAACAATGTTGAAGCAAAGTTTGCTTATTTTGGACTAAAGTGCAAATTACCCAAATTGAGGGGTTTAAGTGAAAATTTTGCATGATAATATGTTACTCATGTGTTGAAGCATCATGAGAGTGAATATGATGTTGAGGTATGGCTTATGGAAGCCTGAGTACCAAGAAAGAGCTGATAAAGCAATGTGTGTGCATCAAAACCTAGTTTTGGTGTAATGTGCAATTTACCCAAAACCTAGGGTTCAATATGAAAATTACCACTTAAATAAGCTCCCTAATGTTTCTTGTCATCATGTATAGAAAATAAAATGAGAGGGGCACCTCATTTGAATTAAGTTGGAGGAGAGAGAATCTTGATATTAAAATAATCAAGATTTTATCCTAATTGAAACCCTAATTCGATTTAGGGCAAAAATAAATGTATTAATTAAAGGGCCTTCAACCAAAATTAAAATGGTTGGATTCAGATGTATGTGTGATGTCCTTGAGATTTGCAAGGACCACGAAAATATCCAAGGGAGTGGATAACTCACACACAATTTTATAAGAAAAAGAAATATCCACTCACATATGGATATTAATATAATATGATTTAAGGTGCTTAATTTGCTTTTCTTTAAATCATGGATAATTGAGAGGGATAAAAGGAAAACAAGATAGCCTCGTCCCTAAGGAAAATAAGGGGGAAGAGGCGGCCACATTTTTTGGATTAAATGAATTTTTATAAGGCACTTTCTCTCTCCTTGAATTTCTTATAAAAAGACCCTTTACAAGCCAAATGGAAAGCTTTTTCGACCCCACTTCTTCTCCTTGTTTGGGAAACGACCAAAGGAGATTGGGAGGATCAGGAGGACGACCCCCAACCTGTTGGTAAGGTTCTTGATCTATTTCACCTTGGTTCCATGGTGGAAATCGAAAATAAATTATGGATTTCTTCCTATTCCGATCTCCTCTTCAATTCTAACCATTCCTTTTCACTCAAACCTTGAGGACGAGCCTTGGAATGGTGAAAGGAGTTGCATCCATCATTTTTTCCGTGGACATGGAGCTTTGGAGCTCAATTGGAGGCGGGTTTTATAACTTGAACCCGTTTTCATTGTTATTCAACCATTAATCTTGCAATTTCAATGATTCCTTCATTATCTTGTTTAATTGCTGGTTGAAAATGGTTATTTTATGAAATCAGAAGTTGTTAGAACTTCAGAGACGAAGGTAGATGATGATTAAATAATCTTGGATACTTTTTCAAAAGAAATCATGGTTTATACGGTTTTGAGTTAATTGCTCATGCGATTTCACCAAACCGTTTGAGAGCAAACGGTTTGAAATCGTTTGGGAGCAAACGGTTTCAAAACCATTTGAGTGAGTTGACCAAGGGTTGACCGTTTGAGATTAATGTTCCTAATTATGTTGGTTAATGACTCACCAAATTTGATGGGTTAACTCCCAAGGAATCGTGAGATGAAGGCTAATCAATTAGGCAAACCTAATTGGATTAAGTGCTGATTTTCAACTTGATTAATTTGACTTTTTGGGAAAACGGTTTCAAAACTGTTTGAAGGAGTTGACCAAGGGTTGACCGTTTGAGAATCCTGTTACTAATTATGTTGGTTGATAACCCACCAAATTTGAGGGATTAATTCCAAAGGAATCATGAGTTGAAGGATAATCAATTAGGCAAACCTAATTGGATTAAGTGCTGATTTTCAACTTGATTAATTTGACTTTTTGGGCAAACGGTTTTAAAACCATTTGAAGGAGTTGACCAAGGGTTTACCATTTGAGAATACTGTTCCTAATTATGTTGGTTTATGACTCAAAAAATTTGGTTAAATAATTCCAAAGGAATCATGAGTTGAAGGCTAATCAATTGGGCAAATCCTAATTGAAATTAGTGCTGAAATTCCAATGAGTTGATTTGAGATTTTGGGTTGATTAGCCCAAATGGTTTCAAAACCGTTTGGGGATCACCCAAGACCGTTTGGAGGTCTAGGGTTGAGTATGGTTAAGTGTTTGAAGATCCAAAGATATGGCATGAACCCTAATCGGCTAAGTGCTGATTTTGTAAGTGATTGAGATGATGTTTTGGGTGGATTAGCCCAAACAGTTTCAAAACCATTTGGGGATCACCCAAACGGTCTCAAGACCATTTGTAGGTCTAGGGTTAAGTATGGTTTTCTATTTGAAGGTCCAAAGTTATCAAGTTACAAAGAAATCAATTGTTGATTTGTTGATCGACTCAATAGACCAAACCTTGATGAACTTCACTAGAATCCAAGGATTGGATGAGCCAAACGGTCTCAAGACCATTTGGAGCTCATCCAAACGGTCTCAAGACCGTTTTTAGGTCAACCAAGACATTTTGGAGGTCTAGGGGTGAGTATGGTTAAGCAATTGATGATCCAATGTTACTAAGTTAAAGTGTAATCAATTGCTGATTTGGTGATCAATCCAATGATCCAAACCTTAATTGGTTGACTTGGATTTTGATGATATGATGGGAAAACGGTCTCAAGACCGTTTGGAGGTCATCCAAACGACCTCAAGACCATTTGGGGTCAGGTCATGTTCAATTTGGATGATGGTTCAATGGTTTCAAAGTAACTAATCTTGCATTGATTAGTGTTGAAGGATCATCGATTCCAAACCCTAATTCAATTGAATCAAACCCTAATTGATGGCTAATTGAGGGTCAAATGAGGGTCAAATAAGTTGAAGGTTGACCTATTTAACTCAATTGAAGTATGAGGATAGGTCAATTCATGATTGGTTCCATGAATTCAATGATTGAAGGAATCAACATTGGAATCCCTAATTGAGGTTGATTCAATGTGAATCCCTAATTGAGGTTGATTCCATGTGAATCCCTAATTGAGGTTGATTACATGTGAATCCCTAATTGAGGTAGATTCCATGTAAATCCTAATTGAGGTTGATTCCATAAAAAACCCTAATGGAGGGTGATGCCATGAGAAATCCCTAGCTGGGATGAATAGTAAACATTAAGTATAGGCAACGAGATGTGAAAGCCTAATGGAGGGTGATGCTACATGCAATCCTAACTCTAATGAAGTATGATAGCATGTGAAATCCCAAAGCCCTAATAAAGGGTAAAGGTATGTGAAACCCTAATTGAAGTTATAATACATGAAGCCTTAATCTTGGACAACATGATGACAACCCAGAGCCCTAATAATAAAACAGTGGGTAAAACCTTATAAAGGTGAACTATCATAAATGGTTGATTATAGGCAATCTTATTGTAAGCAATGCCTTAACCTGAGATGAGTCCATATCATTAAAGATACTTGGACCATTCTTATGTGTAACCTATGCACTTCATGGTAAGAGTGATAGGTTAGTGGATGAAAGGATTAAGATGGGAAATACCTTAATCCAAGATATGCTGACAACTTAAGAAAGTTGGAAGTGATGAGGAAAGTGATACATCAAGATATGAAAGACTTCACAATTAGCATCTCAAAGTTGATATACTATGATAACTATGAAATCCTAATGTGAGATGGGAAACCCTAACCCTGAATTGGGTAATGGGACATGAGAAATCATAATATGATATGAATAGTAAGCCCTAACCCTATTGAGGGAATAGAGGTGTTACTATTGTATTACATGAAGTAATATGATATGTTGCCTAGTGAGAGGTGACAAGATGCTTTATGGACCTTATGAGCTATGAGGATGGTTGTTGCCTAGAGAGAGGTAACAAAATGTTTTAAAGGTCACCCAAGATTGATATAGATCAATATCTGGAATAAAATCACAGGATTGAGATAGTTCAATACCTGGAATAGAGGCACATGATTAGCATAGTCTAATACCTGGAATACCAAATGCACATGATTGGTTAAATCCCAATACCTGGAATAATAACACAGGATTGGCTAACTCCCAATACCTAGAATGCGCAGGATTGGCTAACTCCCAATACCTGGAATAATAACACATGATTGGCTAACTCCCAATACCTGGAATGCATAGGATTGGCTAACTCCCAATACTTGGAATAATAACACAGAATTGGCTAACTCCCAATACCTGGAATGCACAGGATTGGCTAACTCCCAATACCTGGAATAATAACACAGGATTGGCTAACTCCCAATACATGGAATGCACATGATTGGCTAACTCCCAATACCTGGAATAATAACACATGATTGGCTAACTCCCAATACCTGGAATGCACAGGATTGGCTAACTCCCAATACCTGGAATAATAACACAGAATTGGCTAACTCCCAATACCTGGAATGCACAGGATTGGTTAAATCCCAATAACTGGAATAATAACACAGGATTGGCTAACTCCCAATACCTGGAATGCACCGGATTGGCTAACTCCCAATACCTGGAATAATAAAACATGATTGGCTAACTCCTAATACCTGGAATGCACAGGATTGGCTAACTCCCAATTCTTGGAATAATAACACAGGATTGGCTAACTCCCAATACCTGGAATGCACATGATTGGCTAACTCCCAATACCTGGAATAGTTGCACAGGATTGACATAGATCAATACCTGGAATAGTTGCATAGGATTGACATAGATCAATACTTGGAATAGTTATACAGGATTGACATAGATCAATACCTGGAATAGTTGCACAATATTGACATAGTTCAATACTTGGAATGGATACACAGGAATAACATAAGTCTAATGCTTGTACTAGTTGCACATGATTGGTGTAATCCAATGCCTGGAATATTTATATAGGATTGGTATAGACCAATGCCTGAATAAGACATGATGATGCACACTCTCATGTCCAAAACAACCAAAATCTGTTTAGCTGATTGGCTAAGGCCAATAAGTTGAAACAAGAATGTCTCATGGGTGACATATCAAGATAATGAGTGTCACAAGAGAAGTTTGACATGATGGTATAATATGGAGGATAAATGATATACATGTTCTTCCTATTTCTTCTTAAGAGAAAAGTTGATCTATTGTTCTATCATAGATAGTTACAATGCTTTAAGATGAGAATTCTTTAAACTGCATATCCTCTGTTCAGTTATATATATATAATTGCAATAACAATATTTTGGTAGAGAGTTATATCTCCCGCTGGGGCAATTTACAATTGTCTCATCCCCGTGGGATCCAACATTTTTAGGTGGACGAGCACAGAGGAAAGTGAGAACATCTTGCAGGGAATGGACAACAGTAGTAACAACAAGGACACAGTGAGATCTCAGGTGGAGATACTGTCTGTCAATTTATGTAGTAGAAGTCCTATGTGTCGTCTCTATACTCTCAGGTCCTCGGAGTTTTTAGTCAGTGTTTTTGATAAATCAATCTATGGTTTTGGCTTGATGCCTCGAGATTCGTATGCTGTCTGTATATAATGCTTATAGGACAGCTGATGTTGTAATCTCTGAAAAGAGATGGTACAGGTTATGTACGCTTGAACCAGAATGTAAATGTTATGCAATGGTTCTTATTGGAAAAGATTTCCTATGTGAGGATCTCTTTGCAAAAAGTTTTAATTTTTAGTGATTTTCAGTAATCCGCTACAAATAATTCACTTCCACATTAGTTAATCCTGTTTTTGTGAGACGGTCGCTACAACTGCTGTCCTCGATGCTGCTGCTGTTCCATCTTTGCTAAAGGTTTCCTGCCTCTTTGTCCGCATCCACCTAAAAATGTTGGATCCCACGGGGGTGAGACAATTGTAAATTGCCCCAGCGGGAGATATAACTCTCCGCCAAAACATTGTTATTGTAGTTGAAAGATATGAAACTGAGCAGAGGATAAGCAGTTTAAAGCATTCTCAACTTTGAAAGCATTGGAACTATTTATGATAGAGAAATATATCATCTATTCTTTTAATAAGGAATAGTAATGACATGTATATTGTTTATTCATCATATTATACCATCATGTTAAACTTTTCTTGTGACACTCATTAACTTGATATGTCACCCATGATACATTCTTGTTTCAATCTGTTGGCCTTAGCCAATCTGCTAAACATATAAGAAATTACATCTACCATGTATTCATATATCATTAATACATGCATTGGGTTAATACCAATCCTATGTCATCATTACAGGCATTGAGCCTCTACCAGGTGTTGGACTCTTCCAAACCTGATTACACCGCCAGGCATTGGACTTTAACCAACCCTGATGACATGCATTACACCTATGACATGTATTGGATTTCTCCAAACCTGATTACACAGTCAGACATTGGACTCTAACCATCCTGATTTCATAGACAGGCATTGGACTTTAACCAATCCTGATTTCACAGCCAGACATTGGACTTTAACCAATCCTGATTTCACAGCCAGGCATTGGACTTTAACCAATCCTGATTACACAGCTAGGCATTGGACTTTAACCAATCCTGATTACACAGCCAGACATTGGACTTTAACCAATCCTGATTTCACAGCCAGGCATTGGACTCTAACCAATCCTGATTACACCACCAGGCATTGGACTTTAACCAATCCTGATTACAAAACCATGCATTGGACTTTAACCAATCCTAATTTCACAGCCAGGCATTGGACTCTAACCAATCCTGATTACACCGCCAGGCATTGGACTCTAACCAATCCTGATTACACAGCCAGGCATTGGACTCTAACCAATCCTGATTACACAGCCAGTCATTGGACTCTAACCAATCCTAATTACATGGATCATGGAATATCAATTTCCTTCGACCCATCATTAATCATCTTGGTGCCTCTTACTATACTATAATTATTCTCATGGCTCATAAATCCCATAAAGCATCTTGTCACCTCTCATTAGGCAACATCTAATCATATGGCTCACAGGGCCATTCAACATCTTGTTACCTATCACTAGGCAACATCTAAACATATGGCTCACATGGCCATTCAACATCTTGTCACCTATCACTAGACAACATCTAATTATTTTATCTCTTGTAATATAATAGTAACACCACTATTCCCTTAATAGGGTTAGGGCTTACTATTCACATCACTTTGGGGTTTCTCATGTCCCATTACCCAATTTAGGGTTAGGGTTTCCCATCTCACATTAGGATTTCATAGTTATCAAAGTATATCAACTTTGAGATGCTGACAATGAAGTCTTTCATATCTTGATGTATCACTTACCTCGTTACTTCCAACTTTCTTAAGTTATTAGCTTATCTTGGATTAAGGTATTTACCATCTTAATCCTTTCATCCACTAACCTATCACTCTTACCATGAAGTGCATAGGTTACACATAAGAATGGTCCAACTATCTTTAATGATATGGACTCATCTTAGATTAAGGCATTGCTTACAATAAGCTTGCCTATAATCAACCATTTATGATATTTCACCCTTATAAGGTTTTACCCACTGTTTTATTATTAGGGTTTTGGGTTGTCATCTTGTTGTCCAAGATTAAGGCTTCATGTATTATAACCCCAATTAGAGTTTCACATACCTTTACCCTTTATTAGGGCTTTGGGATTTCATATGCTATCATACTTCATTAGAATTAGGATTGCATGTAGCATCACCCTTCATTAGGCTTTCACATCTCATTGCCTATACTTAATGTTTACTATTCATCCCAACTAGGGATTTCTCATGGCATCACCCTCAATTAGGGTTTCTTATGGAATCAACCTCAATTAGGGATTCACATTGAATCAACCTCAATTAGGGATTCTCATGGAATCAACCTCACTTAGGGTTTCTATTGTTGATTCCTTCAATCATTGAATTCATGGAACCAATCATCAATTAGACCTATCCTCATACTTCAATTGAGTTAAGTAGTTCAACCTACAACTGATTTAGCCCTCAATTGACCCTAAATTAGTCATCAACTAGGGTTTGAATCAATTGAATTAGGGTTTTGAATCAATGATCCTTCAACACTAATCAATGCAATATTAGTTACTTTGAAACCTTTGAACCATCATCCAAATTGAACATGACCTGACCCCAAACGGTCTTGAGGTCGTTTGGATGACCTACAAATGGTCTTGAGACCGTTTTACCATCATATCATCAAAATCTAAGTCAACCAATTAAGGTTTGGATCATTGGATTGATCACCAAATCAGCAATTGATTACACTTTAACTTAGTAACATTGGATCATCAATTGCTTAACCATACTCACCCCTGGACCTCCAAACGGTCTTGGGTGACCTCCAAACGGTCTTGAGACCGTTTGGATGAGCTCCAAACAGTCTTGAGACCGTTTGGCTCATCCATGCCTTGGATTCTAGTGAAATTTCATCAAGGTTTGGTCTATTGAGTCGATCAACAAATCAACAATTGATTGCTTTGTAACTTGGTAACTTTGGGCCTTCAAATAGGCAACCATACTTAACCCTAGCACTTAAATCAATTATGGTTTTCCTAATTGATTAGCATTTAACTCATGATTCCTTTGGAATTAATCCATAAAATTTGGTGATTTATTAACCAACATAATTAGGAACAGGAATCTCAAACGGTCAACCCTTCGTCAACTCACTCAAACGGTTTTGAAACCGTTTGCCCAAAAAGTTAAATTAATCAAGCTGAAAAATCAGCACTTAATCCAATTAGGTTTGCCTAATAGATTAGCCTTCAACTCACGATTCCTTGGGATTTAACCCATAAAATGTGGTGTGGCATTAACCAACATAATTAGGAACAGGAATATCAAACGGTCAACCCTTGTTCAACTCATTCAAACGGTTTTGAAACCGTTTTCCCAAAAAGTTAAATTAATCAATCTGAAAAATCAGCACTTAATCCAATTAGGTTTGCCTAATTGATTAGACTTCAACTCACGATTCCTTGGGAGTTAACCCATAAAATTTGGTGACTCATTAACCAACATAATTAGGAACAGTAATCTCAAATGGTCAACCCTTGATCAACTCACTCAAACGGTTTGGTGAAACCGCATGAGCAATTAACTCAAAACCATATGAACCATGATTTCTTTGGAAAAAGTATCCATGATGATGTCATCATCATCTAACTTCGTCCCTGAAGTTCTAAAAACTTCTGATTTGATGAATTAACCATTATCAACCAGCAATTAAACAAGATAATGAAGGAATCAATGAAATTGCAAGATTAATGGTTGAATAACAATGAAAAAGGGTTCAAGTTATAAAACCTGCCTTCAATTCTGATCCCAAGCTCCAAGATTCACGGCTCCAATGGTGGTTGAAGCTCTAGAAACCTCCCAAGGTCGTTTCTCAAGCTTTTGGAGTAAAAGGATCGGCTAGGGTTGAAGATGGAGTGAAGAAATGAAGAAATCATGTATTGTTTTATGATTTTCACCATGAAATCATGAAGAACGAAGATCAAAGGCTTACCAACAGGTTGAGGACGTGCTCCCTGCTGTTCTTATCCTTCTTGGTCGGTTTTTCAAGCAAGGAGAAGAAGTGGGGTCGAGAAAGCCTTCCATTTGGCTTGTAAAGGGTCTTTTTATAAGAAATTCAAGGAGAGAGAAAGTGCCTTATAAAAATTCTTTTAATCCCAAAGATGTGGCCGCCTCTTCCCCCTATCTTCCTTAGGGACGAGGCTATCTTGTTTGCCTTTTATCCCTCTCAATTATCCATGATTTAAAGAAAATCAAATTAAGAACCTCAATGCATATTATATTAATATCCATATGTGAGTGGATATTTTCTTTTTCTTATAAAATTGTGTGTGAGTTATCCACTCCCTTGGATATTTTCGTGGTCCTTGCAAGGATCAAGGTTGTCACATACACATCTGAATCCAAGAATTTTAATTTTTATTGAAGGCCCTTTAATTAATACATTCATTTTTGCCCTAAATCGAGTTAGGGTTTCAATTAGGATTAAATCTTGATTATTTTAATACCAAGATTCTCTCTCCTCCAACTTAATTCAAGTGAGGCGCCCCTCTCATTTTATTTGCTCTACATGATGCCAAGAATAATTAGGGACCTTATTGAAGTGGTAAATTACATATTGCACCCTAGGTTTTGGGTAAATTGCATATTACACCAAAACTAGGGTTTCATGCACAATCATTGCTTTATCAGTTCTTTCTTGGTATTCAGGCCTCCATAAGCCATACCTCAGAATCATTTTCACTCTCATGATGATTCAAAATATGAGGAACATATTATCATGCACAATTTGCACTTAAACCCCTCAACTTGGGTAATTTGCACATTATTCCAAGATAAGCAAACATTGCTTCAACATTGTCCAAACATGACAAAAATTGAAACATAAGTTCCTCATGAGCCCTAATTACCTTTCACAAGATAGGATTAAGCATATAATCATATTTCTTAATCAAAACACCTAGGGATAAAACATAACCCAGGTCAGGAATGTTACAAATCATCCCCCCCTTATAAGGATTTCTTCCCCGAAATCCAGATAAAGGAAAACAGATGTATTTTATTCATCATACTATCTAGTCTTCACATATCAACTCCTTATTCATGTTCTTATCTTATGAGGAGTATACTTTTAATTCCTCATACACACATGCTCTTTTGATATTATCTCTAGTTTCTCTTTCTTATACTCATGATATGACACATTTATTCATTCCATATTTCTTATTTCATGATACTCATTAGATTGTAGCAGAATGACTGTGTAACATCCCTGACCTGGGTTATATTCTAACCCTAGATGTTTTGCCTAATAAGATTGAGTATATGCTTAATCTTATCTTGGGAAAAGTAATTAGGGCTCATGAGAAACTTATGTTTCAATTTTGGTCCTGCTTGAACAATGTTGAAACATCGTTTTGTTAATTTTGGACTAAAGTGAAAATTACCCAAGTTGAGGGGTTAAATTGCAAATGTTGCATGATAAGATTTTCCTCTGATGTGGAGCATCATGATAGTAAAGATGATGCAGAGGTATGGCTTGCGATAGCCTAAATACCAAGAAAGAGCTGATAAAGCAATGTTTGTGCATTAAAACCTAGTTTTGGAGTAATGTGCAATTTACCCAAAACTTAGGGTTCAATATGAAATTTACCACTTCAAAGTGGTCCCTAACGTTTCTTCGCATCATGTAGAGCAAAGAAAATGAGACGGGAATCTCATTTGAATTAAGTTGGAGGAGAGAGAATCTTGATATTAAAATAATCAAGATTTAATCTTAAGTGAAACCCTAATTTAATTTAGGGAAAAAATGAATGTATTAATTAAAGGGCCTTCAACCAAAATGTTATTGGTTGATTTTGAATAAGTATGGACGTTCTTTTTCCAAGATAAGGAACGAAAAATATCTAAAGGAGGTGAAATTCCACTCACCTTATTATAAGTTAAAGAATTCCCACTCAAAAAGATATATTAGTATTATAATGGATTAAGGTGCTTATTTACTTTTCCCTTAATCCATGGATAATGGAGGGGAATTCGGTGGCTTTGAGTTTCCTTTGCATGCAAGCAAACCAAGGAGGAAGAGGTGGTACTATTTTTGGGATTAAATGCATTTTAATAAGGCATTTTCTCTCTCATCAATTTTCTTATAAAAGTGCCCTTTCTAAGCCAAAACAAAGGCTTTTTCGGATTTCATTCTTCCCCTTGCTTGAAAAACCAACCAAGGAGCTAGGAAGGAGCAGGAGGACGACCCCCAACCTGTTGGTAAGCCCTTGACCTTCGTTCTCCTTGATTCCATGATGGAAATCGAAAATAAATCATTGATTTCTTCTTATTTCGATCTCCTCTTCAACCCTAGCCAACTTTTTCATCCAAAAGCTTAAGGACGAGCCTAAAGGGAGTTGAAAGAGCTTCATACACCATTGATGGCGTGATATTGGATATTTGGAGCTCAATTGGAGGCGGGTTTTATAACTTGAAACCCTAACTTTGTTATTGCAATCAATTCTTTATCAATTGGTGATCATTTCTACATTTCCGAAATTAAGTTTGGTTTAATGATGCAATTTCCATGGGAATCACAGTAGATTTCGTGAGTTGCAGGTTGATGATGATTAAATCATCATAAGCACACACCTCCCCAAGTATCTTGGGCAAACGGTTTGGAAGTTGGGACCAAACGGTTTCACCAAACCGTTTGGTGACCAAACGGGTTGCAAACCATTTGGGAGCAAACGGTTTCAAAACCGTTTGGTGGGGTTGACCAAAGATTGACCGTTTGGGAATCCTGTTCATAACTATGTTAGTTGATAACCCTACAAATTTGAGGGATTAAATCCAAAGGAATCGTGAGTTGAAGGGTAATCAATTAGGTAAACCTAATTGGATTAAGTGCTGATTTTCAATCTGATTAACTTGACCTTTTTGGGCAAACGGTTTCAAAACCGTTTGGTGGGGTTGACCAAGGGTTGACATTTTGGTATTACTGTTCCTAATGATGTCGGTTAATTACTCACCAAATTTTATGGGTTAAATCCAAAGGAATCATAGGTTGAAGCCTAATCAATTAGGTAAACCTAATTGGATTAAGTGCTGATTTTTCAATCTGATTAACTTGACCTTTTTGGGAAAACAGTTTCAAAACCGTTTGGTGGGGTTGACCAAGGGTTGAACGTTTGGGATTCCTGTTCTTAATTATGTTGGTTAATGACCCTACAAATTTTATGGATTAATTTCCAAGGAACCATGAGTTGAAGGCTAATCAATTAGGCAAACCCTAATTGGAATTAGTGCTGAAAGTCCAATGAGTTGATTTGAGATTTTGGGTTGATTAGCCCAAACGATTTCAAAACCATTTGGGGATCACCCAAACGGTCTCAAGACCGTTTGGGGGTCACCCAAGACCGTTTGGAGGTCTAGGGTCAAGTATGGATATGTGTTTGAAGATCCAAAGATGTGGTATGAACCCTAATCGGCTAAGTGCTGATTTTGCAAGTGATTGAGATGATGTTTTGGGTTGATTGGCCCAAATGGTTTCAAGACCGTTTGGGGATCACCCAAACGGTTTCAAGACCATTTGGGGATCACCCAAGACCGTTTGGAGGTCTGGGGTTAAGTAAAGTTGACCAATTGAAGATCCAAAGGTACCAAATCATATTACAATTAGGTGCTGATTTGTTGATTAACTCAATAGACCAATCCTTGATGGAATTTCACTAGAATACAAGGGTTGGATGAGCCAAATGGTATCAAGACCGTTTGGAGCTCATCCAAACGGTCTCAAGACCGTTTGGAGGTCTAGGGGTGAGTATGGTTAAGCAATTGATGATCCAATTTTACTACGTTAAAGTGTAATCAATTGCTGATTTGGTGATCAATCCACTGATCCAAACCTTAATTCGTTGACTTGGATTTTGATGATATGATGGGAAACGGTCTCAAGACCGTTTGGAGGTCATCCAAACGACCTCAAGACCGTTTTGGGTCAGGTCATACCCAATTTGGATGATGGTTCAATGGTTTCAAAGTAACTAGTATTACATTAATTAGTATTGAAGGATCATCGATTCCAAACCCTAATTCAATTGATTCAAACCCTATTTGATAATCAATTGAGGGTCAATTGAGGGTCAAATCAGTTGAAGGCTGACCTATTAAACTCAGTTGAAGTATGAGCATAGGTCCCATTGATGATTGGTTCCACGAATTCAATGGTTGAAGGTCCAATGCAATCAATTGAAACACAATTAGTAGTTTGATTGATAATCAACTTCAAAGCTCTAATTGGTGATTATAAACCCTAATCCCATTGAAATCAGACCCTAATTGAAGTCCCAATTGAGGGGTGAGTTCATCATTTAATTGATGATTGAATTGATGATCCAATTCATTGAAGTTCCATTGATTGGAATTGAGTGTTGTTGAAGTCTTGATTGACTTTTTGGTTCATGCGGTTTTGAGAGGTTTGTACCAAACAGTCTCAAGACCGTTTGAGTCCAAACGGTATCAAGACTATTTGGGACCAAACGGTCTCAAGACCGTTTGAGACCAAACGGTCTCAAACAGTTTGAGACCCATGCGGTTTCAAAGCATTTTGCTTAAACGATTTCAAACCGTTTGTGAATCAATTTGGTTAATTCAATTGGATGCCTAATGCAATTGAAGGATCAATTGGTTAATGAAATTGAGTACCTAATGTAATTGAAGGAACAATGGATTGATCCAATTGAGTACCCAATGAAATTAAAGACTCAATTCACTAATCCAAATGGATACCTAGTGCAATTGAAGGTTCCATTGATCAATCTATTTGGATACCTCATGTTATTGAAGGTCTAATTGATCAAACCTTTTTGGAAACCTAATGTAATTAGGTGAGAGATACCTTAATGGTACTAATCAATAATGCATAACAAATGCATGGATCCAATACATGATGTAAACCCTAGTTGAGGGTGTATCCATGTGAAACCCTAGTTGAGGGTGTATCCATGTGAAACCCTAATTGAGGGTGATTTCATGAGAAAATCTATTTGGGAATGAATAGTAAACCCTAATTATGGGCAATGTGATATGAAACCCTAATGAAGGGTGATGCTATATGCAATCCCTATTCTAAAGAAGGGAGATGGTATGTGAAACCCTAATCCCTAATGAGAGAATAGAATTCATACTTGAATATGATTCATGAGGTGAACTCCCTTTGCACGACCATGCAAGGTAGCACGACCGTGGTGCTCCATGATGGACTTGGAGATGATTGATAGTGACCTAATATGGTCATATACCTTGATGTGTTATAAGTCCAATATAATTGGATGAAGGATACATGAGATATGTGATGGGAAACCCTAATCCTGATAAAGGAATAAGGGTGATACTCTTGAAATAATGATATATTTGTTTTGCATGGTATTGATAGATAATTAATGTACTACTATCATATGTGCTAACCATGCAGGTATCATGAGATGATGAGCATAGCCAGGTATGGGCTATGATGTGTTATTATTTTGAATTTGTTTCTTGGACCTTGTGTGCCATAATATACCTTGTTGCCTGGTAAGAGGTAGCAAGAGAGTTAATGGGCCTCAAGTGCATGATGGATGCTTGTGTAGCAAGTATCACACTTATCTTGGTTAGATGACCTAAAGTTGTTAGTTACCTGAGAATGTGGTAGTAATGCTCAGATGATGAGCTAAGGGTTTGAATACCCAGGATCACATGGTTATGGTATTGAAATTGTGAAAGAATGAGAAATTCCCAGTGGTGAATTTAGGGATTAAGATCCTAACACATTGTGAAAAGAGTATGGCTACAGGACATGACTCCACGATGATAATGCCAGGCTTTAGATATATTATCTAAGCCTGAAGAGAATTAATGCAGTGGTAATGATTCTGTAGTGTGTAGATGTTATACATGTTCTTCATATTCATTAAAGGACAAGTGACATGTTGATTCTAACAAGTTATAGCTGCAATGCTTATGATATAGAATAATGTTCTAATCTGTTAGACATTAAAATATCTGTTGTCTAATAAATATGATTCCTCTGTTCATATTTATCTTCTTAAGTTGCAATAATAATGTTACTGGCAGAGAGTTATATCTCTCGCTGGGGCAATTTTTATAATTGTCTCACCCCTGTGGGAACCACATTTTTAGGTGGACGCGGATGAGGAGACATGAATCCTTCAGTAGGTGAAGAACAACAGTAGCAGTAGGGACAGCAGGGAAGTCTCAGGTGGGGACATTGTACTCTTAGGTCCTCGGAGTAGTAGTTAGTGCTTTCGAGATTTTGGATCAGTGTCTCGAGATTTTATACCACCTGTGTTTAGCTTAACAGGTCAGCTGATGCTTGTAATTCTCGTAAAGAGAAGATGCATGATATGTACCTTTAATCCAAAAAGTAAATGTGTTATACTTTGGCTCTTGAAGAAAAATATTTACTATGTGTGGATCTCTTTGCAAAAAGTTTTAAATTTTTAGTGATTTTTGCTAATCAGCTGCTTGATCAATGCTTCCACATTATTATTCATGTTTTCGCGAGACGGTCGCTACAATTTAGTGGTATCAGAGCTCTAGGTTCACTGAGTCTACAGAGTCATAGGTCTAAGCTGTTGAGTTTGTGTTAGTGTCCTCCAATATACCCTATAATGATTTATGCTTGTGTAGAGAAAGGGTAAAGTTTTAAAATGATTGGAGAGCACAAGGAATACATTGCTAAGGGCAATGTTGTTGCATCAAGAAGAGGTGCAAGGGATCATGCAAGAATAGAATAAGTGCCTGAGAATCCCCATTAAGACCTGATCAGGATAGAGAATCCTATGATCATGCTCTTTTTGGGCAGATTAGGGCAATAGTAATGCATATAGTGGACTGGATACTAGCCTTACGATCTAGGTTATCAGTCCTTAATACATAAAGTTTGAGCTTTAAAAGAGTTCCTAAATGACTAGTCCTATAAGGACACAAGGGAGATGAGAACTTATATCTTACTCAGTGTTTCTTAAAATGTTTTATAATCTCCCTTATCTGTGTGTTGAAAGATGAGATTTAGAAGTGATGCCTGAAGAAAATTCAAGAATGGAAAATCCTGTGTGTATAATGATATGAAAAGTGAGGAATATAATAGTAAATAAAGTGCATACTACCTAATCTTAATACTTGTATACCCTAGCCAAGTATATGGTTATTGAAGATAAGGCAAGTATAGAACTCTTAGATTGTTATCTTTTTGATTACTCTGATCAAGTAGTCATTTTGAAACAATCTAGAGAGTATATTGAAACCAATAGGGGAAAGCTATGTGACATCCCCAACTTAAAGGGAAGAGCTATGTGACATTCCCAACCAATAGGGGAAAGCTATGTGACATCCCCAACTTAAAGGGAAGAGCTATGGGACATTCCCAACTAATATGGGAAAGCTATGTGACATCCCCAACTTAAAGGGAAGAGCTATGTGACATTCCCAACCAATAGGGGAAAGCTATGTGACATCCCCAACTTAAAGGGAAGAGCTATGTGACATTCCCAACCAATAGGGGAAAGCCATGTGACATCCCCAACTTAAAGGGAAGAGCTATGTGACATTCCCAACTAATAGGGGAAAGCTATGTGACATCCCCAACTTAAAGGGAAGAGCTATGTGACATTCCCAACCAATAGGGGAAAGCTATGTGACATCCCCAACTTAAAGGGAAGAGCTATGTGACATTCCCAACCAATAAGGGAAAGATATGTGACATCCCCAACTTAAAGGGAAGAGCTATGTGACATTCCCAACTAATAGGGGAAAGCTATGTGACATCCCCAACTTAAAGGGAAGAGCTATGTGACATTACCAAACAATAGGGGAAAGCTATGTGACATCCCCAACTTAAAGGGAAGAGCTATGTGACATTCCCAACTAATAGGGGAAAGCTATGTGACATCCCCAACTTAAAGGGAAGAGCTATGTGACATTCCCAACTTATAAGGGAAAAGCTATGTGACATTCCCAATTAATAGGAAGAACTATGTGAACATTCCCAATTACATAGAGTTTGCTAAATAAACGATATGAATAAAGGATTGCTGAATGAATTATCTCTGTTAGATATATATGTTTATCTTTTAGTGAATATTCTTAGGTGATGATAGATGTATGCTCTTTTATGCTTCTTCCTTTCAATAATATGGATATCATATGTTAGGGGTTTATGCTTTGCATAGACAATAAACATTGATAAGGTTGAATTAATGAAAGGAACTTTGTGTGGATTACAGAATCCATGATATCTCCATGATATTAAGATGAGATGTGGAGACTTGAGGGCATGATTAATGAATAATCTGTCCCTCCTTTTTCCCGGGATTTCGAGGATGAAATCCTTATAAGGGGGGGATAATTTGTAACATCCCTGACCTGGGTTATATTCTAACCCTAGATGTTTTGCCTAATAAGATTGAGTAGATGCTTAATCTTATTTTGGGAAAAGTAATTAGGGCTCATGAGAAACTTATGTTTCAATTTTGGTCTTGTTTGAACAATGTTGAAACATTGTTTTGTTAATTTTGGACTAAAGTGATAATTACCCAAGTTGAGGGGTTAAATTGCAAATGTTGCATGATAAGATGTTCCTCTGATGTGGAGCATCATGAGAGTGAATATGATGCAGAGGTATGGCTTGCGATACCCTGAATACCAAGAAAGAGTTGATAAAGCAATGTTTGTGCATTAAAACCTAGTTTTGGAGTAATGTGCAATTTACCCAAAACTTAGGGTTCAATATGCAATTTACCACTTAAAAATGGTCCCTAATGTTTCTTGGCATCATGTAGAGCAAATAAAATGAGAAGGGCATCTCATTTGAATTAAGTTGGAGGAGAGAAAATCTTGATATTAAAATAATCAACATTTAATCTTAAGTGAAACCCTAATTTAATTTAGGGCAAAAAAATGAATGTATTAATTAAAGGGCCTTCAACCAAAATGTTATTGGTTGTTTTTGAATAAGGATGGACGTTCTTTTGCCAAGATAAGGAACGAAAAATATCTAAAGGAGGTGAAATTCCACTCACCTTATTATAAGTTAAAGAATTCCCACTCAAAAAGATATATTAGTATTATAATGGATTAAGGTGCTTATTTTCTTTTCCCTTAATCCATGGATAATGGAAGGGAGTTCATTGGCTTTGAGTTGCCTTTGCATGCAAGAAAACCAAGGAGGAAGAGGTGGTACTATTTTTGGGATTAAATACATTTTAATAAGGCATTTTCTCTCTCATCAATTTTCTTATAAAAGTGCCCTTTCTAAGCCAAAACAAAGGCTTTTTTGGATTTATTTCTTCCCCTTGATTGCAAAACAGACCAAGGAGCTAGGGAGGAGCAGGAGGACGACCCCCAACCTGTTGGTAAGCCCTTGACCTTCATTCTCCTTGATTCCATGGTGGAAATCGAAAATAAATCATTGATTTCTTCTTATTTCGATCTCCTCTTCAACCCTAGCCAACTTTTTCATCCAAAAGCTTAAGGATGAGCCTAAAGGGAGTTGCAAGAGCTTCATCCACCATTGATGGCGTGATATTGGAGCTTTGGAGCTCAATTCGAGGCGGGTTTTATAACTTGAAACCCTAACTTTGTTATTGCAATCAATTCTTTATCAATTGGTGATCATTTCTACATTTCCGAAATTAAGTTTGGTTTAATGATGCAATTTCCATGGAAATAACAGTAGATTTCGTGAGTTGCAGGTTGATGATGATGACATCATCATAAGAACACACCTCCCCAAATATCTTGGGCAAACGGTTTGGAAGATGGGACCAAACGATTTCACCAAACCGTTTGGGAGCAAATGGTTTCAAAACTGTTTGGTGGGGTTGACCAAGGGTTGACCGTTTGGTAATCCTGTTCATAACTATGTTAGTTGATAACCCTCCAAATTTGAGGGATTAAATCCAAAGGAATCGTGAGTTGAAGGCTAATCAATTAGGTAAACCTAATTGGATTAAGTGCTGATGTTCAATCTGATTAACTTGACCTTTTTGGGCAAACGGTTTCAAAACCGTTTGGTGGGGATGACGAAGGGTTGACTGTTTGGGATTACTGTTCCTAATTATGTTGGTTAATTACTCACCAAATTTTATGGGTTAATTCCAAAGGAATCATAGGTTGAAACCTAATCAATTAGGTAAACCTAATTGGATTTAGTGCTGAGTTTTTAATCTGATTAACTTGACCTTTTTGGGAAAACGGTTTCAAAATCGTTTGGTGGGGTTGACCAAGGGTTGACTGTTTGGGATTCCTGTTCCTAATTATGTTGGTTAATGACCCTCCAAAGTGTATGGATTAGTTCCCAAGGAACCATGAGTTGAAGGCTAATCAATTAGGCAAACCCTAATTGGAATTAGTGCTGAAAGTCCAATGAGTTGATTTGAGATTTTGGGTTGATTAGCCCAAACGGTTTCAAAACCATTTGGGGATCACCCAAACGGTCTAAAGACCGTTTGGAGGTCTATGGTCAAGTATGGATCTGTGTTTGAAGATCCAAAGATGTGGTTTGAACCCTAATCGGCTAAGTGCTGATTTTGCAAGTGATTGAGATGATGTTTTGGGTTGATTGGCCCAAACGGTTTCAAGACCATTTGGGGATCACACAAATGGTTTCAAGACCATTTGGGGATCACCCAATACCGTTTGTAGGTCTGGGGTTAAGTATAGTTGACCAATTGAAGGTCCAAAGGTACCAAATCATATTACAATTAAGTGCTGATTTGTTGATTAACTCGATAGACCAATCCTTGATGGAATTTCACTAGAATCCAAGGGTTGGATGAGCCAAACGGTCTCAAGACTGTTTGGAGGTCTAGGGGTGAGTATGGTTAAGCAATTGATGATCCAATGTTACTAAGTTAAAGTGTAATCAATTGCTGATTTGGTGATCAATCCAATGATCCAAACCTTAATTGGTTGACTTGGATTTTGATGATATGATGGGCAAACGGTCTCAAGACCATTTCGAGGTCATCTAAATGACCTCAGGACCGTTTTGGGTCAGGTCATACCCAATTTGGATGATGGTTCTATGGTTTCAAAGTAACTAGTCTTACATTGATTAGTATTGAAGGATCATCGATTCCAAACCCTAATTCAATTGATTCAAACCCTATTTGATAATCAATTGAGGGTCAATTGAGGGTCAAATCAGTTGAAGGTTGACCTATTAAACTCATTTGAAGTATGAGCATAGGTCCCATTGATGATTGGTTCCATGAATTCAATGGTTGAAGGTCCAATGCAATCAATTGAAACACAATTAGTAGTTTGATTGATAATCAATTTCAAAGCTCTAATTGGTGATTATAAACCCTAATCCCATTGAAATCAGACCCTAATTGAAGTCCCAATTTAGGGGTGAGTTCATGATTCATTTGATGATTGAATTGATGATCCAATTGATGGAAGTTCCATTGATTGGAATTGAGTGTTGTTGAAGTCTTGATTGACTTTTTGGTTCATGCGGTTTTGAGAGGTTTGGACCAAACGATCTCAAGACCGTTTGGGACCAAACGGTCTCAAGACCATTTGAGACCAAATGGTCTCAAACCGTTTGAGACCCATGCGGTTTCAATTCCATTCGGTTTCAAAGATTTTTGCTTAAACAGTTTCAAACCGTTTGTGAATCAATTTGGTTAATTCAATTGGATGCCTAATGCAATTGAAGGATCAATTAGTTAATCCAATTGAGTACCTAATGTAATTGAAGGAACAATGGATTGATTCAATTGAGTAACCAATGAAATTAAAGACTCAATTGACTAATCCAAATGGATACCTAGTGCAATTGAAGGTTCCATTGATCAATCTATTTGGATACCTCATGTTATTGAAGGTCTAATTGATCAAACCTTTTTGGAAACCTAATGTAATTAGGTGAGAGATACCTTAATGGTACTAATCAATATAGCATAACAAATGCATGGATCCAATACATGATGTAAACCCTAGTTGAGGGTGTATCCATGTGAAACCCTAGTTGAGGGTGTATCCATGTGAAACCCTAATTGAGGGTGATTTCATGAGAAACTCTAATTGGGAATGAATAGTAAACCCTAATTATGGGCAATGTGATATGAAACCCTAATGAAGGGTTATGCTATATGCAATCCCTATTCTAAAGAAGGGAGATGGTATGTGAAACCCTAATGCCTAATTAGAGAATAGAATTTATACTTGAATATGATTCATGAGGTGAACTCCCTTTGCACGACCATGCAAGGTAGCACGGCCGTGGTGACTTTCTTTTCACGGCCGTGGTGCTCCATGATGGACTTGGAGATGATTGATAGTGACCTAATATGGTCATATACCTTGATGTGTTATAAGTCCAATATAATTGGATGAAGGATACATGAGATATGTGATGGGAAACCCTAATCCTGATAAAGGAATACGGGTGATACTCTTGAAATAATGATATATTTGTTTTGCATGGTATTGATAGATAATTAATGTACTGCTATCATATGTGCTAACCATGCAGGTATCATGAGATGATGAGCATATCCAGGTATGGGCTATGATGTGTTATTATTTTGAATTTGTTTATTGGGCCTTGTGTGCCATAATATACCTTGTTGCCTGGTAAGAGGTAGCAAGAGAGTTAATGGGCCTCAAGTGCATGATGGATGCTTGTGTAGCAAGTATCATACTTATCTTGGTCAGATGACCTAAAGGTGTTAGTTACCTGAGAATGTGGTAGCAATGATCAGATGATGAGCTAAGGGTTTGAATACCCAGGATCACATGGTTATGGTATTGAAATTGTGAAAGAATGAGAAATTCCCAGTGGTGAATTTAGGGATTAAGATCCCAACACATTGTGAAAAGAGTATGGCTAGGGGCCATGACTCCATGATGATAATGCCAGGCTTTAGATATATGATCTAAGCCTGAAGAGAATTAATGCAGTGGTAATGATTCTGTAGTGTGTAGATGTTATACATGTTCTTCATATTCATTAAAGGATAAGTGACATGTTGATTCTATCAAGTTATAGTTGCAATGCTTCTGATATAGAATAATGTTCTAATCTGTTAGACATTAAAATATCGACTGTCTAATAAATATGATTCCTATGTTCATATTTATCTTCTTAAGTTGCAATAATAATGTTATTGGTGGAGAGTTATATCTCTCGCTGAGGCAATTTTTATAATTGTCTCACCCCCGTGGGAACCACATTTTTAGGTGGACGCGGATGAGGAGACAAGAATCCTTCAGTAGGTGAAGAATAGCAGTAGCAGCAGGGACAACAGTGAAGTCTCAGGTGGGGACATTGGATGTCATGACATGTATAGTTGTATATAGAGTCCTATGTGTCGTCTTTGTACTCTCAGGTCCTCGGAGTAGTAGTTAGTGCTTTCGAGATTTTGGATCAGTGTCTCGAGATTTTATACCACCTGTGTTTAGCTTAACAGGTCAGCTGATGCTTGTAATTCTCAGAAAGAGATGATGCATGATATGTACCTTTGATCCAAAAAGTAAATGTGTTATACTTTGACTCTTGAAGAAAAAGATTTACTATGTGTGGGTCTCTTTGCAAAAAGTTTTAAATTTTTAGTGATTTTCACTAATCCTCTGCTTGATGAACGCTTCCACATTAGTTAATCATGTTTTTGTGAGACGTTCGCTACAATTTAGTGGTATCAGAGCTCTAGGTTCACTGAGTCTATAGAGACATAGGACTAAGCTGTTGAGTTTGTGTTAGTGTCCTCCAGTATACCCTATAATGATTTCTGCTTGTGCAGAGAAAGGGTAAAGTTTTAAAATGATTGGAGAGCACAAGGAATACATTGCTAAGGGCAATGTTGTTGCATCAAGAAGAGGTGCAAGGGATCATGCAAGAATAGAATGAGTGCCTGAGAATCTCCATTAAGACCTGATCATGATAGAGAATCCTATGATCATGCTCTTTTTGGGCAGATTAGGGCAATAGTAATGCATATAGTGGACTGGATACTAGCCTTACGATCTAGGTTATCAGTCCTTAATACATAAAGTTTGAGCTTTAAAAGAGTTCCTAAATGACTAGTCCTATAAGGACACAAGGGAGATGAGAACTTATATCTTACTCAGTGTTTCTTAAAATGTTTTATAATCTCCCTTATCTGTGTGTTGAAAGATGAGATTTAGAAGTGATGCCTGAAGAAAATTCAAGAATGGAAAATCCTGTGTGTATAATGATATGAAAAGTGAGGAATATAATAGTAAATAAAGTGCATACTACCTAATCTTAATACTTGTATACCCTGGCCAGGTATATGGTTATTAAAGATAAGGCAAGTATGGAACTCTTAGATTGTTATCTTTCTGATTACTCTGATCAAGTAGTCATTTTGAAACAATCTAGAGAGTATATTGAAACCAATAGGGGAAAGATATGTGACATCCCCAACTTAAAGGGAAGAGCTATGTGACATTCCCAACCAATAGGGGAAAGCTATGTGACATCCCCAACTTAAAGGGAAGAGCTATGTGACATTCCCAACCAATAGGGTAAAGCTATGTGACATCCCCAACTTAAAGGGAAGAGCTATGTGACATTCCCAACTAATAGGGGAAAGCTATGTGACATCCCCAACTTAAAGGGAAGAGCTATGTGACATTCCCAACCAATAGGGGAAAGCTATGTGACATCCCCAACTTAAAGGGAAGAGCTATGTGACATTCCCGGCCAATAGGGGAAAGCCATGTGACATCCCCAACTTAAAGGGAAGAGCTACGTGACATTCCCAACTAATAGGGGAAAGCTATGTGACATCCCCAACTTAAAGGGAAGAGCTATGTGACATTCCCAACCAATAGGGGAAAGCTATGTGACATACCCAACTTAAAGGGAAGAGCTATGTGACATTCCCAACCAATAGGGGAAAGCTATGTGACATCCCCAACTTAAAGGGAAGAGCTATGTGACATTCCCAACTAATAGGGGAAAGCTATGTGACATCCGCAACTTAAAGGGAAGAGCTATGTGACATTCCCAAACAATAGGGGAAAGATATGTGACATCCCCAACTTAAAGGGAAGAGCTATGTGACATTCCCAACTAATAGGGGAAAGCTATGTGACATCCCCAACTTAAAGGGAAGAGCTATGTGACATTCCCAACTTATAAGGGAAAAGCTATGTGACATTCCCAACTAATAGGAAGAACTATGTGAACATTACCAATTACATAGAGTTTTCTAAATAAATGATATGAATAAAGGATTGCTGAATGAATTATCTCTGTTAGATATATATGTTTATCTTTTGGTGAATATTCTTAGGTGATGATAGATGTATGCTCTTTTATGCTTCTTCCTTTCAATAATATGGATATCATATGTTAGGGGTTTATGCTTTGCATAGACAATAAACATTGATAAGGTTGAATTAATGAAAGGAACTTTGTGTGGATTATAGAATCCATGATATCTCCATGATATTAAGATGAGATGTGGAGACTTGAGGGCATGATTAATGAATAATCTGTCCCTCCTTTTTCCTGGGATTTCGAGGACGAAATCCTTATAAGGGGGGGATAATTTGTAACATCCCTGACCTGGGTTATATTCAAACCCTAGATGTTTTGCCTAATAAGATTGAGTAGATGCTTAATCTTATCTTGGGAAAAGTAATTAGGGATCATGAGAAACTTATGTTTCAATTTTGGTCCTGTTTGAACAATGTTGAAACATTGTTTTGTTAATTTTGGACTAAAGTGAAAATTACCCAAGTTGAGGGGTTAAATTGCAAATGTTGCATGATAAGATGTTCCTCTGATGTGGATCATCATGAGAGTGAAGGTTATGCAGAGGTATGGCTTGCGATAGCCTGAATACCAAGAAAGAGCTGATAAAGCAATGTTTGTGCATTAAAACCTAGTTTTGGAGTAATGTGCAATTTACCCAAAACTTAGGGTTCAATATGCAATTTACCACTTCAAAATGGTCCCTAATGTTTTTTTGCATCATGTAGAGCAAAGAAAATGAGAAGGGCATCTCATTTGAATTAAGTTGGAGGAGAGAGAATCTTGATATTAAAATAATCAAGATTTAATCTTAAGTGAAACCCTAATTTAATTTAGGGCAAAAAAAATGAATGTATTAATTAAAGAGCCTTCAACCAAAATGTTATTGGTTGATTTTGAATAAGGAAGGACGTTCTTTTTCCAAGATAAGGAACGAATAATATCTAAAGGAGGTGAAATTCCACTCACCTTATTATAAGTTAAAGAATTCCCACTCAAAAAGATATATTAGTATTATAATGGATTAAGGTGCGTATTTTCTTTTCCCTTAATCCATGGATAATGGAAGTGAGTTCGTTGGCTTTGAGTTGCCTTTGCATGCAAGAAAACCAAGGAGGAAGAGGTGGTACTATTTTTGGGATTAAATGCATTTTAATAAGGCATTTTCTCTCTCATCAATTTTCTTATAAAAGTGCCCTTTCTAAGCCAAAACAAAGGCTTTTTTGGATTCCTTTCTTCCCCGTGCTTGCAAAACTGACCAAGGATCTAGGGAGGAGCAGTAGGACGACCCCCAACCTGTTGGTAAGCCCTTGACCTTCGTTCTCCTTGATTCCATGGTGGAAATCGAAAATAAATCATTGATTTCTTCTTATTTCGATCTCCTCTTCAACCCTAGCCAACTTTTTCAACCAAAAGCTTAAGGACGAGCCTAAAGGGAGTTGAAAGAGCTTCATCCACCATTGATGGAGTGAGCATGGAGCTTTGGAGCTCAATTGGAGGCGGGTTTTATAACTTGAAACCCTAACTTTGTTATTGTAATCAATTCTTTATCAATTGGTGATCATTTCTACATTTCCGAAATTAAGTTTGGTTTAATGATGCAATTTCCATGGAAATCACAGTAGATTTTGTGAGTTGCAGGTTGATTATGATGACATCATCATAAGCACACACCTCCCCAAATATCTTGGGCAAACGGTTTGGAAGTTGGGACCAAACGATTTCACCAAACTATTTGGTGACCAAACGGTTTGGGAGAAAACGGTTTCAAAACCATTTGGTGGGGTTGACCAAGGGTTTAAAGTTTGGGAATCCTGTTCATAACTATGTTAGTTGATAACCCTCCAAATGTGAGGGATTAACTCGAAATAAATCGTGAGTTGAAGGCTAATCAATTAGGTAAACCTAATTGGATTAAGTGCTGATTTTCAATCTGATTAACTTGACCTTTTTGGGCAAACGGTTTCAAAACCGTTTGGTGGGGTTGAGTAAGGGTTTACCGTTTGGTATTACTGTTCCTAATGATGTAGGGTAAGTACTCACCAAATTTTATGGGTTAACTCCAAAGGAATCTTAGGTTGAAGCCTAATCAATTAGGTAAATCTGATTGGATTTAGTGCTGATTTTTTAATCAGATTAACTTGACCTTTTTGGGAAAACGGTTTCAAAATCGTTTGGTGGGGTTGACCAAGGGTTGACCGTTTGGGATTCCTGTTCCTAATTATGTTGGTTAATTACCCTCCAAAGTTTATGGATTAATTCCCAAGGAACCATGAGTTGAAGGCTAATCAATTAGGCAAACCCTAATTGGAATTAGTGCTGAAAGTCCAATGAGTTGATTTGAGATTTTGGGTTGATTAGCCCAAACGGTTTCAAAACCGTTTGGGGATCACCAAAACGGTCTCAAGACCGTTTGGGGGTCACCCAAGACCGTTTGGAGGTCTAGGGTCAAGTATGGATATGTGTTTGAAGATCCAAAGATGTGGTATGAACCCTAATCGGCTAAGTGCTGATTTTGCAAGTGATTGAGATGATGTTTTGGGTTGATTGGCCTAAACGGTTTCAAGACCGTTTGGGGATCACAAAAACGGTTTAAAGACCGTTTGGGGATCACCCAAGACCGTTTTTAGGTCTGGGGTTAAGTATAGTTGACCAATTTAAGGTCCAAAGGTACCAAATCATATTACAATTAAGTGCTGATTTGTTGATTAACTCGATAGACCAATCCTTGATGGAATTTCACTAGAATCCAAGGGTTGGATGAGCCAAACGGTCTCAAGACCATTTGGAACTCATCCAAACGGTCTCAAGACCGTTTGGAGGTCACCCAAGACCGTTTGGAGGTCTAGGGGTGAGTATGGTTAAGCAATTGATGATCCAATGTTACTAAGTTAAAGTGTAATCAATTGCTGATTTGGTGATCAATCCAATGATCCAAACCTTAATTGGTTGACTTGGAATTTGATGATATGATGGGAAAACGGTCTCAAGACCGGTTTGAGGTCATATAAACGACCTCAAGACCGTTTTGGGTCAGGTCATACCCAATTTGGATGATGGTTCTATGGTTTCAAAGTAACTAGTCTTACATTGATTAGTATTGAAGGATCATCGATTCCAAACACTAACTAAATTGATTCAAAACCTATTTGATCATCAATTGAGGGTCAATTGAGGGTCAAATCATTTGAAGGTTGACCTATTAAACTCAATTGAAGTATGAGCATAGGTCCCATTGATGATTGGTTCCATGAATTCAATGGTTGAAGGTCCAATGCAATCAATTGAAACATAATTAGTAGTTTGATTGATAATCAATTTCAAAGCTCTAATTGGTGATTATAAACCCTAATCCCATTGAAATCAGACCCTAATTGAAGTCCCAATTGAGGGGTGAGTTCATGATTCAATTGATGATTGAATTGATGATCCAATTGATTGAAGTTCCATTGATTGGAATTGAATGTTGTTGAAGTCTTGATTGACTTTTTGGTTCATGCGGTTTTGAGAGGTTTGGACCAAACGATCTCAAGACCGTTTGGGACCAAATGGTCTCAAACCATTTGAGACCCATGCGGTTTCAAGTCCATGCGGTTTCAAAGCTTTTTGCTTAAACGGTTTCAAACTGTTTGTGAATCAATTTGGTTAATTCAATTGGATGCCTAATGCAATTGAAGGATCAATTGGTTAATCCAATTGAGTACCTAATGTAATTGAAGGAACAATGGATTGGTCCAATTGAGTACCCAATGAAATTAAAGACTCAATTGACTAATCCAAATGGATACCTAGTGCAATTGAAGGTTCCATTGATCAATCTATTTGGATACCTCATGTTATTGAAGGTCTAATTGATCAAACCTTTTTGGAAACCTAATGTAATTAGGTGAGAGATACCTTAATGGTACTAATCAATAATGCATAACAAATGCATGGATCCAATACATGATGTAAACCCTAGTTGAGGGTGTATCCATGTGAAACCCTAGTTGAGGGTGCATCCATGTGAAACCCTAATTGAGGGTGATTTCATGAGAAACTCTAATTGGGAATGAATAGTAAACCCTAATTATGGGCAATGTGATATGAAACCCTAATGAAGGGTGATGCTATATGCAATCCCTATTCTAAATAAGGGAGATGGTATGTGAAACCCTAATCCCTAATGAGAGAATAGAATTCATACTTGAATATGATTCATGACGTGAACTCCCTTTGCACGACCATGTAAGGTAGCACAGCCGTGGTGACTTTCTTTGCACGGCCGTTCATGGCTGCACGGCCGTGGTGCTCCATGATGGACTTGGAGATGATTGATAGTGACCTAATATGGTCATATACCTTGATGTGTTATAAGTCCAATATAATTGGATGAAGGATACATGAGATATGTGATGTAAAATCTTAATCCTGATAAAGGAATAAGGGTGATACTCTTGAAATAATGATATATTTGTTTTGCATGGTATTGATAGATAATTAATGTACTACTATCATATGTGCTAACCATGCAGGTATCATGAGATGATGAGCATATCTAGGTATGGGCTATGATGTGTTATTATTTTGAATTTGTTTATTGGGCCTTGTGTGCCATAATATACCTTGTTGCCTGGTAAGAGGTAGCAAGAGAGTTAATGGGCCTCAAGTGCATGATGGATGCTTGTGTAGCAAGTATCATACTTATCTTGGTCAGATGACCTAAAGGTATTAGTTACCTGAGAATGTGGTAGCAATGCTCAGATGATGAGCTAAGGGTTTGAATACCCAGGATCACATGGTTATGGTATTGAAATTGTGAAAGAATGAGAAATTCCCAGTGGTGAATTTAGGGATTAAGATCCCAACACATTGTGAAAAGAGTATGGCTACGGGCCATGACTCCACGATAATAATGCCAGGCTTTAGATATATGATCTAAGCCTGAAGAGAATTAATGCAGTGGTAATGATTCTGTAGTGTGTAGATGTTATACATGTTCTTCATATTCATTAAAGGATAAGTGACATGTTGATTCTATCAAGTTATAGCTGCAATGCTTATGATATAGAATAATGTTCTAATCGGTTAGACATTAAATATCTAATGTCTAATAAATATGATTCCTCTGTTCATATTTATCTTCTTAAGTTGCAATAATAATGTTACTGGAGGAGAGTTATATCTCTTGATGGGGCAATTTTTATAATTGTCTCACCCCCTTGGGAACCACATTTTTAGGTGGATGCAGATGAGGAGACAGGAATCCTTTAGTAGGTGAAGAACAACAGTAGCAGCAGGGACAACAATGAAGTCTCAGGTGGGGACATTGGCTGTCATGACATGTATAGTTGTATATAGAGTTCTATGTGTCGTCCCTGTACTCTCAGGTCCTCGGAGTAGTAGTTAGTGCTTTTGAGATTTTGGATCAGTGTCTTGAGATTTTATACCACCTGTGTTTAGCTTAACAGGTCAATTGATGCTTGTAATTCTCAGAAAGAGATGATGCATGATATGTACCTTTGATCCAAAAAGTAAATGTGTTATACTTTGGCTCTTGAAGAAAAAGATTTACTATGTGTGGATCTCTTTGCAAAAAGTTTTAAATTTTTAGTGATTTTTGCTAATCCACTACTTGATGAACGCTTCCGCATTAGTTAATCATGTTTTCACGAGTTGTATGCCACAGACTGCTTGATCAGGGCAATCAAAAAGATTACAATCTAAGAGTTTCCATACTCACTTTATCATCAATAGTTGTATACCTGGACAGGGTATATAAATACTGAGATCAAGAAGTATGCACTTATTTTATTTTATGTCTTTCATCTCTTCCCTTTCTTAATGGAGGAAGAGAAACTTCAAAACATATAAAAGAATATTAAACTGAACACAAGTCTTCATACTACTATCTCTTCCTCATATCCTTAAAAGGATTATACAGGTGAACTAGATAACAACTACCTTTCTTATAGTAAGGAACAAAAGATAATTCAAAATAGAAAGTTCTATCTTGCCAAATCTACTTCTATAAGTTTTCTAGTGTCTTGTCTGTTGAGTCTCCTCATCACTTTCTATTTGGACATTGCCACCTCAGATATCCTCTCTGTCCACATCTATAGCAAGCTCGAAGCTTTTTAGGTGACTGCTGTTTAGGTGCACTAGATTGTACTTCAGTTGGTACTACTGAAATCTTTGATTGTTTAGTACCACTAATTCCTTGTTCCTGTGACTGTTTAGACTTCCTTTTAAGGTATGTCTCATGTTTCTTTGTCATGGACCCCTCTATCCTTCTAATTGACTCCACAAATGTGGCAAACTTCTCTCTACTTTCTAGAGCAGATGCCGGAATAGACATTTCAGCATTCAACCCTTTCTCAAAACGTCGAATCTTTTCCTCCTCAATAGCAGCCATCTGAGGACAGAATCGTAAAAGTTCCATGAACTTAACCTCATATTCACTTATCGACATGACTCCCTATCGAATATTCTCAAACTGTGAGATCTTTTCATCTAAATAAGTCCTTGGAAAATACTTATTAACGAATTCTCGACGAAATTCCTCCCATCCAATCTCTTCATCATTTCTTTTTATCTCTTCTATAGTCCACCAATGTCCAGCACTACCCTTCAAAAGGTACACAACATGTTTAAATTTGTCAACATCTGGAATACTAAGGATCTTAAATGCCTTTTCTAATTCAGTAAGCCAAAGATCATCATCTGCTGGGTTAGATGTCCCAGCATATTCAATGGCTCCGACATGACGTAGTCATTCAAAAGTCTTACCAGACCCATATCCCTCATTGGAAGCTGGTGCCCTGGGTGCTGATGCTGGCATCTGGTGTACCACATACCTCAGTGTGGTAATGAGTTGCCCAAAAAGATTATGAATATCTGGGTTCCCTCTCATGACTTCATCAACATGGGGATTTTCAGACACTGGTTCCTCCCTTGCCTGATCCCTGGCACCTTCTAATGTTGCAGCAACATTGCTCTCAACAACGCGTCCCTCATGTTCTCCAGACATCTTAGAGCTATGTATCTTCTTTTGCATAAGAAGAAGGCACTATAAGATACATTGGGTACACTTAGAATAGACTCGATACCTTAGTCCTATGTCTCTGTAGACTCAGCGAACCTAGAGCTATGATACCACTAAATTATGGCATCCAACTTACAAATCACAAGATTAACCAATGCAGAAGCGTATCATTTGTAGCGGATTACTAAAAATCACTAAAAATTAAAACTTTTTGCAAAGAGATCCAATCATAGGAAACTCTTATAACAAGAACCATAATATAACAAATACATCCTGGTTCAAAAATACATAACTGGTTCCATCTCTTCTTGAGGATTACAACATCAACTGTCCTATCAACATTATGTACAGACAACATAAAACCTCGAGGCATCAAGCCAAAATCTCAAGTCGATGATAAAAGCACTATCTATAAATCTCGAGGACCTGAGAGTACAGAGACGACACATAGGACTACTATCTATATAACTAGACAGGCAGTACCTCCACCTGAGATATTACTGCTGTCCTCGATGCTGCTGCCGTTCCTTCTCTGCTAAAGGTTTCCTGCCACTTTGTTCGCATCCGCCTAAAAATGTTGGATCCCACGAGGGTGAGACAATTGTAAATTGCCCCAGCGGGAGATATAACTCTCCCCCAAAATATTGTTATTGCAGTTTAAAGATATGAAACTGAGCAGAGGATAAGCAGTTTAAAGCATTCTCAACTTTGAAAGCATTGCAACTATTTATTATAGAGTAATATATCATCTATTCTTTTAATAAGGAATAGGAATGACATGTATATCATTTATTCATCATATTATACCATCATGTTAAACTTTTCTTGTGACACTCATTAACTTGATATGTCACCCATGATACATTCTTGTTTCAATCTGTTGGCCTTAGCCAATCTGCTAAACAGATAAGAAATTACATCTACCATGTATTCATATATCATTAATATAGGCATTGGGTTAATACCAATCCTATGTCATCATTACAGGCATTGAGCCTCTGCCAGGTGTTGGACTCTTCCAAACCAGATTACACCACCAGGCATTAGACTTTAACCAACCCTGATTACATGCATTACACCTCTGCCAGGTATTGGATTTCTCCAAACCTAATTACACAGCCAGGCATTGGACTCTAACCAATCCTGATTTCATAGCCAGGCATTGGACTTTAACCAATCCTGATTTCACATCCAGACATTGGACTTTAACCAATCCTGATTTCACAGCCAGGCATTGGACTTTAACCAATCCTGATTACACAGCCAGGCATTGGACTTTAACCAATCCTGATTACACAGCCAGGCATTGGACTTTAACCAATCCTGATTTCATATCCAGGCATTGGACTCTAACCATTCCTGATTACACCACCAGGCATTGGACTTTAACCAATCCTGATTACACAACCATGCATTGGACTTTAACCAATCCTGATTTACAGCCAGGCATTGGACTCTAACCAATCCTGATTACACCGCTAGGCATTGGACTCTAACCAATCCTGATTACACATCCAGGCATTGGACTCTAACCAATCCTGATTACACAGCCAGGCATTGGATTTTAACCAATCCTGATTACACAGCCAGACATTGGACTCTAACCAATCCTGATTACATGGATCATGGAATATCAATTTCCTTCGACCCATCATTAATCATCTTGGTGCCTCTTACTATACTACAATTATTCTCATGGCTCATAAAGCCCATAAGCATCTTGTCACCTCTCATTAGGCAACATCTAATCATATGTCTCACAGGGCCATTCAACATCTTGTTACCTATCAGTAGGCAACATCTAAACATATGGCTCACATGGCCATTCAACATCTTGTCACCTATCACTAGGCAACATCTAATTATTTTATCTCTTGTAATATAATAGTAACACCACTATTCCATTAATAGGGTTAGGTCTTACTATTCACATCACTTTGGGGTTTCTCATGTCCCATTACCCAATTTAGGGTTAGGGTTTCCCATCTCACAATAGGATTTCATAGTTATCAAAGTATATCAACTTTGAGATGCTAACAATGAAGTCTTTCATATCTTGATGTATCACTTACCTCATTACTTCCAACTTTCTTAAGTTATTAACTTATCTTGGATTAAGGTATTTACCATCTTAATTCTTTCATCCACTAACCTATCACTCTTACCATGAAGTGCATAGGTTACACATAAGAATGGTCCAACTATCTTTAATGATATGGACTCATCTCAGATCAAGGCATTGCTTACAATAAGCTTGCCTATAATCAACCATTTATGATATTTCACTCTTATAAGGTTTTACCCACTATTTTATTATTAGGGTTCTGGGTTGTCATCATGTTGTCCAAGATTAAGGTTTCATGTATTATAACCCCAATTAGAGTTTCACATACCTTTACCCTTTATTAGGGCTTTGGGATTTCATATGCTATCATACTTCATTAGAATTAGGATTGCATGTAGCATCACCCTTCATTAGGCTTTCACATCTCATTGCCTATACTTAATGTTTACTATTCATCCCAACTAGGGATTTCTCATAGCATCACCATCAATTTGGGTTTCTTATGGAATCAACCTCAATTAGGGATTCACATTGAATCAACCTCAATTAGGGATTCTCTTGGAATCAACCTCACTTAGGGTTTCCAATGTTGATTCCTTCAATCATTGAATTCATGGAACCAATCATCAATTAGACCTATCCTCATACTTCAATTGAGTTAAGTAGTTCAACCTACAACTGATTTAGCCCTCAATTGACCCTCAATTAGTCATCAACTAGGGTTTGAATAAATTGAATTAGGGTTTGGAATCAATGATCCTTCAACACTAATCAATGCAAGATTAGTTACTTTGAAACCTTTGAACCATCATCCAAATTGAACATGACCTGACCCCAAATGGTGTTGAGGTCTTTTGGATGACCTCCAAACGGTCTTGAGACCGTTTTACCATCATATCATCAAAATCCAAGTCAACCAATTAAGGTTTGGATCATTGGATTGATCAGCAAATCAGCATTTGATTACACTTTAACTTAGTAACATTGGATCATCAATTGCTTAACCATACTCACCCCTGGACCTCCAAACGGTCTTGGGTGACCTCCAAACGGTCTTGAGACCGTTTGGATGAGATCCAAACGGTCTTGAGACCGTTTGGCTCATCCAAGCCTTAGATTCTAGTGAAATTTCATCAAGGTTTGGTCTATTGAGTCGATCAACAAATCAGCAATTGATTGCTTTGTAACTTGGTAACTTTGGGCCTTCAAATAGGCAACCATACTTAACCCTAGACCTCCAAACGGTCTTGGGTTATCCCCAAACGGTCTTGAGACCGTTTGGGTAATCCCCAAACGGTTTTGAAACCGCTTGGGCTAATCAACCCAAAAAGTCAAATCGGTCAAGTTGAAAATCAGCACTTAAATCAATTAGGGTTTGCCTAATTGATTAGCCTTAAACTCATGATTCCTTTGGAATTTATACATAAAATTTGGTGAGTTATTAACCAAAATAATTAGGAACAGGAATCGCAAAAGTTCAACCCTTGGTCAACTCACTCAAACGGTTTTGAAACCGTTTTCCCAAAAAGTTAAATTAATCACGCTGAAAAATCAGCACTTAATCCAATTAGGTTTGCCTAATTGATTAGCCTTCAACTCACGATTCCTTGGGAGTTAACACATAAAATTTGGTGAGTTATTAACCAACACAATTAGAAACAGGAATAGCAAACGGTAAACCCTTAGTCAACTCACTCAAATGGTTTTGAAACCGTTTGCCCAAAAAGTTAAATTAATCAAGCTGAAAAATCAGTACTTAATCCAATTAGGTTTGCCTAATTGATTAGCCTTCAACTCACGATTCCTTGGGAGTTAACCCATAAAATTTGGTGAGTCATTAACCAAAATAATTAGAAACAGGAATATCAAATGGTAAACCCTTGGTCAACTCACTCAAATGGTTTTGAAACCGTTTTCTCCCAAATGGTTTGGTGAAACCGCATGAGCAATTAACTCAAAACCGTATGAACCATGATTTCTTTGGAAAAAGTATCCAAGATGATGTCATCATCATCTACCTTCGTCCCTGAAGTTCTAACAACTTCTGATTTCGTGAATTAACCATTATCAACCAGCAATTAAACAAGATAATGAAGGAATCAATGAAATTGCAAGATTAATGGTTGAATAACAATGAAAAAGGGTTCAAGTTATAAAACCCACATTCAATTCTGATCCCAAGCTCCATGATTCACGGATCCAATGGTGGTTGAAGCTCTAGAAACCTCCCAAGGTCGTTTCTCAAGCTTTTGGAGTAAAAGGATCGGCTAGGGTTGAAGATGGAGTGAAGAAATGAAGAAATCATGTATTGTTTTATGATTTTCACCATGAAATCATGAAGAACGAAGATCAAAGGCTTACCAATAGGTTGAGGACGTGCTCCCTGCTGTTTTTAGCCTTCTTGGTCGGTTTTTCAATCAAGGAGAAGAAGTGGGGTCGAAAAAGCCTTCCATTTGGCTTGTAAAGGGTCTTTTTATAAGAAATTCAAGGAGAGAGAAAATGCCTTATAAAAATTCATTTAATCCCAAAGATGATGCCGCCTCTTACCCCTTATCTTCCTTAGGGACAAGGCTATATTGTTTGCCTTTTATCCCTCTCAATTATCCATGATTTAAAGAAAAGCAAATTAAGCACCTCAATTCATATTATATTAATATCCATATGTGAGTGGATATTTCTTTTTCTTATAAAATTGTGTGTGAGTTATCCACTCCCTTGGATATTTTCGTGGTCCTTGCAATGCTCAAGGACGTCACATACACATCTGAATCAAACCATTTTCATTTTGGTTGAAGGCCCTTTAATTGATACATTCATTTTTGCCCTAAATCGAGTTAGGGTTTCAATTAGGATTAAATCTTAATTATTTTAATATCAAGATTCTCTCTCCTCCAACTTAATTCAAGTGAGGCGTCCCTCTCATTTTCTTTGCTCTACATGATACCAAGAATCATTAGGGACCTTATTGAAGTGGTAAATTACATATTGCACCCTAGGTTTTGGGTAAATTGTATATTACACCAAAACTAGGTTTTCATGCACAAACATTGCTTTATCAACTCTTTCTTGGTATTCATGCCTCCATAAGCCATACCTCAGCATCATTTTCAATCTCATGATGCTTCAACATATGAGGAACATATTATCATGCACAATTTGTACTTAAACCCCTCAGCTTGGGTAATTTGCACATTAGTCCAAGATAAGCAAACATTGCTTCAACATTGTCCAAATAGGACCAAAATTGAAACATAAGTTCCTCATGAGCCCTAATTACTTTTCACAAGATAGGATTAACCATATAATCATATTTCTTAATCAAAACACCTAGGGTTAAAATATAACCCAGGTCAGGGATGTTACAACAAAGGTCTGGAAGTTTTAAGAAATTGAGATTTTCTACACCAATAGCACCACCAAGATTCAATACCCAGACACAATGGACGTTGAGTAGGGGTAGAGGTTGTAGTTTACCACCCGAGGGAGCCCACAGCTCGGCATCAGTGTCAGTAACAGGACCACCCAGGCCACAGAGGGAGACCATAGATTATTTTATATGTGGAAATATGGGGCATTTGTTGAAAGATTGTCGAGCTAGATATGTAAGTGTGACTCAACCTCTGAGGCAGAGTCAGCAAGGCTCTCAGAGGCGACAATTTTCAAGTGGTGCTAGAGGACGTGGACAAGCATCCCAAGCTAGTTCGTCGACACCCAATAGCTGAGCACAGGGTCAACAACAATCAACAATGAGATTCTATGTGATGAATCAACCCAAAGCAGTAGTCAACCCTCGACTTATGATAGGTCAGATGGAACTATTTCATTCTAATATGTCTTCATCCTACTTTGTATCTATTTTAATTGATCCGGGTGGTACACATTCCTTTATCACTCGAAGAGTGATTCATGACTGCAACATGACTGTCAGTCATAGAGAAGATAGTTTGTTATTAGAAACCCCTTTGTTGGGATTTGTAGTGCTATGGGAGGTGTGTTTTCCCTACATTCTTTCCTTTTCTGAACATTGCATTCAAGTGGATCTTATACCACTTGAGATGCATGTGTTTGATATAATTCTTGGGATGGACACCCTAGAAAAGTATAAGGTCGTCCTGGATTGTGATTCCAAGCAAGTTGTGTTCACAGATGACAGTGACACATGGACCTTTCAGGGAGAAAGAAAGATTCTTCCAACCTGTTTTGTGTCAACTACGGTAGCTGAGAAGCTGATGAGACAAGGATGCTTTACATTCTTGGCACATGTGGTAGACACCACAATGGAGAGTCCTAATCTTTCTAAAGTTCTGATAGTTTGGGAGTTTGAAGATGTGTTCCCTGAGGAACTTCCAGGTGTACCTCCTCCCCGAGAGATTTATTTTGAGATTAATCTAATCCCGAGCACACAACCAATATCACAAACACCATATAGAATGACACCTACTGAGATGGCAGAGCTCAAGAAACAGCTGCAAGAGTTGCTTGAGAAAGGTTTTATCCGACCGAGTACTTCACCATGGGGTGCTCCGGTTCTCTTTGTTAAGAAGAAGGACTGATCGATGTGCTTATTCATTGATTACAGACAGTTGAATAAAGTAACTATAAAGAACAAGTATCCTCTGCCAAGGATCAATGACTTGTTTGATCAGTTGTGTGGTGCAACTATCTTCTCTAAGATAGATATCAGGTCGGGATATCATCAGTTGCTTATTAAGGAGAGTGACATACCTAAGTCTGCCTTTAGGACAAGGTATGGTCACTATGAGTTCATAGTAATGTCATTTGGACTAACTAATGCACCAGATGCATTCATGGAACTCATGAACAAAATCTTTCGACCTTTTCTTGATCAGTTCATAGTAGTCTTCATAGATGACATCTTGATATACAGTAGAGATGCTCAACATCATGAGCAGCATCTCCGTCAGGCTTTAAATTTGCTAAGAGAGCATAAGTTGTATGCTAAGTTTAGCAAATGTGAGTTCTGGTTACCAGAAGTTTCTTTTCTAGGACATGTAATATCTGCCTCAGGTATCCGTGTTGATCCTAAGAAGGTGGAATCTGTTTTGCAATGGGAACGGCCAAAGACACCGATGGAGATACACAGTTTCCTAAGTTTGGTGGGATATTATAGGAGGTTCATTAAGAACTTCAGTTCTATAGCTTTACCCCTAACCAAGTTGACCAGGAAGGAGGTTCCTTTTGTCTGGAATGAGAAGTGTCAACATTCTTTCCAGCTATTGAAAGAAAGGTTAACAAGTGCACCTATGCTGGTGTTACCCAAGCAAGGGAAGGGGTATATAGTTTTCTGTGATGCATCTAAGAATGGACTAGGATGTGTGTTGATGCAGGATAATCAAGTGATTTCTTTTGCCTCTCGACAACTTAAGAAACATGAGGAGAATTATCCAGCACATGATCCAGAGCTAGATGTTGTGGTTCATGCTTTGAAAATCTAGAGACATTATCTCTATGGAGAAACATTCCAGATTTTCATAGACGATAAGAATCTAAAATATATCTTCTCACATCATGAGTTGAACATGAGACAACGTTGCTGGATGGAGTTAATCAAGGACTACGATTGTACCATTGATTATCATCCAGGGAAGGCTAATGTAGTGGCTAATGCACTAAGTAGGAAATCATCATCACCAGCCTTAGATAAAGCACAGTTGAATTCCTTAGTGTGCTTTAAAAGAGATATGCTTATCTCCTTGAGGCAAAACAATATACAGCTTAAGGTATCATTGTTAGCGGGCTGTTAGCTGAGATGCAAGTGAAGCCTACTCTGAGACAGAAGATTAAAGAAGCACAACAAGCTGATATTGTGGTTTAGCAGATCAGGTCAGAGTATGGTAGTGAGAAACATGATGGCTTTCATGAGTCAGAGGATCAGGTAGTCTGTTACCATGGTAGGATGGTAGTACCTGATGCCAATGACTTAAGAAAGTTAGTTTTGGAGGAAGCTCATTCTTCGATGTATGCAATGCATCTAGGAAGCACCAAAATGTATCATAACTTGAAGGATATGCATTGGTGGCCTGGTTTGAAGAAGGATGTAGCTGAGTTTGTTATGCAGTGTCCAGTGTGTCAGTAGGTTAAAGCTGAACATCAAAAGCCCGTAGGAACAATGCAACCTTTGCCTATACCGCAGTGGAAATGGGATCATGTGACCATGGACTTTGTGGTTGGTTTGCCTAGAACAACCAAAGATCATGATTCCATATGGGTGATCGTTGATAGGTTGACTAAGACAACACATTTCCTTCCTATCAAAACAACCTACACTGCTGAGAAGCTTACACACACATATATATATAGATGAGATAGTGCGATTGCACGGGGTTCCAGCTACTATTGTTTTTGATAGAGTTCCCCAGTTCACGAGTCATTTTTGGGAACAACTACATAAAGCTTTGGGTACGCAATTAAGATTTAGTACTGCCTTTCACCCACAGACAGATGGAAAATCTGAGAGGACCATACAAACCTTAGAGGATTTGCTTAGGGCATGTGTCCTTCAGTTTGTAGGAAGTTGGGATCTACACCTGAGCTTGATAGAATTTTCTTACAATAATAGCTATCAACACAGTATTGATATGGCACCATATGAAGCATTATATGGTATACATTGTAGATCTCCTTTATGTTGGTATGAAATAGGAGAATATCAACTTTTGGGTCCTGAGCTTGTACAATAGACAACTGAGAAGATTAAAGTAATACAACAACAATTAAAGACTGCACAAGATAGACAGAAGTCGTACGCCAACAAACAGTGGAGACCTTTAGAATTCCAAGTTGGAGTATATCTCAAGGTCTCACCTTGGAAAGGTGTGCTTAGATTTGGGAAGAAGAGAAAGTTAGCTCCTAGATTTATGGGGCCTTATCCAATCATTGAACAGATTGGAAGGGTAGCCTATAAGCTGGAGTTGCCACCTGAGCTGCATACGTTGCATCCAGTGTTCCATATCTCCATGCTGAGAAAGTGTCATCCTGACACAGAGTTAGTTTTGCAACCTGTGGAGGTAGAATTAAATGATGATATATCATATGTTGAAGGACATGTGATGATCCTTGATAAAAGAATTAAAAAGCTGAAAAAGAAAGACATATGTCTTGTGAAAGTTCTTTGGCATCACCGTAGCATTGAAGAATCTACGTGGGAGTTAGAGGAAGAGATGAGGAGGAAGTACCCTTCTCTTTTGTCTTGATGATTTCAGGGACGAAATCCCTATTAGGGGTGGATAATTTGTAACATCCCTGACCTGAGTTATGCTTTAACCCTAGATGTTTTACTTAATAAAGTTAATTATATGTTTACTCTTATTTCATGAAAAGTAATTAAGGCCCAAGAGGAACTTATGTTTCAATTTTAGTCCTTTTTGAATAATGTTGAAACACTATTTTGCTTGTTTTGGACTAAAGTGCAAATTACCCAAGTTGAGGGGTTAAGTTGCAAATGTTACATGATAAAATGTTCATCAAGTGTTGAAGTGTCATAAGAGTGAAAATGATGCAGAGGTATGGCTTGTGGAAGCCTGAGTACCAAGAAAGAACTTGTTGAGCAATGTTGTGCATTAAAATCTAGTTTTGGTGTAATGTGCAAATTACCCCAAAACCTAGGGTTCAATATGTAAAATACCACCTCTAGAGAGTCCCTCATTTTCTTGGCATCATGTGGAGAAAATAAAATGAGAAGGGTGTATCATTTGAATCTCTTTGGAGGAGAGAGAATCTTGATATTAAAATAATCAAGATTTAAGCATAATTGAAACCCTAATTCAATTTAATGCAAAAATAAATATATTAATGGAAGTGCCCTTCAACCAAAAATGAGATGGTTGGATTTGTATTAGTATGGACGTTCTTGTTCCTTGAAAAGGCAACGAAATATCTAAAGTGAGTGGAGAGCCCACTCACATTAGTTAAAGTAAAAGTAATATCCACTCAATTTTGGATATTATTATTATATTGATTAAGGTGCTTAATTTGTTTTCTTTTAATTCATGAATAATGAAGAGGAATTACAAGGTGGGGGATATGGCTTCGTATTCAAGGGATTTAGGGGAGTATGTGGCACCAATTTTGGGAGTTGAAGGAATTAATTATCACTTTCTCTCATGAAATTCCTATTCATATATCCCATTTTTCACCCACATGAAAGACTCTTTTCGACCCTTCTTTCTTTCCTTGCTTTGTCCGAGCATAAGGGAGATTAGGAGCAATAGGAGGACGTGCCCCAACCTGTAGGTAAGCTCCATAGTCATCTTCAACCTTGATTTCATGATGGAAATCGAAATTCAATGCTTAATTTCTCCTTTTCTTCATTCAATCTTCAACTTTAGCCAATCTTTTCACTCAAAGACTTGAGAACAGAACTTGGAAATTTGAGAGAGATTCATTCACCATTGAATACGTGGAGCTTGAAGCTTGGATTCAATTTTGAAGGTGGTTTATATAACTTGAACCCTTAAATGTCATTATTGCTTGCAATTTATTCATCATGTGTTGAACCTTTCTTCTTTTTCGATTTCTTCTTAATTAGTTTTTGAAATCACCATAAGAATCACAATTTATTTTGAAGGTTTGCAGCTTGAAGATGATGATTTCATCTTAAGCACACACCTCAACAAAGGAATGAGCAAACGGTTTTCAAAACTGATTGAGTAGATTCAGTTTCAAAACCGATTGAGTTGATTCAGTTTCAAAACTGAATGAGTGATTGAACCCAAGACCGAATGGGTAATTGAGTTCAAGACCGAATGGGTAATTGAACCCAAGACTGAATGGGTAATTTACTTCAAAACCGAATGGGTAATTGAGTTCAAGACCGAATGGGTAATTGACTTCAAGATCGAATGGATAATTGAGTTCAAAACCGAATGGGTAATGGATCTCAAGATCAAATGGATAAATTGAACTTCAAAACCATTTGGGGTTAATTGCTGATGTGAATGATGAAGATCCAATGGATCAAATTGATTTAATTATAATGAATTCTAGAATGGATGATCCATTGATTGCAAACCCTAATCAATTGATTGAAGAAATCCTAATTGAATTGGATGAATTTCTTGATTGATGGTCCAAACGATCTCAAGTTCGTTTGTGACCAAATGGTCTTGAGACCATTTGGAGTTCTAGGGATGTGATGGATGGTGGAAGATCCAAGGGCTGTAATTTGATGTACTTTAAATGGTCCCAATGTTGGATAGTTCAATGAGTGCAAACCCTAAAATCAATTGATTGATTGGAGGAAACCCTAATTGGTCCATTCGGTTTCAAGGTGGTTTGGACCAAACAGTCTTGAGACTGTTTGAGTCCAAACGATCTTGAGACCGTTTGAAGAGAAAATGGTCTCAAACCGTTTGATGTTTATTTGGTTTCAATGATGATGAGTTGCTTATTCGATTTCAAACCGATTGGAGCTAATTATATTTAATTCAAACGGTCTCAAATCGTTTAGGGACATTGAGACCAAGACTGTTTAATGGTCTAATAGTCTTAAGACCGATTGAAGGTGTGGGTCAGGACCATTTGAAGGTCAAAGAACTTTAAGACCGATTGAAGGACAAAATACTTCAAGAGCATTTAAAGGTCTAATATCCCAAGACCGTTTGAAGGTCTAATTGACCTAAACTGTAGTGAAGTGTTTAAAACATACATCATTAACTAAGCGGAAGCGATCACTAACAGTGGATTACTAAAAATCACTAAAAATTTAAACCTTTTGCAAAGAGATCCATGCATAGGGAAAACTCTTTTATCAAGAACCAATGTATTTCATTTAATCCTGGTTCATGAGTACATATTATGTACCATTCCTTCTTTAGGATTACAAGTATCATCTACCCTGTTAACAACTAAACATAGACAACATAAGAACCTCAAGGCATCCAGCCAAAAACTCAGTCTGATTTATTAAAAACACTAGTTACTAACTCCGAGGACCTGAGAGTACAGAGATGACATATAGGACTTCTATCTACAAGACACGATAGACAGTATACTCGACTTGAGCTGTCACTGCTCCTTCTGATGTTCTTCCTCTGCAAGATATTCTCAATCTCCTCCGTGCTTGTCCACCTAAAAATGTTGGATCCCACGGGGGTGAGACAATTGTAATTGCCCCAGTGAGAGATATAATTCTCCGCCAAAAACATTATTATTGCAGTTTAATGATATAAAACTGGGCAGAAGATACGTAATTTAAAGCATTTTCATCTTTTAAAGCATTGCAACTATTTATAATAGAACAATAGATCATCTATTCTCTTAATAAGGAATAAGAAGAACATGTATATCATTTATCCATCATATTATATCATCATGTCAAACTTCTCTTGTGACACTCATTATCTTGATATGTCACCCATGAGACATTCTTGTTTCAATCTGCTGGCCTTAGCCAATCTTCTAAACAGATATGGGATTATATCGACCATGTATTCATATATCATTAATATAGGCATTAGGTTATTACCAATTTTGTGTCATTATTACAGGCATTGAGTTATTACCAATCCTATGTCATCATTACATGCATTGAGCCTCTACTAGGTATTGGATTCTTCCAAACCTGATTACACCACCAGGCATTGGATACTACCAATCCTGATTTCACAGCCTTGCATTGGACTTTAACCAACCCTGATTGTAGGTATTACACCTGTAAAGACCATGTCTCTACAATTAAACATGATAAACAAATCATCAATTGGATAGCAGCGGAAGAATAAAATCTTGACGTTATTCAAAAATGTATAAAGAGTACATTACAAAATTTCCCCAAATGGGAGTACAACTTTATACAAGCACAAGGATCTAGGTAGAGGAAGACTTAACTAATACAACATTGTCTCCAAACAAACAACTATATAACATAAAAGCAAACATGATCACTCAAGCTATATATTCCTTTCTTCTTTCTTATCCTATCCTTAGCCTTGGTTTCACCAAGCTTCCATGCGCATTCTGATCCTAACCTGGATGGTTGGGGTCATCCAGCAAGAGAGAGATAAACAAGGTATGTGTTAATAAAAGGAATAGGACAAATAATAATATAAAGCTTTGCAATATAAAAGATTCTCTACAATAAGAGATTTCAAAAGAAATGAGGCAAACATATGAATGTGAGAGAGAGAAACTGCCACATTTAAATATCAACAATTATCACATTTGCATGAATATAAATTATGACTCAACGTCCTCTCAATGTAGGGTGAGGCACCTACCGGACCTCACCAATGGCAGGGGGACTAAAACCCCAGTGCCTAAAAAGTGGCAGGGGGAATAAAACCCCAGTGCCTAATATATAAAATGGCAGGGGGACTAAAACCCCAGTGCCCGGCAGGAGGACTAAAACCTCAGTGCCCTGTGGGTGGTTTGTACTCATGTACACTACATTGTCAATTGGCCAATAACTATATCATGCATAAACATTCACTTGGCAGCATAGTGAAAAGTATAACAAGGTGCAACATAAACATTGGGAATAAAACCCAAATAAATAATCTCAATCAACAAGCCATCATAGGCAACATCATTATACAAGTACTTCAAGAGATGAGCCGACATAGGAAACAACAAGATTCAAGAGTTACAATTAAATGAGCCACAAAGACAACCACAATATATAAGATTTCCAAGTATTTCAAAAGATGAGCCAACATAGGCAACAATAAGATTAAAGCATTTCCAAGTAAAGAAGGCAACATTGTAGAAGAATGATTCACATGATTCAAATGATTAAGCCACAATGGCATAAACTAAGTAAAGAGCCAATAAAAGTAAATAGAAGGATAACAAGGCTAGCACAACCTTAAGGTGGGGTTGGATGAGATCCCAACTGAGAGTAGGTGTATTGCACATTTATCATCACATATATGAATAGAGTCCACATACTAGAATAGGATGCACATACATAGGGGTCACATACTTAAATAGGTTTTCAAATAATGAAATAGGTCTCACATACCTTAGATTAAATACATTACCATCACATCCACCAAACAGATAGTATCACCATCCATATATCCTAGTTATAAACATAACACATGTATTAATATATATAAAGACATAAAGCATAGAAAAACCCTAATTTTACAAAACTACGATTTAAGGCTCAAAACCAAGTCCAAACGATTACTCATAATCTCCTGATTAAGAAAACATATTTTATTATATAAAACAGAGTTAAAATGAATTAATTATGTATTTTAAAACATTTAACATACTAAAAATGCCAATCAAAGCAAACTTCGGAAAACCCTTGAGAATCAGGTCTCAAAAATCATAAAATCAGATTCTTCGTTAAAAATCCTTTCCATCGACTATTTATTCATATTTTTCTGATAAAGGATCGATTTACTATGAATTAAGTAAACCTGACCAATCAGAAATTAGGAAAAAGCCACGTAGGCAAAATAAAACAATTGGGCGCCACAGTGGTCGGACCCACGCTGACATGGGCCAATCAGCTTTGGCCATGTCAGCCGGTCTAGGCTCCCTGGGCCCCGGTCAAAGGTGATTGAGGTGGGATGCAGAATTACCAAAATACCCATACTCGGGTGATACTATCAATTGACCCTGCGAGGGTAATACCGTCATTTGAAACTTATCAATTGGTTGCGTAAGCGAAGAAGAACATGGGAGAAAAGTCTAGAATACCCCCAGCCCTAAAACAATGGCCCATGGCGGGGCAGGGGCACATTGGTCTTTGCCTGACCCCGATTGCTCCTTCCTCAACCATGGCGAGGGAGCAACCTGGAGCTTGGCTCCATCGCTCCTGGCCGCTTCCTTGCGGGTATGTCCCAAGCTGAGACCGGGAATCTATTCCCTGAAGTCTCACGATCTCATGGAGGCAACAAGAGAGGTCACGCGTGCTCGAGAGCAGAGAAAGCAGGCCCCAACTTGGCCGGAACAGGGGAAGAGGACACGAAGCCGAAACCATCGAAAACCCGAAAGAAAACTTCGACTGAAGACTCCTACAGGATCACGGAAGCAAACCGTAGAGAATGCAGGTTTCGGTGATGGCGGAGGAGCAAGGAAACTCAAAAACGGTCGGCGGCGGCGGAGCTCACCGGCGGTCTATAGGACCCGGAGTTTGGGGGCGTCGCGAGGCTAGGAAGCGAAGCGGAAAGAAGGAGGAAGCATCAGGGATGCTTACCTAGCAATCAATTTGAACGAAGGTGGTCGGGAGGCAGAGCAGCAAGCCACCATTGCCGGAGAAGAAGAGCGGCTAGGTCCAGGTGACTGAGGGTAGATTAGGGTAAATTGAGTGTGGAGGAGCGATGAGCGGGGGCTGAGGATCGTTTTCTAGGTCTCAGGTAGGTAAGTGGGTGGATTTATCCCACTCTGTAACCCCTCCGCGAAGAGGAGGCGGAGAGCCCAGTTGGGCGATTCATGTACAGAGCACGAGAGAGGGTGAGCCACGGCTTGTTAGGACCGCCAAAGAAAACCGAAGCAAACACACGAGGAATCACGCCAAACGGTCACTCAGGGAGGGAGATCGGATCAAGGGATTCGGCGGTCGGCTCTGTTCGCAGACTCGCGAAACGGCTGGAGGAAGGAGAAAGTGGGGGAGCCGCCAGATCGGAGTGGGTCAGATCGTGGCCGTTAGATCTCTTCCAAGGGGTGCATGACAGATTAAATAACCGGACCATAGCGTTACACGGTGAAATAAATGAAATCAATTAAGCTACTATATTCATACCATAATAAAAGCTAATAAAAAGGATTTGAAGGGTCAAATCAACTCCAAAAGCCACCAAAATTTAACCATAGGCTCATAATGACGAGTATTACAATGCTATGCAATTAGATCCACGTTTAATACATAATAAGACCATTAATAAATATATAGCTCATAAAAGAGTATAATAATATATTAAAATCAAGGAATTATATGAAAAAGCTACATTAGTGAGAAACATGTGAGTAAATTCGACATATAAAACAAATTAGGGTACAAATAATCATTTCTCAACAAAATAACATATTAATGTGAATTAAAATCATATTTTGAGGAGAGAGAAACAATAAAGGTTAATATACACATATATGAACTCAAATACATATTAATAATAATATATTTATCCAAAAAGCTCCAAATAAATATAATCTACTATATTATCCCATAAATGACCAAATTACATTATTAACCCTAACTTATCTCCTAATGTGGGTTATTTGTGCAAACACCCCTTCATTTACATAAATGAGGGTAACTAGTGATTTCAACATCAAATTGTGCTCAAATTGCACAAGGAGTCCAAAAATGATTATAAATGATGGGAAATTTATGAAAAAGGTCCAAATGGACTAAAAGGCAAAGGAAATCTCAAAAGTGGGTAAATTGCAGGGAAGACCCTGAATTTCAGTATGTTACAGCACACCACCCCTTAAAGAGGATTTCGTTCCCGAAATCACAACAAGAGGAAAGAGAGGGTGGGTGTGCAACATCCCAACCATAAACACTAGGTTATAACCCTTAATATAGGGTACAACACCAAATCTACATAAGTCAGGTGTTACTAAGGTTTTCACAAAACCTATAGCCTTTTATCAAACCCAACATAACATCTTGTTGCATAAACTCTATCATGAAAAGGTAGCATATCTATTATACTAACACTTGTGCCACATTTTATTACAACTTAACATCTGAATATGTGTATTATGGGTATCTCCCTCATTAAGGGTTTTAAGCACAATTAGGGTTTACTAAGCCATTACAACATATATTAGTGCATTATCTTAAAAACCTAAATAACTCAATATTATTATCCAATAACTACATCATGTGGGATTATCACATATAATTTTATCCAACAAATTATTAATCTAATAACAAGACTAAATGTGTCACATTACTGGCTTATATCTAAGTTACATATTGTCACACTACCTTACATGCTCATAACCATGTCATCACTAATCATTATCTCTCACAACACTAATTACTATGAATTAACCTCACATTATATGAATCTAATTACTCATTATCATATTACTGATTTGATCCATAAACCAATAAGATGATCAATGAGATGTATTTTAGTCAACAAGGTGCTATGCCTAACATGTGTTGATAATTAGGTCACAAATATGATTAAGTGATTTACATGCATTAAGGTATATCATGTGATTACACCTAATGTCACTAAAGTATCAAGAAAGGCATGAAAGGTAAATATATACATATGTTGTCAAGGCTAGATGATTACATCTTAGGGTTTAGGTCAACATGACCATTACATATCAAAGCATCCTTAGGGTGTATTTTATCATACACATTTTATCATTAGGGTGACTTAATCCAAACTATGTATATCCACATATGAATAATTAATGATTATGTGCATCAAGAATACATTAAGGTTCAAGCATAAGGATTATGTGACTTATCCATTTGTTTATTATCAAACAAGATGAATTACAAGCATATTAGGTTTATTAAACTCTAAACACATAAGCTCTCTATTCCCATGTCTAAGGAGTTAGATTTTCTTGATTTCAAGGCATTGAGGGACTCCAACCCCCTAAAGAGGATTTCGTCCTCGAAATCAACAACTCCAAAATCTAACAAGGTACTAACTCTACCTTTCCACTTAAAGGGTTGACTAAGTCAAACTATTTTAAGGGTATAAGATCCAACATGTAAGTATTACTAAACTCTTCCTTTCAACTCAAGGTTTAGCATAGGGCATAGGGTACACCAAACCCTAAACATGGAAATCTAAGGCTCATATAAGCTACTTAGGGATTACAAGATGATTTTTATTTGAGAAAAGAAATCAAATCATCATATAAGGGTTACAAAGGTTACTCAACAATAAGGTAATATGTCTAAGGGTAGACTATTTCGAGCTGTCCGTTTCAGATCAGGCCAGGCCAGGTCATATGAGCTCAGGAGTCCTCGTTACCAAGCTAGTGGGGCGGAGGAAAATATTGCCAGCCCCTAAGCTCTGACCCTTTCTAGACACCATCACTTCAACTTCTTGCTCTAATAGTTACTCAATTAGACAATTCACCAAAAAGTTGACAAATTTTATTTCTAATAAGAAATTATTATGATCCTAAATCAAACATTCTTTATAGGTCAACTCTAAGGTGAAAAACTAGCTAAAGGGAAACTATATAAGATAATGGTTCTATCTAGGAGACAATTTTGAACTAGTCAAGAATCCGACTACCTTGATGCTCTGATACCATGTTGTAAAGACCATGTCTCTACAATTAAACATGATAAACAAATCATCAATTGGATAGCAGCGGAAGAATAAAATCTTGACGTTATTCAAAAATGTATAAAGAGTACATTACAAAATTTTCCCAAATGGGAGTACAACTTTATACAAGCACAAGGATCTAGGTAGAGGAAGACTTAACTAATACAACATTGTCGCCAAACAAACAACTATATAACATAAAAGCAAACATGATCACTCAAGCTATATATTCCTTTCTTCTTTCTTATCCTATCCTTAGCCTTGGTTTCACCAAGCTTCCATGCGCACTCTGATCCTAACCTGGATGGTTGGGGTCATCCAGCAAGAGAGAGATAAACAAGGTATGTGTTAATAAAAGGAATAGGACAAATAATAATATAAAGCTTTGCAATATAAAAGATTCTCTACAATAAGAGATTTCAAAAGAAATGAGGCAAATATATGAATGTGAGAGAGAGAAACTGCCACATTTAAATATCAACAATTATCACATTTGCATGAATATAAATTATGACTCAACGTCCTCTCAATGTAGGGTGAGGCACCTACCGGACCTCACCAATGGCAGGGGGACTAAAACCCCAGTGCCTAAAAAGTGGCAGGGGGAATAAAACCCCAGTGCCTAATATATAAAATGGCAGGGGGACTAAAACCCCAGTGCCCGGCAGGAGGATTAAAACCTCAGTGCCATGTGGGTGGTTTGTACTCATGTACACTACATTGTCAATTGGCCAATAACTATATCATGCATAAACATTCACTTGGCAGCATAGTGAAAAGTATAACAAGGTGCAACATAAACATTGGGAATAAAACCCAAATAAATAATCTCAATCAACAGGCCATCATAGGCAACATCATTATACAAGTACTTCAAGAGATGAGCCGACATAGGCAACAACAAGATTCAAGAGTTACAATTAAATGAGCCACAAAGACAACCACAATATATAAGATTTCCAAGTATTTCAAAAGATGAGCCAACATAGGCAACAATAAGATTAAAGCATTTCCAAGTAAAGAAGGCAACATTGTAGAAGAATGATTCACATGATTCAAATGATTAAGCCACAATGGCATAAACTAAGTAAAGAGCCAATAAAAGTAAATAGAAGGATAACAAGGCTAGCACAACCTTAAGGTGGGGTTGGATGAGATCCCAACTGAGAGTAGGTGTATTGCACATTTATCATCACATATATGAATAGAGTCCACATACTAGAATAGGATGCACATACATAGGGGTCACATACTTAAATAGGTTTTCACATAATGAAATAGGTCTCACATACCTTAGATTAAATACATTACCATCACATCCACCAAACAGATAGTATCACCATCCATATATCCTAGTTATAAACATAACACATGTATTAATATATATAAAGACATAAAGCATAGAAAAACCCTAATTTTACAAAACTACGATTTAAGGCTCAAAACCAAGTCCAAACGATTACTCATAATCTCCTGATTAAGAAAACATATTTTATTATATAAAACAGAGTTAAAATGAATTAATTATGTATTTTAAAACATTTAACATACTAAAAATGCCAATCAAAGAAAACTTCGGAAAACCCTTGAGAATCAGGTCTCAAAAATCATAAAATCAGATTCTTCGTTAAAAATCCTTTCCATCGACTATTTATTCATATTTTTCTGATAAAGGATCGATTTACTATGAATTAAGTAAACCTGACCAATCAGAAATTAGGAAAAAGCCACGTAGGCAAAATAAAACAATTGGGCGCCACAATGGTCGGACCCACGCTGACATGGGCCAATCAGCTTTGGCCATGTCAGCCGGTCCAGGCTCCCTGGGCCCCGGTCAAAGGCGATTGAGGTGGGATGCAGAATTACCAAAATACCCATACTCGGGTGATACTATCAATTGACCCTGCGAGGGTAATACCGTCATTTGAAACTTATCAATTGGTTGCGTAAGCGAAGAAGAACATGGGCGAAAAGTCCAGAATACCCCTAGCCCTAAAACAATGGCCCTTGGCGGGGCAGGGGCGCATTGGTCCTTGCCTGACCCCGATTGCTCCTTCCTCAACCATGGCGAGGGAGCAACCTGGAGCTTGGCTCCATCGCTCCTGGCCGCTTCCTTGTGGGTATGTCCCAAGCTGAGACCGGGAATCTATTCCCTGAAGTCTCACGATCTCATGGAGGCAACAAGCGAGGTCATGCGTGCTCGAGAGCAGAGAAAGCAGGCCCCAACTTGGCCGGAACAGGGGAAGAGGACACGAAGCCGAAACCATCGAAAACCCGAAAGAAAACTTCGACTGAAGACTCCTACAGGATCACGGAAGCAAACCGTAGAGAATGTAGGTTTTGGTGAGGGCGGAGGAGCAAGGAAACTCAAAAACGGTCGGCGGCGGCGGAGCTCACCGGCGGTCTATAGGACCCGGAGTTTGGGGGCGTCGCGAGGCTAGGAAGCGAAGCGGAAAGAAGGAGGAAGCATCGGGGATGCTTACCTAGCAATCAATTTGAACGAAGGTGGTCGGGAGGCAGAGCAGCAAGCCACCATTTCCGTAGAAGAAGAGCGGCTAGGTCCAGGTGACTGAGGGTAGATTAGGGTAAATTGAGTGTGGAGGAGCGATGAGCGGGGGCTGAGGATCATTTTCTAGGTCTCAGGTAGGTAAGTGGGTGGATTTATCCCACTCTGTAACCCCTCCGCGAAGAGGAGGTGGAGAGCCCAGTTGGGCGATTCATGTACAGAGCACGAGAGAGGGTGAGCCACGGCTTGTTAGGACTGCCAGAGAAAACTGAAGCAAACGCACGAGGAATCACGCCAAACAGTCACTCAGGGAGGGAGATCGGATCAAGGGATTCAGCGGTCGGCTCTGTTCGTAGACTCGCGAAACGGCTGGAGGAAGGAGAAAGTGGGGGAGCCGCCAGATCGGAGCGGGTCAGATCGTGGCCGTTAGATCGCTTCCAAGGGGCGCGTGACAGATTAAATAACCGGACCATAGCGTTACACGGTGAAATAAATGAAATCAATTAAGCTACTATATTCATACCATAATAAAAGCTAATAAAAAGGATTTGAAGGGTCAAATCAACTCCAAAAGCCACCAAAATTTAACCATAGGCTCATAATGACGAGTATTACAATGCTATGCAATTAGATCCATGTTTAATACATAAGAAGACCATTAATAAATATATAGCTCATAAAAGAGTATAATAATATATTAAAATCAAGGAATTATATGAAAAAGCTACATTAGTGAGAAACATGTGAGTAAATTCGACATATAAAACACATTAGGGTACAAATAATCATTTCTCAACAAAATAACATATTAATGTGAATTAAAATCATATTTTGAGGAGAGAGAAACAATAAAGGTTAATATACACATATATGAACTCAAATACATATTAATAATAATATATTTATCCAAAAAGCTCCAAATAAATATAATCTACTATATTATCCCATAAATGACCAAATTACATTATTAACCCTAACTTATCTCCTAATGTGGGTTATTTGTGCAAACACCCCTTCATTTACATAAATGAGGGTAAATAGTGATTTCAACATCAAATTGTGATCAAATTGCACAAGGAGTCCAAAAATGATTATAAAGGATGGGAAATTTATGAAAAAGGTCCAAATGGACTAAAAGGCAAAGGAAAGCTCAAAAGTGGGTAAATTGCAGGGAAGACCCTGAATTTCAGTATGTTACAACACCTCTGCCATGTATTGGACTTTAACCAATCCTGATTACACAACCAAGTATTGGACTTTAACCAACCCTAATTACAGGCATTACACCTTTGCCAGGTATTGGACTTTAACAATCTTGATTACAGGTATTACACCTCTGCCAGGTATTGGACTTTAACCAATCCTGATTACACAGCCAGGCATTGGACTCTAACCAATCCTGATTATAGGCTTCATGCCTATGCCGAGTATTAGACTTTAACCAATCCTGATTACACAGCCATGCATTGGACTTTAACCAACCCTGATTACAGGCATTACACGTCTGCCAGGTATTGGCATTTAACCAATCCTAATTACACCGCCAGGCATTGGACTTTAACCAACCCTGATTACAGGCATTACACCTCTGCCAGGTATTGGACTTTAACCAATCCTGATTACATGCATTACACCTCTGCCAGGTATTGGACTTTAACCAATCCTGATGTTAGCCTTCATAGCTTTTCACATTCTTTATTGAATACAATTGTTCCTTTTATTAAGTTTATTAAAACATTATCATTTCTTACAATAAACTTTTATAATCATCTTGGTACCTCTCACTATGCCACAATTGTTCTCATGGCTCATAAGGCCCATAAAGCATCTTGTCACCTTTCACTAGGCAACATCTAACCATATGGCTTACAAGGCCATTAAACATCTTGTCACCTATCACTAGGCAACATCTAATCATATGGCTCACAAGGCCATTACACATCTTGTTACCTCTCACTATGCAACAATAACATATTACCTCATGTAATACAATAGTAACACCACTATTACCTTAATAGGGTTAGGACTTACTATTCACGTCACATTAGGGTTTCTCATGTCCCATTACCCAATTTAGGGTTAGGGTTTCCCATCTCACATTAATTAGGATTTCATATTTATCAAATCAACCTTAATATATTGCTCGACACCTCTAGGAGCATCCATTAACATCTCGAGTATTAAATCAGTTTATTACTCTTAACATTTATCATTAAATGATTATCATTACAAGGTATGAGTTCATTTCTCATCCTTATCATGGTATGATTACATCATACTCATTAGTTTGGATTAACCCCATTCTCAAGGTATATTATCCTATACTTATCAAAGTATATCAAACTCATTACATTTCATTGTAACAATTTACATAACACACTTCATGTATTTCTTGTCCAAGTATATTGGATTTGAGGTGCATCAAGGTATATCAACCCTGGAATGCTATAAGTGATATCTATCATATCTTGATGTATCACTTTCCTCATCACTTCCAACTTACTTGAGTTATTAACTTATCTTGTATTAAGGTATTTCCCATCTTAATACTTTCATCCACTAACCTATCACTTTTACCATGAAGTGCATAGGTCACACACAAGAATGGTCCAACTATCTTCAATGATATGGACTCATTTCAGGTTAAGTCATTGCTTACTATAAGGTTGCCTATGATCAATCATATGAGATATTTCACCTTTATAAGGCATTACCCACTATTTTATCATTAGAGTTCTCTCATACCATTACCCAGTAATCAGGGTTATAGTTTATTATCATATTGCCCAAGATTAGGGCTTCATGTATTATAACTCAAAATTCGATTTTCACATACCTTCACCCTATATTAGGGCTCCTCATCATACCATTGCATAGGGTTTCACATGGCATCACCCTCAATTAGGGTTTCACATGGCATTGCCCTCAATTAGGGTTTCATGATCTCTTTACTAAGGATCATACCCTAATCACATATTCTTCATGATTAATACTCATGTATGAATTCCTTTCTATCATCCTCTCAACTTGATTAGGTTACATCAACCTTCAATCAAATATATACAACTATGGTTGACATAGTGTATTGAGTCATTGCTTTCATAAGATTTTAGGGTTAACCATTCTAAAGGTACTGATCATCTAGGTACTTTAGGGTTTCAACCTTTGTACCTATCATTTATAATCATTATTATCAACCATTGGATCAATGGATCAATCATCACCTTAAATCTCCAAATGATTTGATCACTTTAGACCTCCATTCGGTTTTGATCATGACCTTCAAACGGTCTTGAGGTCACACCCTCAAACGGTCTTGGGTTCCAACCTTCAAACGGTCTTGGCCCTTAGCCCCTTAAATGGTTTTGATACCGTTTCCTTTCAAACGGTCTTGAAGACCTTTTCCTTCTCAAACGGTTTGAAACCGTTTCATCTCAAACGGTCAACCTTCACCAAATAGTCAACCCTATCAAGTAGTTTTGAAATTCTTTCCTTTCAAATGGTCAACCTTTCTCAAATGGTCAACCCTTGATCCTCAAATGGTCAACCCTTGATCCTAAAACGGTTTGAAACCGTTTGAGCACCAAATGGTTTGATGAAATCGTTTTCTCAACCAACATGAAATTGAATCAAATCAATTAGGGTTTGCAATTGGTAGATTATCCAATCATGGAACCTTTAGAAACCAATCAATTAAATATATTAGATCAGTATTCAACACATCAGAAACCCCCCTCAAATGGTCAACCCCCTCCATTCGGTCAACCACTCCAAATGGTTTGGAACCCAAACCTCCAAACGGTTTGCAAACCGTTTGGTCACCAAACGGTTTGGTGAAATCGATTGGACCATATTGTTGAAACTGTTTACAAAGGATATTTGTGGAGATGTGTGCTTATGATGATGTCATCATCATCAAGCTCTAAACCCATGAATATTTCTATGATTTCCATGGTAATTGCTTCAATCAATCAAATAAAATTGGGAGGATAGAGAAAACTTCAACAATAGTTAAAGATATGAAATCAATAACAATATTCAAGGTTTCAAGTTATATAACCCACCTTCAATGAAGCTTCAAAGCTCCAACTTCACGTTCCTAATGGTGAAAGAATCTTTATCACTCCACAAGGTTCGTTCCTCAAGCTTTTGAGTGAAATGGATTGGCTAGAAAGGAAGATTGATAGAAGAAAAGAAGAAATCCATCATTTATTTTCGATTTCCACCATGAAATCATGGTTGAAAGTGATCAAGAAGCTTACCTACAGGTCGGAACTCGTCCTACTGTTGCTCCTTAGCCCCCTTGGTCGTTTTTCAAGCAAAGAGTGAAAGTGGATTCGAAATTCCCCTTACAAGCCATGGATAAATGAGCTTATATGCATTTTTATTAAAATCCATTTTAAGAGAGAAAAAGTAGGAGATAACTACTCCATTTCCTTGCCACTTGCCCTCTACTCTTCCTTTCATACGAGGCTATATTCCTTGCCTCTTATTCCTCTCAATTATCCATGAAATAAAGAAAAGAAAATTAAGCACCTTAACCCTTATAATAATAATATCCTAAAGTTAGTGGATAATTCTTTTCCTTTTAATAATGTGAGTGAGTTATCCACTTCCTTTTGATATTTCGTTGCCTTTTCAAGGCAAAAGGACGTACACATATACGGATTTCAACCAACACATTTTTGGTTGAAGGTCACTTCCATTAATATAATTATTTTTGCATTAAATTGAATTAGGGTTTCAATTATGCTTAAATCTTGATTATTTTAATATCAAGATTCTCTCTCCTTCAAAGATATACAAATGAGATGCCCTTCTCATTTTATTTACTCTAACTGATTCCAAGAAACATTAGGGACTCTCTAGAATTGGTATTTTTCATATTGAACCCTAGGTTTTGGGTAAATTACACATTACACCAAAACTAGGTTTTAATGCACAAACATTGCTTAATAAGCTCTTTCTTGGTGCTCAACTTCCACAAGCCATACCTCTGCATCATTTTCATTCTCATGATGCTCAAACACTTTGAGGAACATTTTATCATGTAACATTTGCAATTTAAGCCCTCAACTTGGGTAATTTGCACTTTAGTCCAAAATAAGCAAACATTGCTTCAACATTATTCAAACAGGACCAAAATTGAAACATAAGTTCCTCTTGAGCCTTAATTACTTTCCACAAGATAAAATCAAGAATCCAATTAACTTGCTTAAATAAAAGCTTCCAGGGTTAGGGCATAACCCAGGTCAGGGATATTACATAAACCCTGTAAGTACTATTAAACCCCATGTTTGTTAATGATGTATATCAAAGATAATTGCAATGGTTGTATATTTAGGGTACTAGGATGGTTAGTATCCTAAGAGGGGTTAACCTTAGATGCTTATGGAAGCAATATCTCAATACACTATGCTAACCCTTCTTTCAAGTTGATCTAATCCAATCAAGTTGAAATAATTAACCTCCTAGAGAGGATGAGAGAGAGGAACTTATATATGAGTGATAATCGTGTAGTGATTGATCCTCAACACTTTCAACATGAATAAAATATGTAATTTAGGGTTTGATTCATGATGATGAGATCATGAGACCCTAATCGAAAAAGTTGATAAAAACCTAACCCTAATTTAGGGTAAAGCTTGGTTGAACCCTGATCTTGGGTAATGATGTAACCCTATTCTAGAGTAATGATATGAGAAACCCTAATTCAGGGTATTTTAATGAAAAACCCTAATTTAAGAGGATGCTTCATTAAAACCCTAATTTTGGGTAAAGTTACATGAAACCCTAATTTGGGGAAAAGTTATAAGGTACCTTAATTCAAGATAATGACATGTGAAACCCTAATTAAGGGTGATGTCATATGAAACCATAATTAAGGGTGATGTCATGTGAAACCCTAATTATGGGTGATGTAATATGAAACCCTAATTAAGGGTGATGTCATGTGAAACCCTAATTAAGGGTGATGTCGTGTGAAACCCTAATTAAGGGTGATGTCATGTGAAACCCTAATTAAGGGTGATGTCATATGAAACCATAATTAAGGGTGATGTCATGTGAAACCATAATGCAGTGATGTGATGTGAAACTCTAATCCAGGGTGATGATATGTAATGCTATATGAAATCCTACCCTATTATAGGGTGAAGGTATGTGAAATCCTAATTTTGGATTATAGTGCATGAAACCCTAATGTTGGGTAATATGATGATAAACCATAACCCTAATTTTGGGTAATGGGATGAGTATCCCTAATTGACATGAATTTGGGAAACTCTAACCCTAATGAGTGAATAGTGATGTTACCATTACATTGCATAGTGTTGATATGTAATTGATATAACTGTTATCATGTGTACTAATCATGTAGGTATCATGAGATGTTAAACATATCGAGCTATGAGCTATGATGTTTTATTATTGAAACTATTTTATGGGCCTTGTGAGCCATAACATGCTTTGTTGCCTAGTAAGAGGTAACAAGAAATTAAATGGACTTTGAGATCCATGTGAGATACTTATGTAGTAAGTATCATGTTTACCTTAGTCAGATGACCTGAAGGTATTAGTTACCTGATAAGTGGTAATAGGTGTTCTTTGATGAACTGAGGGTTTTGAATACCCATATTCCATAATCATGATGATGAGATGTTAAGGGATGAGAATGCCCCTGATGTGACAAGGGATTGAGATCCTAATGTTTTATAAAGCTTTAAAAAGTACTTCATAGAAGTATTACTCATTCTTTTTAGCATTTGTTATAATAATTTATGTTTGAAAACCCAATTGATGCTAAACGAATATAGTAGTGTACTTAATTAATCAAGTGAAATATTATCATGTAGAGCCGTGGCCATAGATCCATCATCGTCAGTAGTTTGGTGATGGTGAAACATGTTTCCTATGGGATCTCCTGGAGGGCATATTGTTGAGTATGTGGGGGTTATGGGTGCAAATATCCTTATGCCCTAATGGAGGAATTGATGTGAGATAAACATTAAATCTCTCAATCCTTCATTATATATGCCAGGATGGATGTATCACTAATCTCCTGATAACAGGATGGATGTTTCATGAATCTCCCGATAATGTTAATGCCGGATCGATGTGAGATAAACATAAAATCTCTCGATTGCGAAGAGAGTACAATCTCCATTGTAACTCTATAGCGAAGTTGCCAGTATACCCTAGAAATCTATTTGGCAGAGACACAAGATGTCTTGCATTTTTGTCCTCACACTGACTGAGGAGGATGAGGTCATGGGAATCCGACTCTTCCTTAACCTATGTATGGTACCGATTTCAATTTTTCAATGGTCGGTTGGAGTATGAGCGGTATACCTCATCTCCTCAGGGCTTAAATATGATTGTAAAATGTAATCAGCCATGTAGCATATTTGCTTAAGGTTGAAATACGAGAATCACTGGTTGATGTTACTTTGCTTAACATATCTTAGACAAATAAATGCTATATATGTTCTTCAATTCCTTATTTAATAAGTAACATGCTGCTTTATCAAGTTGTATCTGAAATGCTTGGAATAAGAATATTGCCCTAATATGTTTAGATGTTGATTTATTTACTGTTAAAATATATGATTCTTCTGCTCAGTTTTATTCTATTAAACTGCAATAATAATATTTCTGGCAGAGAGTTATATCTTTTACTGGGAAAATTTTCAATTTTCTCACCCCCGTGGGATCCAACTTTTTAGGTAAACATAGAAGAAGAGGCAGAAACCCTACAATAGGGGAAGAGCAGCAGCAACAACAGGGACAATAATGATATCTCAGGTGGAGGCATTGGCTGTCATGTTTTGTACTATGTGTAATCTCTATACTCTCAGGTCCTCAAAGTTAGTAGATAGTACTTTAATGAATCAATATGAGATTTTGGCTTGATGCCTCAAGGTTCTTATGATGTCTATGTATAGTTTTATCAAGGTAGCCGATGCTTGTAATCCTCGAGAAGAAACGGTACAGGATATGTACTTATGAACCAGGATGTAAATAAAGTACATTGGTTCTTGATAAAAGAGTTTTCTTATGTATGTATCTTTTTGAAAATGGTTTTAATTTTTAGTGATTTTCAGTAATTTCGTTGTTAATAATCACTTCTGCTTAGTCAATGACATTTTGTTTGAACGCTTCGCCACAAGATCTATCTCTATAGATCTTGATCCCTAGTATATAGGATGCTTTGCCTAAATCCTTCATAGAGAAGGTCTTCCCTAGCCAACCTTTTACTGTCTGAAGAGTAGGGATGTCATTTCCCATCAATAGTATGCATCCACATACAATATGAGAAATATGCTTGTTCTCCCACTAACCCTTTTGTAAACACAAGGTTCATCTTCATTTTGAATAAAGCTAAACTTTTTTACCACTTTGTCAAAACATAGATTCTAGCTCTGAGATGCTTGCTTCAATCCATAGATTGACCTTTGTATCTTACAGACTTTATTGGCTTCCTTTAGATCCATAAAACCCTCAGGTTGTGTCATGTACACATCCTCGAGCAAATTCCCATTAAGGAATGATGTTTTAACATCCATCTACAAAATATCATAGTCATGAAAAGCTACAATGGCAAGCATGATCCTGATGGATTTAACCATAGCAACTGGTGAGAAGGTCTCGTCATAATCAACACCTTGAATTTGACAGAATCCTTTTGCAACCAGTCTACCTTTATAGGTTTGAACATTTCCATCCATGTTAGTCTTCTTGTTGAAGACCCACTTGCACCCTATGGGTCTTACCCCTTTGGGTGGATCCACCAAGGTCCATACCTTGTTGGTGTACATGGATTCCATCTTAGATCTCATGGCTTCGAGCCATTTCTCAGATTCTGGTCCCTTAGTAGCTTCTAGATAGGAAGTTGGCTCATCTTCTATGCCCAATTCATCACTATCTTGAGTTACGAGAAATCCAAATCTCTCAGGCTCAAGTCGTGTCCTACTAGACCTACGAGGTTCATGTTTTACATTTGGAACTTGAAATTCCACAACAATTTGTGAGTCTTCATGTTCCTTATGTACCTCCTCAGGTTCTCTGCTTTCTTGTTGGTATCGAACTTCTTTGAGCTCTACATTCCTCCCACTAATTCCTTTGGAAATAAATTCCTTTTCAAGAAATACAACAGTCCTAGCAACAAACTCTTTGTTGTCAGTTGGTGTGTAGAAGTAGTATCCCCGAGTTTCCTTGGGGTATCCAACAAAATAGCATTTTTTCGATTTGGGTCCAAACTTTTCAGGAAATTGTTTCCTAACATAAGCTTCACATCCCCAAATCTTTAACATAGACAAATTGGGACGATTCCCATTCCATATCGCATATGGTGTCTTTTGAACCAATTTGGAAGGTACACGGTTAAGTGTAAATGCTGCAATTTCAAGAGCATATCCCCAGAACAATATTGGAAGTTCGGCTGAAATCATCATTGATTTTACCATGTCTAAAAATGTACAATTCCTTCTTTCTGACACACCATTATGTTGTGGCGTACCAGGTGGAGTCCATTGTGATACAATACCATGGTCTCTCAAAAGGTCCTCAAACCCTTGGCTTAAGTATTCACCACCTTGATCTGAATGGAGTGCTTTAATACTCTTACCAAGTTGCTTCTCTACTTCATTCATGAAAGTCTTGAACATTTCAAGAGTTTCTAACTTGTGTTTCATAAGATATACATAGCCATACCTGCTGAGGTCATCAGTGAAGGTAATGAAGTATTGATAACCTCCTCTAGCATTTGATCTAAAAGGTCCACATACATCAGTATGTATGAGCCCTAGCAGATCAATGGCTCTCTCACTATGTCTAGTAAAAGGAGTCTTGGTCATCTTCCCTAATAAACATGCCTCACATGTCTCCAATGATTCAAAATCAAAAGAGTCTAGATAACCATCCTTATGGAGTCTATATATGCGCTTCTCGTTTATGTTCCCAAGACGATAATGCCATAAGTTTCTTTTGTTTGAGTTGTCAAGTTTTAACCTTTTAGTATTTACGTTGTATATGCTAGTCTCAGGTTCTAACAAGTAGATACCATAAGACATAGGGGCATTTCCATAAAAGATCTCATCTTTAGAAATAGAAATAATTCCATTCTTAATGTGAAATTCAAATCCACTCTTGTCCATACAAGATACAGAAATACTATTTCTATTAATAACAGGTACATAATAGCAATTCTCTAATTCTATTACAAGGCCCGTAGGCAAATATAAACTAATAACTCCAACTGCGGTGGCAGCAACTCTTGCTCCATTAGCGACCCACAGCTTGACTTAGCCCTTTCATAAAGGCTTACTTCTTATCAGATCCTGTGTATTAGAACATATGTGAGATCTACATCCGGTATCCAATACCCATGATGAAGAAGTATTTAAGTTTATCTCAATAACGTATATACCTGAAGTGGAGATCTTTATCCCCTGCTTCTTCTTCCTTAGTTCCTCCAGGTAGAGAGGACAATTTCTTTTCCAATATCCATCCTGGTGACAATGGTGACAACTGCCTTCTTTGGAGATCCCACCTTTAGCTTTGAGCACTGATGACTTTGGCTTATCCCCGACTTTAGAGCCTTTATTAGCCTTTCCTTTGCCTTTTGACTTTCCCTTTGTCTTGCTAATCATCATCACAAACTTGGGCTTGTCTTTCTTCATCTGTGCTTCAGCTGTCCTAAACATGCCCAACAATTGTGACAATGGCTTGTCAAGATTGTTCATGTTGTAGTTCATGACAAAATGACTATATGATTCAGGAAACGATTGTAGAATCACATCAGTGACCAACTCTTGACCTAGGGGAAATCTCAGTTTGGATAGGCTTTCCACGTACCCAATCAAAGTGAGTATACGGGTGCCAACTGAGTCTCCCTCTTTCATCTTGCTCCTGAACAAAACCGTTGAGACATCATATCTCTCCTGTCTTGCTTGATGTTGATACATGTTCTTGAGATGTGTTACCATCTCCATGACATTCATGTTCTCATGTAGCTCTTGCAACTAATAGTTCATTGAGCACAACATCTGACACTTGACATCCACGGCATCATCAAGGTGCTTCTTATAAGCATCCTTTTCAGCCTTGGGTGCATTTACGACGGGTTCCGCTAGCTTTGGTGTTTCAAGGACATAGAGCTTACGCTCGTGTGTGAGAACAATTCTCAGCATCCTAAACCAGTTTCGAAAGTTGGTTCCGATAAGTTTGTCCTTCTCAAGGACTGATCGCAATGGGAAACTATGAGTGTTGCTTGCCATTTGATTGCTACAAAAGAAAAATTTGCATTTAGTCCAAAACATTTTGACTTGTAAAGATTTGATAAATGAGATTAATTAGGTCTTTAATTAATTATGCTCCCACTATTTTATTCAAATTGATAGACCTCACTATCAACTCATAAGATTGCAAAACACAACCTTCTAGTGAGCCAAGATCCAAAATAATTGGATCAATGCCCAACCAATTCCGGCGTCAAAGACCAAATACTAAGGTATGCAACTTTTGCCAATTGCATCATATGCAACTCTTGGATAGATGATCATGCACAACTCCTTGCCATGATGCATCTATATGCCTCTAGGTACTTGATCCTATCAAAGTTCCCAAGTTAAGTCCAACCTATAAGCCAACACGATGAGTGTGCACCCTGCGGAGGCAGACCCACACACCCACCATCACACTTCTATGAGATAGACAGTGTACCATGTGGAGGCGTGTCCACACATAGTCGATCAAGATTTTCATGTGTGTTGCTTTATGGAAGGCAACTAAAACTTAATATTATTAATTGAGGGGTTTTATTAATACATATACATATCCAAACACCACATACTTATAGTACGTATCATATACTACTATATTCACAACCACAAATGATAAACATGCAATCACAAACACAAATACATTGGTTATGGCCATACTATTGTAATCCTTTGGAGCAACAAAGGATTACAGTCCACCTATGGTCTTATGCATCTCATGCAACACTTGTGAATCAACCTGTAAGCCTGTAAGGATCAACATTATAATGAACAACTTCATGGATGCTTCGTGAGGTTGGAACTTCAAGTTGCTTCTTAGAATTGGATCTTGTTGTTGCTTCTCCATGGATGCTCCTTGGAGTTGGATCTTCAGGTTGCTTCTTGGAATTAGATCTTCACGGTATTTGACACTCCTTGGAGTTGGATCTTCAAGTGGCCTCCTTAAATCAAGTTTACAAAGACTAAAACAAATCCTATCTCTATTACATAATATGAGTATAAATATAAAGGGAAAGAATTAATTACACTTTGAAATAAGAGATGAGGCTCGACATGCAAGCCAAATACTTTATACAAAGGATCCATATGCAACCATTATACATCCATAGCATTCACAAATAAATATATCCACAAGATTGACATCAACATTCATTCACAACATTCACAAAAGGGGATACTAGGTCATAACCGTGCATGCATTCACCACTTAAAACAAAATTTTAATGGCGACGTGTATGTTATCATAGTTATATCTACATATACATATATACATATTAAAAATGCAGTACTTTTAATGCGAGACATTCCCCATTAAATAAATTTTTGACTCCCATGCAGACTATGTGGGGTACACAGGGGTAGCGCCCCTGTGCGGGGATCCCTCATGGGGTCTCAGGGGCAGAGCCCCTGAAAGATCTATGGAATTTTACTTCCATTCACTTAGGAAAATCAATATTTTCCATAGTCGACCCCATCCAAAATGTCAAAAATAGAAGCCTGCGGCGTATGTGGTATTAGGTTTAGATTTTCACATTAGTAGTTTTAATTTGCATCGTATGCAACATAGAAAACAGTATACAGTGATTCGATCATATCAAAACGAATCCAAATACACCGTAGATTGACGTTGCTCTAATACCACTGTAGGGTTTTATGGAGAAAACATGCACGACGGAAGCAACAAAAATCCACGTCACCCGACACAGGATCTCGTCGACAATAGTGTATTCGGAAGGTGTGTTTGTGGGATATACCTTATCGCGGAGCAAGTCCGGCGATGTCCCACTGCATGACGGTGTGCAACGATGCTGGCCTATACGGACGGAACTTCTCTCCCATTTGTTAAGTGCGTTGCAGGAAGATGCGGCAGCATTTTTTTGTGCGGTGATGTACACCGCTCGTAGTGCATCTGGATGGTCATAGATGTCCTCTGAACGCAGGCGTCTCAGCATCTACATCTCTACTTCATCCACACAGATGGACTGGAACTCCACGTCACACTTCTTAAGCCGATGGGAAGGAGTCATCTCTGTGCGGCAGCGTGTTAGCATTGCGATGCTCTCTTTTCTCTCATGAGGACGATGACAACTAGGGTTTATGTGCGTGAGTGTAAACTAAAAAGCCTCTCTCAATATCTTATATAGATATCGGTCGTCAAACTCCTTTAAATAGGAGACGAAGGGAAGTATGGTTTCCTAAACCCATTGGTAAGCAGAAACACTGCATTAATTAAAACGTTCGTGGATTAATTATAATATTCTAGAATTCATTAATTAACCAAATAATCACATTAATTGATTAATTAATATCTGACTCCTTGCAATCGCTTGGGATGACTCTATGGGCATATATACCAATAGAAGGTGCCTATTGAGCCATGCCAACCCTGGGACCCCCGGTCCAGCTAGCTATGTGGGATGCATTCCATCTCTAAGCCGATCAATCCAGGCAAAGTGTACTCTCGGCCTGCTCATCATCCTCAAACCGCATGTGGGGTTTCTATTTCATGCGATGTTGTCGTGAAGTAGTCGATGGCGACGTCCATCGGCTCATCCTATATCACCCTACTATCATAGCTGTCACCTTTGACTCTCCCCACTTCTTCCTCATGCTAGGCACAACTCCTCCTCTTATATGTACTGTTGTAGGCACTAACGTGCTAACATTCTCCTCATGCTGCAACAACGCCACCTTCGATGCCTAGTCCTCCCTGAGGAGGAAGCTCATACCACCTACCCTTCCTCTTTTGAGTTAGCAGACTACCCTATCCGACCTTCTTACTATTTTAGCCGAGTGATGTTGCTGCAGGAGACAAAAGTATTAGGTTCACTCAGCCTACGCCTGTGCTCCTCCCTCCACGCCTAGATTCTCTGTTGATGGGTGATTATAGATCATTCTTAGGGTCTCTGACTTCCTTTCCACCTGTCAGTTGCTAGGGTTTCCCTGCTATGATGCAACCTCCTACAACAAGGCCTTTGGCTATGGAGGGCAATCACCATGGCTCTTCGCCATGCAATGCCCAATACTAGAGCCACACACCACCCTATGCAGTGCCATCACTACTGCCACCTCTCCTTAAGAGTGTCCTATCTGACATAGGAAAGAAGGGCCTCCGGTCCTCTTGGTTGCTCCTGGTGGTCAAGGGCATGCATACTAACAAACTCCAATGCCACCACGATGATGGGAGCATCTATGGCAGTCAATGAATAGCATATGGCTTTGCAGTAGGGCGCTGGTGGTGTGGATGCAAGTTGGAGATTGTGGTAGAGACCCCATGTATTATTGTGATCCACAAAAGTTGTTTATGCTGAGTATCCTATTCGCACTATACAATTGGGGAGAGTGTGGATCACAGAGGCCTCCCACCAGGTTTCACCGTGCACATCTGGGGGCTAGGAGTCATGTATGCTACAAAGACGAGAGACTATAGCCCCTTATATAGGTTCTACAGGGAAAAACCTAATGCTTGGGATGAAAGGCATCGAAGGAAGAGGCGTCAAGAGGCAAACCTATCCCAAAAGGAAACTGGGTTTCCTTTGCAGTATAACTGCTACGTGAGAGATAATAGTAGGTTGCAATTACAGATATAGAAAGGTGTCTCTTTTTGTATTAAACACCAACACTATATAACCTTTTATAATCTCTCTTCTTGATCTTTTATTTCTTGGTGTACAAGAAATATGTAAAAGTTTAGACATTTATCATGTTCTATAAACATATCATAACCACCGTTATTTAAGTGTTAAGAAAGATATTCCCTTTAGTCAATAATTGGTTTCCAACCAACAAAAGGAGAAAGGAAATCCATCTAGTTTAGGAATTAATTGAATATATCCTTTTTATTCTCTCATACCTTCCCTTATTATTTTCAAGTATATAAAAAGACAAATTGAAATATTCACGTTTTATGCCTAAAACATAGTATTGCCATCAAAAACTTGATAATTACTCTTTTAATTATCTAAAACATTGTATACTTTTATTTTCTTTTTCAAATTTCAAATTATTCCATTTTGAATTTGATTATTAATTCATAGAGCCATTAATATTTATTTATTCATAAAATCTCTTATTCCTTTATCTTGTGCTCCAAGGACCTATTTGCAAAGAAAATAGTCTCATGGACTTTTATATGGGCCATGGGTTGCACCCATGCCACAAAAGGTTTAATTATTATAATATCATTAGGGAAAACATTTATTGATTCATGCCTTATGTTGAATAACTTAATCTCACAAAATTGAGGATATAACATTCACCTCTCCTTAAAAGAAAATTTCCCCCCAAAATTCAAACCTAGTAAGCTTAAGGTGAATGATAACTAATCTTAGTATCAAACCTTAGGGTTAACATCCCTATTTAACATCTTTTATTGATATGAAAATTCCTCGTATTATTACTAAGATTTGTACTTGAATTCAATTCAAGGTATATCCATACTTTTAGTACTTTCATGACATCATCTTTTGGCGATTATGTTTTCATTAGTGATCTCAACTTCACTTGGTGATTGTCTTTTCACCTAGGTTTCCAACCTATTAGTCATTTATTTCCACCTAAAGGGTGAGGTAACACCTCCAACCCTAGGTCATGACATAAACCCTATTATGACATTAAACTAAAATTAAAGTATTCATTCTTATATGTCAATTTTAGGTGGAATCATTCTCAACATGACTCTAAACCATACTTTCTTTTAATTCCATAATATTCTTATATTTCTTGAATTCAGGTGCCCCTTTCTCACTCTTAAGTTTGGGCACAACTTCTCTCAAGTTTTCATTATTAAGTTTTCATGACTTTTTTTATATCTTTTATATTTACAACTCATGTATTATGAGCCTTAGCCACTTCATTGAGGTCTCTAGGGGTATAGGTACTTTTGGAATGATTTCATCCTTATGCATCTAGGGAGTACCTATCACATTCACCCCTTGAGCTACATGAACGTCATGAAGGTAGCTAATCTCTGAGACATGAGCCTTGGTAAAACATAGTTGTTACCTCCTGACCAAATGGTCTTATGCATTTAGGGGTCTATAAACTCCTAATCCCATCAGTCCACATAACTTTAATAATCCCTACTTGACCCTAGGATTGACTTCATGCCCTATCCTTCCCAAGGGTTCATCATTAACACATTATTGTCGTATGAAATTCTTTAAAATAAATTTTTCCATCTCTTAAAATGATCATTATCCACTTTATGTCCCCTCATTGGACTCATGGCAACATTTCAAGGAAACATTTCTTTTTCGGGTTCAGTCTCATACGGTTAGTCACTTCCATAGTGACTTCTCCTCATATTCCTCATAGATGGCATACTTGGTTTCAAAGAATCATACTCAATATATGTGATTTGATATCTTATATCCCTAATTCTCCACCCTTTAGGTGACAGTTAAGTTTATCTCAATCTTTAAATTGATTTAGTCAACTTACCTTTCTAGGGAAGGTCCTAACCTAGGGTGCTTTCATGGCTCATATGAGGAAGTTAGGCTCTCTGGCCACAACTTGACCCCAAGGTCTAAGGTTTTGCCTCGCCCATAGGTCCTTTCCCATTCTTGGGTTGACCCACCACAGGTCAAGACACTAACCCTAGGGTTTCATATTTTCATCCTTATGTATTGTTACCTCAACCCTTGTTTACTCAATCTCTGGGATACCCTCTCATGGGGTTTTGTCCATGCATTGGACTTGGGCAACCTTCTCAATTTGGAGTTTGGTTCCATGTCAAACTTCCCTATCTGGGGCTTTACCTCTATGTGACCTTCCCTATCTAGGGCTTGGTCATTCATCTACACATTGGACTTGGGCCACCTTCTCAATCTGGAGCATGGTTCCATATGGGTCTTCGTGATCTGTGGCTTGACCACTTCATGACCTTCCCAATCTGGGGCTTGGTCATCCAAATTGTGAATACATGCCACCTTCCCTATCTGGGGCTTGTTGACGTACTGGTCTTCACAATCTGGGGCTTGACCTTTTTTTATCTTCCCAATCTGGGGCTTGATCATGATAAATTTCTTTCCCTAACCAAACTCCCAGAGATAGCATGAGGGGTTCAAGCAAGTTATATTCATATTTTCATTTCCATATATATGACCATTGGGTTCTTATATTTCTCAAAACCTTTTACATGAATGTAATCTCCACATACATGCATGCATGGGAGACTTGGTCAGCTAAACTCTTTTTTTCTTTCTTATTCCTTTTCAAGGTTCATATGGGTAGTGTTTTATATTATCACACCATTCTCATTATTTATGATTAGGGTTTTACAGTTAGGGTTAGGAACTATACCTACCTCTTAGAGTTTCCTTGTCCCTTAACCTTCTAGAGTTCTCTTAACTCAACCCTAGCTCACCATAGAGTTTACCTTTGCAACCCATTAAATTATTATTTCCATATTTCATGTAAATTATTATCTCTACATTATATGTACACGATTATTTCCAAATCACATGTATCTTATTTATTCCCCATTACTTGTACATTAATTTGTGGAGGATGCCTTAATCCTACTTCTTCTCCAAAAAACCTAACTTGAGATGAGGAAAGAAGTTCTTTTATGGTTTATTAAGCAGAGGATGAGAAGTTGACGAAAGAGATGAGAATAAACCCTAAAGGTATTTTACTTTAGGTAAAGACTTCTGACTTTGTCTAGGCAGGATGCACAATCTGGGAGTCCTCATAAGCCGACTAGCAATGCGAAGGAATTTTTTTCCATCCCCCAGTCATCATCCCTTCTAGACAATATCGCCTTTAGAAAATGCCCTAATAATTGCCTCATATTTCTACAGATTACTTGAAATTATAAAATATTAAATATTATCTGAAAAAGTTGGTGCTCTGATACCAAATGTAATGACCTCAATTTTTGTGTCCGCCAATTAAGGAAAGACCTTCAAGTTGAGAGCCATTACCTATATTCCCAAGGATCCATATTTAGCAAAAATTAAATAATAGAAAACAATTTCAATTAAATTCCAAACAATATTTACAAATTGTAAAGTGATATACCTCATGGAACTAATACCTATTGAGAAGAAGTATCATCTATCTAGTCCCCCAACATAACTTTAATACCTTCCATGGATTTCATCTTTTATCTTCATATTTTTATCTTGTTTATTAAATACCTAAATGCCAGAAAACAAAATGCGATCAACATATTTCTATACTAGTATGTGGGTTCATCCAATAATCACAAGTACATATAATCAACCATAAATTATTTGCACATAAGAACATAAATTTTATTTCATATTATAACCCATATATAGTCTACTATCTTAGGTGTATCCACTATCCATCATTGGACTTATGTTTGTTACCCTTTGATCAGTGTAGCCTAGGGTTCATAATATCATTATTTACTTTATGTGATATTAATAGGGACTTTATAATTTGCATGAAGGAAATAAACATCCAACATATATCATGCATTCAATCTTCAAGAAATCTCAACAAACATCAAAACTTAACACATTTAATCATAAGTGTAACCACATACCTTGACGATGAGCCATGTAGATTATACAATTATACTTCAAGTAGATTCAATCAACTAGTCAATAGATTCAAGCAAGCAAACCAAGAAATTGATAATTTAATCCGCATGTATGTAAATCCTAAATTGTCATCATCACATATTAATCCCATTAAAACCCTACACATCCCTAATCTGGGGTTTTAAGGTCATGTTCGGGGTTTGGATATGGATTAAGAGTATAAACCCTAATCACTATATCCGACATATATTCTTTGTTATGGTCATGTAGATCTTGTCAAGCTCATTAATCAACATAATCAAATATGACCTTGGTTTCATAACCTTGAGTATTCACATGCATAGTTATCCACTTTATTAACCCTAATTGTCATCTTTCTTATCGTGGTCATCAGATTATTCAACAATACTATACTACCACATGAATTAAGGGCATATTATGTATTTAATATATAAATCTAGGGTTTCCATTTACTAATCGATCCATGAAAAAGTCATTCTCTTAATGTTCAATATTTGTTTCTTGATCTAGAGAAAAATATTGAGATACACATGAGATCAATACCATATATTGACTCACATGATCATGGCCATATTTTTAATAGTCTCACTCATCAAGTGGCCCGAATATCACTCCAGCAAGAGGGACAAATTCCATGTGTGTCACTGACAATAATCCATGCTTGTCAAATGCACCTACTCACTACTTGTTTATCAACCCTTATCAAGGCCATGTATAGTAGTGTTAAAGCACATTGAAAAGTATTCAATCATTGTAGTGAGTTCAGGTCTAAGGACCACTATCACATTGAGATATGATTTTGAGAGTCATTATTGGCTTCCATATATCACACTCAAAGTGTGTAAGGCCCATAACCTGGATTAATGCTTGAGTATGCTTGATTATCTTTATAAGATGCTTAAACCTTAATATAATCCTTTGATATGCTTTCTTAACATGTGACAAGCTTATGTTTCTAGTTTGGTCATATTCTGGTAATGTTTGAGCATTGTATGCTTATTTTGGACCAAGTTGCAATTTACCCATGTTAAGGGGTTATCATGCAATTTATCACATGTTGATGTGTTCCCTTAGTGCTTCAATAAAATGAGAGAGAGGGTGATTCTTTGGGGCACCTAGTTGGAGCTTGGGTGATGAGGTGGCATCATGTGGGGATGCTAGGGTTTCTAGGGTTTTGCTTGGTGTCGACTATGTCGAGCTTGGTTGGGTGTTACAACATGTGTTTAGACCTTGATGGTGTGTCCTGGGTATGTCTCGATTAAAACACCTTATTTGGTTGGGTTTTGTTTCAACCTTGTAGGTCTTGATGGTTTGGTCAAGATGGTTGGCCTTCTTGTGATGTGTTTCAACCAGGTGTGTTTGGTGACCTTTTGTTGTGGTCGAGAGAAGATGTCTTGATGTTGGTTTTGACCTATAGTGTGGTGGTGACCCAAGTGGTCAATACCCCACCTAGGTTTTATCACCATAGGTTTCATGCATGTGTTTGGTGGTTGCATGGGTGTTTTCTTGGTAGACAAGTGTCCCTTTGGTTCTCTCTTGTGTTGACACCTCACCCCCATATTACTTACCTCCCCCTTTGAGTATATAACCTCTTTCTCCTTCATACAAGTGATCTTTTTGACCCTACTTCTTCTCCCCTCTCTTGTGTTCGTCCTTGGAGATTTGAGGAGCAAGAAGGACTTATCTTGGGTGCTTTGGAGGTTGATCCACCTTGCATGTGGTGCTTTGGAGCTTAATCACCTTCCTTGTGGTGATTCTTGGTGATTTCTCTTCTTAGTAAGTGGTTCTACCTTCTTGATCATGTTTTTTCTTTGGAACCCTACCTTCTTTGTTCTCCTTCTCTACCATAAGACCATGTTCTGACATGGTGGCTACCTTGAATATCTTCTCCTCACAAAGGGGTCATAAACTATGTTTTGACATGGTGACATCCGAGTGAGAAGGTGTAACATACTAGAATTTGAACCCTACCCTAGAACTTTGACCTTTTGGACTTAGCCAAACAAGGTTTGAGGTTAGACCTAAAATATGTTTAGTATAACCCTAATTAGCTAATGTATGTATATATATCACCCTAATATAACCTAATGTTCTCACATTAGTCTTAAGCCATTAATAGACATATAAAATATGTCACATGAGATAATAATGAATTATACAAAATTCTGTGCAAATAATCACACATAACTCTTTTGGTGATAATATTAAATTTTTGAATAAGCAATAGTGATAATAATGAGATAATGTGAAAATAATGGCCACAAATATTAAAGGTGGCATAACTCCTTAAAAGAAATCTGATAAGTAGGATTTAAGTTAAGAATCATGTTCCTTGGGTCCCAATTTCCTTGGGAGTTAAGTTTCCCATTATTCACCTAACAATAAGTAATTTAATTCATTTTGGATAGAGAAGATATGTGTTTTCCCCAAAATATAAAATAAAATATTAAATGACTCCAAAAGACGAAATCTTGGATTTATAATCTACATAATAAATATAGCCTTTGGGTGAATTTTTATCTAATTTGGAAGATGTTTGGTTAAAGATGAAATCAGGAGAGAGAGAGTGTGTGTAGAACCTTCAAAATATTAAATAAATGTACAAACCTCTCCAACATGTAAAATTAATGGCAAATTCGTATCCAACACATTAAATATAACTTGTGGGTGAAGTTTCATAAAATTTGGAGAATCCTAAAGTCAGTAATTCATGAGGAAAAAGAAAATAGTATTTTATTTTTTTAACACAATAAAAGTTCTCAAAAGGCAAATATAATTACATAATCAGAATCTACATGCCTTAATTAGACTATGTGAAAAATTTCATTCAATTTGGAACTTGTTTTCACCCTCAAAAGATGAAAAAGAAAAAGAGGAATAAATGCATTCACACTTTATTCCAATTGGATTTAGGATTGCATTTATTTTTCATGCGTCTATTTTTATTTTCATTTTATTGTGTGGGATTTGTGGACCGTTGGATTCTTGATTGAACAGTCATGGGTCATCTTCCTTATGCGGTCAGACTGCTATAGTACCGTCGTGGATCATGCTTCTTTGAATCAGATTTTCTCGGTCACAACTTAACGAAATTGATTGATTCTTTTGCCATTAGATTCCAAATAGGAATATGCACCTATTAATCCCTTGCTTGTCTCTTTTCAACGAGAGTCCAAGTTTTCCCCAATTCTTGGTCTCCATGCTCTTCAACCCCAAATCCTCCTCGCTTCACCCCTCATCCTCACCTATAAATATACATACCCCAAGCTTTCCCAACACTTGTGCGATGATTCTCTTCGATAAATTACTTGAGTTCTCACATCTTTGCTTGTCGGTGCTCAGTTTTCAGGTCAAACCTTATGGCAGTTGATGCTCTCTCCCCTCATCCTCTTTTACAGAATTAAAGGTATGTTCGAGTTTAGTTTATTCTTGGCCTTCTTTCGGTACCTTTGGTTTTGAATTTGGTCATGAATTGTGAAATTGCACAATCTGGGGCTGAGCTCCTCGGTGCCACGACTACGACTGAACTAGGGGACAATCCCCTTGATGCTTTTATCGGTCTGCCCTCACCCTCCTCCTTTTCTCTCTGACCGTGTGGAGGGGCATTTACGTCATTTGGATCTTTTTCTTTGCGCCCCAACCAAAGCCACACGGAACTAACAAGGTGTTGAATTGGCCGCCTTCTAATGGGCCAAGTCCCTAGTCTGTCCCCTCTCCCTCTCTCTCTTTGCCTATTTTGATCGGGTTGATGAGTGGCATTTTCCTATTGGTCAGAGTTTGAAAAATCATAACTATTTATTCCTTTATCCAAAAATTAAAATAAAATATGTTTTGAAATTATAAAAATACGAGCTTTCTAATGGTATTGGTTATGTTACCAAAATATGATGTTGAAAATATGTGATTTTAATGGATTTTCCTAAATAGATAATAACTTATAAAATTCATAAATAAATATATATAAGTCAGAACAAATATATAATAAAATATGTTTTGGGTTCAGAAAAGGTACCTAAAATATGACATGGTTTTGATAACCTAAATTGCATACAAAGAAAAAGGTAATGTCCATGGTTTGAATAATCGATGTGGTATTGACCTAAAATCTACATATATGCTCCATAGGTTCTTTAGAGGCCTAGACTTGGATCTAGAAGTGACTTGGATTTGTATAGGATCTAAAGTGAGGTATGTTTGCATCCCTGATTATTATTTTGATCAATAGCCTATATTCTTCTTTCTCTTGGTCCTATGGACATTAGCCTACACATTATTTTGTTCTTTTAGAAATTGTGCTTCGTGTGAAGTACCTTATTTGTTACTAATCTTGTGATCATGTTTGGACATTCTCTTGCTTCTTTATAATGTTTAGGTGTTGGTTAAGGCAATTGTCGATACATGCATCATGACCCTTGTTTGTATCATGATGGTATGGTTTAGCTCTCATTTTTTCTTGAGGTTTTGATTGGTTCTTCTTGAGGTTGAAGCTTAGACTTCTTCCACCTAGATGGTTTCGTGAAGGTTCATGCTGAAGTTTGGATTTCAAGGTCTTGAAGTTCATTCTAGTTTGGAGTTTTCCATATTGATGATGATGATTTTCCCTATTGTTAGTCTTCTATTTTGGCCATGGTATACTTTTGTTTTTCTTATGGTTTGTCTCTATTTTGAGGATGGTTATTTTTCCCTTGCGGCAGCATAACCTTGTGGTCACTACCCCTTGTTTTTGTCTTGGTTGATACCCTTTGTTTGTGGGGTGATGGTCGAGATGTTTTGCTTTGTTTCAGTCAAAACACTTGACCTTGTGTCACAGTCACAACCCTAACCTTAATGGGTTAAGGGTCATAACACTTAAAGGGTCGAGACATATGCGTTGGTGTTACAGTCGAATAACTAACCATAGGGAAGTCAAGACACTTATTTTGTGCATGGTTGAAACATGTGCTCTGTTGGTGGTCAAGACTCTTGGTTGGTTTGTGGTCAAGACACATGTTTGATGGGTGGTCGATACAATCACATGAGTACATGGTCATAACACATGTGGAATTTTGTAAAGGTTGATACATATGTACATGTAAATGTTGGTTGATATGTAATGTTGTTTAACCATGATAATGATGATATTATAATACAAATATGCTCCAAGAAAGTGGGAGATGACATAACTAAGGTTTGGTGATTGAATAATGCTATGAAAACCCAATTGGATATGTGCTTGAAACCCTATCCCTAATCCTAGGCTATACTATGCTTGTTGAGTTCAATGGATGTCATGTGATTATGTTTTTCTCTCTCCTACTTGTATGATTCTAACCTTGTAGGTTGAATGAATGGCATAGTTTGTGCATGCTATGGTGGTGATCATATGACACATGATGATGGCTATAAGCCTTGATGAGATCATATTGATGTAATGGATCCTATGACCTAGTGAAGGCTTAATGCCTATTGTGAGGTGATATCCTCTAGTGATGTGATTATGGGATTAATATCACACAGTGATGTGACAATGGTGGTAGCCTTGTATGGCTGTGTGGCTTTGGTGATAGCCTTGTGAATGGCAATGATACAAGTATCATGTAATGGTGATGTGACAATTTCACACCTTATACGTTTTATATCTTCTAGAATTGTGCTATGCCCTTATTCTTATAGAAAGGTTGGGGTCCTATGTGTCGTCCCTGTACTCTTGGGTCCTTGGGGGGAGTTTTGTAGATGTTGTATATCGAGACGATGTTTTGACTTTATGCATGTGTTGTATAGATATGGCATGTAGTATGTGAATAAGTTATATGTACAAGTTGCGGCAAGTGAGACAACAAACGTAATAATCTTTTGGCAGGTGATATATATATAGAGAGTGTGTGTGTGTGTTATGATCTAGTGCAAGGCAAATACCCATGCGTGCGTGAGAGGCTGCAATGCTGGCCACCCATTGAGTTCTCCTAATATAATATGATACTAGATCACATTGACTGACGTGAGATGACAACAACTACAATTTGAAGCAATGTTTAGTATAATTGTTTAAGAAAGGAAAATGATAGGGAGTTGCTATATAGAGTCATTCTTGGACCCTAATCCAGATGACCATACTAAATGACAAAATTGGTCATGTAAACGGGCTGCTACTTACTACACAATGCCACATTCTTCCCACTAACTCCTCTTTGCTTGTTTATTTTGTCCACCCACTTCCCCCAAACCAGTTCAACTCTCCCCCCTCTCCCATTCCCGCTCACCTTTCCCACTTTTTTTGCCTAGCTTCCCTCTCTTCCATTCCCTCTCTCCAAGCAACGGTGGTGGGTGACTGAGGAAGAGCACATTGGTGGTCTCGGCGGAAGGAGTGGCGAAGGTACATCGGGTGTGTTGATGCGCGTGCAGAGAGGAGTAAGGAGGAGCAGCGCTAGGTGACCGTTGGTCGAGGAAACTGAAGGAGGGTTTGGGCAGAAACACCTGCTCTTAACAGCTAGACGATCTCCAACGTCGGAAGGTAAGAATGTCTCCCCCCTTATGCTTCGTTGGTGGAAAAAGTAAGGATGAACTAATAACACCGCTAGGTTACTATTGTGTTGGGGATGCAAGAGGGTTTAGTGTTTAAGATAATGGAGAAGACAACAGTAGGGCTTGGACTACTAATGACCCAACCTTGTTGCGGGGGTTGGATGGTGAAAGTGGAAGAGTAGAAGGTTGGCTGGAGGGTAGAGAGGAAAGGAGCTAGTAATGGCACGGTGGGGTTTGGTTGGTGGGCAAGTGTGTTACTTGACAAAGTTGAGGGCTTATGATAGGAAGACAAAGTAGAAGAAGCAGTGGCTTGGTGGAAGGTGGGGTGATGTAGTGAGATTTTATGTAGGGTCCATAACGAGATAACAAGGTTAGGGCAAGGGGTTAAGATAATGTAACAACCAAACCTTGTTATGGCGGGTGTGGAGCTGGGAGGGTAGAAGATTTGAAAAGTGTTGGAGGCAGTTATGCCACATGATTTCAACTGCAATTAAAGGGGATGCAAGATGGTTTAGGGTTTAAGACGCTAGAGAAGACAACAATAGGGCTTGGACTACTAACAACCCAACCTTATTGCAGGGGTTGGATGGTGAAAGTCGAAGAGTAGAAGGCTGGGTGGGGGGTAGACAGGAAAGGAGCTGGTAATGGTGTGGCGGGGTTTGGTTGGTGGGCAAGTGTGTTACTTGATAGAGTTGAGGGGTTATGATAGGAAGACAAAGTAGAAGAAGAAGTGGCTTGGTGGAAGGGGGGTGATGTAGCGAGATTTTCTGTGGGGTTCATAATGAGATAACAAGGTTAGGGCAAGGGGTTAAGACACTGTAACGACCTAACCTTGTTATGGCGGGTGTGAAGCTGGGAGGGTAGACATTTTGAAAAGTGTTGGAGGAAGTTACGGAGATGGGTATGTGTGTGTTAGTCGACAACGCTAAGGGGTTATTTTAGGTATGTAAACATGAAGAAGCAATGTCTTGGTGGTAGGGGGTTAGGAAGTAGGAGTTGTTGCATGTTTAATAGCGAGACAACAACAGAAGGGCACTAAAACGAGGTAACTATGTGGTGGGTGGGTTAACAAAGTTGATATGCTGTAGCGGGGTTAGGATGTTCTTAACATGTAAATGTATGGGTAAGTGCAAAAAATGTGTGGTGGCAAGGTGGTCAGGTATTCGTGTACAAAAATTTGTTTGTTTTGCATATCTGCTATATGGCCGAACCACATTGCTGTTTGTTGAGGTTATTTTACAAGGTAGTGTTACAAAATCTATATGCCTGAATGAGGATGTATACATGTCATGATAGGTATGCCTATGTAACTATGGGGGTGGTGGTAATGTGCTAAGTTAGGTTGTTTATGAATATAATGGTATATGAGAAGTGATAAACATAGGCATGTTACGTGACACTACAATAAGAACATGGGAGCTAATTTAGGCAAAAGATGTAACTGTAGATGCACAATGCGACATGTTAGTAAGTAACGCATGCCCGAGCAACGTTGTAATGTAATGAACTAATTCCAAGTTTGGTTGGTTTGTGATTGTGATTCAGTGATGATAATTTATTGATTAAGTAAAATGAGTGTGCACATGTATGTAAGGTGTTTTGGTGAAGCATAGATAGATTACAATATAATGTAGAGTTGAACAAATGAAAACTATTAATTGATGTACCCAACACTACAATATAATGCAAAGGAGCTGATAGAGTTATGCAAGAAACAATTTGAAAAGGTTATAGTACCCTGGTAACAAAAGTGTAAGTGTGTGCATGTTATGCATTGAGTTCCCTGGTATGTATATGTTACTTTGTTTGCAAATGTTTATATGTGTGATTTGTGCCATGGAAAACATATCAAATGTGATATAAGTTATGGTAAAGATATGCAAATGGACTGCAACTGACTGTGTTTTGCAAAGCAATGTATAACAAATTAAAATGTTCCGATAGTTTATTTCTAGAGCTGGTTCTGAAAATGTGTGAAGTTTGCATATTAATGCAATATTACAGAATGTTGTGGTTATGATTTAGGATACTGACTTTTTTTATGATGTATTACAAAATACTTTTAAAAAGTAGTGGGTGACATGAATAATAACACTTGATGTAGGATGACTGACTCTTGTTATGATGAAGATGAAGAATGCAGTACAGGTCTTGGCAAGGGTTTTAGTTCACGATGTTTTTTCTAGAAGTTCCTGTCAGTGTTAGAATTTTCAAGGGACGAGCACAAGGATATGTTAAAGACAACGGTGTTTGGCCATTTTACATCATTGAAATGGCCAAAGGGTTTAGATCTTGTGCTGGTAAGGGCTATTGTAGAAACTTATGACAAGAAAAGTAGGACTTTCAAACTTGGCAACAATGTTGTCCCGTTTGATGCTAGATAGGTTGGAATGTTTCTAGGTCTACCTATTGCAGGTGAGATGCAACAACGACAGTGCAATATTAATTGTTAATAGTATTAGCATGTAAATGTATTATCTTTGTAATGTGTTTATTTTGTAGGTGAGAATGTATTGCTAGGTGATGGCCAAGGAACACAGGTAGACTCAGACATTGCTGATATGTACTTCACAGGTGAGCCAAAGGTGTCAAGGGCCTATGAAATTTTAAAAGAATTGTCTGACAAGACTGACCCTAAATCTGTAGAGGGTTTTGTTAAGATTTGGCTAGCTGTGATGATGTCAACTTTTTCCTACTCTATGGCTGGGTTTAGCATTAAAAAACGAATTTGGTATTATGTGGACAATTTGGGTGAAATGGATAAGTATAACTGGGCTAAATCTGTATATACATTTCTACATGTGGGCATGTGTTAGATGGGTAAAAGCAATAGGGGTTATCTCAAGGGATGCTGCTTTGTACTTCTGGTCTGGTTCCATTACGTAACGTTAACAAGCCAGAAGGTGAGAGATAATGCGACCCCTCTAGCAAACTATTGGGAATACAACACTAGGATTAGCGGATGGCTGGTAGGGAAGAGCATGTCAGTGAAGAACCTGCCTGACAGGTATGTTAGGGATGAATTTTTGAGGTCTCGTCGTACGGAATAAATGCATGTCCAGGAGGAAGAGAGTAAGGCCAACACGTATGGTATAGACAGAGAGGTAATGTAAACAACTAGTGTAATGTGTTGTGATTATATATTGTTGTAATTTGTTGGTATGTATAAAGGTATATATGTTGTGTTCAATGTGTGCAAGTGGAAACGGCAAAGCTAAAGCTCAACAAACTCAAATTACAAAAGAGGATTGAAGAGAGCAAGGCAAAGCTAGTGAAGGAGACCGGAGATTATGATGAGAAAGTGAAAATGTTGTAGAAAAAGCTCAAGGCTTGTACAACGGAGTAGGAGGCCTTGAAGGCCCAGTATGAAGTACGATTGTTTGAGATTGAACTGCTTAGGCTCGAACTGTAGACATGAGGAATTACAGACCCCACAGAACAGCCTGGCAGTTTAAATGGGAGGTCTACCGAAACATGTATGGTAGACGGTGATGATAAGGTATTTAGGTAGTATGCCATTACAATTGGTTATGACAAATGCAGGATTTTTTTTATAAGATGATGCATTGAATGTGAAATAAATAAATAGAGAAGCATGGGGACTGATGAAGATATTGAGAGGATTGAAACTAATAATACATCATATGTATGTTGTTCACAAAGTGTATCCTGTCATGTAATAAACATATGTGTTATAACAATGAGTGAAACATGTAGCTGCTAAGGAAGCGTGGGAAGAACCAAAAAAGCAAGGGAATAGTGGTGTACATATCAGTGTAAGTGTACATATAAATAAATATTTGTGGTTGTTAAATTAGGATGTGTGTTAAGTTGCCATTGGCATGTACTCTTCCAGTTGAAAGGATGTTCATCATATGGTTGCAGTGAAACCACCAAGACTGTTCTGACACCAACAAGGGTGCGTTGAGCTAACCATTAATTAGTGTGTAAATACTTAGCTTTATATAATAATTAAAAGGAGAGACATTTTTGTTTATGCAGGACATATGTAGTTGTGATATAGTAGCTGTGATTGATTTGTCAACATCTATTACGGTACATATCCGGATGCCTTGGTTTTGCCTCTATGTGGATCAAAATTTGTAATGGTATATTTATTTGGTATTGATGTTGGGACACACTTGCATGCAGGTTAGGACAACATGTGCCAAGCCGAGTGGTGGTAAAGCAACATACACTTCAAATGTTGCTGTTAGGGGAAAATGCAGTGAATTGCAGAAGGAAAAAGTGATGAACGAGCCAAGTTTTGTTTTAGAGGAAATATAAGTGAGTGAAATAGTTAAATGCATGATGTTAGATATTCATAGTCTGATTGATGAGTCTCACTATCCACTTGATTATTTAGGGATTTTCCAAAGATAAGGCCAAGGATAAGTTGGAGGAGAACTGCAAGAGCTCAACAACAGGTGTTGCAAGTACTGGCAACCAAACAGCTACAAAGCGTAACAAAGTCATTGTGTTAATCGTTGTAGATATTAGATAAGTTCTATATTAAGTAGTGTAAAAGATGTAATACATGTTGCACTTGATTACAGGATGCTGCGGGGATTGGTAATGTGTTGGTTACTGGAGAAGACATAGTTACGTCAGTAAGAAAGATACAAAGTTCAAAAAAAATGTCTACACAACTCATCGCGAATGGTAAGTAAGTGCACGGTAATTGTGACAACTATGTATGTATGTTGGGTATGTGATTGTGGGGGGTTGAAGGAAGTGGTAGGAATAATAGGATGGCACATAACACTTAACAGTAAGTGGGGATGTGGATATAATATGAGATGCACTTACTAAAATATAACAAGTTGGGGAGTGATATTTTTATTTGAATTATTCTGTATCTTATTTGTTTTGTATCTGGGTAGGTTAGAGATGCAGATGAAGAAAATGTTAGTAACATCAAGTGACAAAGTGGGAGCATTGAACGGGTATTGTATTACATGTTAGATGCGTATGTATTTTACATGTCAGTTGGGTTCTTTATGAGACATATTGGTGTGTTTAACATTAGGTTGTAATGGACATCCCCGTGGAATGGATTGCACTGTCTAACATTGTTCAAGATGAAATGGTGAGTTTTTGAAATGCTAAGTAAGTTGTTCAAAAAAGTGAGCCTTAAATGGATTATGAAAATGATGATAAGTTATCCAATGTATCTATTGTGGCTGCAGGTCAGCTACAATCAGACCGCGGATAGTAGTAAATCAAACCAATGTATACATTGTTGAAAGAAGAATTAGTGGCCGGGCCGAAAGGGACTACATCAGTGTGGGGCAACAAAGGAAAGGTTTGTTTCATTAATCAAATATTGGGTTATTGTATGTGTTTTTTATTTATTAATGTGGTGAGTATATATGTGATTCTTTGAAGTCAACAGTTAACTCTGCGCTTCTGAAAAGAAGCATTGTTTCTATTGAAGAAACAACACCGACAAGTTCTATATGTGTATATAAAAGTGCAATTACTCATATAAATGATGTTAACAATAGAGCTTAGTTAGTTTGTATATGGAGACAATATATACTTGATAAAGCATTTGTGTGTGGGAAATGAAATGTTGAATGCCATTTTTTGTTGCAAGATAGAAGGGGTTATGTGGGTAGCCACAGAGCTGTGACAAGGTCAGCGGTGAAGAAGGTACCATGTTGTTGCTAAAAAAATTATTAATGTAACCTGTGCCTGCACCAACAACATGTGCGCTTAGTACAATATAAAATAGTAATGAATTAGTATAATTATGTTACATATAATTGAATGTGTTTTTATGGCAGCGTGTTAGCATAAGTTGTAGGGTTATATATTTCAATCAGTAACCGTGTAGTTAGTATGTAAGACGCCTAACAACGAAGCGTATAAAGCCACAGTTTGTATAGACATGATATTTTATTTTGACCTAAATGTATATTAAGTATATACTAAATGGGAAGACATCAGAAAATGCTAGTGAGGGTGCATTGACAAGATCTGCTTCGAAAAAGGTAGACTAGAGTATTGCATATAATATGTTAGCAGTGGTGTAACTGGAAAACAGGGTAATGTAATGATAAAATAGATCTAACTTGTGATGAAATAATTGAGCGGGGTGGTTTGTAGACACCATTGGTGCCATACTCAGTCCAGAGAGGGGAGTTGATGTCGTCAGGGATTGTGCATGACAAATATGTTACAACACCCCCAAGGGTGGAAAGATGTTGGAGGTAGCCGTTGGAGGCAGTCCATATATAGGGGATTGTGTTGAACATAACTTCGAAGACATTGGAGGCAGCCACCCACGGACGAGGTCCATGACAAAAAGGGTATGCATAGCCAATATTTTGTTTTCTGTTGACAAATACATTTGTCGAAGGGATTAGTTGGAAATTGGCAAATAACTCAATTGAACTGTGCACGATGAAGTGCAAAGAGTAGAATGTACTTCAGTGACTGGCATCTTATCTGGGAGAATGCGTGCTAGCGAGAAAGGAAGTATAACTAAAACGGTATATAAGTAAAGCAGATGACAAACCATTAACATCAGTTAAAATGCGAATAGAATTTTGCTGACTAAATTGATATGTTTGTTGCCATACAACTGAAGTATAGCTCACTCGGGGCCGATGATGAGTCCATCCCGTTACCAGATATGAGCCGAGAGGGACAAGTTAGTAACATTAGTAGTGAGGTTGAGAAGGTACATCTGCAAAATATTGTGTAATTAAAGTGATATTCGTAACAGATAATACTCTACTTAATTTGACGTACTGTGTTGCAGAGTGGTAAAGTTTCTAGTGAGGGCAGCCAACATTTAAATGGGCAAATGAGTTGCAGCATGACAGTTGCAGACACCAAATCAAGGCCAAAATTGTGCAAGGTGGTGATGTTCAATATGATTATTTGTGTCAAAAAGCAAGTTACTACATGGCTAACAATTTTGCATCTGGTGTGGCAAGACCAACAAGGCAAACACTGAGAGCATTTTTGTGACACCAGAGGTAACAAAGAGCATTCCATTTGCATCTGCTGTAGGAAGACCGCTTACCAGGCAAAACAGTGATGTTGCACCAGATACTGCAGATAGGAATGTATGTGACTGTTTTAACAAAGATATAATTGATAAACTATGTTTGACTGACTGGTGTTGTGGTGTGCATGTATGGGACTGGTGGAAAATGATAGGGATAGATGAAGAAATAGATAAAATACTAAATGTGCTCAGTACGCAGACATTGATCTCAATGTTGATTGGGAAGAAGGGACATACTAAGCAGTGTGTGAAACCTAAGTGGGTTGTTGTGGATGTGGAGATTGCTGCTCGAAAGGTAAAGCACCTCACAAAATGGTAAATTATGTAAATGGCACTGAACAAATATATTACTAATATGCACTAATTGTTATCTCGTGTGATACAGAACCGTGTAAAGGATATGGTTGAAAAGATAGCTGTTGATCTGGGCCATACAGATACCTTACAAGATGTGGTTCATGTATCTAACTGCCCAAGTTCCCTCGTGAAAAGAGTGAAAGACTCACACTGGGAAAGAAGGCCAAGGGCAATTGGAACTAGGACGAAAAAAGAGTTACAATTGATGCGAGGGTGGGATGAGCGTGCACTGCTGTGGCTCGAGCCTGCAAACATTGAAAAACTAAAACGAGTAAGCAATTTTCTTTAAGTGTCTTTGTGCAACTTGTGAATATACTATTTGGTAAAAGTTTATGTAAATGATTCTAGAACATTAGCTCATACCATATATATGTTGTAGCCGACAAGCCCCTAGAAGAACCCAGGTGATGTTATATTCAAGAGTGCAAATGCTTGTATAATGTAGGCCGATTTTGTATCTGTGATGAGGTTGGGGGGCACATCACCAATCAGGTAAGAACCATGCTGAACTACGTATTATGTAAAGTAGAATAAATTATGACTTTTGGCAGGATACCTAATATTGATTGTGATGAAATAAGTGTGTAGTGGGTGTGATAACATAGGGCCATGGCTATGCGTTATTCATTAGCAATAACCTTTAAGTTGTTGATAATTATAAACAATTTGTGTTTCATAAACAGTGAGTGTTAACTTTGGTATGCTTGTTCTAAATATGGCATGTTAGAATACAAGGAGGTAAATTTAGATATGCAATAGATAAACTTAATAAATGATACATTGCACATATATATAATGTCTTCATAAAATGTTACAGGCCTGTAGTTTGTTGGGTAATCAAACAACAATCCATGTGCAATTAACAGGACAACATATACATTTTTTGCTTTAGAGAATGGGAGTTATATTGTGTGCAATATTGAAAGTATTTATGTAATTAATGTTTTTTTACATTTGTTGCAGTTCCTTGAAGGATACAGTGAGGTGATGCACAAGGAGCATAGCAATCATTTGGGCAAGAGGGTGTTCATCTTCCACACATCAATGACACATGCCATCAAGACAATGGATGCATCTTGCATCAGAAAGTATAGCTATGAATGAGGAGAAAAAATAAAGGGAGAAAATGTTATACTCCTACCCTTGCTCAGCTACCAACAATGGCATTTGCTCATAGCATCACATGAATACAAGAAGGTCCTGGATGATAGTAGCCTGCGGCCACCTAGGAGATTTAACAAACCAAACACCAATCATCCTTATGATGATGATATTGTCACTGTGGTAAGTTTACACTTCATTGTTTTGATGTGGATCTTATTTAGTAATTGTGAATATAAGTTAGTTGAAACTATCTTATTCCATAATGTAGGATGCATCACTAAATACCCTGTTAAGCAAGATAAGTGGTGTTTCCGAACATGGGTGGAATATTGTTTTTAACAACAAAGTCGACCAACAACCAGGCGGGTCAAATGATTGCGGGCTGTACGTTATGCATTGGATGGAATGCGTGTGCACATGACATAGAATTGAAGAATCATATGGTGAAGAATATCACCAGCTGTGAGGCCACAATGCCCTGGAGATACTTAAATTGCAGAAGTACGTTAATGAAGGGGCTTTATGATGAAACAATGTTAAATGTTATTATTGTGTAAATGACTTGATAAACTTTGCTTAGTATGGATGTGAATATGAGTACGCCATGCAGCTAGGTGACAACATGTTTGTCTAGGCGGACATCAAACTAATTATGTAATGCATCAGAGTAAGTGTGTTTTTGAACAGGTGCTAACTAATAATGTTTGGCCCTTGCATTACGTATGTGTTTGTGTCTGCAGCCGGTAGTTGGTAATAGACATGCAAGTTGTGGAGAATTAATATATAAAGTTGTGCAACATATAATTGTTTAGTAATATAAATGGGTAAGCTCCTACAAAATTGAGAATGGTAACAACATTTGTGTTTTTCTTTGCTTGTTTATGTGTTTGTGCAGATGACCTTATGAAATGAATATGTTTTTCTGATTATGCATGGCTGTCTATGCAGCTAACAAAGAGGACTATTCTATACAGAAAAAGTGGATTGGTTGGATTTTAAGAAACTAAATAGGGATGTTTTGAGACATAGTTGTTAGGTTGTTATGTGACATAGCTTTATGAATTGGCTTGAGTTAGTGATATGTTGTTGGGTGCACTAGTTTAGTGGTATTAGGGACAGAAGGTGGTGTGAATAATCATATAACTATGCACAAGTAATGTTGAGTTAGATTTGTTGGTGGTAGCAACAGAAGTTTTAAGCAAAGCATGCGTAGATACATGTAATCAAGGTTATGCTATGAATACATGTAATCAAGGTTACACAGAAGTTACAAAGAAGTATAAACTGATCACATTTTGGCATAATACATGTAAAACTAAATACATGTAAATTGTTTTGAAAGTGCATCCAAAGGAGTGTTTGGGCATAATTAGTTACATGAGATTTGATGTTGGCTGGAAGAGAGAGGAGGCAAACAATAATGGCACTAACTGATTAGTAGAGGTAAAATATGAGGTTAGCGAAAGCAAACTATGTTGTTGTAAGTAAGTTACAAATATAGAAGATGGTTTGGTAATATAGTGGGCAGCAACTATGTGATGTGTGATGGCATAACTTAATAACGTGACTTAATAGCAAGGGTACAGGAGAGGTTGGTTAAAATAATCGAAGTAATAGCATGTAGCGTGTGGTGGTGAGTGGCTACAGTGTTATGTACCATCCGATTCAGTAGTGTCAACAAGAAAATAAGGATAGTGAACTTGTTTGTAATGAACAACGTGCGGCAAAAACATGGTTGGGGTGGGCGAGGCATAGCGAGTTAGTTATGCTTTTTTTTTTTGAGTCCGAAGAGGTTTGGTAAAGGCCATACGATTCATTAATGAACATGGTAGACATGTTACGGGTAGAGTGGGTAAACATAAAAGTAGATGTTAGTGAGACATGGCACAAGATTGAAGATGGAATAGATGGCAAGTTGATATGTGGTGATTTTTGTTTGGCATGTGACAAAGCCTTGTGAAGAGGGGATTATGAATATGTAACATGGGTAGTAGTGGAAAACATGTTTTGGTAGTTAGAAACAATTGCAAGGGTTTAGTTGTAGTGTATGTGACATATTATGAAGATGTAACATGGGTATTAGTGGAAAATGTGTGTTTGGAAACATAGTAATGGTGTCCACTAACATGGAGCCTGTTAACCTATAGTGATAAAGCATTATGGCTAGGTGGCGACACATAACATGGAAGGTGACATAATTGTACTGATTAGCGATGTGAGGATGCTGGTGTAGTGTTTTGTTATAATGCCATAATTGTACAAAATATAGGCATAAAAACCATGTAACGATACTCAAATTGTTTGGTATAATGACACAATAAAGAAGTAGTTTGTTTTATTAGGATGGCTTTTATTGTAATGCACTTGTTAACTAGAGATATCTCTAAAAGGAAATTATATTGTGAAATGGTGTCACACAATGAATCCCTTTAATTACAGTTCCAATCACGTGGTAGAATATAAATTGATGAAGTAAACCAAGAATAGCTAGAATGGCTGTAAGTTGTATTAGATGGATAAAATTTACTCAAAATGGTGGTGTGGAAGGGGTGATTCAATAGTGTGGACAAGAAAATAAGGATAGTGAACTTGTTTGGTAATGAACAACGTGTGGCAAAAAATGGTTGGGGGTGGGCGAGGAATAGAGAGTTAGTTGTGTGTTTTTTGTGAGTCCAAAGAGGTTTGTTAAAGGCCATATGATTCATTAATGAACGTGGTAGACATGTTACGGGTAGAGCGGGTAAATGTAAAATTAGATGGTAGTGAGACATGGCACAGGATGGAAGATGGAATAGATGGCAAGTTGATGTGTGGTGAATTTAGTTTGGTACGTGACAAAGGCCTGTGAAGAGGGGATTATGAAGATGTAACGTGGGTATTAGTAGAAAACATGTGTTGGTAGTTAGAAATAATTGCAAGGGTTTAGTTGTAGTGTATGTGACAGATTATGAAGATGTAACATGGGTATTAGTGAAAAATGTGTGTTTGGCAACATAGTAATGGTGCCCACTAACATGGAGCCTGTTAACCTATAGTGATAAAGTATTATGGCTAGGCGGCGACACATAACATGGAAGGTAACATAATTGTAATGATTAGCGATGTGAGGATGCTGGTGTTGTATTTTGTTATAATGCCATAATTGTACAAAATATAGGCATAAAAACCATGTAACGATACTCAAATTGTTTGGTATAATGACACAATCAAGAAGTAGTTTGTTTTATTACACCAAGGATGGCTTTTATTGTAATGCACTTGTTAACTGGAGATATCTCTAAAAGGAAGTTGTATTGTGAAATGGTGTCACTCAATGAATCCCTTTAATTGCAATTGCAATCACGTGGCAAAATATAAATTGATGAAGCAAACCAAGAACAGCTAGAATGGTTGTAAGTTGTATTAGATGGATAAAATTTACTCAAAATGGTGGTATAGAAGGGGTGATTCAGTAGTGTGGATAAGAAAATAAGGATAGTGAACTTGTTTGGTAATGAACAACGTGCGGCAAAAAATGGTTGGGGGTGGGCGAGACATAGCGAGTTAGTTGTGTGTTTTTTGTGAGTCCAAAGAGGTTTGTTAAAGGCCATATGATTCATTAATGAACGTGGTAGACATGTTATAGGTAGAGTGGGTAAATGTAAAAGTAGATGGTAGTGAGACATGGCACATGATGGAAGATGGAATAGATGGCAAGTTGATGTGTGGTTAATTTTGTTTGGTATGTGACAAAGGTCTGTGAAGAGGGGATTATGAAGATGTAACGTGGGTATTAGTGGAAAACATGTGTTGGTAGTTAGAAACAATTGCAAGGGTTTAGTTGTTGTGTATGTGATAGATTATTAAGATGTAACATGGGTATTAGCAGAAAATGTGTGTTTGGCAACATAGTAATGGTGCCCACTAACATGGAGCCTATTAACCTATAGTAATAAAACATTATGGCTAGGCGGAGACGCGTAACATGGAAGGTGACATAATTGTACTGATTAGCGATGTGAGGATGCTGGTGTAGTGTTTTGTTATAATGACATAATTGTATGAAATATAGGCATAAAAACCGTGTAACGATACTCAAATTGTTTGGTATAATGACACATTCAAGAAGTAGTTTGTTTTGTTATACCAAGGATGGATTTTATTGTTATGCACTTGTTAACTGGAGATATCTATAAAAGGAAATTGTATTGTGAAATGGTGTCACAAAATGAATCCCTTTAATTGCAGTTGCAATCATGTGGCAGAATATAAACTGATAAAGCAAACCAAGAACAACTAGAATGGTTGTAAGTTGTATTAGATGGATAAAATTTGCTCAAAATGGTGGTGTGGAAGGGGTGATTCAGTAGTGTGGACAAGCAAATAAGGATAGTGAACTTGTTTGATAACAAACAACGTGCAAAAAAAATGGTTGGGGGTGGCCGAGGCATAGTGAGTTAGTTGTGTGTTTTTTGTGAGTCCAAAGAGGTTTTTAAAGGCCATACAATTCATTAATGAATGTGGTAGACATGTTTATGGGTAGAGTGGGTAAACGTAAAATTAGATGGTAGCGAGATATGGCACAGGATGGAAGATGGAATAGATGGAAAGTTGATGTGTGGTGAATTTTGTTTGGTATGTGACAAAGGCTTGTAAAAAGGGGATTATGAAGATGTAACGTGGGTATTAGCAAAAAGTGTGGAGCTTGTTAACCTATAGTTTGGGTGTGTTAAAACATTATGGCAAGGGGGCAACACATAACGTGGAAGGTGACATAATTGTACTGATACCCATGTTACATAGTTGTATGAAATATAGGCGTAAAAATCATGTAATGATACTCAAATTGTTTGGTATAATGACACAATCAAGAAGTAGTTGGTTTTGTTATACCAAGGATGGCTTTTATTGTAATGAACTTGTTAACTGGAGATATCTATAAAAGGAAATTGTATTGTGAAATGGTGTCACACAATGAATCCCTTTAATTGCAGTTGCAATCACGTGGAAGAATATAAACTGATGAAGCAAACCAAGAATAGCTAGAATGGTTGTAAGTTATATTATATGGATAAAATTTGCTCAAAATGGTGGTGCAAAGGGGTGATTATGGAGGGAAAAAAAAGGTAACAACGTCTAGCGTGTGGTAGTGTCGAATAGCAACGAAGGGTATTGTACTTGTTTGGTAATGAATAACGTGCTAGAAAAAAATATGATTATGGGCTGGAAGAGAGTAAGGAAAAAAGGATGGGATTAACCGATTACTAGAGGTAAAAATATGAGGTTAGTGGCAGTAGACTATGTTGGTGCAAGTAAGGTACAAACATAGAAGATGGGTTGGCAACATAGTGGCCAACAATAAATTGATGTGTAATGGTATAATGTAATAATGTGAAGTAATAGCATGTAGCGTGTGGTGGTGAGTGGTTAAAGTGTTATGTACCAACCAATTTAGTAGAGTGGACAAGAAAATAAGGATAGTGAACCTGTTTAATAACAAACAACGTGCGACAAAAAATGGTTGGGGGGCGGGTGAGGCATAGGGAGTTAGTTGTGTGTTTTTTGTGAGCCCAAAGAGGTTTGTAAAAGGCCATACGATTCATTAATGAATGTGGTAGACATGTTACAGGTAGAGTGGGTAAACATAAAATTAGATGGTAGCGAGACATGGCACATGATGGAAGATGGAATAGATGGCAAGTTGATGTGTGGTAAATTTTGTTTTGTATGTGACAAAGGCTTATGAAAAGGGGATTATGAAGATGTAACGTGGGTATTAGCAGAAAACGTGGAGCCTGTTAACCTATAGTGTGGGTGTGTTAAAACATTATGGCAAGGGGGCGACGCATTACGTGGAAGGTGACATTATTGTACTGATATCCATGTTACATAATTGTACAAAATATAGGCATAAAAATCGTGTAACGATACTATTGTATGGTATAATGACACAATCAAGAAGTAGTTTGTTTTGTTATACCAAGGATGGCTTTTATTGTAATGCACTTATTAACTGGAGATATCTATAAAGGAAATTGTATTGTAAAATGGTGTCACACAATGAATCCCTTTAATTGCAGTTGCAATCTCGTGGCAGAATATAAACTGATGTGGCAAACCAAGAATAGATAGAATGGTTGTAAGTTGTATTAGATGGATTAAATTTTCTCAAAATGCTATTGTTACAAAATGCTAACAATGTGGCCGAGTTACAAAGTGTTGATTCTATGATACACATTTTTTGGGGATGGAGTTGTAGTACACTTGTCTGTACATTGGGATATTCTTTGTAATGTATACAACAAAAAACCCCACGACCAATGACAGTAAAAAAATCCAAAGGGATATAGCAACAAGATCTACGCTTGTCGTGACTAAAATTTCAGCGAACCGGTGGCCAGGTGTGAAGGAATGTAATGTTGGTTGGGAAGATCTATAGGATGCATAGCTGGTTGTTGAGGATGACATGCACCACTCCTTTGAGAATTTGCATTGAACGGTTCTTTGGTTTTCTTTGTGTTTTGCTTTTCTTTAATTTTTTTAGCAGCTACATATGATGTTTTCTTTACAAAATGCATTTCTTTCCAACTTTTCTTCTGAACAGATGGAGGCCTGCCAATCTTTTTAGCAGTGGTTGGGTCTTTGATGCCGGGAACATCGTTAACAGAATGGCTTGGTACCATTTAAATTGAGAAAAGCATAACATTTTAAAAGTGGATTTGAACAGAATATAGGAATCAGTGAACATCAACAAAGAAGGAATGCATTACATTATGGGGGGAGATAGTTTATAACTGTAAAAGCATATGAACCGAAATAAGAAAATCAGAAGTAGTTATAGACAAAAAAGGGTATGTTGTGTTTCAGAGTAAGGTGACCCTATGTTGACCTATGGAGATACAAAAATAGACTAAGAAGTAACATATCAACCTATTTGAGTGAAATGCATATACATGTTAGAATTGTGATTGTCCAAAATGGATTAAAACAATTGGACTGACATAAAAACAAAAAACAAAAATGGGTTTGCATAATAAAGTTGTATACATTATAGCCGGTACATTGATTTTCATGTTGCATATATAGCACATAAAGTGTAGGATAGAATTCAAAAACAATTACATAATGTACTTACAGTAGGATTAGGATTGAGATGTTGCTCTATTTTGCAAGTTTCCATTGCTATGAGAACTGCGTTCCTGACTGTGTTGTAGTGGTTCTCAGAAATCACGGTTGTGGCAATCAACTTTTGGCACATGTTAGCAATGTCTTCATCTCTTGCGGATGACTCTGTACTCATGCCTGCATGATTCACAAAAGTAATATCAAAATCTCTTGGGGTGTCCTTCCTCCACCTGTTCAATACATTCTACATAGGCAATTTGTCAGACCTGCAATTCCTAATAAGAATAGAAAGCGAATGTCTACTCATCAACCCTTTGCACTCAAAGGAACAACAACTGCATAACACGTTGGCTTGGGTTGAGTCATATGTTACTACATACTATTTTCGAACAAGGCTGGATTCAGTCTATGCTCACCCTGTGTTTCTCATTAACACAAAAAGTTGATAAAGTCAAAATATTATTCAATACGACGACTTCACAGTACATCATCCTTTGTAGCTCGATTTGGAATTTCTTGAAGATGTTATGGGTGTAAACATTCCTAGCGTCTATCTCAATCTGAAAATCTGTCTGTAACTGAAGAACCTTGTAAATGTCATCGTAATCAACATGGTGTTCTGCCTCTAGACATGCTTCTTGTGCACGTTAGTATTGATTGACAAATTGTTTCAATGATGTTTTAGAGTTAACATAGTTGTCGAAGAAAGAATTTATGGACTCACTCCGTTGAGTGGTTGTCATGTCGGCCCAGAAGAAGTCGTCCACATACACAGGTACCCACATTTTCCTCAATTGATACATATGAGATAGCCACCCTTGTTCGTTTGTCTTGCATGAGAGTGTTGCGGCCTCCCAGTTTTGTTCAAAATCCTCAATAGTACGACTTTCGTATACGACATTCCTAATGAGTTGTGAAGCATTGGAATTTTTACCTAACTTGTCAGGCAATTTGTGCATAATGTGCCAGAGGTATAGGCGGTGCCTCGCATTAGGAAAGATAGTATGAATACCATTTATTATAGGTTGTGCTTGATCAGTAACAATTCCCTTAGGTTGGATTCTTGAGTGTAATAACAAAACAAGAGTACTACTGAGGGGGGCAGAAGTGATTAATGGATCATTTAGTAAAATAACAAGACAACAACTCAAAAAGAGTCATCATAGTTAGTGGAGTAACATATATAGGATGATAACTTTGTATATGATAGGAGATATGTATGTAGAACTGTAATAATCCCATTCCATCAAGTGTTTCATTTGGAAAACTACAGTGTACTGACTAGAGTTAATGACAGCAACTAGACAAAATAGACAACACAGAAACAGATACATTACATTCATATTCCATGTCTGTTAAGAGGTAAAAGAAAATAGGTGGTTCAGAAAATAGGATAATTTTAAAGGGAAAACATAAAAATTATAGTGATGTACACCACAATCCAGAGCTCAATCCAAGGAAAATGATGAACTATGTTGTGACATACATGGTAGTGTATCAGATTGAATACAGTTGTATAACAAATAAGTTAGATAACCAGTTTCAACAAATGAGAACAAGTAGTCACAAATTGTATGTTGTAATTCGTAGAATAGGAATATTTATGAAACTTGCTTTACAAACCTGACAAGTAATGTGCTCACCCATGCATTGCAGCCAATTTTGGAAAAGCCAAATATAATTATTAGTTGTTTCTTCACATAGCAGTCCACATTCAAGCAAGATGGACTGACTGTGATGGTTAATCCCAAGGAATGGTGCAAATGGAATTTCATATCTATTGGTAAGGTATGTCGTATCAAATGTAACAACATCACCAATGTGTTTGTATGCCATTCGAGACCTTGCGTATGCCCAAAAGTCATTTCTAAGGACTCCTTCTTCATTCAAGTCTAGAACATAGAAGAAATCTCGGTTTTCTTTTTGCATACAGACAAAGTATGTTGGTATTGCATGGGCATCACCTTCCCCTAAGTAGAGCTTTCGTGATTGAAGAAGATGGTTGTTCATGTCCTTTTATGTGAAGGAAAGTTTGTCATAACCTAGATTCACATACAAAGGATGACATAGTTTTTGATGCACCAATGCCTACTGCATCATTGAAATCAATACGCCTCTGAACATCTATAGGAATTTTTTGTTTGGATGGGAGATGCCTAACTATATGTGTAGGAAGCATTTGGTGGTTATGGTGAAGGTTAACATTGCAAATCTGGCACTCCCCTAATATTTTTCATTTCATCTTGACATAAGATTTGCATTCTGTATGCCCAATTGGCTTGTACCGGTACAAAGAATCCTTGTAGTTGGTCGGTGGCTTCCCACCCTTGATACAAGAGAACGTGATCCTTGAGGTCTCATTGCAATGTCTATCCTTATATGAGTGTGAGATTTTGATACCAAATCATGTAGCATCTACAAACGCCTCATAGAACTGCCTCGCCTGATCTATACTGGGAAACTTCTTCCCTATGGCAGGTGTTTGTCTGTTAACAGTTGAATCTATGCTACTGGGTGTATTCAGTAAGTCAGATTGGGTCTGAGTTGTAGATGAATGCTCTATTTCATCGTCTGTCAGCACTACAACATGAGTTGACTGTGAATCATGAGTGACATTGAAGCCTTCATCTACAGTGTTCACTTCACTGGCATGAACGCACTGTGGCTCTGGGTCTTGGTTCAAATCGATGACAACCACTTCCAAACTCTAAGACATTTAAGCACGTAATGAGTGCAAGGAACTGATACAAAATGTAAGTACTACGTGTTGAACATGTAAATGAGATAAAGTGTACAAATTCACGAGCTGTTAGGTAATCAGTATAATGTGACAAAAGAACTTATGCAAAACTATAGACTGAGAATATGAATGGAAATAGTTATGGACACATGTGGGAATAAAACATATGGAACAAACCAATATAATGCAATGGTGTGAGGTTAAGTAGGTTGATGTATAAAATGAAAGTTCTTGGGAATTTGAGTTGTGGTGTACAAATTTAAGAGATGTTATGTAATCAGGAAACTTGTCAAACTAGTGAAATATCAACGCAACCTTAAGTTAACTGAACTATAACATGCATCAAGAAGTCGAAACATTGTTAAAAAATAAGAAGGCACATATAGAACGATAACAATGGACAAACAATGATGACTTATTATCAAAGCAAGGAAATGGAATGGTAACAAATGACAAAGGGTAAGGGATACATAAGTATCTCATTAAACGATTTACATTCCTTCTTCAGTTTTAAGACTGAGCAAATAACAAAATGGCAAAGGGTAAGAGAAAATTACAAAATGGCAAAGGGTAAGAGAAAATAACAAAATGGCAAGATCAAGGACGACTTATCTATGAAAAAAACCATACTAAACAATAGCTAATGTACGCTTAACTAGGAAGTTAATGGAAACATGTGCTACAGAAATACATGGTCAACACATGTTAACATTGTTCATGTGGAAACAGTACAAATGTTGCTTAGTGACATCAATAACATCCATGCCAGATAGTTGCTGCCAAAACTTGAATTAGTATTAACACACTAACAAAGTAAATAAGAAAGGATCAAAATGAGGCCTAAATGGGACATGAGGGCCACAAATTGTATGGGTGTGACCAATAGAGAAGCAATGGTAGGCAACACAAGTCAAGTGTGCTCTAGTGATGATAAAAAATATAAACAACAATGATATGGTGTAAAAAATAGATAAATTAGGATCGAACTAAAATTCCTTTCAGGAAATGAGGAAACATTGTTTCTATGTAAGTAATAGTTGATTGTAAAGAATGTGCATATGCTACTGGGTTACAAACTAATAGCAGTACAAAACAACAAGAAAATGATAAGGGCAAAGCATGAGAGGTAACAAGAACAAGGTGTTGTGATGGTTTAATCTAGTAACATAGGACGTTGACGTTGGTTATCAACTTGACACATAATTTCTAACTAAGCAAATGAGAATCTTGAATTTGTAGTAACAAATGTGTTTTGTTATGTTACTGTGAATCCCTAAAAATGGGTTGTGATGGAACTTCAGGGCAAAGCATATCTGAGATTGAATCCAACCTTGTTCGAAAATAGTATGTAGTAACATATGACTCAACCCAAGCCAACGTGTTATGCATCTGTCGTTCCTTTGAGTGAAAAGGGTTGATGTGTAGACATTCACTTTCTATTCTTATCAGGAATTGCAGGTCTGACAAGTTGCCTATGCAGTATGTTTTGAACAGGTGGAGGAAGGACACCCCAAGAGATTTCAATATTACTTTTGTGAATCACACATGCATGAGTACAGAGTCATCCGCAAGAGCTGAAGACATTGCTAACATGTGCCAAAAGTTGATTTCCACAACCACGATTTCTGAGAACCACTACAACACAGTCAGGAACGTAGTTCTCGCAGCAATGGAAACTTGCAAAATAGAGCAACATCTCAATCCTAATCCTACTGTAAGTGAATTATGTAATTCTTTTTGAATTCTATCATGCACTTTACGTCCTATATATGCAACATGAAAACCAATGTACCTACTGTAATGTATACAACTTTATTATGCAAAGTTGTTTTTGTTTTTTGTTTCTATGTCAGTCCAGTTGTTTTAATCCATTTTGGACAATCACAATTCTAACATGTATATGCATTTCACTCAAACTGGTTGATGTGTTACTTCTTAGTCTATTTTCGTATCTTCATAGCTCAACATATGGTCGGCTTACTCTGAAACACAACTATTTTCTGATTTTCTTATTTTAGTTCATATGCTTTTACAATTATAAACTATCTCCCCCCATAACATAATGCATTCCTTCTTCATTGATGTTCACGGATTCCTACATTCTGTTCAAATCCACTTTTACAATGTTATTTTTTTCAATTTAAAAGGTATCAAGCCATTCTGTTGACGATGTTCCCGGCATCAAAGACCCAACTGCCGCTAAAAAGATTGGCAGGCCTCCATCTATTTGGAAGAAAAGTTCGAAAGAAATGCATTCTGTAAAGAAAACATCATATGCAACTGCTCAAAAAAATTTTAAAGAAAAGAAAAACACAAAGAAAACCAAAGCATCGTTCAATGCAAATTCTCAAAGCAGTGGTGCATGGAGTCCTCAGCAACCATCTATGCGACCTATGGATATACCCAACCAACATCACATTCCTTCACACCTAGCTGCCAGTTTGCTGAAATTTCATTCACAACAAGCGTAGATCATGTTGTTGTATCCCTTCAGATTTTTTACTGTCATTGGTCAAGGAGTTTTTGGTTGTATACATTATGGAGAATATCCCAATGTACAGACATGGGTACTACAACTCCCAACCCAAAAAAATGTGTATCATAGATTCAACACTTTGTAACTCGACCACATTGTTAGCATTTTGTAATAGCAGCATTTTGAGCAAATTTTATCCATCTAATACAACTTACAACCATTCTAGTTGTTCTTGGTTTGCTTCATCAGTTTATATTCTGCCATGTGATTGCAACTGCAATTAAAGGGATTCATTGTGTGACACCATTTTACAATACAATTTCCTTTATAGATATCTCCAGTTAACAAGTGCATTACAATAAAAACCATCCTTGGTATAACAAAAAAAACTACTTCTTGATTGTGTCATTATACCCAATAATTTGAGTATCATTACACGATTTTTATGCCTACATTTCGTACAACTATGTAACATGGGTATCAGTACAATTATGTCACCTTCCACATTACGCGTCGCCCCCTTGCCATAATGTTTTAACACACCCACACTACAGGTTAATAGGATCCACATTTTTTGCTAATACCCACGTTACATCTTCATAATCCACTTTTCACAAGCCTTTGTCATATACCAAACAAAATTCACCACACATGAACTTGCCATCTATTCCATCTTCCATCCTATGCCATGTCTCACTACCATCTAATTTTACGTGTACCCACTCTACCTGTAACATGTCTACCACATTCATTAATGAATCATATGGCCTTTAACAAACCTCTTTGGACTCACAAAAAAACACACAACTAACTCGCTATGCCTCGCCCACCCCAACCATTTTTTGCCACACATTGTTCGTTACCAAACAAGTTCACTATCCTTATTTGCATGTCCACACTACTGAATCACCCCTTCTGCACCACCATTTTGAGCAAATTTTATCCATCTAATACAACTTACAACCATTCTAGCTGTTCTTGGTTTGCTTCATCAGTTTATATTCTGCCACGTGATTGCAAATGCAATTAAAGGGATTCATTGTGTGACACCATTTCACAATAAAATTTCCTTTTATAGACATCTCTAGTTAACAAGTGCATTACAATAAAAGCCATCCTTGGTATAACAAAACAAACTTCTTCTTGATTGTGTCATTATACCAAACAATTTGAGTATCGTTACACGATTTTTATGCCTATATTTCAAAGAATTATGTCATTATAACAAAACACTACACCAACATCCTCACATCGCTAATCAGTACAATTATGTCACCTTCCACGTTATGTGTCGCCGCCTAGCCATAATGTTTTATCACTATAGGTTAACACACTCCATGTTCGTGGGCACCATTACTATGTTGCCAAACACACATTTTCCGCAAATACCCATGTTACATCTTCATAATCTATCACATACACTACAAATAAACCCTTGCAATTGTTTCCAACCGCCAACACATGTATTCCACTAATACCCACGTTACATCTTCATAATCCCCTTTTCACAAGCCTTTGTCACATACCAAACAAAATTCACCACACATCAACTTGCCATTTATTCCATCTTCCATCTTGTGCCATGTCTCACTACCATATAATTTTATGTTTACCCACTCTACCCGTAACATGTCTACCACATTCATTAATGAATCATATGGCCTTTAACAAACCTCTTTGGACTCACAAAAAAACACACAACTAACTCACTATGCCTCGCCCACCCCAACCATTTTTTGTCGCACATTGTTTGTTACCAAACAAGTTCACTATCCTTATTTGCTTGTCCACACTACTGAATCAGCTGGTACATAACACTGTAACCACTCACCACCACATGCTACATGCTATTACTTTGTGTTATTACATTATACCATTACACATCAATTTGTTGCTGGCCACTATGTTGCCAACCCATCTTCTATGTTTTTACCTTACTTGCACCAACATAGTATACTGCCACCAACCTCATCTTTTTACCTCTAGTAATTGGTTAATCCCATTCTTTTTTCCCTACTCTGTTTCAGCCCATAACCATGTTTTTTACAGCACGTTGTTCATTACCAAACAAGTACAATACCCTTCGTTGCTATTTGACACTACCACACACTAGACATTGTTACCTTTTTTCCCCTCCATAATCACCCCTTCTGCACCACCATTTTGAGCAAATTTTATCCATATAATACAACTTACAACCATTCTAGTTGTTCTTGGTTTGCTTCATCAGTTTACATTCTTCCATGTGATTGCAACTGCAATTAAAGGGATCCATTGTGTGACACCATTTCACAATACAATTTCCTTTTATAGATATCTCTAGTTAACAAGTGCATTACAAAAAAAGCCATCCTTGGTATAACAAAACAAACTCCTTCTTGATTGTGTCATTATACCAAATAATTTGAGTATCATTACATGATTTTTATGACTATATTTTGTAAACTATGTAACATGGGTATCAGTACAATTATGTCACCTTCCGTGTTATGTGTCGCCCCCTTTCCATAATATTTTAACACACCCACACTATAGGTTAATAGGCTCCACGTTTTTCTCTAATACGCACGTTACATCTTCATAATCCCCTTTTCACAAGCCTTTGTCACATACCAAACAAAATCCACTACACATCAACTTGCCATCTATTCCATCTTCCATCATGTGCCATGTCTCGCTACCATCTAATTTTATGTTTACCCACTCTACCTGTAACATGTCTACCATGTTCATTAATGAATTGTATGGCCCTTAACAAACCTCTTTGGACTCACAAAAAAACACACAACTAACTCGCTATGCCTCGCCCACCCCCAACCATTTTTTGCCGCACGTTGTTCGTTACCAAACAAGTTCACTATCCTAATTTTCTTGTCCACACTAATGAATCACCCATTCCGCACCACCATTTTGAGCAAATTTTATCGATCTAATACAACTTACAACCATTCTAGTTGTTCTTGGTTTGTTTCATCAGTTTATATTTTGCCACGTGATTGCAACTACAATTAAAGGGAAGCATTGTGTGACACCATTTCACAATACAATTTCCTTTTATAGATATCTCCAGTTAACAAGTGCATTACAATAAAAGCCATCCTTGGTATAACAAAACAAACTACTTCTTGATTGTGTCATTATATGAAACAATTTGAGTATCGTTACATGGTTTTTATGCCTATATTTCGTACAATTATGTCATTACACAAAATACTACACCAACATCCTCACATCGCTAATCAGTACAATTATGTCACCTTCCACATTATGTGTCACCACCTAGCCATAATGTTTTATCACTATAGGTTAACACGCTCATGTTAGTGGGCACCATTACTATGTTCCCAAACACACATTTTCTGCTAATACCCATGTTACATCTTCATAATCTGTCACATATACTACAACTAAACCCTTACAATTGTTTCTAACTGCCAACACATGTTTTCGACTAATACCCATGTTACATCTTCATAATCTCCTCTTCACAAGCCTTTGTGACATACCAAACAAAATTCAGCAAATATCAACTAGCCATCTATTCCATCTTCCATCCTGTGCCATGTCTCACTAACATCTACTTTTACGTTTTTCCACTCTACCCGTAACATGTCTACCATGTTCATTAATGAATCATATGACCTTTACCAAACCTCTTTGGACTCACAAAAAAACACATAACTAACTCGCTATGCCTCGCCCACCCCCAACCATGTTTTTGTCGCACGTTGTTTGTTACCAAACAAGTTCACTATCCTTATTTTCTTGTCAACACTACTGAATCGGCTAATACATAACACTATAACCACTCACCACTACACGCTACATGCTATTACTTCGATTATTTTAACCAACATCTCCTGTACCCTTGCTATTAAGTCACGCTATTAATTTATGTCGTCACACATCACATAGTTGCTGCCCACTATGTTACCAAACCATCTTCTATGTTTGTAACTTACTTACAACAACACAGTCTGCTTTCGCTAACCTCATCTTTTACTTCTACTAATCAGTTAGTGCCATTATTGTTGTTGGTATGTATGCCCTGAGAGCCAATCATGGGATGATTGGTGGGATACATTAAGATTGATTTGATTAACATCAAAGGCAAGCTTCCAATTCTTTCTCGTTCAGTCATATGAGATAGTGATAGAACAGATTGAATGTCTAGAGAATGACAGTACTCAATGACGTATGCCTTCAGGTTCATGACCTGAACAATGAGATCATATGGATGCTAAGAGTTTGTACATTCTTGTTATGTCCCTAGTCGGATGTCATTGTGGAAGGTAGATAGACAACAATGACACACAAGACTAGATTGTGGTGTTGGTTGATGACAGAATCTCATTAGTCATGATATAGAGATATCAAACCAAACACATAGGTACTTGTTAGAGAACAAGTGTACCGGATAGACCCACCGTGAGTTTGACACATGGAACCATGAGATGGTAGTCACAGTCAGTACTCACAGTGATGGTGGTGAGTGTGATTCTTAGACCTGAAATCACTGCACTCAACACATGTCATTGGGCACACTTTGACATCATCAAACGCAGTCCTGAAACATGGGTTGTTATAAAGGTGATGATTGGGTGGCTTTGACACATGGGGCTTTTGAGGGGTGAGTGATAGATATGGGATTTGTCCCTCCTGAGGGAGTTTGATATCCAAGGCCACTTGATGAGTAGGATTGAGATAGGCGTGCGCACGCATGTGTGAATCAGTATGTGATATTGATGTCATACATATCTCCTTCAATCTACTCTGAGATCAAGAAAGTGAATGAACGTTGACAGGATGACTGTTCCATGCCTTGAGTTCATTCGGGATATCAGTGACAAAGGAATTATACATTCACTGTAACACCATTCACGGATTGTAGGATGAAAGTTGTTCTCCAACTTTCTACTTTCACTTGGGTAGCACTGATGTGTGACTAGGCACCGCTCTTTGCTTGTGAAGTCATAAGTGTTATGGACTTTCACTGCCAACGTGAAATGGACCTGCAGGGTCACACACATAGGATTTAACCTGGAAGAGGAGTTTTGTCCACAAAGCAATGTTTAGATTGATTACTAAAGGAGTTTAGTAGTTCAATTAAACACTCAATCAGTTGATAGCTCAATATCATATGGTTCAAGGTGTTGGACGCATTGATTGGAGTATCGGATTGATTGAAATCGCAATTGACTGATTTTGCCCAACCTGTGCTCCCAACCGATCGGCTCATGTGATGAACCGGTCGGCTGAGGTGCTGAACCGGTCGGCTGGAGTGTCCAGGCCGATCGGCTCATGCCCAGGTTGAAACGACCGGTTCAAGGGTTGAACCGATCGGCTCAACTGGTGCAACCAACCAGTTGGGAAAAGTTATGTCGGCAAGAATTTTCCTTTGGTTTCAAATTGCCCAATTCGATTGGGAATAACATTGGTATTCGATACCAATTGAGAACAAAACAAGGAAAGTCTTTTTTGAGCCGGATTAGGACCATGAACCGATCGGTTCAGGGAACCAACCGATCGGTTGGAGTGCCCCAAACGATCGGCTCAGGTCCAACCGATCGGCTCAATGGCCGAACCGATCGGTTCAGTTGTGAACCGATCATTTCAAGTTGCGAACCGGTTGCTTTTTGTGGAAAATTCTCGAACCCTTCTACTCCTGCTTTAGTCCCATATTGCCGGACACAGAGAACCCTGTCCCATGACCCACCTATATATATAGGGGTATTGGGGGCTTCTCAAAGTACAACTCAATGCAAGCTAGTTGCTTTGCGAAGTTGTCGTTCTCTCTAGTTTTGGTAACCGTGAGAGATCCCGAGCAAGTGCTTCCCGCAAAAGGGAGGTGCAGCAAGGGAAGGACAACTACAGTTGCAACTGGTAGCAGGAGAGTGTGTTGGCGACTAGTACGTCAACAGGAGGGTGCGACTCCTTCCACTTCCTTGTGGGACAAGGAGAGTGGAGTTCCAGGTGGTCCGTGTGGACTACTATAGAGGCGGGAGGACACTGCCGCTCAGGAGGACAACTGTCATCCAACAGTCCGGTAGGAGGAGGAGTCGTCAGTCCCGGTGCGACCAGGAGCTGCACAGACGCCGTCCAAGACCGGAGTTGAAGACCACGCATTGCGCGAGGTATTGTCGCCGAGCAAGCCTCGGGACAAGGTATGATTCCACAAACCATCCTTTCCTATTATATAGACGTTGACGCGTTTCCTCGGTATGGGTTGGGGGAGAATTTTTTTTTTCCGCTGCCTTCTCTGTCTCCCCTAAAACCCAAAAGTGGTATCAGAGCCAGGTCAACTGCTCTATATTTTAGGAATATTGATATGATCGATTTTGGTTTGTCACCTTTATTTATTGCATACGATGCGAATAATATCGACTTTATGCATGTCCAATCCTAAATCCACAAATTCCAAATTACATATATGATATGTATTATTAATGCACTCGATACGCGTCGCCCTTAAACGAGTTTTGTGGTGGATGTGTGTAGCATGATTATGGCCTATAAACCCCTATCTGTGTGTGGTTGTTTGTGGTTGCTTGCATCTCGGTCTGCGCACCGATCTTCCCTCTCTTATTCCTGATGTAACTCGAAATTATTCGAGATTCTTTCCTACCTTTGCTCCCCCCGAATGTAACTCGGGGTTTCCCTTTTTAAAGCAATGTAATATAAAGGATAGATTTTATTTCCTGTTATGTCAAAGACCGAAGGACATCAAGACGACAACTGAAACGATCAGTTCAAGGAGTGAACCGATCGGTTGACGTTCCAGACGTTCGGTTCAAGGAGTGAACCGATCGGTTGATGTCCGGTTCGAGGAGCAAGACGAGCGAGTGGCGGACATGACGAGATGCACGACGACCAGGAGAACCAATCGGTTGGAGGAGCCAACCGATCGGCTGGTGGAACCCAGACAACCGGCCAGAGAGAGCAGAACATTCATGATATGAGTTGATCAACTCGGAAGGCAAAGGCACAGAGTTCATCTTGTAAAGGTTGCATGTGATGTAGACCTAGATGACCGTGATTCCTCTTGGCTCGAGGAATCACATTAGGATGGCCATAATCATCGCTTTTATCGTTTTGTGCATGTTTTATGTGGGATATAGCATGTATATGATACTTACTATGTATTGTGGTGATTGGATATGTATATGTATATAAAACCAAATCCCTCATTAAAATATTAAGTTTTAGATGCCTTCCAAATGCGACACATGTGAAAAGCTTGTTCGACCAAGTGTGGGCACGCCCTAGCGTGGTGCACCGTCTACCTCGTGGAAGCGTGAAGGATGAATGTGTGGGTCTGCCCAAGCAGGGTGCATATTCATCGTGTTTGCTTTGGGTCGGACTTAACAAGGTGACCTAGATAGGATCTAGCACCTTGAGGCATGGAGATGATCATTGCAAGGAGTTGTATATGACATCTTATCAAGAGTTGCATATGATGCAATTGGCAAAAGTTGCCTACCTGAGAGATCTAAGTTGTGGGTGATCAGCCCTAGCTGACTCATGACTTAGAGGATTTCAGGATCTTGCCCACTAGAAGGTTGTACGCTGCAATCTTCCAAATTGATGGTGAGGGCTATCAATTTGAAGTAAAATAGTGGGAGCGATAATTAATTAAAGGCCTAATTATATCGTCAACTTTTCAAATCAATCAAACAAGTCAAAAATGAGTTTTTGGACTAAAATTGCATATATTTCCTTTTTGTTAAAATAAATGGTTAATCAACAAATCACTTTATTTGCGATCGGTCTTTGAGACCAACAAATTAAATGGGAATAATTCCACGACTGGTTAGGATGGTGAGAAGTGTTCTCAAAGAGTGAAAGCTCCAAGTCCTAGTTATACCAGAACCAGATGAACTCGATCCCACCACATCAATGGCTGAAAGTATGCTTATGGAAGCATACTGATAAAGACATTGATGAGGAGTGTTTGATGTTGTGTTCTCTGAACTGTGAGTTGCGGAGACAACATGAGACATATGATGTCTCTAAGACACTATCCTAGTATGTCATGACAGAAGGAGATCTAGTAAGGGATTCACACACTCAATGTGATTGGGTATGTGGAAAACCTGACTGAGAAGGATTCCCTCTGAGCCAAGGGTTGGCTATTGGTATGATACTGCACACGTTGCGAGAATCATACAATTCATGATAAGCTACAACATGAACAACTTTGACAAGCCTTGACAGAGTTGTTAGACATGTTGAGGATAGTAGAGGCAAAGATGAAGAAAGACAAACCATAATCTTTGATGTGATCAAAGAAAAGGTAAGTCTTAAGGGCAAGGACAAGGGCAAAAGAAGTGTTCTGATGCTAGCCAGCAATCCAAGCCGTCTTCAGCCTCAAGGCACATAGGGAAAGGGTGTATGAGGGAACTGCCCTCTATATCTGGAAGAACAAAAAGAAGATGAAGGAGGGGATGGAGATCTCCACCTAAGGTATCATGAAATGAACCACTTCTTTATCCGAGGTATATGATACCAAGATACGTATATGTCATATATGATATCCAATATCCGCAAAGAAGTGATGGCCTTTGTGAAAGGACCAAGAAAGAAGTACCCATCATTGGAGCAAGTGTTGCGGCCATAGATAGGAGTATCTTTCAGTTTATTTCAGCCTAAAGGGCACGAAATAGAGTTGAGAACTGCTATTTCATATATTGCCAATAGATAGAAACACTTTATTATTGCATATTATATGACAATGATGGCAATTAATAAAGTTGATGTTTAAATCTTAAAGATATGATCTTTGTGGCAATGCCTTGTTTATCTTGTGATACATGGTATGCATAAGATAAAATGATACCTAAAGTTATTGATAACTCAAACAATCAAATTAGCATCAATCATGAGAAATTCATTTCTAGTTTCCATATGATGGATAAACCTAGACTCTTTTGGTTAGAGAACCATTAAGAGACATGAATATCTTGGACATGATTAATCAATCTTCACTAAAGGTAGTGTGAGAGTGATTATCCTATTAGGTATAATACATGTGATGTATTTACATACCAATTGGAACAAATGCTAATACTTCAAATGGTGTTTAGAGAAATACCAATATGAACATCTTGAAGTGTTCAAGATTGTCATAGATGAAGTACAAATTTGGTAAAGTATTAATTCTTGATGAGATCAATGAATGAAATACTTGGACCAAATGTTTGAGATCCTTATGAGTGATTATGATAGTGTATCATAGTGAACTCATGATTAAGGCATGGTGATGTCTAAATCAAGAAGGAATCATACTCTAAGGAGTTAGAGAATGATTATCAAATAACTGAATTCTTCTTAATAAAAGAATACCCCACACTAATAAAGGACATTAAGAACCACAAGGGTTGTGAATTCTTATATTCTTGACAGATACACCTCAATTATCTATGTGATGAGTTGTTCATATGATGAGTCAACTATCTAGATGAATATGAGGAATCAGATTTTGAGTTATGGTATAAGACCATTACATCCTAAATGATTTCCAAGTGAACCATAAGGTATGACCTTGATGGTAGCACTCATTGGATGAAATCCATAAGTGCAAATGAGTCTTAAGTGTTAAGACACATGGATAACATTTTGAGAAGGATGATGCTTGTTGATTGCAACTTAATGACTGAGACATTTGGCATATGGATACTAAAACCACATTCCTATGAGGAATAAAACAAGGATGTGTATGTGACACAACCTATAAGGTTTATGAATCCACTAATGCAAATGAAGTCTATAAGTTACAATGGACTAATCAATGTGATTGATTGAGTACAAGCAACTCAGAATTGGATCTTTACTTTGATGATATAGTCAAAGGGTTTATCTGACATGTCAAAGATAAAGAAGGGATCTGTGATTTAGTGGGAGCGTGTTCACATTCCACATGTTGATGTGAAATGGAAATGTTCTAGAATGGAAATCCAAAAGTGGAAGTTATCGTTAAGGAAGATAGAGATGTTTCCTATATGATAGGAATAGAGATCTATAGAGATAGTTCTCGACAAATCTCTTGACCTGGAAAAGAGAGAGCATACATTGGCAATCTGTACTGAAGGGTTCAGTATGCACAGATTCAGTGGGAGAAAACTTGTCCATGTTATATGGATATTAGTATCCCAAGGCCAAGTGTCCAATTCTTATGAAGAATGGGAACACTAAGAATAGATATGGATCTATCATGTATGTAATCATCCCATTGTCTTGCATGTATGACATGGCAAGAATAAGATGCATTCATCATCTTGTATGTAGGACATGGCAATATGATGTGCTCATCCTGATAACTCATATGTAGGACATGATGAGTGGATGTCTGTCTACTTCCAGTAAGGGTTACTGGAATACCATAAGAACTTGATAAGTACTTGGGATGTACTAGTTCTATGGAGATAAGGAAGAGTTCGATGTAAAGAGTTACATTGATGCGAACTTCCGAAAGGACAGAATATTAATCGCAAAATATACATAGGATGTATAAAAGTGAAAGTTTGTTGATAATTGGAAGTGTTCCAATAAAACCATTTAAAAGGGAAATGCCGAGTATCTGTGTGTTAGAGAACAATAGTGGATACTATATGGATCTAAAAGTTCATGAGATGAACTTATATTCCACTCATTGATGACAAGTCTGGAATCCTTGATCATGCAATGTGGCTAAAGGTTAGCAATGGAATACTAGATCGCATATTACGACAACTCCATCTCATACGTGTGACGTACAGCGAAGAGATGTGAGACATGCAATTTGTACAGACTTTGGCAAGGTGTTGCCATTACTCACTATGTTGGCACTAGAGCACGGTAACATGTGGGACATGTTTGAAGATCACTATGAATATGATTCATGGGTGATTGGCTCGCAGTGCAAGTGGGAGTCTATTGGTATGTATGCCCTGAGAGCCAATCATGGGATGATTGGTGGGATACATTAAGATTGATTTGATTAACATCAAAGGCAAGCTTCCAATTCTTTCTGGTTCAGTCATATGAGATAGTGATAGAACAGATTGAATGTCTAGAGAATGACAGTACTCAATGACGTATGCCTTCAGGTTCATGACCTGAACGATGAGATCATACGGATGCTAAGAGTTTGTACATTCTTGTTATGTCCCTAGTCGGATGTCATTGTGGAAGGTAGATAGACAACAATGACACACAAGACTAGATTGTGGTGTTGGTTGATGACAGAATCTCATTAGTCATGATATAGAGATATCAAACCAAACACATAGGTACTTGTTAGAGAACAAGTGTACCGGACAGACCCACCATGAGTTTGACACATGGAACCATGAGATGGTAGTCACAGTCAGTACTCACAGTGATGGTGGTGAGTGTGATTCTTAGACCTGAAATCACTGCACTCAACACATGTCGTTGGGCACACTTTGACATCATCAAACGCAGTCCTGAAACATGGGTTGTTATAAAGGTGATGATTGGGTGGCTTTGACACATGGGGCTTTTGAGGGGTGAGTGATAGATATGGGATTTGTCCATCCTGAGGGAGTTTGATATCCAAGGCCACTTGATGAGTAGGATTGAGATAGGCGTGCGCACGCATGTGTGAATCAGTATGTGATATTGATGTCATACATATCTCCTTCAATCTACTCTGAGATCAAGAAAGTGAATGAACGTTGACAGGATGACTGTTCCATGCCTTGAGTTCATTCGAGATATCAGTGACAAAGGAATTATACATTCACTGTAACACCATTCACGGATTGTAGGATGAAAGTTGTTCTCCAACTTTCTACTTTCACTTGGGTAGCACTGATGTGTGACTAGGCACCGCTCTTTGCTTGTGAAGTCATAAGTGTTATGGACTTTCACTGCCAACGTGAAATGGACCTGCAGGGTCACACACATAGGATTTAACCTGGAAGAGGAGTTTTGTCCACAAAGAAATGTTTAGATTGATTACTAAAGGAGTTTAGTAGTTCAATTAAACACTCAATCAGTTGATAGTTCAATATCATATGGTTCAAGGTGTTGGACGCATTGATTGGAGTATCAGATTTATTGAAATCTCAATTGACTGATTTTGCCCAACCTGTGCTCCCAACCGATCGGCTCATGTGATGAACCGGTCAGCTGAGGTGCTGAACCGGTCAGCTGGAGTGTCCAGGCCGATCGGCTCATGCCCAGGTTGAAACGACCGGTTCAAGGGTTGAACCGATCGGCTCAACTGGTGCAACCAACCAGTTGGGAAAAGTCATGTCGGCAAGAATTTTCCTTTGGTTTCAAATTGCCCAATTCGATTGGGAATAACATTGGTATTCGATACCAATTGAAAACGAAACAAGGAAATTCTTTTTTGAGCCGGATTAGGACCATGAACCGATCGGTTCAGGGAACCAACTGATCGGTTGGAGTGCCCCAAACGATCGGCTCAGGTCCAACCGATCGGCTCAATGGCCGAACCGATCGGTTCAGTTGTGAACCGATCATTTCAAGTTGCGAACCGGTTGCTTTTTGTGGAAAATTCTCGAACCCTTCTACTCCTGCTTTAGTCCCATATTGCCGGACACAGAGAACCCTGTCCCATGACCCGCCTATATATATAGGGGTATTGGGGGCTTCTCAAAGTACAACTCAATGCAAGCTGGTTGCTTTGCGAAGTTGTCGTTCTCTCTGGTTTTGGTAACCGTGAGAGATCCCGAGCAAGTGCTTCCCGCAAAAGGGAGGTGCAGTAAGGGAAGGACAACTGCAGTTGCAACTGGTAGCAGGAGAGTGTGTTGGCGACTAGTACGTCAACAGGAGGGTGCGACTCCTTCCACTTCCTTGTGGGACAAGGAGAGTGGAGTTCCAGGTGGTCTGTGTGGACTACTACAGAGGCGGGAGGACACTGCCGCTCAGGAGGACAACTGTCATCCGAAAGTCCGGTAGGAGGAGGAGGAGTCAGTCCCGGTGCGACCAGGAGCTGCACAAACACCGTCCAAGACCGGAGTTGAAGACCGCGCATTGCGCAAGGTATTGTCGCCGAGCAAGCCTCGGGACAAGGTATGATTCCACAAACCATCCTTTCCTATTATATAGACGTTGACGCGTTTCCTCGGTATGGGTTGGGGGAGAAATTTTTTTTTCCGCTGCCTTCTCTGTCTCCCCTAAAACCCAACAATTGTTTGCCTCCTCTCTCTTCCAGCCAACATCAAATCTCATGTAACTAATTATGCTCAAACACTCCTTTGGATGCACTTTCAAAATAGTTTACATGCATTCAGTTTTACATGTATTATGCCAAAACATGATCAGTTTATACTTCTTTGTAACTTTTGTGTAACCTTGATTACATGTATTCATAGCATAACCTTGATTACATGTATCTACTCATGCTTTGCTTAAAACTTTTGTCGCTACCACCAACAAATCTAACTCAACATTACAAAAAACATATGCACATGCACAATTATATGATTATTCACACCGCCTTCTGTCCCTAGTACCACTAAACTAGTACACCCAACAACATATCACTAACTCAAGCCAATTCATAGAACTATGTCACATAACAACCTAACAACTATGTCACAAAACATCCCTATTTAGTTTCTTAAAATCCTACCAATCCTCTTTTTCTATATAGAACAGTCCTCTTTGTTAGCTGCATAGACAACCATGAATAACCAGAAAAACATATTCATTTCATAAGCTCATCTACACAAACACTTAAACAAGCAAAGCAAAATACAAATGTTGTTACCATTCTCTATTTTGCAGGAGCTTACCCATTTATATTACTGAACAATTATATGTTGCACAACTATATGTATTAATCCTCCACAACTTGCACGTCTATTGCCAACTACGGCTGCAGACACAGACACATACGTAATACAAGGGCCAAACATTATCAGTTAGCACCTATTCAAAAACACACTTACTCTGATGCATTACATAATTAGTTTGATGCCCACCCAGACAAACATGTTGTCACCTGACTGTACGGCATACTCATATTCACATCCATACTAAGCAAAGTTATCAAGTCATTTACACAATACAAACATTTAACATTGTTTCATCATAAAGCCCCTTCATTAACATACTTCTGCAATTTAAGTATCTCCAGGCATTGTGGCCTCACAGCTGGTGATATTCTTCACCATATGATTCTTCAATTCTCTATCCTGTGCACATGCATTCCATCCAACACATAACGTACAACCCTCAATCGTTTGACCCGCCTAGTTGTTGGTCGGCTTTGTTGTCAAAAACAATATTCCACCCATGTTTGGAAACACCACTTATCTTGCTTAATAGGGTATTTAGTGATGCAACCTACATTATGGAATAAGATATTTTCAACTAACTAATATTCACAATTACCAAAGAATATCCACATCAAAACAATGAAGTGTAAACTTACCACAATGACAACATCATCGACATAAGAATGATTGGTGTTTGGTTTGTTAAATCTCCTAGGTGGCCGCAGACTGCTATAATGTAGGATCTTCTTGTATTCATGTAATGCTATGAGTGAATGTCTGTGTTGGTGGCTGAGAAAGGGTAGGAGTATAACATTCACCCTCTTTATTTGTTCTCATCATTCATAGCAATACTTTCTCATGCAGGGTGCATTCCTCATCTTGATGGCATGTTTCATTGATGTGTGGAAGATGAACACCCTCCTACCCAAACGATTGTTATGCTCCTCATGCATCACCTCACTGTATCCTTCAAGGAACTACTACAAATGTAAAAAACATTAATTACATAAATACTTTCAATAATGCACACAATATAACTCCCATTCGCTAAAACACTAAAAGTATCTGTTGTCCTGTTAATTGCACATGGATTGTTGTTTGATTACCCAACAAACTACATACCTGTTACATTTAATGAAGACATTATATATATGCACAATGTATCATTTATTAAGTTTATCTGTTGCATATCTAAATTTATCTCCTTGTATTCTAACATGTCATATTTTGAACAAGCACACCAAAGTTAACACCATTACTATTTATGAAACACAAATTTTTTATAATTATCAACAACTTAATGGTTATTGCTAATGAATCACGCATAGCTATGGTCCTATGTTATCACACCCACTACACACTTATTTCATCACAATCAATATCAGGTACCCTATCAACAGTCATATTTTAATCTACTTTGCATAATATGCAGTTCAACATGGTTCTTACCTGATTGGTGATGTGCCCCCCACCCTCATCACAGATACAAAATCAGCATGCATTATACAAGCATATGCACTCTTGAATATAATATCCCCTGGGATCCTCTCATGGCTTGTCATCTACAACATATATATGGTATGAGCTAATGCTCTAGAATCATTTGCATAAACTTTTTTTCAAATAGTATATTCACAAGTTTCTCAAGGACACTTAAAGAAAATTTCTTACTCATTTCAGTTTTTCAATGTTGGTAGGCTCAAGCCATAGCACTACATGCTCGTCCCACCCTCACATCAATTGTGACTCCTTTTTCATCCCAGTTCCAATTGCCCTTGGCCTTCTTTCCCGGTGTGAGTCTTTCACTCTTTTCACAAGGGAACTTGGGTTGTTAGATACGTGAACCACGTCTCGTAAGGTATCCGTATAGCCCAGATTAACATCTATCTTCTCAACCATATCATTCACACGGTTCTGATCACACAAGATAACAATTAGTGCACACTAGTAATATGTTTGTTCAATGCCATTTACATAATTTACCATTCTGTGAGGTGCTTTACCTTTCCAGCAGCAGTCTCTACATCCACAACAACCCACTCAGGTTTCACACACTGCTTAGTCTTTCCCTTCTTCCCAATCGGTATTGAGATCAATGTTTGTGTACTGAGCACACATAGCATCTTATCTATTTCTCCATCAATCCCTATCATTTTCCACCAGTCCTATACATGCACACCACAACACCAGTCAGTCAAACACAGTTTATCAATTATATCTTTGTTAAAACAATTACATACATTCCTATCTACAGTATCCGTTGCAACATCACTGTTGTGCCTTATAATAAGTCTTCCTACAGCAGATGCTAATGAAATGCTCTTTGTTACCTCCAACATCACAAAAATGCTCTCAGTGTTCGCCTTGTTGGTCTTGCCACACCAGATGCAAAATCGTTAGCCATGTAGTAACTTGCTTTTTGACACAACTAATCATATTGAACATCACCACCTTGCATAATTCTAGCCTTGATCTGTGATCCACAACTACCTTTCTACAACTCATTCGCCCCTTTAAATGTTGGCTGCCCTCACTGGAAACTTTACCACTCTGCAACACAGTATGTCAAATTAAGTAGAGTATTATCTGTTACAAATATTGCTTTAATTACACAATATTTTGTAGATGTACCTTCTCAACCTCACTACCAATGTTACTAACTTGTCCCTCTTAGCTCATATTTGGTAACGGGATGGACTTATCATTGGCCCCGAGTGAGTTGTACTTCATTTGTATGGCAATAAACATATCAATTTGGTCAGCAAAATTCTATCCGCATTTTAATCGATGTTAATGGTTTGTCATCTACTTTACTTATATACTGTTTTAGTTATACTTCCTTTCTCACTAGCATGCATTCTCCCAGAAAAGATGCCAGTCACTGAAGTACATTCTACTCTTTGCACTTCATCCTGCACAGTTCAATTGAGTTATTTGCCAATTGCCAACTGATCCCTCTAACAAATGTATTTGTCATCAGAAAACAAAATATTCACTATGCATACCTTTTTGTCACAGACCTCATCCATGGTCGGCTTCCTCCAACGTCTTCGAAGTTATGTTCAACACAGTCCCCTTCAGATGGACTACCTCCAACGGCTTCCTCCAATGTCTTTCCACCCTTAGGGGTGTCGTAACATATCTATCATGCACAAGTTGTACATAATTCATTTACTATGGAACACATAACACTGTGGGTACTATATGGGTGTTTACTGCAGCAGACTCACCGTTTTCGATACCTTCCATTTTCTTTTCCCTGGTGATGTCAACTCCCCTCTCTTGACCGAGTATGACACCAATGGTGCCTGCAAACCACCCTGCCCAATTATTTCATCACAAGTTAGATATGTTTTATCATTACATTACCCTATTTTCCAGTTACACCACTGCTAATATATTATATGCAATACTCTAGTCTACCTTTTTCAAAGCAGATCTTGTCAATGCACCCTCACTAGCATTTTCTAGTGTCTACCCATTTAGTATATACATAATACACATTTAGATCAAAATAAGATATCATGTCTACACAAACTGTGGCTTCATACGCTTCGTTTTTAGGGGTCTTACATACTAACTACACGGTTACTGATTAAAATATATAACCCTACAACTTACGCTAACACATTGCCATAAAAACACATTCAATTATATGTAACATAATTATACTAATTCATTACTATTTTATATTGTGCTAAGCGCACATGTTGTTGGTGCAGGCACATGTTACATTAATAATTTTTTTAGCAACAACATGGTACCTTCTTCACCGCTGACCTTGTCAGCTCTGTGGCTACCCACATAACCCCTTCTGTCCTGCAACAAAAAATGGTGTTCAACATTTCATTTCCCACACACAAATGCTTTATCAGGTATATACCGTCTCCATATACAAACTAAATAAGCTCTATTTTTAACATCATTTATATGAGTAATTACACTTTTATATACACATATAGAACTTGTCGATGTTGTTTCTTCAACATCAACAATGCTTCTTTCAGAAGCACTGAATTAACCATTGACTTCAAAGAATCACATATATACTCACCACATTAATAAATAAAAAACACATACAATAACCCAATATTGGATTAATGAAACAAACCTTTCCTTTGTTGCCCCACACCGATGCAGTCCCTTTCGGCCCAGCCACCGATTCTTCTTTCAACAATGTATACATTGGTTTAGGTTTACTAGCATCCACGATCTTAAAGTAGCTGACCTGCAGCCACAATAGATACATTGGATAACTTATCATCATTTCCATAATCCATTTAAGGCTAACTTTGTTGAACAACTTACTCATCATTTCAGAAACTCACCATTTCATCTTGAACAATGTTAGATGGCACAATCTATTCCACGGGGATGTCCATTACAACCTGATGTTAAACACACCAATACGTCTCGTAAAAACCCAACTGACATGTGAAATACATACACATCTAAAATGTAATACAATACCCGTTCAACGCTCCCACTCTGTCGCTTGATGTTACTAACATTTTTTGCATCTGCATCTCTAACCTTCCCGAATACAAAACAAATAAGATACAGAATAATTCAAATAAAAATACCTCTCCCCAACTTGTTATATTTTAGTAAGTGCATCTCATATTATATCCACATCCCCACTTACTGTTAAATGTTCTGTGCCATCCTATTACGCCTACCACTTCCTTCAACCCCCCACAATCACATACGCAACATACATACATAGTTGTTACAATTACCGTGCACTTACTTACCATTCGCGGTGAGTTGCGTAGACACATTTTTTTAAAACTTTGTATCTTGCTTACTGACGTAACTATGTCTTCTCTAGTAACCAACACATTACCAATCCATATAGCATCATGTAATAAAGTGCAACATGTATTACATCTTTTACACTGCATAATATAGAACTTATCTAATATCTAAAACGATTAACACACTGAATTTTTACGCTTTGCAGCTATTTGGTTGCCAGTATTTGCAACACCTACTGTTGAACTCTTGCAGTTCTCCTCCAACTTATCCTTGGCCTTATGTTTAGCAAATCCCTAAATAATCAAATGGATAGTGAGACTCATTAGTCAGACTATGAATATATAACATCATGCATTTAACTATTTCACTCACTTCTATTTCCTCGAAAACAAAACTCGGCTCGTTCATCACTTTTTCCTTCTGCAGTTAACTACATTTGCCCCTAACTGCAACATTTGAAGTGCCTGTTGCTTTACCACCACTCGGCTTGGCACATGTTGTCCTAACCTACATGCAATTTTGTCCCTACATCAATATCAAATAAATATACCATTAAAAATTTTGATTCACATAGAGGCAAAACCAAGGCATCCAGATATGTACCGTAATAGGTGTTGACAAATCAATCATAGCTACTGTATCACTACTATCTATGTCATGCATAAACAAAAATGTCTCTCCTTGTAATTATCATATAAATACAAGTATTTACATACTAATTAATGGTTAGCTCAACACACCCTTGTTGGTGTCAGAACACCCTTGGTGGTTTCACTGCAACCATACGATGAACATCCTTTCAACTGGAAGAGTACATGCCAACGACAACTTAACACACATCCTAAATTAACCAGCACAAATATTTATCTATATGTACACTTACACTGATATGTACTCTACTGTTCCCTTGTTTTTTTTGTTCTTCCCACACTTCCTTAGCAGCTACCTATTTCACTCATTGTTATAACACATGTTTATTACATGACAGGATACTCTTTGTGAACAACATACATCTACTGTACTATTGGTCACAATACTCTCAATATCTTCATCAGTCCCCATGCTTCTCTATTTATTTGTTTCACATTCAACGCATCAACTTATACAAAAAAATCCCTGCATTTTTCATAACCAATTGTAATGGCATACTACCTACATACCTTATCATCATCGTCTACCATACATGTTCTGGTAGACCTCCCATCTGAACTGCTAGGCCATTCTGTGGGGTTTGTAATTCCTCGTGTCTGTAGTTCGAGCCTCAGCAGTTCAATCTCAAACAATCATTCTTCATACTGGGCCTTCAAGGCCTCCAACTCTATTATACAAGCCTTGAGCTTTTTTTGCAACATTTTCACTTTCTCATCATCATCTCTGGTCTCCTTCACTAGCTTTGCCTTGTTCTCCTCAATCCTCTTTTGTAATTTGAGTTTGTTGAGCTTCATCTTCACCATTTCCAGCTGCACACATTGAACACAATGTATATACCTTTATACATACCAACAAATTACAACAATATATAATCACAACACATTACACTAGTTGTTTACATTACCTCTCCGTCTATACCAGACGTGCTGGCCTTACTCTCTTCCTCCTAGACATGCATTTCTTCCATACAACAGGCCCTCAAAAATTCATCCCTAACATACCTGTCAGGAAGGTTCTTCACTGACATGCTCTTCCCTGCCAACCATCCGCTAATCCTAGTGTTGTATTCCCAGTAGTTCGCTAGAGGGATCACATTATCTCTCACCTTCCGGCTTGTTAATGTTACATAATGGAACCAGACCAGAAGTACAAAGCAACATCCCTTGAGATAACCCCTATTTCTTTTACCCATCTCACACATACCCACATGTAGAAATGTATATACAGATTCAGCCCAGTTATACTTACCATTTCACCCAAATTGTCCACATAATACCAAATTCGTTTTTTAATGCTAAACCCAGCCGTACGGTAGAAAAAAGTTGACATCATCACAGCTAGACAAATCTTAACAGAATCCTCTACAGATTTAGGATCAGTCTTGTCACACAGTTATTTCAAAATTTCATAGGCCCTTGACACCTTTGGCTCACCTGTGAAGTACAGATCAGCAATGTCTGAGTCTACCTGTGTTCCTTGGCCATCACCTAGCAATACATTCTCACCTACAAAATAAACACATTACAAAGATAATACGCTTACATGCTAATACTATTAACAATTAATATTACATTGTCATTGTTGCATCTCACCTGCAACAGGTAGACCTAGAAACATTCCAACCTGTCTAGCATCAAATGGGACAACATTGCTGCAAAGTTTGAAAGTCCTACTTTTCTTGTCATAAGTTTCTACAATAGCCCTTACCAGAACAAGATCTAAACCCTTTGACCATTTTAACGATGTAAAATTGCCAAACATCGTTGTCTTTAACATATCCTTGTGCTCGTCCCTTGTAAATTCTAACACTGACAGGAATTTCTGGAAAGAAAATCGCGAACTAAAACCCTTGCCAAGAACTGTACTGCATTCTTCATCTTCATCATAACTAGAGTCAGTCATCCTACATCAAGTGTTATAATTCATGTCACACACTACTTTTTAAAAGTATTTTGTAATACATCATAAAAAAAGGTCAGTCATCCTACATCATAACCAGAGCATTCTATAATATTGCATTAATATGCAAACTTCACACATTTTCAGAACCAGTTCTACAAATAAACTATCAACATATTTTAATTTGTTATACATTGCTTTGCAAAACACAATCAATTGTCCATTTGCATATCTTTACCATAACTGATATCACATTTGATAGGCTGTCCACGACACGAATCACACATATCAACATTTGCAAACAAAGTAACATATACATACTAGGGAACTCAATGCATAACATGCACACACTTACACTTTTGTTACTTGGGTACTATAACCTTTTCAAACCGTTTCTTGCATAATTCTATCAGCTCCTTTGCATTACATTGTAGTGTTGGGTACATCAATTAAGTTTTCATTTATTCTACTCTACATTGTATTGCAATCTATCTCTGCTTCACCAAAACACCTTACATACATGTGCACACTCATTTTACTTAATCAATAAATTATCATCACTAAATCACAATCACAAACCAACCAAACTTGGAATTAGTTCATTACTTTACAACATTGCCCGAGCATGCATTAGTTACTAACATGCCGCATTGTGCATCTATAGTTACATCTTTTGCCTAAATTAGCTCCCATGTTCTTATTGTAGTGTCAAGTAACATGCCTATGTTTATCACTTCTCATATACCATGATATTTATAAACAACCTAACTTAGCACATTACCCTCACCCCCACATAAACAACCTAACTTAAGCATATAGCTTTTGTAACACTACCTTGTAAAATAACCTCAACAAACAACAATGTGGTTCGACCATATAGAAGATATGCAAAACAAATAAATTTTTGTACACGAATACCTAACCACCTTGCCACAACACATTTTTGCACTTACCCATACGTTTACATGTTAAGAAAATCCTAACCCTGCTATAGCATATCAACTTTTTTAACCCACCCACACATAGTTACCTCATTTTAGCGCCCTTCTGTTGTTGGCTTGCTATTAAACATGCAACAACTCCTACTTCCTAACCCCCTTCCACCAAGCCTTTGCTTCTTCATGTTTACATACCTAACATAACCCCTTAACGATGTCGACTAACACACACCCATCTACATAACTGCCTCCAACACTTTTCAAATCATCTACCCTCCCAGCTTCACACCCTCCATAACAAGGTTAGGTCGTTACAACAACTTAACCCCTTGCCCTAACCTTATTATCTCATTATGAACCCCACAGAAAATCTTGCTACATCACCCCCCTTCCACCAAGCCACTGCTTCTTCTGCTTTGTCTTCCTATCTTAACCCCTCAACTCAATCAAGTAATACACTTTCCCACCAACCAAACCCCTCTGCGTCGTTACCATCTCCTTTCCTCTCTACCCTCCATCCAGCCTTCTACTCTTTGACTTTCACCATCCAACCCCCGCAACAAGGTTGGGTCATTAGTAGTCCAAGCACTACTGTTGTCTTTTCTAGCGTCTTAAACCCTAAACCCTCTTGCATCCCCTTTAATTTTAGTTGCAATCATGTGGAATAACTGCCTCCAACACTTTTCAAATCTTCTACCCTCCCAGCTCCACACCCTCCATAACAAGGTTAGGTCATTACAACATCTTAACCCCTTTCCCTAACCTTGTTATCTCCTTTTGGACCCTACAGAAAATCTTGCTACATCACCCCCTTCCACCAAGACACTGCTTCTTCTGCTTTGTCTTCCTATCATAACCCCTCAACTCTGTCAAGTAACACACTTGCCCACCAACCAAACCCCGTCGCACCATTACCAGCTCCTTTCCTCTCTACCCTCCACCCAACCTTCTACTCTTTGACTTTCACCATCCAACCCCCGCAACAAGGTTGGGTCGTTAGTAGTCCAAGCCCTACTATTGTCTTCTCCAACGTCTTAAACCCTAAACCCTCTTGCATCCCCAACACAGTAGAAGCCTAGCGGTGCTATTAGTTCATCCTTACCTTTTCCACCAATGAAGCATAAGGGGGGAGACATTCTTACCCTTCGGCGCTCCTTACTCCTCTCTACGCGTACAACAACACACTCACTGTGCCTTCGCCACTCCTTCCACCGAGGCCGCCAGTGTGCTCTTCCTCAGTCGCCCACCGCCGCTACTTGGAGAGAGGGAATGGAAGAGAGGGAAGCTGGGCAAAAAGAGTGGGAAAGGTGAGCGGGAATGGGAGACAGGGGAGAGTTGAACTGGTTTGGGGGAAGTGGGTTGACGGAATAAACAAGAAAATAGGAGTTAGTGGGAAGAATGGGGCACTGTGCAGCAAGTAGCAGCCCGTTGACATGGCCAATTTTGTCATTTAGTATAGTCGTTTGGATTAGGGTCCAAGAACGACTCTATATAGGAACTCTCTTTAATAAAAGGTTCTGAAACCAAGAGAATCCTATTTTTCACTATGCTCAACTCCTTGTTTGCTTATTTTTATGTTCAAATAAGTTGTGACTTTCAGTTTTGACTTGTTCCATTTGCATTATCTATTTTAAATACTATGTAAATCACATCACATTACGGTATCCAATGCTTTAACATTGTTCTGATATATCATATAGGACTATAATTATCATTGAAGATATTTTGTTAGTGATTTCTTACCAACGGGACTGAGATTATAAAGTTGACATTGGGTAGTTGATAGATTTAGATTAGTTTATCTTGTTTCGTTTCTATTTTGTTCGGTAATTCAATCGTATTGTAAACACTTATTAAATAGAATGGCCTTATGACTTGGATATTTTAGTGTTGTATATAAAACAAAATAATACATAGGATAGAGTCAAATCCAGATTGAGACTCAAAAATCTTGCTAAAAGAAGGGTTGATTTGGTCTAGATTAGAGGGTTATAGAATTCAAAATAGACCTCATTTGTCTTATTTATGCCAAATAAAATAATACTAGAAGTGGACTAGGTTAATTGGGATTAACACCTACATGGTGCAAAAAGACAGAACATGATCCAGATTAGATACTAAATTAAACAATAGCCAGTGTTTATATAATTGACAACTCTAACATTATGGAAAATAACAAACAATCACTTCTAAATATCTTCTTATAGTTCTTAAGAGGTTACTCACACGTTCTTCACATATGATTAGTAATGTATTTGGCCGATAATGCCCCAAATTCTTATATTCTTTGAATTTAATATTGGTGCATTAGTAATAATATGATGGGATTTAGCCCCTTTCTATATAGTAGGGGAGAGGAATACCCAATTACAACCGCAAAGGGTTTTTATGTCCTTCCTATAGTGTTCGAATGGGATTTGAACTCGTAACTTGTGCTTCACAAATAACAAGCTTAGAGCTAGATGACAAGTATAGTGCGGAGTGTGAAGTAGTGGATGCGTGTGAATTATTCGTCAAAGAGGGTCATTGGGAGACATTATGACCAAGTATCTTCTTGGCCTCCATTCCCATTGGGCACAACAATTTCTTTATCTGGTATGTTGAGATCGGCAGCTCGTTTCCTTTAGGAAGAATTTCTTTCAACAAAGACAACAATGACGTGAAGCTTTTGTCGCTCCATCGATTGTTAGCTTTCAGTTTATACAATCTAAACACAGTGCTAAGCTTTGTAAACTTACAACCCATGTATAATGGTATCTCAACATCATGCACAATGTTTCTAAACATGGGAGGTGGATCAGTGTGCTCTATCCCACAACTATCCAACATCGCATCAATGATGTCTACTGGAACTGGTTCATTCACATCTACATCATCGGAGGCAATTTCTTCTTCCACACAAGCACTGCTATCGACATCCACTGGTTTCAAGTTTGAAATCTCTCCATGCCAGTGCCATTCTATATAGCCTTGTACAATCCCGTTGCACATGACATGACTTCTGATTTCGTCACCAGTACTGACTTTCAATTTGTTACCGCAATGCCTACATGGACTGTAGAACCTATCTCCAGGTTGTTTCCTATGTTCCTCGGCAAATCTAACAAACTGATCAAGACCAGAAATAAACTCTAGGGTGCAGTGATTGCGAATGGACATCTATGATCTATCCATTCTATGATCAAAGATAAAATAAGTATATATTACAACAAGATTAGGGTCTAGGGTAAACAGATTAGAGTTTATGGTTAAAACTTTAGGGTTTATACATGTGATGTCATTCTTAAATGTGTACCACCTATCCCATTCTTGAACACCTAATCTCACTAGTAAGTGTATAATGTGTATTGGGTTTTCAAGAAAATTTCGGCAGCATTTCCCCGCTGTTCTACTAGTACATATGTACTTAGAGAAAAAACATGGAAATGCTGCTGAAATTTTCTTGAAAAACCAATACACATTATGCACTTACATCCTAAGTGAGATTAGGTTTTCAAGAATAGTCCCAAACTGGGGACTATCCAAGATTTACTCCTAATGAGTAAATCTTGGACGAGTTTCTAGGCCAACAAATACAACACCAATTCCTTGTTCACAACCCCATTCAACACACAATTTCTTACAAAAACATTTGTGGACAGCCATAACAACATATCAATGCTTCTTAAATTAATCAACATTAATAGCTTATGAATGTTTAGATGCATTTATACTATCAATTCCTAGGGTTTACTGAATTAGGTCAAGCATGAGGATTAGAAGCACAAATATATGCAAGCACAAGATTTATTCATATCCTAGGTTGATTTACAATAGCAACATCTAAATAAGTAAACTCATGAACATTAGATAAATAAATATAATTAGTAGATAAACAAATACAAAGAAATAGATAAAAAAGTACATCTCAGTTGATAAACAAATATAAATCAAGAGATGATTAAATAATTTGAAAAAGTAGATTAATAAATATAAAGCCCTAAATTTAAATAATGTGATGAATAAAAAATCATTAGATGAACGAGTAGATAAGTAAATACAAATCATTATTTAAGTAAATACAAATCAGAGGGTGAGACAGAGGGTTTTTGGGGATGTTTACCTCTATTTGAGCCCAATCGGGTGTCTTTCTCTGGAGTAGAGAGAGAGGCGAGACGGATGGGTGCACGTGGAAGCCGAACGGGCAGGTAGAAGGTCGGCGAGCTCCTGAACCATAATGGAAGTGATCATTGAAAAAATACTAGACAATCATATGTTAAAATTAAGCATTTTATTTTTGTCATATATTATTAATAACCAAGCCAATCATCAATTCTATAAAATAAACATTACATGTTTATAGGGATTATTTGTTAACATATGTTAAGGATGAATTTAGGATGCAAACCTAGTCAATTGAAGGCTTTACCTCTAGCAGTGGCAATGACAATAGTGGCAGTGTCGTGGGTGTACTGCCAGCCCTAGATGTGGCTGGCTCTGATGGACTGCCGTGGTGATGAGAAGTAGTAGGAGACCGGCGGGCTCAGACAGACTGCCATGCCGTGGCAAGCTCTGGTTCCGGCTGTTGCTGTTGGCGCTGGCTTTCTAGTGGCTAGAGGAGGATCGGCTGGAGGAGAGGACCAACGACGATGGCTGATCCATGAACGATGAGCTCCACAGAGGCGGCAAGCTCCACGAACGGCAGCGAGCTCCACGGAGGCGGTGAGCTCCACGAACTGCGGCAAGCTCCACGGTAGCGGCGAGCTCCACGGCGGCGGCAAGGAGAACAGTGGCAAGCTCCACGGCGGCGGCGAGCTCCACAATGGAGGTAGTCTGCTTGCTCACCGCCGGAATCACCAGACCCTAGCTAAGCCGATTGCAACACAGAGAGAAAGGAAAAGAGTCGGGCTCGCTCACGCGATATTTAGTTAACATTCGGTGTTGGTTATTCAAAACAACTGACACATAACACTAACAGTGTCAGTTATCAACACAAACTGACACTTGTTCCCCATGATAATCGTCGGTTTTAACTAGAAAAAACCCTACGTCTATCTACATATGCCGATTAAAAAATTGGTTCTCGATTAATGACCATAGTCGTCGGTTGTTTTTAAAATCCGACGATCAATGGGTGTGAAAAATTTTGCGCGAAGAGCGTGGGAAAACCCATAAGTACCGGTCATTGTTGTAAAGCCGACGATCAAAATGTGCCCAATTTCTGTTTCACGAATAACCTTTCATCGTCAGTTTTTTAGTTAATGACCGACGCTATATGTTAAATTTTTGGAGGTAATTTTTTTCGCTGGAAATTTTGGATTTGGCGGTTAATTTTCGGTGTCGGTTTGTTATTAAGTAACCGACACCGAATAAAAGTGATACCCGTGTCTGGTCGCCCTTCACAGATTGATGTCGGTTTATTTGATAAACCGACGTTGTATTGTTTAGGTGTCGGTGTATTATTACAACTGACACCGTTAAAAGTGACGTTATAAGCCATTTATGTAATAGTGTGGCCTCCCAGTGTCCTCTTCGTGTGAGTAACATTTGTGGCCTCTTCGTTTGCAAGATAGACATCTATAAAAATGAAACAATCATCGTGATGAGAAGAAAGACAAATGTACTTGCTATTATATTCATATACCAAGAACATATTTCAATTACCAACTAATATCACTCACCACATCATTGTGGTAGTTTGGATGTTGAAGGAGTGTCTGTCTTTTTCTACCACTTTGGGATGGGCATGACATGTTCAAAACCAAGCGGTGGTCCACTAACTATGGTAGGATATGATGCAGACTGATGCTCTTCTAATTCCATCGAGAAATCATCTTCGGAATCATATGAGGCATTGACATATGCCTCCTGTGAGGTATCAACCCTCCATAGAAAGTCATTAGGCAGCGAGCAGGTAGAGCAGAAGCACTGGCGGTGGCGCACATCAATGGCGCCGGAGCAGTAGTGTAAGGCCCCTAAACTTGCATAATGAGTTAAATAAGCTTAATTACCATAATTTAATGTTTATAACCATAATATAACATTTTGATATGCTTTTAAATCATAATACAAGCTTAATTTTCTAATTTGGTCCAATTTGGACACTTTTTGAGCAAGTTATGCAATTTTATGCATATTTTGGACTTTTCTACAATTTACCCAATTGAGAGGTTTTCTTTGCAATTTATCACTTGAATTATGTTCCTTGGATATTATCTCATCATTATTGAGATTTTTGAGCCATGTGGCATGTAGTTAAACCTTGGTTTGAAGGTGTTTTATCCAAGGGTATTTTAGGGTTTTCCCCTTCGCGAATGAGCAACCTTTAGTAGCTATCAACTAATGAATTATTTGATTGGCTGGGAAATTCGAAAAAGGAAAGCTAAGTAGGCCTATACACATGATGGGGGAGATGCTTGTGTGTGTGCTTGTATATTCTTAATAAATTAAGGTCATGGACACTTGGATAGATATTAGGATTTCAACTTTTTCTTTTTCTTTATCTTAAAGTGTCATATACTTATCCCCAAGCACCAAAATGAGCTAGTTTCTCTCCACCACTTCCATCCTTCTCCCAAACTCGTTCTCCCTCTGTTCATCTCCGAATTGTGCTGCCCAAGGAAGAAGAAAGTGGGGATCTTCTTGGAGAAAGGCTCTAAGGTTGAAATTGACTTCATTTTAGGGATGAAAAAGCTTCCATCTAGTGATCTTGACCTAAAAGTGTAAGAATTCCCTTCTTTCCTCCATTTATTCCTCTGTTATCCTTCCTCCTAGATTCCTCCAGGTCAGAACCTTTCTGTTCTATGGTAGAATTTTCTCTAAAACTCTAAAACCCTACCTTTCTTGCTCCTTATGCTTAGGGTTTTCTCATTTGATGAAGAAAGGTGCTAGATGGACAAATTCATAGCTTATTCTTGGATTTTCTACCCTACCTGCTCGATATTTCTTCTGTGTGGGGTTTCATCTTCTTATTAGAGGCAATTTTTATAACTTGTTCCACGTTTATTTCTTACCATAAGCTTTCTAGATCACGTTCTTGCTTGAAAATGATGATTCATGCACTAAAAAGGTATGCTTGACTTGGATTTCGATTTTTATAATGTTCCCCATTCTGATTTCAGTTATATATGAACATGTGATCATGTGTATGTTATTCCTAAGGTAGAATATGACTCGGATCAGGTTGTTTTGGCAACCTATGGTGCTAAGCACCTATCAAACGATGGTCAATTTTAGGGTTTTAAGCTGATTTCTTCTATAAACCATGACCTAATGATGGTACCTCTGCAACAACCCTATGGTGTTGTCTTCATAACAACTGATGGTCATGATCAAGGGTGGAAAATTATGGTGACAACCTATGGTCACCCCATTAGGTCAGGTTTTGGACCAATTAGAAGTTTAATGATCAACCATTAATTACCATACTAATGTTATCAATCAATGACGAAATTAGCTTCATATTTGATGTTGATTAATGAATATAGTGTTGATCTAAAAACCTACGGTGATTTAATGGTCACTAATAATGGTGGATCAGGTCTCTAAAACCTATGTTGAGTCAAGCATTGTAGTTGTAGCATCAACTAAGCCTTAGACCAATGGTTTCTTGGGTCACTTGATGCAATGGTCGGACCTATATATACTGTAATTTATGGTTTTAATATATGAACTTGACCCAATGGTCAAGATATAATGTTTATTCCTCCAATAAAGTGGAATGATGGCTAATGTAATATTTTTGTCCTAATAATGTGATTTAGATGTTTTCCTTTATATGATCAACTTAAGGAGCTTACATGTTGACATTAGATAGATTGTTTTAAATGAATAATTGATTATGGGTTTTACCCTACTTTCAATGGAAGTTTTTGTGTTGTTAATCAAGGGATGCCTAGGGTTAGAAGTTGACTCTTTCTAGAGAACAAACTAAGGGCTTTATAGATGGCTTATCTAAGGTGTTTACTTATGTAAACAACCAATGGCCTTACCTTTCAAAAATCCAATGGTTCTGGGTGACATTGTGGTATGGTGATATGGGTTGAATGATGATGGAACAAATGGAGTGTTACCCTTAACAAGGTAGTCTTACCTATTCATTCATATGAATAGAAGGGATGATAACCATTTTGTGTTGATATAAAACCCTAAAGAGGTATAGCTTATTATACCTAGATTTAATATAACTAAATGATGGTAATTGGGTACGAACAATCCTTGAATGATTAATACATTCATTGAGTACTCTCTTATTTTTGTTGAAGCCCTAGTATGCTATAACCTGATGGTTACACCTTGATCTATGTGTGGGTTCATACTTGAGAATAGTATGGAATTTGATAGTGATGCTTCACGTTATGCATCCATGATCCAACGGGCATGCCGTGAGTTAGGGTTTGGGTATAAGTGTTGTTAGTAACATTTATATAATTTATTATGTTGAACCTAACTCTAATGCAAATACATAAAGATGAGTATTCATGTTTAACATTCTTATATGATGGAATGATGGTGGAATAACCTCCTTAATATGATTATAACCTTGATATGTTAATTGGTGGTTCTCATAGCCACATGGTTGATACTTTCTTATGCTAAACATGTGCATTAAGAATATGATGAGAGTTAATCATATCTACAATCCTTTCATGTTGATGCAAAAAGGAACGTTCTTAATGTTAATATAACCCTGCTATGATTGTTTATGAATATCTCCTAGCTCATTAATGCGATATTGTGTTGATCTGATGTATTGTATGTAAGTGATGTTGTTGACCCTTGTTATAAGGCATGCAAAGATAATGATTATCTTGTAGGGAATAATATGACAGTCATAATGACCTTTGGGCATGGTTGATCCCTAAATGAGGTGTAATCTGCTTATGTTGATAAGGGTTGATACCCTGTGATATTGTGAAAATGATTTATATCTTGTGATAGTATGATGACTAGTGTGGTCTCATGAGTGGCAAGTGAATAGTACCATGTGATGATGAGATGAGAAATTATGTTTCACATATTTTACATCTTTTTAAAGTTGTGATATTTATATGCTTGCTAGAAGTGAATTAGGGTTTGTATGTCCACTTGTTTGATGCAGCCTTAATTCACCCAATTGGCATAACTAATCAAGTGCAACTCTAATCATGTAGTGCCCTATGTCGTAGAGCCATCTTCAGTGTCAGAACTTGCTGGATGGTGAAACGAGTATTCCTAAGGGAAAATCAGAGTGCATATTGTTGATTATGTGGGGGTGGCAGGTTGAGGATATATCCTTGTAATCTGCAATGCAGATTGTGGCAGTTGGTTATTGCATGCCTCCTACATCTGATGTGATTGAGAACGGTTGTGGTCGTGTCTCGATGATTATAAAATGATGTGATTAGAGGACAATTGTGGTTGTACCTCATTGATTGGGTTTGAATACCCTGGTTTCTAGTGTTGTGACCTGTACCAAGGTCGGACTAGTGGTTATCACCTAGACTATATGTCACTGTGGTGGTAGCTTTGACTGATATGTCACTGCCTTTTTACTCGTACTGACCGAGGGGAAGAGATCTTAGGATACTGGCACTCCTAGATCTTGTACAGAATTGAATATCCCTTCACATGGGTCAGTTGGACTTTGAATGGTACAATTCAAATTCCCCAGAGCATAATAAAAGATGTAATACATATGTGTAGCATATTTGTTTAGGGTTATACACAACATTTCACATTGGATGATAACCCTTGTTTGTTATCCTTACATAAAGATGATGCTTAGTGCAATTAAGAGATAGTAGATATACTTATGTTGTGGAAATGCTTAAGATTGTACATGCTTACATATAGTAGCCATGATTATCTTGATAACTATACTACTACTGCTGATTATAATCATGATGCTAGCTATCTCATGTTGTTAGTTATGTTTAGCATGTTAGCCATGCCTTTGTAACTAGAGATGTATGTACTGCTAATCATGCTTATCTAGACTTGCTCATGATGCTAGATATGCATATGCTACTGAATTGCTTATATTGTCAACAAGATAAAGGATGGTAGTCTGGCTAATGATGATAGTTATTATCTACTTCTTATGTATTTTGATAATCATCAGTATTGCTGATCTTATTTGTTATATCTGATTAAACTACTTACCTATTTAATTACTTCAAAATATTGTAATCAATAAACATTGTTGGAGGTTATATCTCTTGCTGGGACATGGGTCTCACCCTTGTGGTTCGCCACATCTTTTTTTTAGGTAATCGAAAGTGACAAAAACAAACATGTGAAAGTAAAGAGGAGTCATAGTAATGAATCTTTGATAAAGTTGATTAGATGTCTAGTGTGTCCTAGAGTCATCCTTGTACTCTCAGGTCCAGGTAGGAAAAGTTTGTATATGGTGTTTCAAATAAATCAGACTTTTGTTAGCATATTAATGCATGTTTGTGTGGCATATACGATTATTGTTCTCCTGTATATATATGTTGTGGCTAAAATGATAGAACAATTTGTATCAAATTCTTGGCATAGTATGTATACAACAAATATGTTGGGCTCTTAAGAAAATGTTTTTGAGTAGGTGTTGATGTTGAAATCAATTTTAATTTACCCATATTTTTGGGTATGTGGTTAATTGATGATTGATTGTGTTTTATGTTTTGAGTAATCTAGTTTAGTGTAACGAGTTCTCAAAGGTGGTATCAGAGCTTTAGGTTCACTGAGTCTACAGGGACACTAGGACTTAGGACTAGGATGATGTGTAAATTAGGAATATGACATAAATATATGGTGCATACTGCCTAATCTCAGTATTTGGGTGCCCTGGCCAGGTATTCAATTATTCAAGAAAAGGTAAGTATGGAACTCTTAGATTGTTATCTTTCTTATTACTCTGATCAAGTAGTCATTTTGAGACAATCTAAAGAGCATAAAGAATAAGAAATCATGGTGTGAATATCTCAATTCTATCTTAAAGAAGATGAGAATTGCATCATTATCTATCAAAACTTGAATGTTTGGTAAATATAAGAGAAAGATACAACACCATGAAATCTAAATCTGAATAAAAATAAGGAAAAGAGGAGTTCTTGATGATGTGATTTAAGAAGATAATAAAGTAAAAGACAGATAATTCTATGCTTATAAAGTGAATAAAGGTATGAAATCCACATAAGATGGAGAGAACTCCTATAACAAGTACAAAATGAGAAGATGAATGGGAACAATGACAAAGGAATAAGTTGGAACCTGATTTAATCTCATACCAACCTATGTATGTAAGAAACTTTTAATGAAAAATTAGCAAGGCATGTGAAAGAAATTAAGGGAGATGATCTTGATTTAATGAAGAAAATGTGGAATATGATGATTTACAAGTCGATAAGTGGTTAAAAAACATAATAAAATAAGAGAAAATACACTAGTGTGATAAATAGTCATCAAGGAAGGAGTAATGAGATATGTTAATCATGATGATTCCTATGCTAATGGAAAGGAACCCTGAATGAAAAAGGTAAAATGATACATAAGAAGTTGTAACATGCATAATGAAAATAGAATCGGTCACCTTTTTTCTAGTGACCCTTGAAAAATACTACTACGGTATGGGAAGTGTGTTTCACTTTGTGTCTTTCATTTCTAGGGCACAACATTAAAGGTGCATAGAGATGAAACCTTATAAAGTTGCATATGATAATAGATACTTGATGTTCTAATGTTTGTTAAGATCCAAGGAGTGTGGCCTCTGAGTGATGTGTGATACAACATATAGAATAATTCAAGATGACAATTGAGTCCCAAAGTTGAAAGTTACTATTAGATTTGTATAGGTGGCACAACAAGTTTCTAAGTTCCATATTTGCAAATGTCTTCTTAGGTGGGGGTTTTTGTGTTGACCCAAGATGAAATATGTATGAATGATGTGACATAACCATGATACATAAGTAACCATGTGAAGGTAATAGGATGAGGTGCAAAGGAAGTACCCATCTTTGTTTACCATGGATTTTAGGGGCAAAATCCATATTAGGGGATTATAGCTGTAAGGCCCCTAAACTTACTTAATAGTTAAACAAGATTAATTACCATAATTGAATGATTATAACCCTAATATAACCTTGTTATATGCTTTAAAATCATAAGACAAGCTTAAGTTTCAAATTTGGTCCAATTTGGACACTGTTTGAGCAAGTTATGCAATTTTATGCACATTTTGTACTTTTCTGCAATTTACCCAATTGAGAGGTTTTATTTGCAATTTATCACTTGCATTATGTTCCTTGGATATTATCTCATAATTATTGAGCTTGTTGATCCATGGGGTGCCTATTTAAACCTTGGTTTGAAGGTGTTTTCTCTAAGGGTATTTTGGGATTTTCCCCTTCACGGATGAGCTACCTATAGTAGCTATCAACTAATGAATTGTTTGATTGGATGGAAAATTCGACAAAGGGAATCTAAGCAGGTCTATACACATGATGGGGGAGCTGCGTGTGTGTGTGCTTGTATATTCTTAATAAATTAAGGCCATGGACACTTGGATAGATACTAGGATTTCAACTTTTTCTTTTTCTTTATCTTAAAGTGTCATATACTTATCCCCAAGCACCAAAACGAGCCATTTTCTCTCCACCACTTCCCTCATTCTCCCAACCTCGTTCTCCCTCTGTTCAGCTGCGAATTTTTCTGCCCAAGGAAGAAGAAAGTGGGGATCTTCTTGGAGAAAGGCTCTAAGGTTGAAATTGACTTCATTTTCGGGTTGAAAAAGCTTCCTTCTAGTGATCTTGACCTAAAAGTGTAAGAATTCCCTTCTTTCCTCCATTTATGTTATCCTTCCTCCTAGCTTCCTCCAGGTTTGAACCTTGTTGTTCCATGGTTGAATTTGCTCTAAAGCTCTAAAACCCTACCTTTCTTGCTCCTTATGCTTAGGGTTTGCTCATTTGATGAAGGAAGGTGCTAGACTACATGCTCGATATTTCTTCTGTGTGGGGTTTCATCTTCTTATTATAGGCAAGTTTTATAACTTGCTCCACATTTATTTATTACCATAAGCTTTATAGATCATGTTCTTGCTTGAAAATGATGATTCGTGCACTAAAAAGTTATGCTTGACTTGGATTTCGATTTTATAATATTCCCTATTCTGATTTCAGTTATATATTTACATGTGATCATTTTTATGTTATTACTAAGGTATAATATGACTTGGATCCGGTTGTTTTGACAACCTATGGTTCTAATCACCTATCAAACAATGGCCAATTTTAGGGTTTTAAGCTGATTTCTTCTATAAATGATGACCCGCTAATGGTATCATTGCAACAACCCTATGGTGTTGTCTTCATATCAACTGATGGTCATGATCAAGGGTGTCAAATGATGGTGACAACCTATCGTCACCCCCTTAGTTCAGGTTTTGGACCAATTAGAAGTTTAATGATCAACCATTAAGTACACTACTGATGTTATCAATCAATAACCACATTAGCTTAATATTTGATGTTGATTAATGAATATAGTGTTGATCTAACAACCTATTGCGATTTAATGGTCACTAATGATGGTGGATCAGGTATCTAAAACCTATGTTGAGTCAGGCATTGTAGTTATAGCATCAACTAAGCCTTAGACCAATGGTTTCTTGGGTCACTTCATGCAATGGTCGGACCTATACTGTAATTGATGGTTTTAATATATGAACTTGACCGTATAGTCAAGATATAATGTTTATTCCTCCAATAAAGTGGAATGATGGATAATGTAATATGTTGGTCCTAATAATGTGATTTAGATGGTTTCCTTTATATGATCAACTTAAGGAGCTTACCTGTTGACATTGGATGGCTTGTTTTAAATGAACAGTCAGTTGTGGGTTTTACCCTACTTTCAGTGGAACTTTTTGTATTGTTAACCAAGGGATGCCTAGGGTTATAAGTTGAATCTTTCTATAGAACAAATCAAGGACTTCATAGATGGCTTATCTAAGGTGTTTACTTATGTAAACAACCAATGGCCTTACCTTTTAAACATCCAATGGTTATGGGTGACATTGTGGTATGGTGATACGGGTTGAATGATGATGGAACAAATAGAGGGTTACCCTTAACAAGGTAGACTTACCTATTCACTCATATGAATAGAAGGGATGATAACCATATTGCGTTTATATGTAACCCTAAAGAGGTATAGCTTGTTATACCTAGCTTTAATATAACTAAATGATGGTAATTGGGTAAGAATAGTCCTTGAATGATTAATGCAATCATGGAGTGCTATGTTATTGTTGTTGAAGCCCTAGTATGCTATAACTTGATGGTTACACCTTGATTTATGTGTGGGTTCATACTTGAGAATAGTATGGAATTTGATAGTGATGCTTCACCTTATGCATCCATGATCCAATGGGGATGACATGAGTTAGGGTTTAGGTATAAGTGTTGATTAGTAACATTGATATAATTTATTATGCTGAACCTAACTCTAATGTAAATAGATAAAGCTGAGTATTAATGTACAACATTATTATATGATGTAATGATGGTGGAATAACCTCCTTAATATGATTATAACCTTGATATGTTAATTGGTTGTTCTCATAGCCACATGGTTGATACCTTCTTATGCTAAACATGTGCATTATGAATATGATGAGAGTTAATCATATGTAGATTCCTTTCATGTTGATGTAATAAAGGAATGTTCTTAATGTTAATACAACCCTTCTATGATTGTTTATGAATATCTCCTAGCTCATTAATGTGATATTGTGTTGATATGGTGTATTGTATGTAAGTGATGTTGTTGAGACTTGTTATAAGGCATGCAAAGATAATGATGATCTTGTAGGGTATAATATGATGGTCTTAATGAACTTTGGGCATGGTTGAGCCCTAAATGAGGTGTAATCCTCTTATGTTGATAATGGTTGATATCCTGTGATATTGTGAAAATGATTTATATCTTGTGATAGTATGATGACTAGTGTGGTCTCATGAGTGGCAAGTGAATAGTACCATGTGACGATGAGATGAGAAATTATGTTTCACACATTTTATATCTTTTCAAAGTTGTGATATTTATATGCTTGCTAGAAGTGAATTAGGGTTTGTATGTCCACTTGTTTGATGCAGCCTTAATTCACCCAATTGGCATAACTAATCAAGTGCAACTCTAATCATATAGTGTCATGTGTCGTAGAGCCATCTTCAGTGTAAGAACTTGTTGGATGGTGAAATGAGTATTCCTAATGGAAACTCGATGCACATATTGTTGAGTATGTGGGGGTGATAGGTTGAGGATATATCCTTGTCATCCATAATGCATATTGTGGAGGTTGGCTATGGTCATGCCTCATACATCTGATGTGATTGAGAATGATTGCGGTCATGCCTCGGTGATTATAACATGCTTTGATTAGAGGACAATTGTGGTTCTACCTCAGTGATTGGGTTTGAATACCCTGGTTTCTAGTGTCGTGACCTATACCAAGGTTGGACTAGTGGTTATCAGCTTGACTATATGTCACTGTGGTGGCAGTTTTGACTGATATGTCACTACCTTTTTTTATCGTACTGACTGAGGGGAAGAGATCTTAGGATATCGACACTCCTAGATCTTGTACAAAACCAAATAGCCCTTCACAGGGGTCGGTTGGACTTTGAATGGTACAATTCAAATTCCCCAGGGTGTAATAAAAGATGTAATACAACCGTGTAGCATATTTACTTAGGGTTATACACAACATTTCACATTGGATGATAACCCTTGTTTGTTATCTTTACATAAATATGATGCTTAGTGCAATTAAGAGATAGTAGATATACTTATGTTGTGGATATGCTTAAGATTGTAGATGCTTACATACAGTAGCCATGATTATGTTGATAACTATACTGCTACTGCTGATTATAATCATGATTCTAGCTATCTCATGTTGTTAGTTATTTTTAGCATGCTAGACATGCCTTTGTAACCAGAGATGCATATACTGCTAATCATGCTTATCTTGATAGTTGTGCTTATATTGTTAGCTCTTCTTATAATGTTGATATGTTCAACCAATTAGACATGCTCATGTTATTAGCTATGTTATGTTAGTAGACTTGCTCATGATGCTAGATATGCATATGCTACTGAATTGCTTATATTGTCAACAAGATAAAGGATGGTAGTCTGGCTAATGATGATAGTTATTATCTACTCCTTATGTATTTTGATAATCATCAGTACTGCTGATCTTATTTGTTATATCTGATTAAACTATTTAATTACTTAAAAATGTTGTAATCAATAAATGTTGTTGGAGGTTATATCTCTTACTGGGACATGGGTCTTACCATTGTGGTTTGCCACATCTTTTTTTTAGGTAATCAGAAGTGATGAAAACAAACATGTGGCACCAAAGAGGAGCTATATTAATGAGTCTTTTATAAATTTGATTAGATGTCTAGTGTGTCCTAGAGTTGTCCTTGTACTCTTAGGTTCGGACAGGAAAAGTTTGTATATGGTGTTTCAAATAAATTAGACTTTTGTTAGCATATTAATTCTCGTTTGTGTGGCATTTACAATTATTGTTTTCCTGTATATATATGTTGTGGATAAGAAGAAAGAACGATTTGTATCAATTTCTTGGCATAGTATGGATACAAGAAATATGTTGGGCTCTTATGCAAATGTTTTTGAGCAGGTGTTGATGTTGAAATCGATTTTAATTTACCCATATTTTTGGGTATGTGGTTAATTGGTGATTGATTGTGTTTTGTGTTTTGAGTAATCTCATTTAGTGTAACAGGTTCTCATAGGTAGCACTGGAGGCGGCGCTTCCACTGATGGTGGCGAGCATGACGAGCATGACTATTGGGGTATGTGGCGGCGGCAGAGATGCCGAGCAGCCAGAGCAGCAAACCTGGCAGCGACACACTACATTGGTGGTGGCGCTTCCAGTGATGGCGAGCACAGTGAGCACATTTGGAGGTGTGGCTACAATGGAGACCACGACAATGGCGAGCACACCGACTGTGGAGATGGAGGGCACGGAAACAACAAGCATGGATGGAGAAGAAGCTATGGCGGAGAGCGCGGCAATGGCGAGCACGACTGGAGAAGAAGTTGTGGCGGTGAGCATGACAACGGAGGTGGTGGCGAGCACGGAGATGATGGCTCGAGGAGTAGGAGCATCATGGGGGATGGAGGTGATAATTGCCAGAGCCCTAAGATGTGATTTCATAATGAAATAGAATGGAAGGGGAAGCAATTTCACAGGGGTTTAAGTGGAACTGGTCATCGGTTATAGCACAGAGCCGACATCTATGAATATTGTCATAATTATTAGTTTCTACAACAAAAATGACACCTAAATGCAAATCTAAATAAAAAATAATTCCCCTAGGCAAGCGATATAATTGTCACTTTCTACATCCGATCCGACACCTTAGGATCTAATCACTAGGAAAATATTTCCGTGAGGTCATGACGCGAATTATCAGTTGTCAGTTATTTGACAAACCGATGCCATAATCAAAAACATTGGAGGGAGTATTTTTTCCCTCAAAATTTGTGTTTTGCGGGAAATATTTGATGTCGATTACTATCAAAGGAAACCGACGTTAATGTAAAAATGGGACCCTTGTCTTTTCTAAATTGGGAGGAGTTCACATATGGTGACAGTTTTGTTCAGTAACCGACGTTGCTGACTATAAGTGTCAATTTTTGTACTGACATTATATGTCATTTACATACTAGTGATGGTAGTCACGGTCATCTCTCACAGGTGACAGTGGTGTTTGTGGTTCTTATACTTAAAATTACTACACTCATCATATGTCATTTGGTATATTTCAACATCATCAAACGCAGTCATGTAATATGAATTGTTATAGTGGGTGTGATAGATGACCGTATGCCATGCGGATCAGTCGCCTAACACGATAGTCGACCGTCTGGCATGCGAGCCGACCGCCTGACATGTCAGACGACCGGTTCGGCCGCCACATGCTGCTAAATTTCCAGAATTGTTGGGAAAATTTGAGATCTTTCGGTTCCTTCAATTCTCGCATAGACTGGAAACCTAATCATTATTTGAAAAATTAATATGACTATTTATTGCCCTATCTCTTTAAAAAGCCACTAGGTCCATAAATGGAGAGATCAACATGGATATAGTCTGATGGATACATTCATTTGGATTATTAGTTGCTTGGCACACATAATCAGTAAAATATTGAAATAGCAGACATTTAAACATATGAATATCATTGTATATCTAAGAATGAACCGAACACATAATCCCAATCTCAGTAATGACAAGAATGAAAGGTTTAATTATGGATGTCCACTTTACTTAGTTGTTGTGTTTGAAATGTCGGGCGAACTTCGTGTTGGAGATCAATAATGCTTTTTGTCAGTTCTCATAGGATCGTTAATATATATATATATATATATATATATATATATATATATATATATATATATATATATATAAAGAGAGAGAGAGAGTCAGGCTAGAATACACTTGAGTGTATTCAGAGCAGAATACACTCAAGTAGTTTTTCATGATGCAATATTTTTTCAAAAATCTAATCCATTGATCTTCTTAAACATCTTGTGAATAGCTCATATACAAAATTTGAGCAAATTTGGACATTTATAGGTCATGTTATAAAGACTGCAAAAATTATGCATTTCAAATTACTTTCATGCGTCGATTTTGTTGCCCTCAGATGATCCAAATGAGCTCAAAATTTGTGTAGCCTAATTATAGTATGACAATGAAGATCAATGGTTTACATTTTTCAAAAAAATAGTCTTGATATGATAACACACTTGAGTGTATTCATGTGATCTGTACACTCGAGTGTATTCTATCCTGACTCTCTCCCTCTCTCTGTATATATATATATATATATATATATATATATATATATATATATATATATATATGGGTGTTCATTTAATACCCGTGTGGGTAACTTGGAGTTCACTACTCAGCAACCAAAAAAGTAACTCTTCTGGTCAGGAAAGTAATCCTTCTATAAAAAAAGTGACTATTTTGATAAAAAAAAGTAACTATGCGACTAAAAAAGTAAATCCGTGAAAAATACACAATAGATATGTATATAACCATGTTTTTTATTTTGTTGTTACAAACCTAACTATCTATGCATGAGAATTTACAGTTTGCAAGGTAAAGTAACCCTCTACATGACAAAAGTAAGAAACTCAAAAAAAAAGTAACCAAAATAGGGGGCAGGTAGCTACCCACGCGGGTATTAAAGATGGACCCTATATATATATATATATATATATATATATATATATATATATATATATATATATATATATATATATATATATATATATATATATAGGTGGCTTTTGTAGACCCAGATGTGATAAGTTCTAGATTTTGTGCTTATATGCAAACACTTTTAATTTCCTGTATTTTCTGGTAACTTGGTCGATTAGTGATAATTTCACATTTTATTTTGAGTGATCTCACTTTGTGTGATGTGGGGTGTCACAAAGTGGGTTTTTCCAATACACTTGTTCATAAAAAGTACCTATCTGTATGATTTGATGTCCAATATCATGATCAACAAGACATAGTCATCAATAAACACACATAATGGTCTTGTTGTATTATTTTTTTCTTCATATCCACAATAATATCTGACGTGGGACTAAGATATATATTTATTCATTAATCCCATATTGAAATAAATATAATAAACAAAATTATCTTTATTAATAATGAAATTAGTTATAAAATGTGTAGTTAAAATCATTATATGATTGGCTCTTAGGGCAGATCACAGACAATGGTGGCATTGACTCTCATGATCTCTGGAGTCTTCAATGTCAGCATCTCATGTGCCTAGGAAGTAATGGATCAAAGGTACAATGTAAATCGAGAGGATAGGGAGGCAGATATGACAAGAGAGAGGGGTGGTAATTGTAGGCCCTATCACATTGTGTCCCTAGCACCATATTTCTAAGGCAATTTTTGTAAGGTAGGGAGAGTAAGTATGCCTTTGTCATATATCTATCCACAGGGCTCGGAGAAGATGGTAATCAAGTCATCTAGGGTTACATAGAGACAAAGAAAGGAAGTATAGGTAGAAAAAGTAGCAAGGGAGAGGAAGACATGGACGAGGAGGATAAAAGGAGGATCGACGAGAAGGATGGCTCCAGTTTCAGACGCACATGAATGGAAGACACTACTGTCAGTCTGCCTGACTAGGGAAGGTCCATGTGAATAGGAAAGAATACATTATGTAGGGTGAATAAAAATCCAATAATGTTGTTGTAATGTAAATATATGGAGAAATGAAGTGTGTTAAAGCAAGATATTAAATAATTAATTGAATGGGTAAAGAAAGTCTAATACACATGAAAATTAAAACATGACCTAATTATGATGGGTTGCATCTAATTTTGGCAAAAACTTCTCCTTTTGAAAAAGTTATGTATTTTATTTCATTTACTTATTTGTTAAGTCCCTTGTAAATGTATTTATTACCTTCCTCAATAAATTTTGATATAATATAAATTATTTTCTCATTTTCCTTCATATTCAAATCATAACAAGATTTTAGAGTGCCAAATTAAAGTCAAATAATAATTTATATAATTAAAACCCAATTATATAGTTAACTTCTTAATCGATTCTAAAACCACATGTAAATGGATATTTAATCATCTTAATTTCATTTTTGATTCCAAACTTCTCTAGGTTAATTAAATTATGGGATAGAAATTGGATACTAATCATAATTGGAAAGGGGGCTAGACAAATGAAGGTTTAATATATGTAACTAGATTCAGATATGTTACAATGCTCCAATGCTTAAAGAGATTTTGTCCCCAAAATCCATCTATAATTAGCCATGTATACTAAGTCATACTCTTAAACCAACCTAAGGGTGTTTGACTTTCCTCATTATAGTATACCATACCATACAACCCATATTACTCTTGTCGTCCAATCTCAAGGTGGAATAAGTGAGGCCCGATAGAGGATCCACCCAAGTGGTATAATAAATAATCCATTAAATGATTAAGAAGTAGAAGAACAAAACTACTTATGTTGATCCTCACCTTAATAGGTGGTATGACATGTTACAACATTTCAACTATTTACATATAAGACCATATGCATAGGGCAACTTGACCACCCCAAGATATCCTCATGTCCACATCATGCATGTGATCTTCTTGAGTCATTGTCTTCTAAGTCACCTATCACATAGGTGGTTTGGGAACAACACCCAGAAGAGGAAAGATAAGAGAAGGTATGTGTCAAATGAAACTGGAATATGTGCATGATTAAAAATATTGGGTTATCAAAAGAATGCAAGTATAATGGAAGGACAAAAGAGAGGGTGTTCCCAGTAAAAGAGGACTATCAAGTCTAGGTATTTCAATAGTAGGTAAGAAATAAAAATAATCAACTATATAATAAGTAACCTAATGGTTGAGGCATTACCAAATTTAGAGAGACACCTCATGAATAAAGAATTCCTTGCATTTTAATCACAATTAACAACATATATATAATTGCATGTATATTTGAAAAGACAATAATAAACTAAAGTAGGACTAAAGAACCACAAACCACCAACCATGATAGGAGGAATAAAACCTCATTTCCCATAGATAAAACATGTTTGGGGGAGCAAAACTCCATTGCCTAGAAAGAGGACTAAAACCTTAGTTCCTATAGATATATCATGTTATAGGGGGAATAAAACTCAGTGCCTAGAAAGAGAATTAAAACCTTAGTGTTGTGGAAGGATGATTGAAACCTTAGTGTCCCAAACATGGTTAAACTACTATTAGATATTGTTAGTCCAAATCTCACATGCAAACGGAATAGGAAAGATCATGGTGCAGTCCAAATTAACAATAAAGTACAAAAAGGGATGAGAACATCCAAGATGGAGTCACATGACTCATATAAAGGGAAATATGATTCCAATAACCAACAATGAAGGATACACTAGATGATATTCAATATTCAAAAAGGGAGTTCGATGATATTCAAAAAGATGAGTGCTAATAGAAATATGCCTCAATAATAACAAATTAGGATGTAGTCATTAAATGCCCAATTAAAATAGAGATAGAGAACATACCTCACCAACAACCTAAATATCCACCAATTAATCGTAAGATTCATACTTCATGCCATTCAGTACCTAGTAATAACGCTAATGCATTAGGGTTATTGACATTTCATGCATTTTCTAACATCCTAGAGAATTCTTTATTGGATACTCTAATTAGATTCTGAAAACTAGATAATCAAGTATATATAGATTATTTTCTTATATATATATTAGATTTATGGTTCTATACACATAAGAATAAGGATCATAACTTTTAGTGTGTGTGGTGGTATGGGTCATGAGGAATTAGATCTTTGTTCGCTCCTGGTTGAGAACCAACATGGCCAAGTTATTTCTATAGTTGTGGCCTGGGGTTGAGGAGGTGTTTCTCAAAGTCTATTTCCCAAAAGCACTCCTACTAGATGTTTCCATGCTACTTGGCCTTAATCCTTGGATTGTTCATGGTTGTGGATCCTAGGATGATTATGAGCATGAGGTAAAGTTATGAAGCATCATCCAATGACCAATAAAAGGTGATCAACATTGGTAACACATCTTGAACCAAATTTGGGTGGTGACGCCACTGTCAGCTGTCATCATGATAGTCAATGATCTTACAATGTCGACGAGCTTTGTTGGATGTTATTCATATCTACATATATCATTTTTAAAATTGTTGATGGTTGACTACATTTGTTCATCACATGCGGTGGTCACGATGTGGAAATGCTAGTGTGAGGGTGACAATGATTCTCATTATAGCTAGAGTCTACACTGCCAGCCACTGGTGTGCCCAGACCACAGTGGATAAAAGGTGTGATATAAACTAATAGGATATGGAGGAAGTTATGACAAGTATAGGTAGTCAAGGATTGCATCCACAACACCTGGTGTCCATGGAGCCCTATTACTAGGGTAGTTGGTGCAAGGTAGGGTGGCTAGGTATGCATCTATGATACGACCACCTTAGATCCATGCAGAGATGGTGATCATGTCATCTAGGGTTCCATAGAGATAGGGAGAGGAAGGACATGTATAAGAAGTAGTGAGGGAGGAGGAAGACATAAAAGATGAGTATAAAAGGAAGATGGGGAGAAGAAAGGATGACACCAGTTTCAGACGCACCTGAACAGAAGACACTGCTTCCAGTCTGCCAGACTAGGGAGGGTCCACATGAATAGGGAATAAGACATTATGTAGGGTGAATGAAAAGTCAATAATGGTGTCACAATGCAAATAATAGAGAAATAAAGTGTATTTATGTTAGGAACTCAAATGATACATTTAACGGGTAAAGAAAGTCTAATAAACATGAAAAATGAAATGATAACTAATTATGATAGGGTGAATCTAATTTTGGAAATAACTTATTCTTTTGAAATCATTTTTTATTTATTTATTTACTTGTATGTTACGTACTTCATAAAAAGATTTATTACCTTTCTCAATAAATTTTGATATGATATTTCTTATTTTCTTATTTTTTTCATACTCAAATTCTAAATCAGATTTTTAGTGTCAAATTAAGGTCAATCCTAATTTATATAATTAACCCAAATTAACTACTTAACTAATCCTAAAACCTCATGGAAATGGATTTTTATTGTCTTAGTATGATTTTAGCTTTCAAACTTCTCTGTGTTAATTAAATTTGTGGATAGAAACTTTATATTAATAATAATTGGAAAGAGGCCTAGAAAATGAAGGGTTAATATATTCAAGTATGTTAGAGAGGGATACTAGAGAACCACTAGCAGAGAGTTCGTTGGCCATTGAAAAATAAATCCCAATGCAAAATTCATTATTTCAAACTATCGAGCACCCTCAGAAAGGGAATTCTAACCTCCATCCAAACTCAACTATGGATGGAGTTCAAGAATGCATTAGAAGCTATGGCAGTGAGAACCAAGGTCACAGAGGGGTTAAAAATGATTATGGAATGGCTCCTGAGATGAAAATTGGTCTAAGAAAGATAATTGTAAATGTTTCTAAAGAGGGAGATAATATGAAGGGTGGGATGATGGAACTACTCACTTGGTCATTTATACGGATCAAGTTAGGTCTATTCTAGTTCTAAACATAAGAAAACATGGGAGAAAGGATCATGAGGGAATATTTGGTGAGGAGAGAGATGCCAAATGAAATTTTTGAAGGGATGTTGGGGTCACAATATGTGATATAGTCAACCTACCTAAGGCAGAACATGAAGCACTCACCTCACAATCATGATCTCATGGCTCAGGACAAAATTGACCAAAATGATAACTAGAGACTTGTTGTGGTAGTGGAATAGATCTAAACATTCGGAAAAAAATCAATATAAATCATTAAAAATCCAATTTGTTTAAATGAATGAATTTTTCCTTATTAGATCTATTTGGTCTTGTGATAAATTCCAATTAAGGTTAATGTTGATGCCCAAACCAAATTGAACATGTAGAATCCAATTTTAGACTTATTTTTTGCTTTAGGAAATGTTCAATATGTCACATAACTGATTTGACCCCTTTAAGAATTATCTTGGTTTCTTTCATAATTACTTTAAGGAAACTAGTGTATTCAATTAAAGATACATTTCCCACATAGACTAATTATGACGTGTTGAATCATAATATTACATATGTTGTCTATTTGGTGATCATACATGAACATGTCTAGCTTACTATTGATTTTTTTATGAAAAAAATATAATTATTAATTGGCTATAATGTTTGGCAATAATGATTATTTTCGTATTTTCTATCCACAAAAAGTTCTCCTTAAGACTATAATGCACATCAATATTTGTTGATGTTTCTATTTTTGACATTTCTACATATAGATAATCATGAGTCAAAGGTGAGCTAACTTCACTAGTACAGATAACACCTTTAGCGTCGATTAAGTAAGACTTTTGTCATCGGTTTTGAAGTGACACCCAAGTGGGTGACACTAAAAGTAGACTCTTTCAGTGTCAGTTACATAACCAATGACACAAAGCTGTTCCCGATTACAACCCAAAAGCACCAGCAGGCAGACTATAGGCGTCAGTTTCTAGCAAACAACTGACACAATTAACCATTTGTTGTCAGTTTTTGGTTTTTAACCGATGCCAATGTTTTTTTTCTTTTCTTATCAGCTCCCAGGCCTGCTATCCGACTAGTCAATAGGATGTAGAACCTACAATTCAGTTCTGAACTACAGGTTTACAATATCCTTTGATTTCAGCCAACAACGGGCCACAAACCTGCAAATATTAACAAGATGTACATTATATGATCATGTGATTCACACACATGTATAAGCACATTTAATTTCAAATATGATTCATCACACACATGTAGAAACATGTAGTTCCATTTCATTCCTCCATTTCATATTCACACACATTTAGCAACCTGCAGTTCCATTCATTTCATCTCTTTTCATATTCACACATAGAAACATTCATTTCCATCTTCACAAACACATGTATATAGATAAGAAAATTCAAAAAAATTCCTTCAGACATTATATATAAGTATCTTTCAAATTTGAATGTGTTATCAAAATGCTAATTACGACAATAAAGTTTATAAAATAACATGACAGTAACTAAACAAGGGGCTTGATGTACCCCTAAACATGTTCATAAGACAGGAAAGTAAATTTGTTGCTTGGACCTACTTTGTTGATGTTGTTGTATCACAGAGCTCATCATTATTAGATGAATTTGCATTGATGGTGATACAAAAATGGATGATACCAATAGTAGGAATAGAAGGGAAATTGGGTGTGCTCTCCACATCGAATGAGTCCAAATATGTGTTATCCCCTATTGAGTCCTCAAATCGGACCAGATGATTGGGCGTCTCATTGTTGATGTTGGTTATCCAAACATTGATGGTATTATGGCCAACTGAATGAAGAAAAAGCATGTCACTATGGCCCAATAGCATCTTCCTAACCCACTCACACTAACTAGATGTGGATACAAGATTTCCATCAACATCGTACTTAACCTCGATAATAGATGTTGAAGTTCCAAAATTTAGGGTCACTTCACCAGCCGTGTAGCGTCTTCCGTTTAGATAACACCAATGTTTAGGTATAGTGAGTCTTGATAATGAGCAATCATCTACAATGATGTCCAACTGTTCTTCAATAGGGAATAGTAACATTGGGGTAAAGGCCCAAGGAATTATGCCTACAACAATGTAAAATGTTAAGAAAAAGTAATATGTGTAACTACTAACAACAGACAACAAAATGGGTTATTTCATATTCATGACAGAGAAATAATTGATGATGAGGATGATGATGAGGATGATGAGGATGTTGTTGTTGTTGTTGATGATGATGATGATGATGATGATGATGATGATGATGATGATGATGATGATGATGATGATGATGATGATGATGATGATGATGATGATGATGATGATGATGATGATGATGATGATGATGATGATGATGATGATGATGATGATGATGATGATGATGATGATGATGATGATGATGATGATGATGATGATGATGATGATGATGATGATGATGATGATGATGATGATGATGATGATGATGATGATGATGATGATGATGATGATGATGATGATGATGATGATGATGATGATGATGATGATGATGATGATGATGATGATGATGATGATGATGATGATGATGATGATGATGATGATGATGATGATGATGATGATGATGAGGATGATGAGAAAGGGAACTCATCATCCTCATCATCATCCTCATGTTCATCCTCATCATTATCATCATCATCATCATCCTCATCATCATCCTCATCATCATCCTCATCATTATCCTCATCATTATCCTCATCATTATCCTCACCATTATCCTCATCATCATACTCATCATTATCATCATCATCATCATCCTCATCATCATCATCATCACATGAGGATGATGATGATGATGAATGATTGATGATGATGATGATGATGATGATGATGATGATGAGGAGGAGGAGGAGGATGAGGATTAGGATGAGGATGATGATGATAATGTATGATGATGATTATCTAGAATGATGTCCAACTATTCTTCAATAGGGAACTCATCATCATCATCATCATCATCATCATCCTCATCATCCTCATCATCCTCATCATTATCCTCATCATTATGATCATCTAGAATGATGTCCAACTATTCTTCAATAGGGAAGTCATCATCATCATCATCATCATAATTATGTGATGATGATGATGATTACTCATCCCTCATCATAATCCCTCATCATCATCATTCTTATCATCGCCATCATCACATGAGGATATTGATGATAATGATGATGAGTTGGAGGATGATGATGAGGAGGATGATGATGATAATGATGAGGACGATGAGGATGATGATGATGATGACGATGATGATTGAGGATGATGATGATGATGACGATGAGGATGATGATGATGATGATGATGATGGTGATGATGATATGATGATGATGAAGATGATCCACATCAACATTGTCATCAATATCATCATCATCAATCATCATCATCATCATCATCATCATCATCATCATCATCATCATCATCATCACCATCTTGATCATCCCCACCATCATCATCTCATCCACCATCATAATCATCATCATCATCATCATCCTCATCCTCATCCTCATCCTCATCCTCATCCTCATCCTCATCAATTAATTCAATTCATTCTTCCATTTTTTGTTTATTCATTCATTATTAAACCCTAATTCAATATTAATCAACTACACAATCTTATAGAAACTAAGTGCAAATCTAATTAATTAAGTTCATTAATGCATCATTAACCCTAATCAATAGTAATCAACTATATGGGGACATTATTAAACCTAAGTTCAAATCTAGTACTGATTAAACCACTCATCGCACTTTGGATTGAGCAGGTTGTGGTGGCGGTGCTCGGAGGTGGAGGTTGTTGGGCTGGAGGTGAAGGTGGCCGGCGCTGAAGGTGAAGCAAAGGAAGTTCATGCGGTGGTCGGTGGTGGTGACTAGAGAAGATGAAGGTGTCTAGAGGAAGGCTCCTCGCTCCGCTTGGAGTAGGTGGTGGCAGCGATGGGAGCAGGTGGTGGCGGCCGGTGACTAGACAGCATCAGCAACAGTTTCGGTGTGAGCAGCTTCAAGCTCATCGTGGTGGTGCGCGGAGGCGGCGAGCAGCTTCAAGCTTGTCATGGCAGCGCACGAAGGCAGTGAGAAGAGAAGGGGAGGCGGTAGAAAAATCTCCAGACCTAGCCAACTGGGATAAGATTGGGAACTAAACAGCAAAGGGGAAGAGTCTGGCTCACGCGGGTGATACTAAGTTAACACATCTACATCGGTTATTCCTCCAAAACTGACGATAAATAAAGGAATGAATTTTGCCTCGCAAAGGATATTTAGTTATCAGTTCTTTAACAAAAAGTGACAACAATTGAGGGAATAAAAACTTTCGTGGGGCTTGGCGCAGAACATGTGTCGTCGGATTTTACACAACCGACGCCAAATTTAAAATTTTTGGAGGTAATTTTTTTGCTGAAAAAATGTGTTTCACAGGTGATTTTGGACGTCAGTTTTGTTTATTAAAAATCGACGTTTAACAAAAGTGATACTCGTGTCTTTTGTAAATCAGCCAGTCTTCGCATATAGGTGTTAGTTGTCTTTATAAGCCGACGTCTTAGACTATGGGTGTCATTTTTTGTGAACCAACCGATGACATCAAATGTGACATTATACGTCATATGTACTAGTGCCTATTATGTATTTATCTCTTCCTTCCATCATTTAATCCTCAGTTTTTATTTTACCATCCTCTTTCTAGTTTCAAGAAAAATCTACAGAACCAAGTCTAAGTGAGAATCTCGTATGGTGTAAAAATCATAGAAATGGTCCCTAAATTTAACATTATCCTCATTACTTACACTTAAGTCTCAATTTAAGTCCCTAAAAAATATACTTACACTTTACTAAACAACCATAAGGTAGTGGAGAATTATGGTCGATACCTAGAGTTGGGTTCATTACAACACTCCACACCTTAAAGAGAATTTTTACCCCAAAATCCAAGCAACCAAAACCTAGCGTATTTGTTCACTCATTTACCAAGATGTATATATGTTAGTCTAAGCATCATCTTTTTTGGGAAACATTGCTTCATTATGGACTCATGCATGAAGCATGTCATAAGAAAATTACATCAAGAGTTTTTAAGTAGATTTGATACAAATGTAAACCCTAAGGATGGTTTTCATACATAGAAAAGAAGTTAGAGCTTTGTCTATCAATGTGGCTAAGTTATCAGATTATGTATTCTCTTGTCTTGGACATTTTTTGAACTACACTTTCCATTGTAGACCCTATGAGTTACTGGATCGATTGCAATCACGTATTTACCCTTGGGTATTTTTGATCATTCTTTGTAGTAAATGATATAGCAAACTCACTATCTAATTGCACAAGAGTCTTAGTATAGGAAAATGTACTTAGTTTGCTAAGTGCAAGATGGATCATGAAAACTTTAGCCTCAAGAATGGATGATGTAAAAATGGTTTGTGACCATCCACAAATCCAACAGTCGTCAAATTGACGTTCCAGAACTGTAATAAAATATGTGTATTTGTAATAGAGGGATCAAAATGGATCATAACCCAGTCATCCTATGGATCTTTACTTACTTTAAGTGTTTAACCTAGTTTCTAGAGTAAAATTATATATTATCTTGTTTAACATGTTAACACATTATTTAAGATTATATTAGAAGCTTGTCTTAGTTATGTTTAATGCCTTGGTGAACACAATCAAATTATTGTAGTTATTCAAATAACATTGAGAATGGTCAACTTCGCAATGTTTACCAATTGACCCTATCTTGGAGGTAGTTGCATTCATTTGAAATAAATTGTGGAGGTTACATAAGAGTCAGTTAATGCATTCATTATTAGGTTGTGGCACCCCTGATATTGAATTATAATCCTAGAGACCACCTTTTATAACACTCCACCTCTTAAGAAGGATTAATCTATCACCAAACTAGATACTTCAAAATGTAGCAAGGGGAAGATTAACTAAATGATATCTAAAGCCAAAACATTATCTTACTCTTTGCTCAATGCTTCAATCTAAGGTTTCATGGTTGACATAACTAGTTAGGGGGGTTATCTTCTATTGGTTTCTCACTACTCAAACTTTTTGTGGTGTGACTCAATCTATGAAACCATAAGTACAATTTCAAATAATTTTCTTTTTTTCTACATATATTATAAAAATGAAAATAAGTTTCATGAGTATTTTTATGATGTAAATCCAAAAATGGCACAAAACCAATGTGAGTCAAGCCACTCTCTTAAAAACTTCACTAGGATTTTCAACATCACACTCTTCCACCAAGAGGATTTACATCTCCTATCTGAAAGGATACATCAAACATCTATAACTTATACTTTAAGATAGAGGTAATGGGTTTTAAGTTCCATGATATCAACTTCTAGTATATCATTATAGGTTACCTTAACCATTACATACCACTTCATCCTATTCATAAAGTTTCCTTGTAGAGAATACAATCATTATCATGGGACAACTAGTAGTCATGAATTTACCCAACCATCATTGCAAGACATTAGGATTTTCCATTAAAAACAAGAGTTAGGTTTTGAACACTAATATTGTCATCTCGTACATAGGGAAATTTATTGTAACACCCCACCTTTGAATATGTAATTTAATTGAATGGAAGAATTTATCTTGTAGGGATATGTCACACTAAGATAATCGTTGAAAATAAATAAATAGATCACCATTAAGATTCACACATTGTTCTTGGAATAGGAAAACTATAGCTGACTTCTTTATCAAGTCTAATATTCTAACATTTCAAAAAATGGAAAATTAATCATGAACGGAAACATTCTAGATAATAGGATAGCCTAATGTATATGGAACCCCACCAGTTGGAACTTGAAGGTCTTCTAGTTTTTGTCCTTGCTTCTCTTTAGTCCTTATTTTCTCCAACTCATGGGGACATCACGTCCCCAACCATGCAGAGGAGAAAAACAACACATCAATAAATGTGGCACTTTATAACAAAATCAAAATAAATATACTTGACATGTAAGAAACGTTGACATGAACTAACTATAAGAATTCTTGAATTATTAATAACATGAAGAATTGAGTAGTAAATATATCCATCCCTCTACGATTCCAACTGAAGAGCACATGATTGATAGTAAATCCCTTGATGCTAGGAAAGCCCTTGATGACCTCTTGAGGTCCATGATTCGAGAGAATATAGAAACTGATTCTATTACCATTATCTTAATCATTAACATTAACATGATCGTTGAACTTTAACATGATGGGATTTCTCCCCTTAAAACTTGAACCTTAAATTCATGAAACATTAGTCATAATATCAAAAATTAAAAATTATAACCATAGGACATACCAATAATCAAGAAATCAATATAATGAACATGATTAAAGGATTGAACTTGAAATCATAATATCTACTTTATACTTAGCATTCAATCAACCATAAGTACTTGTGCTCAGTAGCATGACTCATTTACCTTAGAGAAAAGAAGATACTAAGTTGGTTTCTCTAATCTTGATCAAATCCTAAGTCAAACCTTCCCTTTTACTGATTAGGCTCTAAGTACATGTACATAATTATTGAACACCATTAATCAATACCTTATATTGATCCCATATTGTACTTGGCTTGACTAAAACTAGGGTTAGGGTTAATACTTGAATTTTTTCAATTTGGAAGACTTGGTTTTGATATTACTAAATTAATGATCATATTACTCAAGAATAGGGTTTTAGGGTTCCCCATGAAAATAGCAGATTATATAGGTGAAACATGGTTTGAAAACCCTAAAATCGGATTATGTGTCAAAAATCCTTTGCAATGAGTACTTATTCATAATTTTTCTAAGGGTGTCCTTGAGGTGGAGAGCCTGTGAGGTGTCCAAGGAAAGTAGCACTAGCGAGGACCAACGGTGTCCCTACAAGTTGTGACGACTGGGAAAAGAACTAGGGAAAACTAACGATTCAAAAACAAAGCAAAAGGGTTGAGGATGCTTACTGCAGTTGTAATTAGGTTGGTGTGGTCAGAGATGTGAGTATTGGGCCATCGTGCTACAAAGGAAGGAGTTGTAGGTCCCATATCTAGAGGGCATTAGAGGTCCAATTGGTAGAAGAGGATGAATGGGTGTCGGTCGAGGATGGAGGAAGTCCCTTTAAATGGGCATGGGAAAGCTCATGGTGATCTCTATGATTGAATGGCAAGAAAGGGAAAGAAGCCCTAATTGGGCATTTTTTCAATAGTCCATGAGGTAGGGTGTGTTAGGGATTAACTAAAATAAATGATAAAGATGATTATAGAGGAGGAAAAATTATTATGAAATGGTGTAGTAGTGAGGGAGAGAGAGATCGAGGAAAGAATCATGTGAAGCCCATTCCTGACATCAAAATGGTCAGGGGAACGAGACCACTTGATGACCAGTGGATCGGGTTCTAATTAGTTAAAGACATTGGATGGAACGTGAAAGGGAAAAATAAAAGGATGTAATGCTTGACTAGAGAAAAATGCGGGACTATAGGGAAAACCAATGCATTGAATTTATTTGACATTAAATCCTTAATCAAACCATATACAAACTTGTTTAATTCATTTAGAGTGTCATACAAAGCCATAATGCCACCAAATTTGGACCACATTACCAATAAGGATTCTAGATCCTTCCTATACCCTTAGATTTCCTTTTGTACCATATTATGTCCATCAATTCATTAAAAGTTACTTATCTTGAATTATATACATAAAGCGTGAAATAATGTGTAATATCTTCATAAATATTTTCTTTAACTCCAAAATGAGATGATTAATGAATACAATTTTAAGACTTAAGTTATATAACTCTTTATGACTTTATGGAAATGCTATCTTACAATAAAGATAAAAAGGGATTAATGTTATTTTTTCTTATGAATAAAAAGAGAGAATCATTTATTATTTCTCAAACTGAGTAATTTATCTCATATTTTTGAATTCCATGCCTTCTATTTTTTTTCTATTTCTTTAAATAATCATAAATGGTAGTATAAAGAAAAATAAAAAGGAAAATAATTATTCAACATTCTAAGTTAATGGCAACTCATTATGGCATATGTATATATTTTAAATTTCTTTTTGTTTTTCCCACTTTATTTCTCTATAAGGAGTATATATTCATGGTCTTTTTACATTGAACCCCTCAACTAGTGATATTTAGGAAAACAATTATTCAACATTCTAAGTTAATGGCAACTCATTATGGCATATGTATATATTTTAAAATTTCTTTTTGTTTTTCCCACTTTATTTCTCTATAAGGAGTATATATTCATGGTCTTTTTACATTGAACCCCTCAACTATTAATATTTAGGAAAACCCCATTCTAAGGTTTAAATTAGCTTTGAAAATGGGATGTGACAATTCTACTCACCTTAAGATAAATGTCTTCCTCAAAATTCTAAGATACTACCCACCTTAGGGTTATTCTCACTTCTTCGTTCAATAATAGTTAGCATACTAAAATTTGCATGGAGAGAAATATATTTTTGAAAAGGTTCATGTGGACATAAATTAACTATTACATCATTCCTCATCTTCTTTTTCTACTTACATGGTGAAAATTCTAACTTGTCTCTTAGGAGGTGGATTCTAGTTCCTATCTTGATCTTGGGGTGGATTCTAATTTGGAACCTTCTTCATCTTTGGGAAATTTGACCAAAGGTGTCCAGTTTCTCCATAATAGTATCATGCTCCTATACCATATCTGCATGGGCATGCATGGTTTTTCTTGCATGTGGGACATTGGGGCTTCTCAACTTCTATAGTAGGCTAAGGTGCCTTCCGCTTATGGTTTTTGGGAGGTTGATGTTGATATTGATTATTCTTTTGAGGAACTTCCTTCTTATAGGACCTTCCAATATAATCTTCTAGCTCTAGGGATGCATCTAGGGAAGCCTGGAGGGTCATGTGGCCTCTTCTTGATAAGGCAAAGCTTAGGTCAGGCTTGAGTTCTCAGATAAACTTATTTTTTCTATGTTGTTCATCATAATCATAGTCATAATTATGTAGGGACATGAACGTCATGGCATATTGGGTCACAGTCATGTCACCGACCTGAGCTAGATTGGCAAACTCTAGCTCCCTCTTCTCTATTAGGGCTTCAGACACATAGTAATATTGGAAGGCTTCAAAAAATCATTCCCATGTGAGTGGAGGTACACCGACTTCCCTTGAGTTGAGGAAGTTCTCCCACCATGTACGTGTTATGCCCATCACCACCTGAGCGAGATTACTCAAAACAAAAGACATAATCAACAATTAAACATCCTCGTTACTATAAAAGTAGGTAAATGAAAATGGATATCATATAATCATCATGTGTAGAAACATATTACATCAAGATCCTTCGATTTGTACCATATCACATACCATAATAGGTATTTACATCTGTCCAGTGGCCGAATCCACACTTGTATGCAAAAGATTTGTTCACATATATAAGTTATATATACAACCATAGGCATACAGCCAAAAAGCACATAACATTATACATATCATATAATAACACATCCCTTCCCAGACCTGAGAGTATAGGGACGACACTAGGACTCTACTACACAACACTAGAAGCTATCTGACCTTTTGTGTCTGTTGATCTCTGAGCTACTCTTGCTCAACAACACGATCTCTACCTTGACGCTGAAGACCACCTAAAACGATGTGGCAACCCAAGAGGTGAGACCAATGCCCCAGCGAGAGATATAACTCTCAACCAATGATTAAAGTTACCACATATATCATTATTAAACAGGATGAACAAATTCAGCTAAAAGAATAATTTAAACTAATTACATAGGTTAAGTAGGTTGAACAACTATAATAGATAATCTTAGCAATATGGTAAGAAGGAATATAAAGAACATGTATAATAGTTAGCTTCTCTTACAACATTAATAACAATTGAGAATTATAAGAAACATGTCAAGGGTAAACATAAAATGTGAATCATGATTAACCCTAAGAAAATATAGTACACAAATGTATTACATCTTTTATTTAGCCATGGTGAGATTGATTTGTACCATCCAAAATCCAACTAACCACCGCTTCGTCGCAATCAGTTCCATTCAAGATCTAGGAAGACCCAGAATCCTAATATCATCTCTGTTGGGTTTTATGGGAATCAGAGAAGGCAGCGGAAACAAAAATTTTCTCCCCCAAACCCAGAACAAGGAAACACGTCAACGTATATACAATAGGAAAGGATGGTTTGTGGAATCATACCTTGTCCCGAGGCTTGCTCGGTGACAATACCTTGCGCCTTGCACAGTCTTCACCTCCTGTCTTGGATGGTGTCTGTGCAGCTCCTGGTCGCACCGGGACTGACGGGATTGAAGGTTGTCCTCCTAGCGGAAGAAACCTCCCGCCTCTGAATTAGTCCACACGGACCACCTGGAACTCCAATCTCCTTGTCCCACAAGGAATTGGAAGGAGTCGCACCCTCTTGTTAGTGTACTAGTCGCCAACATACTCTCCTGCTACCAGTCACAACTGCAGTTGTCTTTCTCTTGTTGTGCCTCCCTTATTGGGTAGCACTTGCTTGGGCTCTCTCGGTTACCAAAACCAGAGAGAATGACAACTTTGCAGAGCAACTGGTTTGCACTGAGTTGTACTTTGAGAATCCCCCAATACCCCTATATATATAGGAGGGTCATCGGATAGGGTTCTCCATCCCGGGCAATGTGGGACTAAAAGCAAGAGTAGAAGGGTTCGATATTTTCCACAAAACAATCAACTCGCAACCTGAACCGATCGTTTCACAACTGAAACAGTCGGTTGGGGACCTGAACCGGTCGGTTGACACCTCAACCGATCGGTTGGGACCCATGAGCCGATCGGTTCAATTCTGAATCGGTCGGTTCATGGTCCTGACCAGTTCCTGATTGACTTTCCTTCTTTTTTTTCTAATTGGTATCGAATACCAATCCTATTTCCCAATCAAATTGGGCAAGTGAAACGAGAGGAAAATTCTCCCCAATCCTACTTTCCCAACTTGCTCGGTTGTACCAGTTGAATCGATCGTTTCAACACTTGAAGTAATCGTTTCACCCTGTCCATGAGCCGATCGACTCAACACTTGAGCCGACCGGTTCACCAAGCTCAGCCGATCGGTTCATCACATGAGACGATCGATTGGGAGTGCAGATTGTGCAGAATCTGTCAATTGCGATTTCAATCAATCTCACACTCTAATCAATCTGTCCAACACCTTGAACACTATGATTTTGAGCTATTAATCAATTGAGTGTTTAATTGAACTACTAAACTCCTTTAGTAATCAATCTAAACATTGTTTGTGGACAAAACTCCTCTTCCAGGTTAAATGCTATGTGTGTGACCCTGCAGGTCCTTTTTCACGTTGGCAGTGAAAGTTCATAACACTTATGACTTCACAAGCAAAGAGCGGTGCCTAGTCACACATCAGTGCTACCCAAGTGAAATAGAATGTTGGAGAACAACTTTCAATCCTACAATCCGTGAATGGTGTTACAGCGAATGTATAATTCCTTTATCACTGATATCCCGAATGAACTCGAGGCATGGAACAGTCATCCTGTCAACGTTCGTTCACTTTCTTGATCTCAGAGTAGGTTGGAAGAGATATGTATGACATCCATATCACATACTAATTCACACATGTGTGTGCACGCCTATTTCAATCCTACTCATTAAGTGGCCTTGGATATCAAACTCCCTCAGAAGGGACAAATCCCATATCTATCACTCACCCCTCAAAAGCCCGATGTGTCAAAGCCACCCAATCATCACCTTTATAACAACCCATGTTTCAGGACTGCGTTTGATGATGTCAAAATTTGCCCAATGACATGTGTTGAGTGTAGTGATTTCAGGTCAAAGAATCACACTCACCACCATTACTGTGCGTACTGACTGTGACTACCATGTCATGGTTCCATGTGTCAAACTCACAGTGGGTCTGTCCAGTACACTTGTTCTCTAACAAGTACCTATGTGTTTGGTTTGATATCTCTATAGCATGACTAATGAGATTCTGTCATCAACCAACACCACAATCTAGTCTTGTGTGTCATTGCTGTCTATCTGCCTTCCACAATGACATCCGACTAGGGACATAACAAGAATGTACAAACTCTTAGCATATGTATGATCTCATCGTTCAGGTCCTGAACCTAAAGGCATACGTCATTGAGTACTTTCATTCTCTAGACATTCAATCTGTTCTATCACTATCTCATATGACTGAACCAGAAAGAATTGGAAGCTTGGCTTTGATGTTTATCAAATCAATCTTAATGTATCCCACCAATCATCCCATGATTGGCTCTTAGGGCATACATACCAACAGACTCCCACTTGCACTGCGAGCCAATCACCCTTCAATCATATTCATAGTGATCTTCAAACATGTCCCACATGTTACTGTGCTCTAGTGCGAACATAGTGAGTTATGACAACACCTTGCCAAAGTCAGTATAAATTGCATGTCTCACATATCTTCATTGTACGTCATACGTATGAGATGGAGTTGTTGTAATATGCGATCTAGTATTCCTTTGCTAACCTTTAGCCACATTGCATGATCAAGGATTCCATACTTGTCATCAATGAGTGGAATATCTATAAGTTCATCTCATGAACTTCCAGGCCCATATAGTATCCACTGTTGTTCTCTAACGCATAGATACTTGGCATTTCCTTTTAAATGGTTTTATTGGAACACTTCCAATTATCAACAAACTTTCACTTTTATATATTCTATATATATTTTGCGATTAATTTTCTATCCTTTTCGGAAGTTCACATCAATGTAACTCTTTACATCGAACTCTTCCTTATCTCCATAGAACTAGTACTTCTCATGTACTTATCAAGTTCTTATGGTTTCCAGTAACCCTTACTGGAAGTAGACAGACATCCACTCGTCATGTCCCACATACGAGTTATCAGGATGAGCACATCATATTGCGATGTCCTACATATAAGATGATGAATGCATTTTTTTCTTGCCATGTCGATACATGCAAGATAATGGGATGATTTCATACATGATAGATCCATATCTATTCTTAGTGTTCCCATTCTTCATAAGAATTGGACACTTGGCCTTGGGATACTAACTCCATGTAACATGGACAAGTTTTCTCCCACTGAATCTGTGCATACTGAACCCTTCAATACAGATTGCTAATGTATGCTTTCTCTTTTCAGGTCAAGAGTTTTTTTAGAACTATTTCTATAGATCTCTATTCCTATCTCATAGGAAACAACTCTATCTTACTTAAAGATAATTTCCACTTTTGGATTTCCATTCTAGAACATTTCCATTTCACATCAATATGTGGAATGTGAACAGGCTCCCACTAAATCACAGATCCCTCCTTTATCTTTGACATATCAGTCAAACCCTTTGACTATATCATCAAAGTAAAGATCCAATTCTGAGTTTCTTGTACTCAATAAATCACATTGATTAGTCCATTATAACTTATAGACTTCATTTGCATTAGTGGATTCATAAACCTTATAGGTTGTGTCATGTACACATCCTTGTTTTATTCCTCATAGGAATGCGGTTTTAGTATCCATATGCCAAATGTCTTAGTCATTAAGTTGCAATCAACAAGCATCATCCTTCTCAAAATGTTATCCATGTGTCTTAACACTTAAGACTCATTTGCACTTATGGATTTCATCCAATGAGTGCTACCATTAAGGTCATACCTTATGGTTCACATGGATGTCATTTAGGATGTAATGGTCATAAACCATAACTCAAAATTTGGTTCCTCATATTCATCTAGATAGTTGACTCATCATATGAACAGCTCATCACATAGATAATTGAGGTGTATCCATCAAGGGTATAAGAACTCACAACTCCTTGGGATTCTTAATGTCCTTTATTAGTGTGGGGTATTCTTTTATTAAGAAGAATTCAGTTATTTGATAATCATGCTTTAACTCCTTAGAGTATGATTCCTTCTTGATTTAGACATCACCATACCTTAATCATGAGTTCACTATGATACACTATCATAATCACTCAAAAGGATCTCAGACATTTGGTCCAAGTATTTCATTCATTGATCTCATCAAGAATTAACACTTTACCAAATTTGCACTTCATTTATGATAATCTTGAACACTTCAAGATATTCATATTGGTATTTCTCTAAATACCATTTGAAGTATTAGCATTTGTTCCAATAGGTATGTAAATACATCACATGTATCATACCTAATAGGATAATCATTCTCCCACTACCATTAGTGAAGATTGATTAATCATGTCCAAGATATTCATGTCTCTTACTGGTTCTCTAACCAAAAGAGTCTAGATTTATCCATCATATGGAAACTAGATATGAATTTCTCATGATTTATGCTAATTTGATTGTTTGAGTTATCTATAACTTTTAGGTATCATTTTATCTTATGCATATCAAATACCACAAGATAAACAAGGCATTTCCACAAAGATCATATCTTTAAAAGATTGAAACATAAACTTTATTGATTGCCATCATTGTCATACAATATGCAAAAATAAAGTGTTTCTATCTATTGGAAAATATGAAATATCAGTTCACAACTGTATTACATGCCTTTTAGGATGAAAATAAACTAAAGTACTCCTATATATGGAGGCAACACTTGCCCCATTTATTGAGTGCTTTACACTTTACATCTTGGTATCATATACCTCAAAAAGTGTTACAAGTTTACTTTCATGACACCTTTAAGTAGAGACGTATGTCGCCTCCTTCTTCTTTTGTTCTTCTAGATAGAGAGGACAATTCCTTTTCCAATGTCCTAGCTTTTGACAATGGTGGCAATTTCCTTTCTTGGTCACGCCTCCCTTGGCCTTGAGAGCTGAAGACGACTTGGGCTCCTGGCTAGCATCAGAACCTTTCTTAGCTTTGCCCTTGCCCTTGCGCTTGGACTTGCCTTTTACGTCACACAAACTACACAAAAAATGCCCACCATTGCAGAGAACCTTATGTATCTCAACATTTTCACATTGGATATCTACACATGTACCTTCAATTCAACCAGATGTAAGATGAGGCCTTGGGAAATAGTATACCATCTAGAGAGGATCAAAAGATCAGGTCACAGTGATAGGAGTGACAATAGAAGAATCCTTAGCAAAAGGAGTAGGGAATAGGAAGCTCCTTCTATTGAAGAAAAATAAGGGGTGAAATCCTTTTTCAATAATTCTCCAGCCACAAACACCTCCCCCTTCACTCATGAGCCAGAAACTAAAGAGGTTAGACAAGGCCCCATGCATCTACCCCTTCCTTTCAAAATGGAGGGATTGGACATGAGGGAAATGTTAAGGATTTCCTATAGAGATGTTCATGTCTTTGCATATGTCCTTGATTACAACCTTCCTACAACATATATTGTATACAACAAGGGATGAGTTATGACACAAGAACACTTCAGGAGGATATTCTGTAAGAAGGTAAGGGTGTACAAGAGATTGTTCAAAATCATATGTTTGACTATGTTGGAAGAATTGATAGACCCCAAGAAGGTTTACCCAAGCTTTAATGGAACCCACACCCTATTTGATTGAATTTTCCATAAGAAATGTGATTTTCCACCATTCCTTAAACTCTAGGAATAAGTTAATAGGAAATAAAATCAATTTCTAATGTTCTCATATAGAATGAAGGATCATTGGCTTCTGACTGTGGAGCATCTAAAATAATATTCAAATGGTAATCTACAATTTATGTGTGCAAGAGATGAAGTGAAACACTATGATCTTCCATGATGTCAAGGTACACGAGATCCAATTTATCCCCAAAAGGCTTGAGAAAGCTATAAGGAAGGTGGGGTACAAGGATATAAATAATTAGAAAAACTTTGTGATCAACATAAAAGTTCCCTAAGCCTATATCAAGGGATTTTGCTTTTATTGTGATAAGAATGATGAATGTAGTATACAAAGGGAGTCCATTGATGATTTCTATCTAGAAAAATTACATGGACTACATGCTTTATGCTATGGAGGTCATCTACCACATACATTTCTTCCATGAACCAGTGATGCATCTAGATGATGTGCAATTTAGGATTTACATAGACACACCCCTTCTTGAAAAGTGTCCATGGAGAATTGTGAGTAAGGAACTATGAGTTGATCCTAAAAAGAAATAAAGGGCCATGGAGAGGATGAAGGGATGCAATACAATAGGGAAGCAAACTTAGCAAAATCTATAACCCAAAGATATAATAACAACAATAGATCAACATATACTAAAAGAGAACAAACAATAGATAAAAGAAAACATATACACATGCCCATGTAGCAAAACATACTGAATAGCCAGTTATCATGAATATAGAGATAGAAGATCCTCCAAGTATAGACCAACCAGAGGACGGGATGTTGAATGATGAAGTCATCCCAAACCTACATGAGGATATTGTCTTTCGAGACATTAAAGAAATAGTGCCTGAGGGGCCAGTTGGGACTGTCAAGGCCACTTTCCCTAACTTTGATAGGAAGGCATGTGAAAGTCTATCACAAGATGACTTGGACTTGCTCATGGACAAACTCAAAGAAGATGATAACTTCAAAGAATTAGTTATTGAAAGGGATGGAATCTACATCTTAATAGATGACATACAAGATACACTAAAGGTTGAGGAGTACATGGCAGTCAGTGTAAGACAACTTACCAATCTATGTAGGGTATGGTGCACCAAACATGGACATGGAAGATTACCTACTATAGGAGGACATCCTTCATAGAAAGAGATCAATAGAGAAGGAGATATTAAAACAACACCTACAAACCACTCTCCTGGGCTTCATCTTCCTTCCACTCCTGTACAACTACCACTGGTCACTCTTTGTGATCAACATCAAGGCAAAAACAATGGTCTTTTGCTTGTGGACTGACAAAGTACAAAAACATGACAAAGCCACAGAGTGTCACCAAATAAAAAATACAAACTATGTGTAGAAGAGATCATCAAGCCCATTCAATTCCATAGTAGGGGATATCACTATGTCTGAGAAAATATTTTAAGAAGCCACAATTCTTGCTTAGAAGTTTTCAAGTTCTTAATATTCAAATGACTGTGGTTTTCTCTACCTCATCTAGATGAAATACCTAGCATTGAGGGGGTTAGGGTTGAAAGTTTGCAACATGAAAGATATCATCCTCTTTGTGGGTTATATGTTTCTCAGCTACAATGGTCCCGTTGGGAAAACAAGGGACTCCAAGAAAACTAGTAAACCTCACATGTTTACATTCAAACTCATTATGTGACACTCAAGGATATAGTATATGACAAGCTTGGGGGTTTAAATAGGAAAGGGAGTTATTATCCATTCCATGTATCTTATATCTATTTTTTCTCTATTGATTGTGTTGTTGCTCTATCAACTGCACAACTGCCTTATGATTGTATATATATACATTTTCTCTCTTTAATTTTGAGCATTTTGAACCTTTTATTCTATACTTGTTAATATTACCACTTCTTGATTAGTAGGAGTTTTTGCTGAAATGAAGGATAAAACTATGATATAGGCAATTTTGAATCCAAATTTTGTGAATATCATCTTCGGTCTCAAAATTAGACCTTTTCTATTCATGCATGTTGCTTCGTTGTGTAATCACAATGACTAGTGATGAACCTAGGTGACAAATTATATTTTGGTTAAGGTAATATCTTGGGATTTCATTCCTAGTGAATTTGCCCATGCAGTAAAAGTCACATCACCCTTCACAGACAAATTTACCTCCATGGAACCATTCCAAAATCATCTAAAACCTTTGTTTGACTTTGGTACTTGCTAACATATCTTCTAGTGACCTCATAAACTCTAGTATCATATGATAATGGGAAGAGGGTTGACCACCGTATTTGACAATCTCGATGGTCTAAAATGATGCATCATTCATAGCAAGGACCTCATGTTCCCTTTTCTAATGGTTAGCAAACTCTCAGTTGGTAATTCTTTGGTTTCTTTATTTCATTCTAAGTTACTCCTAGCTTTAGAATATTATCATGATGTTGTGGGTTTGATCCTACTTTCCTCTACTTTTTGATCTTTCATCATGATACCAACATCATTGATTTGTTTAATCACATTTGTTGTTGGATTTGTTTTTCTTCTACTTATAGTGCTTCTTAAATGGGTAGTAGTGCACAAGAATTTATTGTCACCCTAGTCACCTTGTAGTCCATCTCTTGGGCTTGTCTTGATTGCGAGAGGATCAATACCTCATTTATATCATCTCTAGGTGATGTGATTACTTGATTTGAAGGTTTGATACGTGGTTGCAATCTTCAATTTTCTTGTTTTCCAATTCTTCATGAATTGCATAAGAAACCAGCTGAGTGAGTTTTTCTTTCTTTGTGCACGATTGGATACTAAGCTCTTTTTTCTTAGGTTATTTGGTTGATCTATGCAAGATGAATCATTTCAACTTTATGATGTTACCATAATATTTGATTTCATGATGCAAGCACATACATTTCTCTTGATGTTGCTTTTATTTAATAAAATCCATAATATTCTTTGTGTTCCAAAAATATATAAAAATATGTTTTGAAATCATATAAAATGTCAGAAAATTTATTTAATCTAGTTTTCAAGATATAAATCATCTTGCTCAAAAATTTTATTTTTAGGATTTAAGTATATATTAGAACGTAACTTTGATATTTGTATAAAATTTAAATAGGTGTTCTAAATCCTGATCTTGGAATATAGTGTTGACTTTGGATATGTTGTGAATAAGTACAAGGTATGTGCATATTTTCTATTCCTTATGGGCATGGTAATGACTAAAATCTTAGATTGCACATATTCGGTCTATCTTTTGAAAATGAATCTCCTTTTCTTATCTTTTGCAATCTTTTAGAAGTATCTTAAATTCTCAAACTTTTTTCTCTATGGTTATAGAAATTTTTAGAATCATTATTTGTGACTCCTCTGGCCCCACATGTTAAGACTCAAATGATCTCATAATTTCCATGAGTATTAATTGGACTGATCTTATGATCTTCCCTACTTGATTATGGATATGTGATTTTGAATGGTCATAACCAGAAGTTGATACTCCATAGACATCATGAATATTCCCCTTCCCAACATTTGTTTTTGTTACCTTACCAGGTAATGGGTTTTATTCCCCTTCCACATGTGATATATCTAGGCACTAGGTTTTATTCCTCTTCTAGACATTGAGGTATTATTCCTATTTTCAGGCACTAAGGTTATAATGCTCAAATGATGCAATAACTTTTTTTGGAACTAAGGTCTTATTCATCCTTCCCTTGGTATGGAATATATGGGTTTCTACTCTTCTTTTTCTATTATACGATCTTTATTACAATCAACATGCATTATTGTTGTTGAAATACTATTAAAGCTATTTTCTAAAAGAAAGTTTTTTAAGTGATGATGTCTCTTGATACATAAAGTGCCTCATCTGTTGACTTGGATAATTTCTTTAATGAACTTCCTGTTGAACTGCCTATATTTGCTAAATCACCAATTATTTAGGAACTTTCTACTTGCTTTACCTTTTTCTATTGTATGCCGAAAATTTTGTATTTTGCTCATATTCAGTTTACACTAACACATTCTTTCTTTCTTACTTCCTTTGGTAAGTTATTCCCGACCCACCTAGACATAGGTGCGTTAGAGGAAGATAAATCAGGTGGGATATGTACCATAAAGTAGGACTTTAATGACAACTTGTGATGGTTAGGTTCCCCTTTGCAACTAGCCTTTCTATATAAGTTAATTATGAATCTTCTCATGTGCATCATGCCACCCTTAGTGGATGAGGAACAATGTAAATAAATTTCTTTTTTAAATATTGTAATGATTAACGTTTTTCCACCACTAGATATCCATGTCGCCTGTATATCATCCTTTTGAGAATTGAAATAGAACCAATCTATCACACGTTTTTGTGTGTTTGGAATAGATGGTTTTATACCTCAAATACGTTAGGAGTGAACCCTACCTTGGATCCCATTCCTTATAATATGGCATCACAACATTTGTAGTGACTAGATTTGAATATTTCAAATTATCTTCATTTGTTCCTATACATTTGCCTAATGCTGGTAGTTAGATAACATGTAGAAGTTTTTGAGGGTATTTACAAATGTGTCATGATATACTAATGTGGGTTTCAATCCCTACTTAACCTAGTATCTTTTATTTCCTACATAATTTTTGTGGTTTTAATTCAACCTACATTATCCCTAAGTATCCCTACCCTTTCTTTAGTGGCTATAAATGTCATACCCCAATTTTCAAAGCTAATTTAAAACTTAGGATGAGGTTTTCCTAAATATCAGTAGTTGCGGTGTTTAATGTAAAAATACCATGAATATATACTCCTTATAGAAAAATATAGTGGGAAAAACAAAGAGAAAATTTAAAATATATAGATATGACTTAATGATTTGCCATTAAATTAAGATGTTGAATAGATGTTTTCCTTTTTAATTTTCTCTCAACTTCCATTTATAATGATTAAAGGAAATATAAGAAAAAATAGAAGATATGCAATTCAAAGATATGAGATAAATTACTCACTTTGACAAACAATAAAGGATTCTCTCTTTTTATGCACAAGAAGAAATATCATTAATAGCTTTTTATCTTTCCTTCAAGAAAGTATTTCCATAAAGGCATAAAGTCATATAAAACTTACATCTTGAAAGTTTATTCATTAATCATCTTGTTTTGGAGTCAAAAGGAATAATTATGAAAAGATATTGCACATTACTTGACCCTTTATGTACATAATTCAAGATAAGTAAATATCAATGAATTGATGGCCATAATATGGTCAAAACAAAAATATAAGGGGATAGAAAGGATCTCGACTTCTTATTGAACACGTGGTCCAAATTTTTTGGCATTATGACTTTTATTTGACCCTCTAAATGAATAAAAAATGTTTGTATATAGTCTGATTAAGGATTAAATGTCAAATACATTTAATGCACCGATTTTCTCAATCGTACCACATTTTTTACCTATCACGCTCTACATCCTTTTATTTTTCCCTCTCACACACCATACATTGTATGTTAACTAATCAGGCACTGATCTAATGGTCATCAGATAATCTCCTTCCCTCAACCATTTCACTGTCAGATTAGGCTTCACATGCTTCTTTCCTCAATCTCTCTCTCCCTCATTACTCCATTGTTTCACAAGATTTTTCCTTCTCTATGTTTATCTCTCTGAACCATTTTGGTAAATACCTAACATGCCCCCCTCATGCACTATTGACAAAACACCCAATTAGGGTTGTTTTCCCTTTCATCATTCAATCGTAGAGATCACCACAAGCTCTCCCATGCCCATTTAAAGGGACCTCCTCCATCCTCAACTCACACCCATTCCTACTCTACCAATTGGACCTCTAGTTCCCTCTAGCTCTAGGACCTCCTCCTCCTCCCTCTCTAGCAACGAAGGCCCAATACTCATAGCTCCTATCACCCCATCCTAATTACAATTGTGGTAAGAATCCTCGACATTTTTGTTTCTTTTTTTTTGGATCATTGATTTGCCATAGTTTCTCCCTAGTCATCGTGCCATGTAGAGTTGATGTTGGTCCTCAGCGATGATAGTCACCTTGGTAACCTCAGGGGCTTTCCAACTATAGAATTTGTACCTTCAACTTCATCTTGCCTCAAGGAATGTTCTCCGGTCTTCAGTTGGTCGTGTACTGGCCTTTTTCCTTGTCAACCTTCCCCTTTGTTCTTTCTTTCTCTAGACAGATTATGGCTACCTGACCTTTATTTCCCCACATATTGGTTTCCCTCAATGTCGCCTTAGTCTGGCATAGACGTGCCTCTTGTTTTATTGTTGCCTTCGTGGTTTTTTGTGGATTCCATTTCCTTGTGGTGTTGTGCTCCACCATGGCCAGCCACTTCTCTGTCTCTTCTGCTCCTTCGTGTCAGAGATTAGACTCATTATGTTTGTCTTTTCCTTGCAAACATGATTGAAATGTTTCTTTTTTCTAAGGAATGGCAACCAGGGCCTTAGATCGAGGCCATGGAGTTCATGGGGGGAGGAACAAATTAGGTAAGTAAATGACCATGGTACCCCTGCAAGTATAATGTATGGTTCTCCTCTCATCTTCTTTGACCGCCAATATGATGTGGTGAGTCTCCCAGCTTTGTTGGCCATCCATGATTGGTCCAACTAGAGTAATCCCACCTCTTGGCTGACCCACTAGATTTGGAAATTATACATGTGGCTTTTAATTGAATTTTCATTGGTATGTTCTTTGAAAAGTCACAGTCATTCATCCATATAATAGAAAATTATGATAAGTACTTGTTGCAAAGGATTTTTGACAAGGAATCTGATTTTAGGATTTTCAAACCATGTTTCGCCTATATGTTTTGATGTTTTCATGGGGAACCCTAAAGTCCTAATTCTTGAGTAATATGATCATTAATTAGTAATATTAAAACTAAGTCTTATCAATTTCATAAATTCAATTATTAACCCTAACCCTAGTTTTAGTAAAGCCAAGTACAATATGGGATCAATACAAGGTATTGTTTTATGATGTTAAATAATTATGTACATGTATTTAGATCCTAATCAAGACAAGTGAAAGTTTGACTTAGGATTTAATCAAGATCAGAGAAACCAACTTAGGACCTTCTTTACTCCAAGGTAAATGGATCATGATGATGAACACAAGTACTTATGGTTGATTGAATGCTAAGTATAAAGTAGATATTATGATTTCAAGTTCAATGCTTTAATCACCTTAGTTATATCAATTTCTTGATGATTGTTATGTCCTATGGTTATAATGTTCATTAAGGTTAGATATTATGATTAATGATTCATAAAGTTAGGGTTCAAGTTTCAAGAGGGATAAATCCCATCATGTTAAAGTTCAAAGATCATATTAATGTTAGTGTTAATGATTAATCTAGTTGGAATTGAATCAGTTTCTACATGCTTTTGAATAATGGATCCCAATAGGTCATCAAGGGCTTTCCTAGCAGTCATGCTCTCTTAAGTGGACATCATAAAGAGATGCATATATTTACAAGTCAATTCTTCATGTTATTAATGATTCAAGAATTTTATAGTTAATTCATGTCAACTATTCTTACATGTCAAGTATATTTATTTTGATTATGATAAAGTGCCAATACTATTTACTGATGTGTTTTTTTCCCCTTTTCATGGTTGGGGACATGATGTCCCTAGGAGTTGGAGCAAATAAGGACTAAAGAGAAGCAATACCAAATACTAGAAGACCTTAAAGTTCCAACTGGTGGGGGTTCCATCTACATTAGGCGATCCTACTATCTAGAATGTTTCCTTTCATGATTATGTTTCCATGTTTAGAAATGTTATAATCTTACACTTGATAAAGAAGTCATTTATAATTTTACTATTCAAAGAACAATGTATGAATCTTAATAGTGATTTATTTATTTATTTTCAATTATTAGCTTAGTGTGACATTCCCCCTTCAAGATAAATTCTTTCACTCAGTTATATTACATATTCAAAGGTGGGGTGTTACATTAATGGTATCAAGGCCAAATAAGTAGATGAACACTAGGCGATAATCTGATTCATATATTCTAACCCTAGGTATGTGTTACCTTTTTTAGATGCCCCTTATAGCTCTGAAAAGAGAAAAGATAATGTGGATGATGGAGCTAGTTCCTTTAGTAAAGGGAGTGACTATGAAAGAAACCCTAAGGTAACCATATAATATATTGTCCAAGCCCTCACTAATGGACTGGAACAAGGATAAGATCAACATAGACACCACGAGCTGACTTTAATGGACTTCTTAAAGATCATACCTGACTGGTTCTCTAGTGAAGGAGAAATTTATGTAGTAACCAAACATGAGGAGTGTATTAGAGGCATGGATCATTGCTTACATGACATGGACTTCTCTCAACACTCTAGGGTTCTCTTTGCAACCCACATGTTGAAGGGAGTAACTCATACTATAAGACTCCTGATCTAGATTTTGGCTGATCTTGTTTGCTTAGCATAATTAGATTCTTGAAACCTTAATAGAACCTTGTGATGTGCCTTATTAACACGTGATAAATAAATATTTTCATTTTGGTCCAATTTGAATACCGTTTGAACTAGTTATGCTATACGTGTGTTTATTTTGGACCCAATTGCAATTTACCCATGTTTATGATTTTTCTTGCAAATTTTCACATGCTTGTTGTGCCTCACATGTTTTTAAATCATGATGGGAAGAGTGGTGTACCATAGCCTTTTTGTATCTTGGTTTAGTGTGACATCATGTTATGTTGAGAATTTGGGCTTGTTTGGATGCCTTATGTGGATGGTTGAGCCATTGATTACCTTGGTCGTTGAAGATTTTCAATGGTCATCAAGTTTGGTAATTCTCATCTATCGTGTGGTTTTTCTGAGAATCTTGCTCGCTAATTTTCTCATTGGTTGTTGGTTTTCCTAGACCAAGTCGGTCGTTGAGTTTCTTAGTTTCATCACCCTTGATGCATGCATGAGCTTAGTGCTTGCATGGACAAGATATGGTGGACAAGTGGCACATGTTTGCATGACACTTAACCCTCCTTCTCTCTATCTAACCCTTACATATATAAACCTATCTCTTTGCATGCAACTAAACCCTTTTCACCTCTTGGTTTCTCTCTTCTCCTTGGAGCTTGTCCCTTATTCTCGGTGGTGAAGTAAGAAGCTCAACCTTAGAGGAGGTGGTCGAACCTCTTGCATGTTGATTAGGGTTTGAAGCAACCTTTCTTTGGTGATGATTTGGTGGTCCTTGATCTTGGTAAGTGATCTACCTCTCTTGATCTTTGTTTACTTTCTACCTACCTTTCTTCTTTCTCGTCTTAGCCAAATTTGTGGTTCTCCATGGTAGTGCTTGAGTTCAGCTTGAGGAGCTTCTCTCTTCTTAGAAAAATTCATGGTTCTCCATGGTAGGGCTTGAGTTGAGTTGAAGACCCTCTCTTTCTTGTCTTGTTGTCCTAGGTTTTCCCTATCTTGTTCTTCTTTAACCTGGGGTTTTCTTCTCTCTTTGAAGTGATGCTAGCTTGGATGAAGTGCTGATCAATCTATGGTTTTCTCTCTCTTCTCAGACCTTCCTTTCTATTGGAGTTGCTTCATCCTTGTGAAGGTGATTATATAACTTTCTCCTCGATTATTGTTTCACTTACCTTGCATGCAAAGTAATATACCCTAAAAACATAGTTACAAGTGGAAAGATATTAATTGTGATCTAGGGTTTGTGTTTACATGATGATCTTGAGTCGATATATCCTTTTGGGTTAAACCCTAATCTTTGTACCTGAAATCTTGTTTGATGATGGAGGCTTTGATACTTGAATTCATGTACTAAATGTTGGTTTTTCCCTATTTAAGTCATGATTTTCATTCCTCTAATGTTGATATCCGAAATTAGACTTTTGATGTTTCTTTCCTTCTTGTGGTTTACACCTTGATGGTTCTATATTTCATGGTGATAATCAACCTATTTGATCATGTGGTTGATGAATCGTTCTCTCTCTAGATGGTCTCTTTATGTTGACATTTTCAATGATCACCAAGTTTAACTTCATGACTTGATCGCCAAGTTTTTTCTTCCTCTGCGGTCGATGAACTTTTGGTCACCAAGATTTGAACTTGTATGTGATCATGGAACCTTGGATTTTATGCGGTTGTTAAGGGTGGTTAACCCAGGTTCAAGGGTCTCTCAAGATAGCCATTAATAATGGTCGATGAAGGGGTCAAACCTTGGTTTTCTTTGGTCACTTATCTTGTGTTTTCAGCAGTCACCTTTGTAGACGACCTTCAATGGTCTATGTGAATAGAATGACCTATTTTCAGCAGTCTATGATGTGTTTAATCATCATTAGTCGATGAAGATTTCTGGACTTGTGATCATCTAGTGTGGTTGACCTTATGTTGATTATTGTTGACCTAATATGCTTCCAATAATGTTGGAGTTGATGATAATTAAGGTTTACATCTATCATTGATTTGAAACCCTAGTTAAATTAAAAAGGTTAAAAATAACCCTAATTGCAAGTGCATAGTAATGGTTCTTCACTTCTTGGGTAATTAATATGTTGATGAATTATTGTTTCTCTCCCCAACCATCGTAATTCTAATTTCTTATCTTGTGAACATTATAGTACAAAATGTAAGTTTGCAATTGAGCTCGTGTGATACATGTGTGGTGGTGATGAGCCTTGATGAGGCATAGAGAGATAATGATGTTCTTATATGGAACAATGTGAATGGTCTTATGCCTTGGCAATGGCTTTGTTCCCTAATTGAGGTGATATCCCTTGATACCCCATAATGATGTGATGATGAGTGTGGACTCATGTGTGATAGTGAATAATACCATGTGTTGATGTGATAAACTATATTTTTCAGACGTTTTATATCTTTTGGAGTTGCAATCTACCCTTATTTTTGTAGAACCTTTGTAGGGTTTGTATGTGACTTGATTGATGCAGTTAAAAGATACCCAATTTGATTTAACTAATCAAATGGAACCCTAATCATGTAGTACCATGTGCCATATATCCATTCTAGTGTTAGGACTTGCTGGATGGTGAAACGAGTATTCCTAAGGAAAACTCAAAGTGCATATTGTTGAGTATGTGAGGTGCACATGATTGTGCATCCTTTTCATCTTGACCCTAGATGTTTTGAGGATGGCCATAGTCATACCTCATTGTCAGAATGGATATGGTTGTATCTCGTCGATTATATATGTGATGTGATTAGAGGACAACTGTGGTTGTATCTTGTTGGAAAGGTTTGCCCTGGTATCTAGTGTTGTGATCTGTAGTAGGGACATATTAGGTGTTTACATCTTGACCATATGTCGCCAAGGGCAGTTTCACTATATGTAACTGTGGTGTTCGCTCGTTCCGATTGAATGGGGAGATTGTTGGTATGTATGCCCTAAGAGCCAATCATGGGATGATTGGTGGGATACATTAAGATTGATTCGATAAACATCAAAGGCAAGCTTCCAATTCTTTCTGGTTCACTCATATGAGATAGTGATAGAACAGATTGAATGTCTAGAGAATGACAATACTCAATGACGTATGCCTTCATGTTCAGGACCTGAACGATGAGATCATACGGATGCTAAGAGTTTGTACATTCTTATTATGTCCCTAGTCGGATGTCATTGTGGAAGGCAGATAGACAGCAATGACACACAAGACTAGATTGTGGTGTTGGTTGATGACAGAATCTCATTAGTCATGCTATAGAGATATCAAACCAAACACATAGGTACTTGTTAGAGAACAAGTGTACTGGATAGACCCACTGTGAGTTTGACACATGGAACCATGACATGGTAGTCATAGTCAGTACTCATAGTGATGGTGGTGAGTGTGATTCTTTGACCTGAAATCACTACACTCAACACATGTCATTGGGCACACTTTGACATCATCAAACAAAGTCCTGAAACATGGGTTGTTATAAAGGTGATGATTGGTTGGCTTTGACACATGGGGATTTTGAGGGGTGAGTGATAGATATGGGATTTGTCCCTCCTGAGGGAGTTTGATATCCAAGGCCACTTGATGAGTAGGATTGAAATAGGCATGTGCACGCATGTGGGAATCAATATGTGATATTGATGTCATACATATCTCTTCCAACCTACTCTGAGATCAAGAAAGTGAATGAACGTTGATAGGATGACTGTTCCATGCCTCGAGTTCATTCGGGATATCAGTAACAAAGGAATTATACATTCGCTGTAACACCATTCACGGATTGTAGGATTGAAAGTTGTTCTCCAACTTTCTATTTCACTTGGGTAGCACTGATGTGTGACTAGGCACCGCTCTTTGCTTATGAAGTCATAAGTGATATGGACTTTCACTTCCAACGTGAAAAAGGACATGTAGGGTCACACACATAGGATTTAACCTGGAAGAGGAGTTTTGTCCACAAACAATGTTTAGATTAATTACTAAAGGAGTTTAGTAGTTCAATTAAACACTCAATTGATTGATAGCTCAAAATCATAGTGTTCAAGGTGTTGGACAGATTGATTAGAGTATCAGATTGATTAAAATCGCAATTCACGGATTCTGCACAATCTGCACTCCCAACCGATCGGCTCATGTGATGAACCGATCGGCTGAGCTTGGTGAACCGGTCGGCTCAAGTGTTGAGTCGATCGGCTCATGGACAGGGTGAAATGATTGCTTCAAGTGTTGAAACGATCTATTCAACTGGTGCAACCGAGAAAGTTGGGAAAGTAGGATTGGGGAGAATTTTCCTTTCGTTTCACTTGCCCGATTTGATTGGGAAATAGGATTGGTATTCGATACCAATTAGAAACAAAAGAAGGAAAGTCAATCGGGAACTGGTCAGGACCGCGAATCGACCGGTTCAGAATTGAACTGATCGGATCATGGGTCCCAACCAATCGGTTGAGATGTCAACCGACCAGTTCAGGTCCTCAACAGACCATTTCAGTTGTGAAACGATCGGTTCAGGATGCGAGTTGATTGTTTTGTGGAAAATCTTGAACCCTTCTACTCCTTCTTTTAGTCCCGCATTGCCTGGGATGGAGAACCATGTCCCATGACCCTCCTATATATATAGGGGTATTGGGGGCTTCTCAAAGTACAACTCAGTGCAAACCAGTTGCTCTGCAAAGTTGTCGTTCTCTCTGGTTTTGGTAACTGAGAGAGCCCGAGCAAGTGCTACTCAATAAGGGAGGCACAATAAGGGAAAGACAACTGCAGTTGCGACTGTTATCAGGAGAGTGTGTTGGCAACTAGTACACTGACAGGAGGGTGCGACTCCTTCCAATTCCTTGTGGGACAAGGAGATTGGAGTTCCAGGTGGTCCGTGTGGACTACTTCATAGGCGGGAGGTTTCTGCCGCTAGGAGGACAACCTTCAATCCCGTCAGTCCCGGTGCGACCAGGAGCTGCACAGACACTGTCCAAGATAAGAGGTGAAGACCGCACAAGGTGCGAGGTATTGTTGTTGAGCAAGCCCCAGGACAAGGTATGATTCCACAAACCATCCTTTCCTATTGTATAGACGTTGACGCATTTCCTTGTTCTGGGTTTGGGGGAGAAAATTTTTGTTTCCGCTGCCTTCTCTGATTCCCATAAAACCCAACAGTGGTATCAGAGCCAGGTCAACTGCTCTATACTTTGGGAATATCGATATGATCGATTTTGGTTTGTCGCCTTAATTTATTGCATACGATGCGAATAATATTGGCTTTATGCATGTCCAATCCTAAATCCACAAATCCCAATTTACATATATGATATGTAGTATGAATGCACTCAATACGCGTCGCCCTTAAACGATTTTTTTGGTGGATGTATAGCGTGGTTATGGCCAATAAACCCTATATGTGTATGGTTGTATGTGGTTGTTTGCATCTCAGTCTGCGCACCGATCTTCCTTCTCCTATTCCTGATGTAACTCGAAATAGTTTGAGATTTCTTTCCTACCTTTGCTCCCCTCGAATGTAACTTGAGGTTTCTCTTTTTACAATGTAAAATAGGATAGATTTTATTTCTTGTTATGTAAAAGTACGGAGGACATCCTAACGACAGCTGAGATGATTGGTTCAAGGAGTGAACCGATCGGTTGACGTTTGAGACGATCGACTCAAGGAGTGAGTCGATCGGTTGATGACCGGTTCGAGAAGCGAGACGAGTGGGTGGCGGCCATGAAGAGATGCACGACGACCAGGCAAACTGATCGGTTGGAGGAGCTAACCGATCGACCGGTGGCACCCAGCCGACCAGACTGATGGCGAGCCGATCATTCATGTGATGAGTTGATCAAACCCAGAAAAACAAAGCACAGAGTTCATCTTGTACAGGTTGCATGTGATGTAGACCTAGATGACCGTGGTTCCTCTTGGCTCAAGGAATCACATTAGTATGGCCATAATCATCGCTTTTATCATTTCACATGTTTTCTGTGGGATATAGCATGTATATGATACGTACTATATATTGTGGTGATTGGATATGTATATGTATATAAAACCAAATCCCTCATTAAATGTTAAGTTTTAGATGCCTTCCAAATGTGACACACATGAAAAGCTTGATCGATCAAGTGTGGGCACGCCCAAGCGTGGTGCACTGTCTATCTCGTGGAAGTGTGAAGCATGAATGTGTGGGTCTGCCCAAGCAGGGTGCATATTCATCGTGTTTGCTTTGGGTCGGACTTAACAAGGTGACCTAGATAGGATCTAGCACCTTGAGGCATGGAGATGATCATGGCAAAGAGTTGCATATGACATCTTATCAAGAGTTGCATATGATGCAATTGGCAAGAGTTGCCTACCTGAGAGATCTATGTTGTGGGTGATAGCCCTAGCTGGTCCATGACTTAGAGGATTTTAAGATCTTGCCCACTAGAAGATTGTACGCTGCAATCTTCCGAATTGATGGTGAGGGCACTATCTCATGCAAAACATCTTCAACACAAACCACATTATCTCTTAGGTGACCAAGCATTGCTTCATTAACTTCTTCCATCTCAAGGTGTTGAGGCTTCTATCATAGTGGTTGGCTTTCATATGTCTAAGGATGATTTCTTTTATTAGATATATAGGAATGCCCTTTTTGTTGTTCTTCCATTGCGTGTTTGTCATTGTTAGGAGATAGTTTGAGGTCTATTGCTATTGTTGCGCTAAACTATTTTCTCAGGGAAGCTTTTCATTTGTTCCCTTCTTTTGGAGTTGATGATGGCTGATACACTTTTCTTAGAGATGGTGGCATGGATGGATTGGATGAAGTGGATGACCAGGATGGGCTTAGCCCACTCTTCAATCTTTTATTTGCACATTTTCATGTCATTCTCGCTCATCCTCCAGTTCCTTTAGGAATTCATCTCGTTCTTTTGTTTCTCATATATCTCTCCCCGCATCTTTGTTGATTCTACAACCATAGTCATGATGTTTGGCATCATTTGGTGTTGATTGTCTACCATGTATTCAATAAATTGTAGAGAGGAATGGTTCTTGCTTCTATTCTCTCTACCTATGTGGTTAATATCTATAGGATAGATGATAGAGAACAAAAATTGAGGGAGGAGTTAAATATTTCTCATGCATGACGTCAAATTGATGAACTAGCTCCTCTAAGAGATTAGATAGGCATGCGTCTCCGTATAGTTATATTGGTTTTGTTGTTGACATATCCTTTGTCTTCTAGGTGGCTTCTAGTTTAGGTTGTAGAGGAGTTGGAGCAGCTTGTTTGAGTTGTTCAATTGTTGGGATATCATCCATCTTGCTTAGTTTGGCTTCTTCAAGATGGCTATCTGACCCTCTCTAGATTCCCTAGATGGATTTATGTTCATGGTATATATGCTCCAACTACCCATGATTCCTTGACCTTATCTACAGTTTCATCTTTTCCTATACATGGGTCTTGTATGAAGTCCTGAATGACATCCTTTGCATTTTCTTTTTTAGTTTCTTATGGATCCATCTATATGTTTAGTGCTACTATGGGTTCTTGTTGATATGTGATGATGCTCTTTTCAACCTTCGATCCCTTGGAAACAACCTTATAAATTTTATCTTTCTTTTCTTGGGGGCTTTATAAATTTCTCCACTTCAGTCCTTTATGTCCCCTATCCATTGTACTTGTATCATCCAACTACTTTGTTAGATTGTATATCATCTTCAATCCATTAGATAAGGAGAGCTTATCATAATCATAAATGCTCATCTCAGTGTGAGGCACTAAGTCATTTTTTAGTAGTAATTCTCTCTCATTTTTGTGATCACAAATGTGGAGAGTCGGTGTTTTAGATCAACAAATTTGTCACCTTTACTCTTTTTAAATGTAACTAACTAAAACCTAGTATTCTAACTCTAGAAACACTTACCACATGAATAAGAGATTGGTATGCTTGGTTTTTTAGATTTGACCAAACAAGGATGAAGCTATGCCTTTATGAATAATGTTAATGCATATAACATATTATGCGGCAATAACTTCTATAATCACATCACATTTCATAATAAATTCAATATAACATAATAACTTAATTATGTGCTAACATGTAAATGAATTCATTATATATGTCACATATGTTTCTTGTGCTAACTAAAATGAAAATAATGACCAAAATATGTTTAATAAGAGGTAAAAATTTCTTTGGGATACAATTGGCATTTCCATATCCATAAATATGAATAATGTACCATTATCTACACAAATATTGTATTAATAGACTTAATATGATAAATAAGTACAATATGAAAAGTTGTGAAATGTAATACACCATAACCCTTTTTCATAACTAGATGAGTATAGTAGACTCCCAACAATAATTTTTGAAGATAATTGTTGGTATATATTAATAATATTTAAGGTATTTTTGTTATACCTTAATTATATTAGAACTCATAAAAGAAAATCTCAAAAGGTAAATCCAATACTAATATCAGATTCGTTGGGTCCTAATTAGAATGGGTGCCAAGTTTGAGCCTATTTGGATAACCCTAGCTATCCTAACTTAATTGGGAAAGATAACACTAAAAACATACCTTACTTACATGTATCTGTCTAAAGTTTTGACTTTGATGCACGATTTAAATGTCATGCAACTTATTTTCTTCACTCACCTAATATTTTTCTATCACGTTGACTTGCCTATTTCATACTCTTTAGCAACCACCCTATCTTGATCTTATAGGGAAGCCCTTTTCCCCTACCTTTTCATTTCTAGTAGTTCTTCAGTATGAAACCAATTTCAATCTTCTCTCTCTCTCTTCCTCTCAAATCTCTTTCACCCTCTTCTCAACTCCTGGTACTCCAACTTTCCTTTTCCTCACCTTCTTTATCTCAATCTGAACCCAATGAATATAAATATTGTAGGGTTTCTTTGTTCACACGCCAGGTCGTGCCCCCGCTCTCTGATTCCCCTATTTTTTCTCCATCCATCCTCTTATTCCTTTCACTATAGACATACAAACCTTTTTCTCTTTTAGAATTTATTCCCTGGCCTCTGCATCAACCTCTAGTCCTATTTTCCCACTTCAGTTTGGCCTCATCAAACTCGAACCTAGTTCTCATACTCCAACCAACCACGTTGGAGGCCATGGACTGGGATTGAGGCTTCTGGACATGGCAAAGCTCGGAGAAGATTATGTGTTGTCCCTCCTATCCATTTGAAGCTTCTTGCACAATTAATTCACCTAGAATAGTTACAGTTTGTATTTCCCTCTTTTCTTTCTTATTCTAGTCAGTAGAGAAATCTCAGTGTTCCACACTATCTCAATGTTTGTTTCCATCACCAGGCTTTGTGGTCTTGGTCAAAGATTCAATTCTTGAGTTTTTTTTCAACCTATCTTGGTCTCTCTATGTTTTTCGGTCTCACATTTTCTACCATTGATTGCGGAAGGACGAACTCAAGCTATAGAACATCACAGAGCGTAAGTTCTAGCTCCTTGGGATGGAAAGGAGTTTAGTAATACGACTGCCATCTTTGTTCACGGTAAAGTTTTGTATTTTTGGAAATGGGATCAAAGTCTTATGGCACTCAGGTGTTTTGTATGTAGTATCAGTGAGATAACAAGTTGGAGAATATGAGAGAAAGTACTTTTGTTAGAGTTTCCCATTATATTATTCGATCTTTGCCATACCTTCATGGAAAACATAACCCTTTTGCACTTACTTTGATCCAAGCTATGTGCTTGCCCGTATGGAGGCCCAAGACATATGGCCAGTTCTTATTGGTGAAGCCAGTCTGGTTTTAAAATGGATAATGTTTTGGAATTATAAAATTGTAATCTTCTAATAATGCTAATTTAATTGTCAAATTCCAATACAATAAATATGCAATTATCATGGATATATCAATTTGTTTAGAATTTCCAAAAATTCTTAACTAATAAATGATAATCATAAAAATAAAGTATAATATGATATGAACTCATATAATATGTAATAGGGTATTATTTTGATAATGTAATTCAATAATAATAAATTGACACTTTTTAGGATTTATACATTTAATGTAAACCCAACCTTAATCTTGTATATGCCTTTAATAGGTTGCTTGTGGATTAAAATGGAATTAGGGTTTTGACATTGGATATGTGTAGACTTCATATGAGGTATGTTCCATTCCCTTACTTCTATATTGAGAAAAGACTTGTGTTTCCTCTCTCTCTTGGTCCTATAGATAAATTACCCTACACAATTTCTATCTTTTCTAATTATTCATTTCATGAGAAAGATTCTATGCCGATTTTGATCTTGTGATGATCTTACTTTATGGTATATTCTTATTAGAATCTTGTATATTACTTGTTCATTTCATTCCATGTGGATACCCTAATTTGAGTATTACTATCCTAACCTTCTTTTCATGGATTTTATGATCTCATGAAGCATTTACTTGTAGAGATTATTGAATACTTGTTATTGGGTCCTCTAACCCTACATGAAAATAGTAGTATGTTATCATCCCTTATTTATGCTTGACTGTACTTTATCTTGCCCACCCTAAATGCATTGGTGATTGACTAGTCATAACTATAAGTAGTGGCACCATACAGTCTTTGAGTCTTATTCCCCTTCCATGTTTGATATGAAGGCACTAGGATCTATTTTCCTAGAAGGCACTAGGTTTAATTCCCATGCCATAGATGATATTAGGGTCTTGGTTTTATTCTCTTGGCGTACACTAGGTTTCATTCCTTTACAAAATACTATATTTGTGTGGCACTGAAGTTTTATTCCTCCTTCCCTTTGGTATGGAATACATATGGGTTCCTACCCTATTTTTTAGTATATGGTAGTCTACATTTTTATCACCTTGCAACTATTTATGAATTGTGATATTATTATTGTGACATTGTTTAAAGGCAAAAAATCTATTTTATTTATCATCTCATTGGTAATTCATATTCTCTTTATATCCACTTGGATAGTTCTCTACTCTTCTATGAGAATCCTTGTAATATTTGATGTCCTTTTTCCTAATGTTGCTCAATCCCCATCAAATATGCTCATACTGGCTTTTATGTTGATATTTATCATTTCTTATGGGGTATACTTCCAACCTCAGGGGTAGGATATGGAGGACATGACATTAAAAGTGGACTTGGCTTATGGAGATCAGTCTTAATGGTAGATGAACTTGAGATAGTTTGGTTATCCCTCTACTTAGATACTAAAGATGTTGTTTTCATGTAAACCCCAAATGGGAGAATATTTTATGTAACTTTGATAAATTGAATATAGTCACAATTTTTTATTCTACTACTATACTTTGGTTATCATGTAAATCATCATTTGAGTAATGAAAAAAATGTACACCTATTCCAGCATGCTTCATAGTATGTTTGGAATAGATGGATTTATTCCTCAAATTTTAGTAGGGAGTGGATCCCCTCTTGGGTCCCACTCCTTACAAGATGGTATCAGATCCATGGTAGTCTGATTCTGACTATATCAATTTCGTTTCCCTAATAAGAACCTTTACCCTTTCCCTTACCTTTAATAGTTACCCTTTAGTGAGATGTTTATCCTAGATGATGTAAAGTATATTTAGAACTATATGAGGCAACATAAGAATGATGTTGTGGCATACAACTCATGAAAACAAGATTAAATAATGCGGAAGCGTTCACTAAGCAGCGGATTACCAAAAATCACTAAAAATTAAAACCTTTTTTATCAAAAGTTCCATCAAAGGAAAACTTTCTCACATAGAACCAAAGTAACATAATTACATTCTTGTTTACAGGTACATATTCTGTATCATCTCCTTTTGAGAATTACAAGCATTAACTGTCCTGACAAGCTAAACACAGGAAATTCAAAATCTCGAGGCATTGAGCCAAAATCTCGAAAGCACTAACTAATACTCTGAGGACCTGAGAGTACAGAGATGACACATAGGACTCTAGCTATACAAGGCATGACAACCAGTGTCTCCACCTAAGATTTCACTACTGTCCCTGTTGTTGTTGCTGTTGTCCTTCTCCTACTGAAGGATTTCTGCCTCCTCGTCCGCGTCCACCTAAAACTGTAGTTCCCACGAGGGTGAGACATTTGTAAATTGCCCCAGCGAGAGATATAACTCCCCTCCAGTAACAACATTATTGCAGTTTAAGAAGATAAATATGCACAAAGGAATCATATTTGATTGAAAGCAGCTAATTCAATGTCTAACAGATTAGGACATCATTCTTATCAAAAGCATTGCAGCTATCAACTTGATAGAACAACATGACACTTATCCTTTAAGGAATATGAAGAACATGTATAACATTTATTCACTATAGAATTATTATCACAACATTTACTCTCTTCAGGCATAGATTATATATCTAAAGCCTGGCATTGTCATTATGGATTCATGGCATGTAGCCATACTCTTCTCACAAAGTGTTGGGATCTTAGTCCCTCAACTCACCAAGCATAATTCCATTTCTTAACAGGTTCTTCATCATGGCTATAGCATCTGGGTATTTTAACCCATAACTCACCATAGAACACTTGTTACCACTTATTAGGTAACTTCATACCTTCATATCATCTGAACCAGGGACATTAGAATTCTTGCTACACAAAGCATTGCACATAGTTCAAAAGGCTCATACCACCTCTTATTACCCCTTAATAGGCAATAAGGCATATTATGGCTTATGAAGCTCATAAACAATCTAAGATAATTAGCACATCTTGTGACACACATGACTCATTAATTGTAGATTACCTCTCACTGAGCAACAAAGCATATGAAGGCTTATAAGGCCTATAGAACATTTTCAATATACAGAACATCATAGCTCACACCTGGCTATGCTCATCCTCTCAACATATTTGCATGATTAGTATTCATGCTAACAATTATAGTGCTTTCATATCAGTATCATACAACACTAAGTAGTATCATCCCTTTTTAGGGTTCATGATTTCTCTTTCACATCAGTACCATACAACACTAAGTAATACCAATGTTCCCTCTTTAGGGTTCATGGTTTCTCTTTTATATCAGCACCCTTCATTAGGGTGTTCCATAAATAATCACTTGGGTTCCTAAGATCATATTATTAATGATCATCCCTATTCCACTGCTTCTCAAAGCTAGAAACCACAAATAGATATCATAAGTATTCAAACATACTTATATATCCTCATCATTCATCATTGAATGTATTTTTTTGTCAATCAAAGAGTGTGTTACTATATACCAAAAACTTTGGGCACAAGGTACCCCAATACAAACCAGAAGCTATAAAAGCTCACTCTAGGATCAGATACCCCATGCAGGGGGTAAAAAAATACAGGACAAAGAAACCAGAAGGCAGGAAGACCAGAGAACTCAAAAAGCTAAAACCGAGCAAACCTTCTAGGAGGAAGTCAGTTAAGAGATGTAATTACATGCATTTAGCTCACCCACAAAAAGTAAAAAAACAACTCTAAACCAGGCATCCTCCAGAAAATCTACCAAGACTTAGCTTGAAAGCATCTGCTCTTCACCGACTGCATAAGCACCAAGTTCCTAGCTGGAGAACCGTCCACCTGGGAACCCTAGAAGAGACCTAATTCCAAAGAACCCTGAAAACTCTAAACATCTATGCATCCAAGCGTCAAAGCTATAACAGGGAACAACCAATCTCTGACTCGGTTGAAGAGGAGGTGAGGTAGGTTGAAGACTTTGAAACCTCCTCCACTAGCATTAGATTACACCCACAAAGTGTGAAGGAGAGAAGACAAAGCCTAGGCAACCTTCATCATCAACTCAATACCAGAGCCAGACCGTCTGGACCCTGATAAGCTTGAAGAAGAGGTCAGCCGACCACTGACATACCATTAAATACCTGGAAAGCAGCATACGGGAACAACAACCAAGCGGCTGCTACACCCCTTGAGCCTTCTACTACATCATGATTGGAGTCCCAGAGAAGAGCACTGTCGCCGGGACGCATCACCTGGAGGAGATGGAGGCCCCGCTAGGCCCGAATGGAGAACCAGTCCAATCCGGAAGGCAAGCCGTCATCCCACATTATGGTCCACCAACGACCCCTAGGTGCATGACCGTGAGGGTGACCATCGACAAATCGGGGAGGCGCCATCAGACACGGCCGAGTAGGTCGGGAATGGCCCAGACCGCCCACTGAGGGAGCCTTCCTACGCCGATGCACCGAGAAGCTCCGCGTCGAGGGTGAAACCAGGCCATCACCCCAGCCGATGGAGAAGAAGACGCCTGTGATGAGGGGCGACAACCCCGTCCAACACCAGCGATGCCGGAGCAACCGCACAGGCACCCAATCTGAAAGGGAACGACCCTCTCCATCCGCCACTCTTGAGCGGAATGGAGTCGACAAGGTGACTGTCGAACCCCGAACCCCAATCGTTGAGACCTTGTAGCACATCATGTCAGCTTTGAATCCGATCTGCCAAGGAGAAGCCCTTGTGATTGCCCCTCGAACACCTGCTCCCACACACCATAGGATGCCACGAACTTCCATCCACTACTCATTGTAGTTGAGGGGCTAGGGGGAGGAGAGTGCCGGGAAGCCGCCCCCTCCCCCCAGCGGCAGCCACCGCCGGAGCCGAACCCTAGAGAGAGAGTTGTGGCCCTGTTGGAAACATCACAAAGTCATTGAATGTATTATCAACACAAAGTACGAGTTTCTCTCTCAACTTTATCAGAATATGATTATATCATAGTCTATTGATTTGGATTAACCTTTTCATAAGGCATGTTAGCCTACATTCAACAGTGTGCACTACATTTCAATGTAACAATTGACATGACACATTTCATGTGTCATCTATTCCAATTATAATGAACTTAGAACACATCATGGGATATCAGAGTTGGGGTGTTGGATGTGATATCTATCATACCTTGATGTATTACTTCCCTCAACACCTTCATCTTACCTGAGTTCATACACTTAGCTGGTATTAGGGTATTCCCCATCCTAATACTTTATGCACCAGTTCATCATATTTTTCATAACATTAATCATTATTCCACTATTAGGAATAATATTCTCCATACTTATAATTTGAGGATTCACATAGCATATTCCATATTTTTATGGATTTCACAACACATCACCCAGTGCTAAATCTTCACCTAGGATTAGTGGCACTACCCTATATTAGGGTTCCATACACCTTACCCCATTTTAGGGATTAAGGTTTTCTATTCACATTCAAATGGGGTTTCTCTTTCTTCATACCCAAATTAGGGTTAGGATGTACAATTCCCATTAAATTAGGGTTTCACACCTAGCATTGCTCTAATTAGGGTTAGGGCTCATTGATTAGAGTTTCATGATTTCATTATTATGGATCAACCCTTATCACATAGTTTGCTCATAATGAGAGAATTAGGGCTTAATTATATAAGCATTCATCCCTCTCATTCCCTCTCTCATCCTCTTTAGGATATTAATAACACCAAGATTAATCTAGGTCAACTCTTCACTTGAGTACGCATAGCTAGGGTTAACCTTCGCAATAATCATGGGTCTACATATTTAATAATCATATAGCTAATTGACCTTTGATCATAATAGATTTCCAAATGGTCTAATCAATTAAACCATCAATTATATAAGGAATTCAAAAGAATTGACCAATTAAACTTTTAATTCCACAAGGTGATCAATTGGGTTAACCATTGAAATCTTCAATTACATTAAGTATCCAAATAGGTTCACCATATTGGACCTTAAATTACATAAGATACTCAAATGGATTAACCATGTTGATCTTCACAAAGTTAATTACTTAGACCCTCCATGATCTTGGTTCTCATACATCAATTGGTTGAAAACCATTTGAACAAGTTGTAATTGAAATCAATTAGACAAAGTAAGTATTGAAACCATTTGCACATTGGATCTCCAAATGGTTTGATATCGTTTGGTCCCAAACGGTCTTGAGACCGTTTGGTCCAAACCTCCTCAAAACTGCATGGACCAAAAAGTGTCTCAACCACTTCAATTGTATTAGGGTTTCCAATGTTGATCCCCTCAATAAATTTTATACATGTTAGCCAATCATCAATTGAGTTAATTAGGTCAAACTTCAACTGATTTGACCCTCAATTGACCCTCAATTGATCATCAATTAAGGCTTGAATCAATTGGTTTAGGGTTTGGAATCAATAACCCTTCAACATATTTCACTGTGAGTCGAATTGATTTGAACCCATTGAACCATCATCTAATTTGGACATGACCTGACCCCAAACGGTCTTGGGATCGTTTGGATGACCTCCAAACGATCTTGAGACCGTTTGCCCATCACATCATCAAAATCCAAGTCAACCCATTAGGGTTTGGATCATTGGATTGATCACCAAATCAGTAATTGATTACACTCCAACTTAGTATCTTTGGATCTTCAATTGCTTAACCATACTCAACCCTAGACCTCCAAACGGTCTTGAGACCGTTTGGCTCATCCAACCCTTGGATTCTAGTGAAAAATCATTAGGGTTTGAGCTATTGAGTTGATCATCAAATCAGCACTTAATTGCAAAGTGATTTGGTACCTTTAGACCTTCAATTGGTCAACCATACTTAATCCTAGACCTCCAAACGGTCTTAGGTGATCCCCAAACGGTCTTGAGACCGTTTGGGTGATCCCCAAACTATTTTGAAACCGTTTGGGCCAATCAACCCAAAGTATCAACTCATTCAATTGCAAAATCAGCACTTAGCTGATTAGGGTTTATACCATATGTTTAAATCTTCAAATACTTAACCATACTCGACCCTGGACCTCCAAACGGTGGGTGATTCCCAAATAGTTTTGAAACCATTTGGGCTAATTAACCCAAAAAGTCAAATCAATCAAGTTGAAAATCAACACTTAATCCAATTAGGGTTTGCCTAATTGATTAGCCTTCAACTCATGATTCCTTTGGAATTAATCCATCAAATTTGGTGGGTTATCAACCAACATAATTAGGAACAAGATTCTAAAACGGTCAACCCTTGGTCAACTCTTTCAAATGGTTTTGAAACCGTTTGCTCTCAAACGGTTTTGAAACTGTTTGCTCTCAAACGGTCTCAAACCGTTTGCTCTCAAACGGTTTTGTGAAACCGAATGGGCAAACATGTTGAAACCGTTTGGTCTAGATATTTGGGGAGTTGTGTGCTTATGATGATGTCATCATCATCAAGCTCCAAACTCACGAAATCTGCTTTGATTTCCATGGATATTGCATCAATGAACCAAACTTAATTTCGGAAATGTAGAAATGATCACTAATTGATAAGAATTTGATTGCAATAATAAAATTAAGGGTTCAAGTTATAAAACCCACCTCCAATTGAGCTCCAAAGCTACAATCTCACGGCAACAATGGTGTATACAACTTCTTTCACTATTCCAAGGGTCGTCCTAAAGCTTTTAGTGAAAAGAATTGGTTAGAATTGAAGAGGGGATCGAGATATGAAGAAATCAATGATTTATTTTCGATTTCCACCATGGAATCAAGGAGAACGAAGGTCAAGGGCTTACAAACAGGTTGGGAGTCGTCCTCCTGTTCCTCCAAAGCTCCTTGGTCGTTTTCCAAGCAAGGGGAAAGAAAGAAATCCGAAAATGTCTTTATTTTGGCTCAGAAAGGGTACTTTTATAAGAAAAATTGATGAGACAGAAAATCTCTTATAAAAGTCTATTAATTCCAAAATTGTTGCCACCACTTCCCCCTTGGTTTCTTGCATGCAAGGGCATATTTATCCCCACCGAGATCCCTTCCATTATCCATGAATTAAGGGAAAAGAAATTAAGCACTTTAACCCTTATAATAAGAATATCCATATTTGAGTGGGAATTCTTTTTCTTATAATAATGGTGAGTGGAATTTCACCTCCTTAGGATCTGCTCGTGCCTTTGCAAGGCTTTAAACTCATCCACACAAATCTGAATCCAAACATTTTAATTTTGGTTGAAGGTCCTTTAATTAAGACATTCATTTTTGCCCTAAATTGAATTAGGGTTTCATTTAGGATTAAATCTTGATTATTCAAATATCAAGATTCTCTCTCCTCCAACTTAATTCAAATGAGGCGCCCTTCTCATTTTATTTGCTCTACATGATGACCCGAAACATTAGGGACCTTATTTAAGTGATAATTTGCATATTGAACCCTAGGTTTTGGGTAAATTGCACATTACACCAAAACTAGGTTTTAATGCACAAGGATTGCTTTACAAGCTTAATCTTGGTGCCCAAGCTTGTGAAAACCATACCACTACATCATATTCATTCTTATGATGTCTCAACATCATAAGAACATATTATCATGTACAATTTGCAAGTTAACCCCTCAACTTGGGTAATTTGCACTTTAGTCCAAAATAAGCAAACATTGCTTCAACATTGTTCAAACAGGACCAAAATTGAAACATAAGTTTCTCATGAGCCTGAATTACTTTTCCCAAGATAAGACTAAGCATCTACTCAACCTTATTAGGCAAAACATCTAGGGTTAACACATAACCCAGGTCAGGGATGTTACAAATTATAAACCCCTAACAAGGATTTCGTCCCCGAAATCCCAGGAAAAAGGGACAGATTATTCATTAATCATGCCCTCAAGTCTCCATATATCATTTTAATGTTATGGAGATACCATGGATCTGTAATTCACACAAAGTTTCTTTCATTAATTCCTCTTTATCACTGTTTATGTTTATGCAGAGCATAAACCCCTAACATATGATGTCCATATTATTGAAAGGAAGAAGCATAAAAGAACACACTTCTATCATTACCCAGGAATATTCATCGAAAGAAAAACATATATATCTAACACAGATAATTCACTCAGCAATCCTTTACTTGTTTTGAAAATATCCACTGAGCAAGTTCAGTGAGTAATTTGTTTTGAAAATATCCATGGAGAAAGTTCACTGAGTAATTTGTTTTGAAAATATCCACGGAGCAAGTTCAATGAGTAATTTGTTTTGAAAATATCCACGGAGCAAGTTCACTGAGTAATTTGTTTTGAAAATATGCACTCAGCAAGTTCACTAAGTAATTTGTTTTGAAAATATCCACTTAGCAAGTTCACTGAGTAATTTGTTTTGAAAATATCCACTGAGCAAGTTCACTAAGATATTTGTTTTGAAAATATCCACGGAGCAAGTTCACTGAGTAATTTTTTTTTTAAAATATCCATGGAGCAAGTTCACTGAGTAATTTGTTTTGAAAATATCCACGGAGCAAGTTCACTAAGTAATTTGTTTTGAAAATTTCACTTAGTTCTTCCTATTTAATTTCATTATGTTCTCTAGATTGTTTCAGAATGACTACTTGATCAGAGTAATAAAAAAGATGACAATCTAAGAGTTTCATACTTGCCTTATCTACAATAATCATATACCTGGCCAGGGTATACAAGTATTGAGATTAGGTAGTATGCACTTTATTCTCTATCATTTCCTCACTTTTCATATTATTATACACATGATTTTCCATTTCTAGATTTTCTCCAAGAATCACTTCTATATTTCATCTTATGACACACATATATGGGAGATTATAAAACATTTTAAGGAATCACTGAGTAAAATGTAGGTTCTCATCTTCCTTGTATCCTTATAGGACTAGTCAAAGGAAGCTCAAAAACAACTACTTTCATATCTTTCACACATAGAATCATAAAATGAAGTATCAAAACAAAACTATTTTATCTGACCTGTCTGGGACATCTGTCCATGTCCTCTATTGTTACTAGAAAATTGCTTCCTTTGTGAGTCATATTGACTCTATCCCTGAGGTTGAGTCATCCTCGAATTCATGTCTGGACAATCCTTTGCCAGATGTCCAGTTTGTCTACATTGGTAACAGGTCCTGGGCAGAAAATGTCTGTGAGATCCAGTCACTGATGTTGATGCTATGTTGGAGTCTCTACTTGGAACATTACTACGATCTCTATCCCTACTTGACATCCATTGTGTCTGGGTATGGAATCTCGATGATGCCGCCGATGTAGAAAATCTTGGTTTCTTAAAACTTTCAAACCTTTATTCTTGAGTCTGGGTGTACACCTTCTTACCACGGGTCTGTTGTTTCTCGATTTTAGACCTCTCTATCCTCCTTACCGACTCCACAAAGGTGGCAAACCTCTCCCTGTTCTCTAAAGCAGACACAGGAGTGGTTAGTTCAGCGTTCAACCCCTTCTCAAAATGATGAATTCTTTACTCATCACTAACTGCCATTTGTGGACAAAACCACAACAACTCCATGAACTTAGCTTCATATTTGCTAACGTTCATCTGTCCTTGTTTGATCCTCTCAAATTGAGATATCTTCTCATCTAGATAAGTCTTAGGGAAGTATCTACTGACGAACTCTCGTCGAAAAACCTCCCATCCAATTTCTTCACCTGGTCTCTTATCTTCCTCTATCATCCACCAATGACCAGCACTTCCTTTTAGGAGGTATACAGCATGTCTTACCTTCTCAGCTTCAGGAATATCAAGAATCCTGAAAGCCTTTTCCAGCTCTGTCAGCTACATATCAGAATCTGCTGGATCATATGTACTAGCATAGTCTATGGCTCCAACCCGACGAAGTCTCTCAAAAGTCTTGCCGGCTCCATAACCCTCATGATGAGTTGGTACCCTAGGTGTAGGTGGTGGCATCCTGTCTACCATATGTGTCATGGCTGTCAGGAATTTCTCAAATAGGGCATGGAGAGCTAGATTTTCTATCACAGCTGGATCAATATGGGGTTGTTCAGGTATAGGCCCTTCCCTATTCTGGTCTCTAGCACCTCCTCCTGGTGCAGCAGTGCTTCCCTCAGTAGCATGTTCTTCATGTTGTCCAGACATCTTCAAGTTGTTCTTCTCCTATGTGAGAAAAAGATACTATTAGATAAACTAGAAGACACTTAGAACAGACTTTACAACCTTAGTCCTATGTCTCTGTAGACTCAGCGAACCTAAAGCTCTGATACTACTTAATTGTGGCATACAACTCATGAAAACAAGATTAACTAATGCGGAAGCGTTCACTAAGCAGCGGATTACCAAAAATCACTAAAAATTAAAACCTTTTTATCAAAAGATCCATCAAAGGTAAACTTTCTCACATAGAACCAAAGTAACATAATTACATTCTTGTTCACAGGTACATATTTTGTATCATCTCCTTTTGAGAATTACAAGCATTAACTGTCCTAACAAGCTAAACACAGGCAGTTCAAAATCTCGAGGCACTAAACCAAAATCTCGAAAGCACTAACTACTACTCCAAGGACCTGAGAGTACAGAGACGACACATAGGACTCTATCTATACAAGGCATGACAGCTAGTGTCTCCACCTGAGATTTCACTGTTGTCCCTGTTGTTACTGTTGCTGTCTGTAAGGAGGCGAGATCACCTCCTTACTCAAATTTAAAGGAAGTACAAAACATCCATCTTTTTAGAAAGATAAAAGATATTGAGGGATGCATGTATAATATTCCAAGGAAATAAGCATGCACTAGATACATTACAAAATGTCAATAGCAGCGGAAATAAAAGAACTAAGCCTATTACATGGCTTTCATTGTTCATTACATGATTGTTCTCAAATGATAAAGATAAGAGAAAAGGGTCTAGCTATAGCAACCTAGACATCCTTTCAGATAGCTTGAGATCTACTCCTGAGATGAATTCCTTCAAACTTGTTCTTCTCCTTGCTCAGCACTAGCACCTGGGTGGTTGGGAAAGCACCCAGCAAAAAGGGAAAGAAAACAAGGTATGCGTCACAAAACTAATCTAGGATATCAAGATAAGTACAACAACAAAAACAGACTATCGTTCATCATATAATGAAGATAACAAGAGTATGAGGCTATATTCAAAAGAAACTTGCCATTAACAATTATACCAAAAAGGATTTGCATGTAAGATAATTATGTCTACCTAACTAAGTAGGGTTGAGGCACCTACCGGACCTCTAACCTTAGGTGAGGGGAGAATAAGACATTCCCAGTCACCTACAATATTATGGGGAGAATAAGACATTCCCCAGGGCGATTATTTACATGCCCTCTATGGGTGGTTGTACATAAGTACCGCTACTTTAAATTAAATAGAACATAAATCCACATGCTAGAATAGTAGTCATGGCAAGAGTAGTCACAATATTCAATAAGCATGGCAGTGGGGTATAAGACCCAAACAACAAGAAATTATAATCTAATTTAAGGCATGAACAACATTAGGATTCAAGAATAGGATATTTAGGGTTTATTTAAGCCTCATTAGGGAAATATAGGGTTGGCTACAATTATCTCAACATAGGGTGTAAGGAATGCACATACCTCTCTTACTGATATCAATTACTAACTTTCACCACTTTAATTGAGTCCAAGTTCCACTTTGCCTATTTTCAACGTATTAACATGTATTAGAGTACATAGTGCACATTAATATATAGAACCCTATTTTTAGAGATTTTTAGAAAAATTAGGATTTAGACTCTTAAAACATCACCAATAAACTTATTAGGTTTTCCTAATCAAGAAAACATATATTTATGTTAATTTTGGAGTTATGATGATCAAGATGTAATTTTTATGGATTGTATGCATTAAATTTGTTTTACAAAAATCACCCTTCGTCAAACCATAAAATCAGACCTTGAAAATATTTTTATTGGATAGATATCGTTCTCCTGATTCCAAAACATATTTTATTTTCAAATTTGGATAAGCGGTTTAGAAGATATGAAATTTTCAATATTGACCAATCAGAAATTGCCACGTCATCAAACTGATTGAGATAATTGAAGAGAGAGGGAGAGGGAGAAAACACCATTCGACTAAGATCAGGTTTTAAGTTGCATAGGTAACCAAACTAGAGCTTCTAGAGAAGGTAAAACAGCAAGAAATCAAAACTTTAGAAGAGCATGGTAAAAAGAGATGGAAATCGTCGATTTTCAACATAAAAGCATGAGTTTTAAGCATGTACTAAGCAATATATGAGAAGGGTGTTAACCAAACCTGCCTCTAGGAAGGTAAACAGAAAGGATTCCGAGATTAGAAGGCTTGGTTGTTCCAAGACAAGCTTCTTTCTTGAGCAAAGATCACCTTCTTCACTTTAGAGGTGCAAACCCTAGCAAAAGAGCATAGAGATGAGGTGTTTTAGGGTTCTAGGTGGGGTTTTACCATGTATGGTCATGGTTCCGACCTAGAAGAAGGTGTAAGGAAGACTATCAGTATGAAAATAGGGAATGAATGGAGAAAACTTACTATTTTTGGTCGAATTTACCAAGGAGGAGCTTTAGAAACCCTAATAGAGCAATTTGGAAGCCCTATGAGCCTTCTTCACCAAGGTAGGCTCCCTCTATTGCCTTGGGGCAGAAACTTCGTGGCCAAATACAGAAGAAACTATTATCTAAGCTATAGGAAAGAAAAGGAGAGCAAGAATTTTCGAATTATGAGTTGCGAATGGGTATACATGGCTATATATAGAAAGAGGTGAAGCATGAGGAGTCTTAAGGGACTTTCCATGTGTCTTTAGCCTAGGGATTGATGGGAATGCAAGAGGATAGCTCATAGAGGCTTCATCCATATCCAAAGTCGGTCCTAAGGGCCCATAGATTATTTTAGGCCATCCCCACCGTTTTGCAAGAAAGAAATAACCTCATTGGTTGATAGCTTTTAAGGATAAGCATCTTTATAAAGAGGGTAATCCCCATAATGCCCTTGGAAAGAAATACCATCAAACCAAGGTGAAACTAGGTTCTCCAATGGTTTAAAATCTCGTTAATGGTAAGGTAATATCTAAGGATTAAAATTCAGCTGATAATTTGCAAAGAAAACCTCCCAATTGGGTAAATTGCATAAAAGTCCAGAATGTGCATATAATTGCATAACTTGCACAAACAACATCCAAATCAAACCAAATTTGAAACTTAGCCTAATATTATGTTTTCAAATCATATCAAAAAGTTATATTAAGGTTTATAGAACTTAATTATGGTAATTAAGCTTTTACTGAGGTATTTTTGTATAAACCCTTATATTGGTACAATTAGTGAATAAATGTTCACTAAACCACTATAAATTCCACTAATTAAACATAAATGACATAAAGGATAGAAATGAGAGGGAAACTTGGGAAAAAGGTTTACATGGATATTACATCTAAGATTCATTATGTTACACTGTCCTTCTCCTACTGAAGGATTTCTGCCTCCTCGTCCGCGTCCACCTAAAAATGTAGTTCCCACGGGGGTGAGACAATTGTAAATTGCCCCAACGAGAGATATAACTCTCCTCTAGTAACATTGTTATTGTAGTTTAAGAAGATAAATACGCACAAAGAAATCATATTTGATTGACAACATCTAATATAATGTCTAACAGATTAGGACATCATTCTTATCAAAAGCATTGTAGCTATCAACTTGATAAAACAACATGACACTTATCCTTTAAGGAATATGAAGAACATGTATAACATTTATTCACTATAGAATTATTATCACAACATTTACTCTCTTCAGGCATAGATTATATATCTAAAGCCTGGCATTGTCATTATGGATTCATGGCATGTAGCCATACTCTTCTCACAAAGTGTTGGGATCTTAGTCCCTCAACTCACCAAGCATAATTCCATTTCTTAACATGTTCTTCATCATGACTATAGCATCTGGGTATTTGAACCCATAACTCACCATAGAACACTTATTACCACTTATTAGGTAACTTCATACCTTCATATCATCTGACCCAGGGACATTATAAATCTTGCTACACAAAGCATTGCACATAGTTCAAAAGGCTCATACCACCTCTTATTACCCCTTAATAGGCAATAAGACATATTATGGCTTATGAAGCTCATAAACAATCTAAGATAATTAGCACATCATGTGACACATAGGACTCATTAATTGTAGGTTACCTCTCACTAAGCAATAAAGCATATGAAGGCTTATAAGGCCTATAGAACATTTTCAATATACAGAACATCATAGCTCATACCTGGCGATGCTCATCCTCTCAACATATTATTAATGATCAACACAAAGTACTAGTTTCTCTCTCAACTTTATCAAAATATGATTGTATCATAGTCTGTTGATTTGGATTAACCTTTTCATAAGGCCTGTTAGCCTACATTCAACAGTGTGCACTACATTTCAATGTAACAATTGACATGACACATTTCATGTGTCATCTATTCCAATTATAATGAACTTAGAACACTTCATGGTATATTAGAATTGGGATGTTGGATGTGATATCTATCATACCTTGATGTATCACTTCCCTCAACACCTTCATCTTACCTGAGTTCATACACTTAGCTGGTATTAGGGTATTCCCCATCCTAATACTTTATGCTCCAGTTCATCATATTTGTCATAACATTAATCATTATTCCGCTATTAGGAATAATATTCTCCATACTTATAATTTTAGGATTCACATAGCATATTCCATATTTTTATGGATTTCACAACACATCACCCAGTGCTAAATATTCACCTAGGATTAGTGGCACTACCCTATATTAGGGTTCCATACACCTTACCCCATTTTAGGGATTAAGGTTTTCTATTCACATTCAAATGGGGTTTCTCTTTCTTCATACCCAAATTAGGGTTAGGATGTACAATTCCCATTAAATTATGGTTTCACACATAGCATTGCTCTAATTAGGGTTAGGGCTCATTGATTAGAGTTTCATGATTTCATTATCATGGATCAACCCTTATCACATAGTTTGCTCATAATGAGAGAATTAGGTCTTAATTATATAAGCATTCATCCCTCTCATTCCCTCTCTCATCCTCTTTATTATATTAATAACACCAAGATTAATCTAGGTCAACTCTTCACTTGAGTACGCATAGCTAGGGTTAACCTTCACAATCATCATGGGTATACATATTTAATAATCATATAGCTAATTGACCTTTGATAATAATAGATGTACAAATGGTCTAATCAATTAAACCATCAATTATATAAGGAATTCAAAAGAATTGACAAATTAAACGTTCAATTCCACAAGGTGATCAATTGGGTTAACCATTGAAATCTTCAATTACATTCAGTATCCAAATAGGTTCACCATATTGGACCTTTAATTACATAAGATACTCAAATGGATTAACCATGTTGATCTTCACAAAGTTAATTACTTATACCCTCCATGATCTTGGTTCTCATACATCAATTGGTTGAAAACCATTTGAACAAGTTGTACTTGAAATCAATTAGACAAAGTAAGTATTGAAACCGTTTCCACTTTGGGTCTCCAAATGGTTTGAGATCATTTGGTCCCAAATGGTCTTAAGACTATTTGGCCCCTAAGGGTCTTGAGACCGTTTGGACTCAAACGGTCCTGAGACCATTTGGTCCAAACCTCTTCAAAATCGCATGACCAAAAAGTGTCTCAACCACTTCAATTGTATTAGGGTTTCCAATGTTGATCCCCTCAATCGATTTTATACATGTCATCCAATCATCAATTGAGTTAATTAGGTCAACCTTCAACTAATTTGACCCTCAATTGACCCTCAATTGATCATCAATTAAGGGTTGAATCAATTGGTTTAGGGTTTGGAATCAATAACCCTTCAACATATTTCAATGTGAGTCGAATTGATTTGAACCCATTGAACCATCATCCAATTTGGACATGACCTGACCCCAAATGGTATTGGGATCGTTTGGATGACCTCCAAATGGACTTGAGACCGTTTGACCATCACATCATCAAAATCCAAGTCAACCCATTAGGGTTTGGATCATTGGATTGATCACCAAATCAACAATTGATTACACTCCAACATAGTATCTTTGGATCTTCAATTTCTTAACCATACTCAACCCTAGACCTCCAAACGGTCTTGGGTGACCTACAAACGGTCTTGAGACCATTTGGATGAGCTCCAAACGGTCTTGAGACCGTTTGTCTCATCCAACCCTTGGATTCAACTGAACAATCATTAGGGTTTGAGCTATTGAGTTGATCATCAAATCAGCACTTAATTGCAAAGTGATTTGGTACCTTTAGACCATCAATTGGTCAACCATACTTAACCCTAGAACTCCAAATGGTCTTTGGTGATCCCAAACGGTCTTGAGACCTTTTGGGTAATCCCCAAACGGTTTTGAAACCGTTTGGGCCAATCAACCCAAAGTATCAACTCATTCAATTGCAAAATCAGCACTTAGCCGATTAGGGTTTATACCATATGTTTGAATCTTCAAATACTTAACCATACTCAACCCTAGACCTCCAAATGGTCTTGAGACCATTTGGGTGATTCCCAAACCGTTTCGAAACCGTTTGGGCTAATTAACCCAAAAAGTCAAATCAATCAAGTTGAAAATCAACACTTAATCCAATTAGGGTTTGCCAAATTGATTAGCCTTCAACTCATGATTCCTTTGGAATTAATCCATAAAATTTGGTGGGTTATCAACCAACATAATTGGGAACATGATTCTCAAACGGTCAACCCTTGGTCAACTCTTTCAAATGGTTTTGAAACTGTTTGCTCTCAAACGGTTTGGTGAAACCGAATGGGCAAACATGTTGAAACCGTTTAGTCTAGATATTTGGGGAGGTGTGTGCTTAAGATGATGTCATCATCATCAAGCTCCAAACTCACGAAATCTTCTCTGATTTCCATGGAGATTGCATCAATCAACCAAACTTAATTTTGGAAATGTAGAAATGATCACCAATTGATAAGGAATTGATTGCAATAATAAAATTAAGGGTTCAAGTTATAAAACCCGCCTCCAATTGAGCTCCAAAGCTCCAATCTCACGGCAACAATGGTGTATGCAACTCCTTTCACTATTCCAAGGGTCTTCCTAAAGCTTTGAGTGAAAAGAATTGGTTAGAATTGAAGAGGGGATCGAGATATGAAGAAATCAATGATTTATTTTCGATTTCCACCATGGAATCAAGGAGAACGAAGGTCAAGGGCTTACCAACAGGTTGGGGGTCGTCCTCCTGTTCCTACACAGCTCCTTGGTCGTTTTCCAAGCAAGGGGAAAGAAAGAAATCCGAAAAAGCCTTTGTTTTGTCTTAGAAAGGGTACTTTTATAAGAAAATTGATGAGAGAGAAAATCTCTTATAAAAGTCTATTAATTCCAAAATTGTTGCCACCACTTCCCCCTTGGTTTCTTGCATGCAAGGGCATCTTTATCCCCACCGAGATCCCTTCCATTATCCATAAATTAAGGGAAAAGAAATTAAGCACCTTAACACTTATAATAAGAATATCCATATTTGAGTGGGAATTCTTTTTCTTATAATAATGGTGAGTGGAATTTCACCTCCTTAGGATATGCTCGTGCCTTTTCAAGGATTTAAACTCATCCACATACATCTGAATCCAAACATTTTAATTTTGGTTGAAGGCCCTTTAATTAATACATTCATTTTTGCCCTAAATTGAATTAGGGTTTCAATTAGGATTAAATCTTGATTATTTTAATATCAAGATTCTCTCTCCTCCAACTTAATTAAAATGAGGCGACCTTCTCATTTTCTTTGCTCTACATGATGCCAAGAAACATTAGGGACCTTATTGAAGTGATAATTTTCATATTGAACCCTAGGTTGTGGGTAAATTGCACATTACACCAAAACTAGGTTTTAATGCACAAGGATTGCTTTACAAGCTTAATCTTGGTGCCCAAGCTTGTGAAAACCATACCACTGCATCATATTCATTCTTATGATGTCTCAACATCAGAGGAACATATTATCATGTACAATTTGCAAGTTAACCCCTCAACTTGGGTAATTTGCACTTTAGTCCAAAATAAGCAAACATTGCTTCAACATTGTTCAAACAAGACCAAAATTGAAACATAAGTTTCTCATGAGTCATAATTACTTTTCCCAAGATAAGATTAAGCATATACTCAACCTTATTAGGCAAAACATCTAGGGTTAACACATAACCCAGGTCAGGGATGTTACAAATTATAAACCCCTAACAAGGATTTCGTCCCCGAAATCCCAGGAAAAAGGGACAGATTATTCATTAATCATGCCCTCAAGTCTCCATATATCATCATAATGTTATGGAGATACCGTGGATCTGTAATTCACATAAAGTTTCTTTCATTAATTCCTCCTTATCACTGTTTATGTTTATGCAGAGCATAAACCCCTAACATACGATGTCCATATTATTGAAAGGAAGAAGCATAAAAGAACACACTTCTATCATTACCCAGGAATATTCATCAAAAGAAAAACATATATATCTAACACAGATAATTCACTCAGCAATCCTTTACTTGTTTTGAAAATATCCACTGAGCAAGTTCACTGAGTAATTTGTTTTGAAAATATCCATGGAGCAAGTTCACTGAGTAATTTGTTTTGAAAATATCCACTGAGCAAGTTCACTAAGTAATTTGTTTTGAAAATATCCACGAAGCAAGTTCACTGAGTAATTTGTTTTGAAAATATTCACTGAGCAAGTTCACTAAGTAATTTGTTTTGAAAATATCCACGGAGCAACTTCACTAAGTAATTTGTTTTGAAAATATCCACGGAGCAAGCTCACTGAGTAATTTGTTTTGAAAATATCCACGGAGCAAGTTCACTAAGTAATTTGTTTTGGAAATTTCACTTAGTTCTTCCTATTTAATTTCATTATGCTCTCTAGATTGTTTTAGAATGACTACTTGATCAGAGTAATCAAAAAGATAACAATCTAAGAGTTTCATACTTACCTTATCTACAATAATCATATACCTGGCTAGGGTATACAAGTATTGAGATTAGGTAGTATGCACTTTATTCGCTATCATTTCCTCACTTTTCATATTATTATACACACAAGATTTTCCATTTCTAGATTTTCTCCAAGAATCACTTCTATATTTCATCTTATAACACACAGATACGGGAGATTATAAAACATTTTAAGGAATCACTGAGTAAAATATAGGTTCTCATCTTCCTTGTATCCTTATAGTACTAGTCAAAGGAAGCACAAAAACAACTACTTTCATATCTTTCACACATAGAATCATGAAATGAGGTATCAAAGCAAAACTATTTTATCTGACTTGTCTGGGACATCTGTCCACGTCCTCTATTGTTACTAAAAAAGTGCCTCCTTTGTGAGCCATATTGACTCTGCCCCTGAGGTTGAGTCATCTTCGAATTCCTGTCTAGACAATCCTTTTCCAGATGTCCAGGTTGTCTACATTGGTAACAGGTCCTGGGCAGAAAATGTCTGTGAGATCCAGTCACCAATGTTGATGATATGTCGGAGGCTCTACTTGGAACATTACTACGATCCCTATCCCTACTTGACATCCATTGTGTCTGAGTATGGAATCTAGATGATGTTGTCGATGCAGAAAATCTTGGTTTCTTAAAACTTTCAGACCTTTGTTCTTAAGTCTAGGTGTACACCTTCTTACCACTGGTCTGTCGTTTCTTGATTTTAGACCTCTCTATCCTCCTTACCGACTCCAAAAAGGTCGCAAACCTCTCCCTGTTCTCTAAAGCAGACACAGGAGTGGTTAGTTCAGCGTTCAACCCCTTCTCAAAATGTTGAATTCTTTCCTCATCGCTAACTGCCATTTGCAGACAAAACCGCAACAACTCCATGAACTTAGCTTCATATTCGCTAACGTTCATCTGTCCTTATTTGATCCTCTCAAATTGAGATATCTTCTCATCTAGATAAGCCTTGGGGAAGTATCTACTGACGAACTCTCATCGAAACACCTCCCATCCAATTTCTTTACCTGGTCTCTTATCTTCCTCAATCATCTACCAATGACCAGTACTTCCTTTTAGGAGGTATACAGCATGTCTTACCTTCTCAGCTTCAGGAATATCAAGAATCCTGAAAGCCTTTTCCAGCTCTGTCAGCCACAGATCAGCATCTATTGGATCAGATGTACCAGCATAGTCTATGGCTCCAACCCGACGAAGTCTCTCAAAAGTCTTGTCGGCTCCATAATCCTCATGATGAGCTGGTACCCTAGGTGCAGGTGGTGGCATCCTGTCTGCCATATGTGTCATGGTTGTCAGGAATTTCTCAAATAGGGCATGGAGAGCTGGATTTTCTATCACAACTAGGTCAATCTGGGGCTGTTCAGGTATATGCCCTTCCATATTCTGGTCTCTTGCACCTCCTCCTGGTGCAGTAGTGCTGCCCTCAGCAGCATGTTCTTCATGTTGTCCAGACATCTTCAAGTTCTTCTTGTCCTATGTGAGCAGAAGATAGTATCAGATAAACTGGAAGACACTTAGAACAGACTTTACAACCTTAGTCCTATGTCTCTGTAGACTCAGCGAACCTAAAGCTCTGATACCACTTAATTGTGGCATACAACTCATGAAAACAAGATTAACTAATGTGGAAGCGTTCACTAAGCAGCGGATTACCAAAAATCACTAAAAATTAAAACCTTTTTATCAAAAGATCCATTAAAGGAAAACTTTCTCACATAGAACCAAAGTAACATAATTACATTCTTGTTCACAGGTACATATTCTGTATCATCTCCTTTTGTGAATTACAAGAATTAACTGTCCTAACAAGCTAAACACAGGCAGTTCAAAATCTCGAGGCATTGAGCCAAAATCTCGAAAGCACTAACTACTACTCCGAGGACCTGAGAGTACAGAGATGACACATAGGACTCTATCTATGCAAGGCATGACATCCAGTGTCTCCACCTGAGATTTCACTATTGTCCCTGTTGCTGTTGCTGTTGTCCTTCTCCTACTGAAGGATTTCTGCCTCCTCGTCTGCGTCCACCTAAAAATGTAGTTCCCACGGGGGTGAGACAATTATAAATTGCCCCAGTGAGAAATATAATTGTTGGCTAAATGGACATAAGTAAATCCCTTTGTTTTGATAATGAAAACCATTTCATTCTTGTCGATCTAACGTGCTACTTGAGTGTTGCAGGAATAAGGTGGATGACAAATATTATGGAAGATCTATATGCTAGATTGTTTTAATTTCATGAATGTAATCAATTGTAAATCTTGTACAAGTATAATGTACAAATACTTAGACATCATGTAAATCAAGCGTTAGATCTTTCCTAACTAATCACTACACTTAGATAGGTCATCCCCTTCAATAGTGTCACATATGCACACTCACATACACACTTAGTACTTTAATTGAAACATTGAAATAGGGTCAATCTCGGTCGATAAAATCCTCGACCGCACTACTACAGAAACAACATTCAGTGTCGCTTTTCTGGGCGTCGGTTATTTAGGAAAACCAACGCCTATAACATTCAACGTCGGTCATCTAGGTCATCCGACGTCTGTAGCCAAGACACGGGTACCGCTTGTATTAAGCGTCGGTTTTTTTGGTAAAAAACCGACGCCTAAAACTGCCGCGAAATCCAATTTTCGAGCAAAAAAAATATGTCACATACGGCATCGGTTATTTACCTAAAGCCCGACGCCTATATAAGATGAAAATTTGCGCGAAAATTTACAGCTTAGGTGTCGGTTATCCTTAGATAACCGACGCCTATAGTGGTTCCCGCCAATTTATTTGGGGCAAATTTTATCTAATTGGACGTCGGTTTTGTAATAGGAACCGACGCTGAAGACCTTAGGCGTCGGCTTTGTTAGATACCCGACGCCCTTTACGAACTTATTAGACGCATGATCGATCGACTTTAGGTCCCCTTTCCTGTTTCATCGTCTTCATCGCCCGACCCTCCGCTGCTCACCGACGCCGCTGCCCGCCACCCTCCGCTACCGTCGCCCGACCCTCCGCTGCTGCTGTTGCTTGTGCGCCGCCGCCGCTTCCTGATCCTTCTGCTGCCGGTGTCGCCACCGCCTGCCTGCTCCTTCTCCGCCGCCTTCCTGCCCGCCGCCGCCTGCCGCTCCCTGCTGCCGGTGTCGCCTTCCTGCTCCTTCTCTGCCTGACGACCCCCGCGTCTCCGCCGCTGCTGCCACTGCCCTACGCCGCTGCCGCCTCCACTGCCTACATCGCCGCCTCCACTGCTCATCGTCGCCGCCTCCACTGCTCTTCTTCCTTAATGGAGCTCGCTACCGACAGAGCTACTCCTCTTCTTCCTCCACGAGCTCGCTACTTACAGGTACGATTTTATACCTAGTTACACAGCTCATTTTTGCTTCAATCATATTCATCATGTTGTTGTTTTTTATTGCAATTTTATGTAGATATTCTCCTTTAAATCCTAAGAAAATTATACACCCTTTAATTACAAACCCTAATTCACCTCTAGTCACTCACTTCTATCGATTATCCAAATGTAAATTGCCCCTTACTATGTCACCATTCATTCCAATGCAAAACTGGACCTTCCTACGCCACCATTTACTCAAAAGGTAGTTTTCATTTGATATCTAATTATTACATTAAGGATACTGAAAAAACTATATGAGTTACACCTTCATAGGAATGCATACAACTTCTATCTGAAAGAGATCTAAACATGATAAAAAATAATCTAAGATACAACTTTCTTCATTTAGGACTAGTCCAAGTATCTACAAAATCCTTAACTAGAAAAGGTATAAATTATTCCTTACTTCTATCCCTTAGAGACTGTAAGCATCTAAAATTCTCAGATTCCCTTCTTAGACTTCTAGAATCAACACTACATGAAGAATATGTTTCCTTCGATAATATGTTATAACATAGTATGATCTTAATCTGATCTGGATGTTCATAATAATGTAGTATGTTAAATATGATGATTAGGGATACATATAATGTCTAGTAAAGATTCCTAGACCTTTTGTTTGAAACTATTGATTTCTTGATTTATTATTTAATAATGCTCTGTTGATTAGGATTAACCATGTTGCATGTAGTTTATAGACAATTATTATATATAAGAATGCAACACATGTATTTGTTGGCCTAGAAACCCGTCCAAGATTTACTCATTAGGAGTAAATCTTGGATAGTCCCCGGTTTGGGACTGTTCTTGAACACCTAATCTCACTTAGGATGTAAGTGTATAATGTGTATTGGGTTTTTGAGAAACTTTCAGTAGCATTTCCCTGTTTGTTCTCTAAGTACATATGTACTTAGAGAACAGCGGGGAAATGCTGCCGAAATTTTCTTGAAAACCAATTACGCATTATACACTTACTAGTGAGATTAGGTGTTCAAGGATGGGATAGGTGGTACACATTTATTATATATAAGAATGACATCAAATGTGTTTGTTGGCCTAGAAACCCGTCCAAGATTGACTCATTAGGAGTAAATCTTGGATAGTCCCCGGTTTGGGACTGTTCTTGAACACCTAATCTCACTTAGGATGTAAGTGTATAATGTGTATTGGGTTTTCGAGAAAATTTTGGTAGCATTTCCCCGTTTGTTCTCTAAGTACATATGTACTTAGAGAACAGCGGGGAAATGCTGCCGAAATTTTCTCGAAAACCCAATACACATTATACACTTACTAGTGAGATTAGGTGTTCAAGGATGGGATAGGTGGTACACATTTATTATATATAAGAATGACATCACATGTGTTTGTTGGCCTAGAATGTGAACAATCATTGTTTTTTATATTACTTGTACATTGGTATAAATTAGAATGAACAATCACTAAATTATATACTGTTTGTATGGAATCCGGCTTCATTGTAGATATCTATTATTGTTGGCCTAGAAACCCATCCAAGATTGACTCATTAGGAGTAAATCTTGGATAGTCCCCGGTTTGGGACTGTTCTTGAACACCTAATCTCACTTAGGATGTAAGTGTATAATGTGTATTGGGTTTTCGAGAAAATTTTGGTAGCATTTCCCCGTTTGTTCTCTAAGTACATATGTACTTAGAGAACAGCGGGGAAATGCTGCCGAAATTTTCTCAAAAACCCAATACACATTATACACTTACTAGTGAGATTAGGTGTCCAAGGATGGGATAGGTGGTACACATTTATTATATACTAGGGAAATGTTGCCTAATCTTTTCCTAATATATACTTGTTTTCTCTGATCATAGAATGGATAGATCATGGATGTCCATTCGTAATCGTTGCACCCCAGAGTTTATATCTGGTCTTGATCAGTTTATTAGATTTGCCGAGGAACATAGGAAAAAACCTACAGATAGGTTCTACTGTCCATGTAGGCATTGCGGTAACAACTTGAAAGTCAACACTGGTGAGGAAATCAAAAGTCATGTCATGTGCAACGGGATTGTACAAGGCTATACAGAATGGCACTGGCATGGAGAGATTTCAAAATCGAAACCAGTAGATGTCGATAGCAGTGCTTGGGTGGAAGAAGAAATTGCCTCTGATGACGTAAATGTGAACGAACCAGTTCCAGCAGACATCGTTGATGCGATGCTGGATAGTTGTAGGGTAGAGCACACCGATCCACCTCCTATCTTTACAAACATTGTGCATGATGCTGAGATACCGTTATACACAGGTTGTGCTAAGTTTACGAAGCTTAGCGCTGTCTTGAGATTGTATAAGTTAAAAGCTAACAATAGATGGAGCGACAAAAGCTTCACTTCATTGTTGACTTTGTTGAAAGAAATGCTTCCTGAAGGAAACGAGCTTCCAATCTCAACATACCAGGTAAAGAAAATGTTGTGCCCAATGGGAATGGAGGCCAAGAAGATACACGCATGCCCGAATGATTGTGTATTATTTCAAAAGGACTATGTAGATTTGAAAGATTGTCCAAAATGTGGTGCGTCACGGTATAAATTGACGACTTCGGGGGAGTCCAAAACTTGTTCTCCTGCCAAGGTGTTGTGGTATCTACCTATAATATCACGGTTTCAACGCTTGTTTGCAAATCCGAAAGATGCGAAGAATTTGAGGTGGCATGCAGATGTTAAGAAAAATAATGATGGGATCCTACGACATGCGTCTGATTCCCCACAGTGGAAGAAGATTGATCTATTGTACCCTAAATTTGGTGAAGAAGATAGGAATCTAAGACTTGGGCTTTGTACAGATGGGATGAATCCGTACGGGACATTGAGCAGCCAACATAGCACTTGGCCAGTCATGCTTGTTATATACAATCTTCCTCCCTGGATGTGTATGAAAAATAAGTACGTTATGTTGTCATTGTTGATATCGGGTCCTAAACAACCCGGAAATGATATCGATGTTTATCTTGAACCTTTGATTGATGACTTAAAGAAACTTTGGGCTGAAGGTGTGATGACCTATGATGCTTCAGCAAGAGAGACATTTCGTTTGCACGCTATGTTGTTTTGCACTATTAATGACTTTCCAGCATATGGGAATTTGTCTGGATATAGTGTCAAAGGAGCTAAAGCGTGTCCTATATGTGAAGAAAACACTGATTCAATAAGACTAAAACATGGCGGCAAGACTGTATATCTTGGTCATCGAAGGTTTCTTTCAAAATTCCATCCGTATCGTAGGAAGCGCAAAGCATTCAATGGATGGAATGATGAACGAAGTGCACCTAAACCTATACCAGGGGATGTTGTTTATGAAAGAGTAAAAGACATTGTCAATGAATTTGGTAAGAAATCACAATGTAGTATGGCCACACGGAGTGACAATTCTTCATTCAAGAAGAAGTCAATATTTTGGGATCTTCCTTATTGGAGTTCTTTGACAGTCAGGCATTGTATCGATGTAATGCACGTTGAGAAAAATGTATGTGATAGCATCATTGGTACTCTATTAAATATACCAGGTAAGACTAAAGATGGGATAAAATCCAGACTGGACCTACGTGAAATGGGAATAAGGTCAGAATTAACAGAATTACGTGAAATGGGTAATAAAAGAACATACTTACCTCCCGCTTGTTACACGTTGTCTAGAAAGGAGAAGAAAACTTTTTGTGAATGCTTGGTAAATGTTAAGGTGCCACATGGTTACTCATCCAACATCCGTAGATTGGTATCAATGAAAGATCTGAAATTGATAGGTCTTAAATCTCATGATTGTCACACTCTAATGCAACAAATATTGCCCGTGGCAATTCGATCTATATTGCCGAAGCATGTAAGGTTTGCAATTACCAGACTTTGTTTCTTTTTCAACAGTCTATGCAGCAAAGTTATTGACCCTGATACTCTCGATAATTTGCAAAGAGAAGTGGTTGTTACCCTATGTCAGCTTGAGATGTATTTCCCTCCTTCGTTCTTTGATATCATGGTACATCTTGTTGTCCACTTGACTAGGGAAGTGAAAATGTTGGGACCAGTTTTCTTGCATTGGATGTATCCCTTTGAACGATACATGAGCGTTTTTAAAGGTGATGTTCGAAACCGTTATCGGCCTGAAGGGAGTATTATTGAAGGTTATGTGGCGAGAGAGGTTATGGATTTTTGCAATGACTTTCTCAGTGGTAATGACACTCCTGATAATGACAAGAATATTGAGGAGGGCAAAGGAATTTTGGGATCACGGGTGAAAGTAATCAGCCGTGAGCAGTTGGAACAAGCTCACTTGTATATTTTACACAATATGGATGAAGTGAGTGTTTATATCGAGGAACATACCAATTTCATAAAGAGACAACATCCTCGAGCAAGTTCAATGTGGCTTGCTAGAGAGCATAATAAGACTTTTACTAAGTGGTTTGAAGATAAAGTCTTACATCAACTATCTCAAACACCACATGATATTACAGAAACTATCAAATGCCTCGCCTTTAAACCAAAACCGAATGTTATGTCTTATGAAGGGTTTGACATTAATGGATTCACATATTACACAAAGCGCCAAGATGATAAGAGTGTCGTCCAAAATAGTGGGGTCACTCTTCAAGCGTCGACTATGTACTTTGCAAGTGCAAAGGATAAGAGTCCACGTGAAGCTAAAATGTCATATTACGGTGTCATTGAGGACATTTGGGAGTTTGACTACATAGATTTCAAAATTCCGCTCTTTAAATGTAATTGGGTTGATAACACCAAAGGAGTTATAGTGGATGAATTGGGTTTCACTTTGGTGAACTTTGAAAAGATTGGCGAGAAGGGTGAACCATTCATATTGGCATCATAGGCGAAACAAATATTCTATATCGATGATCCTGCAAATGATAAATGGTTGGTTGTTCTTCATGGTAAAAGACAGTTCATTGAAGATCCTATAGATGAAGAAGAGTACTATGATAAGTATGATGACTCCAGTCCATTCTCAGTTGGGTTGCCAACTCCACAAAATATTGAAGCTAATGATGACTTATATGTGCGCGGAGATCACAATGAAGGATTGTTAATTGATAAAAGATCACAATTTTAGAGACATGTATGTTTATACAAATGCTAAATGTTTGCCTTTTTCTAGTTAATACAAATGCTAAATGTTTGCCTTTTTCTAGTTAATACAAATGCTAAATGTTTGCCTTTTTCTAGTTAATAGAAATGCTAAATGTTTGCCTTTTTAATGACATTTTCAGATGGCTGACCATGATGAGCATGATGTCCATGATGAGCATGAAGTTCATGATGAGCATGCTGTCCATGACGAGCATGGCGAGGATACTAATGTAAGTTCTAAAAACATATCCTGTATTTCTATAAAATTCATTATCTTCTAGTTATGTCATATATCCTATATTTCTATATTGGGCTAAGTTAGTGTGTTTTATTTTTGTCAAATTTTAGGTTGATGCACCTGTACCCACTGAAGCACTGGAGCAACTTGATGCGCAACACCAGACACTTAACAAGAAAAGGGGCATCACTCTGTTGAAGAAGTTATTAGCGCTAAGTGGTAGTGGATCTAAATTGGTGGTGGAGTTTGATAATGGAGGAAATCCAATTGGAGTGAACCGCAATAATTTTGTGAACTATCTTGGGTGTACCACTCGGAGCCATTGTGGTGTTAAGTATGACAATTGGCATAAAGTTCCTCAAGGGAAAAAAGACTTGATATGGAAGGATTTATGCGTGAGTTATTATTATTTGCAATTCTATTTTGTAGATTACAAATTCTATTATTTGCAATTCTATTTTGGATACTAGTTAATAACATTTCTATTTTACAGAATCTGTTTGCATTGGATGAGAAGTTGCATCGTAAAAATGTGATGCAACGCGCTGGAAAGATGCTTAGGAATTATAGGACAAATCTGAACAGAGAATACATAAAAGAGGGTGATAAGAAGAAGAAGTCAGCCCTTGAACAATGGAACTTCTTGGACAAAGAAGATTGGGACAATTTTGTTGCTTCAAGAAAATCTGAAGAATTCAAGGTATTAGGTGTCACTCCTAATTTAATTAATATACATTGTATTCACCTGTTTCAAGATTAGCATTTAGTGCTACTAACCAAATCATTAATGTGCATACTAACTAGGCCCTCAGTGACGCACAAAAAGCAAGGCGTGCACTGAATGTGCATGACCACACTATGGGTCCAAAAGGCTATGCAAGCGTTCGCCAAAGACTACAGGCGGAGTCTGCGGCTACTCAGGAGTCTGCTCCTACTCAGGAGTCTGCCACACCCATGCCTCGCCATGATATCTGGATAGCTGGCAGGCAAAACAAGAAGGGTGAAATAAAGAAGCCTGTAACTGCTGAGGCGGCTGCAAAAATGGTAAAATACAACTCTTAGAGAAATCGTTTGAATATTGATTATTTGTGGTGTTAACTTACCAATTTCTGTTTATGGTGATTAGCGGGAGCTGCACGAGCAGAGGAAACAAGGCACGTTCATCCCTCAGGGCACAAGGGATGAATTGACAGTTGCTCTGGGTAACCCAGAGCATCCTGGACGTGTTAGAGGTGCCGGCGCTGGTGTTGGCATCAAAGAATTCTTTGGGCCATCCCAGCGCAAACCCAGAGCGGGACTTTCTCAAGAAGAGGTAACCTATTCTTTTTTTAGAATGTTACTGCAAAAGGAAATTCATTAATAAGAAGCTAATGTTTCTTTTATCCATGTATAGGAGAATAAGAGAGTTGAGGATTTAGTTGCTAAGAAGATCAACGATGTAGTTGCTGAGAAGGTCAAGGAAGAATTGCTGCGGTGGCAGGCATCTCAGGCTTCCAATACGCCTATGGCGACCCACTCTTCTCCTGATGCACAGACTGCGAGTAATCCTGGAGACCCATCGCCTAGCACGTCTGCTGTAAGTATTGTTTATGACATTGTAGTTAGTCTTTTCAAGTTGTTATGTTTTCAAGATGATATGTATATATGTATAATATTCTTTACGTAAATTTGTAGGCATTGAAGCCATGCCGCTTAAGAATGCAAGACTACGTTGTTGCAGAGGCGCAGGCTTACCCGTCCCTTCCTGGGGCAATGTTTCACGGGACTCCAATGCCACAGGGCTACGTTCGTGTGAGCCCGATACGTGTGTTACCTGATTGGAGAGAAGCTACATTGCCATATCCCCACCCGGATATTGATAGACTTGCTGATGCAGAAGGCGGGGTGATATTGTGGCCCAAAGCAGATGTCGTCTACACGACTGAAATTGTAAGATAAATTTACATTGATTTAGACTGTTAATGTGTATATATGATGTCAACTGATCTGAAATTATATGTACAGGTTAAAAAGAAGACACCAGGAGCACCTAGGCCTCCACTTCCACTTCCCGCATTACCCGATTGGGTTCCAACTGACCTAACATACCCGTTAGGTCCTGCTTGTAGGGGAATGGCATGTTGGCTACGGGCACATAATGTACATTGCCCTATAATTATTTCTTTAGATGCAGATTATGCAGGTCAATCATACGATAGCTCTTTATTTATACAAGATATTATTGAGCTGTTTATGTATGATTGGCTGAATACATCAATGATAGAGACATGGATAAGGTGAGATCTTGTTTATACATCCATATACCTTGTGTAAGATCCGGTGATCTGGTTTCTTATATATTAATGCATACGCCTATATGTTTTGCAGCTACCTAGTCGAAGATCATTGCAAACAATTTGCATTTGATCATGTGGGATTTTTGATTCCATCATTGATTAGTTTGGTAGCTAAAGACCCTGATAATGTTCAACAATACTGTATAGATGCTTTTACAATTTTTGGTCAGCAAAAGAAGACGATAATAATAGCTCCATTCAATGTCAAGTAAGTTTACTTTATTTATAATTTGGACTTAAGAAAATTCCATTTTTATTTTGCATTTTGAGTTATTAATTGTTAACTTCTTACTTCTAGCGGTAGACATTGGGAGTTACTAGTTATTGTCCCCGGGACATTCACTGTTTATTATCTAGATCCTGCGGGGAGTACATTGAACACTAAAATTGGACACGTAATGAGAATGCCATTATTCTGGTGAGAAATATTTCATTTTTATATCCGTTAACATCTTTTATTACATTACTATTTACTTATGCAATTTATTGTGTTATATTAACATGTAGGGGTTTAGATGCATTCAAAAAGGCTGGAGGAACGGTCCCAAGGAAAAAGAACCAGCCAATAAATTGGCAGAACGTACAAGTAAGTTCCTGACTCAAATATATATATTATTGATGTGAATTGTGCTTAGTTGTATTATTTTGTATGTTTCAATTTATAGTGTGCTACACAAGACAATGGATGGGCATGCGCATACTATGTGATGCGATTTATGCAGATGATTATCAAATATGCCGCATTGGACATCGATACCATACATGAGGTATTATATATATTCTCATTAGTTAGTATGCAATATATCAATCTTATATTATTTTTATATTATTACTTATATATATACATCATTCTCTTTGCAGGTGTTTAAAACTGACAACACTACAGGTAAACGTTTAAAAAATATACATGCTCCATATACGATGGAAGCATTAAATGAAGTAAGAGAAGAATGGGCAAAAGCCATACAAGCAGTGGCAACTGTAAGATATAATTGGGATGTTGATAGCGATAATGAATGATACTATGTAAATGAATATTTCTGAATGTTAATACATGTATTTGAATGTTTCTATATGTGTGTGAATGTGAGAATTGAATTGATGTCTGAATGTATGTACTTGTGTAGAATTTTGCTTGTGACTTTTGCAGGTTTGCGGCCTGTTTGTAGGCTGATATCAATGGATGTCGTAAACCTGCAGTTCAGAAAACTAAACTGCAGGTTCTCATCCTGCTGACCAGCCACAGCAGGCCTGCAAACTGATATGAAAAAAAAAATATATAAATAGGCGTCGGTTATTTATAGAAAACCGTCAGGAAAGACCTACAGCGTCGGTTTTTTCAATAAACCGACGCCTGATGTGGCCAAAGCAGTCCTGGAAATGGCGTCGGATATTCATATCAAACCGACGCCTATTTAACATATAGGCGTCGGTCGTTTAGTATATAACCGACGCCAAAAGTGTTCGCGCCACAAAAAATGGCGTCATCTAGGGCACTTTATGCGTCGGTCATCTACTAAAAGACCGACGCTATATTCCATAGTGGCGTCGGTTATTTACTAAAACACCGACGCAGAAAGTGCCCTAGATGATGCCGTTTTCTGTGGCGCGAACCCTTTTGGCGTCGGTTCTCTACTAAACGACCGACGCCTATATATTAAATAGGCGTCGGTTAAAAAACCGACGCCGAAGTGTTCGACCTTTAGCGGCGCCCACATAGGCGTCGGTCGGAAACCGACGCCAAATGGGGTTAAACGACCGACGCCAAAGGCCGTTTCTGTAGTAGTGCCGAGACACTCTCAGTCGACAAGCTTCTCGACCGAGAAAGACCCAGGTAGCCATTAGACACAGCTGACAAGGTAGTTGGCAGTTGGAGATGAACGTTGCAAACACTTGCTCCAGATAGCATGTCGGTCGACAAACCCTCGACTGAGTAGGTATCTCGGTCGACAATTCCTCGATCGAGATGGGTTCTGACAGCACTTGTAGAATTAATTAACTAGATGTTGCTAAAGCAACTAAAGGTGTACCTAACGGCTAGTTAAGCACTTAGAACCCCCTAGAAAGTGTCTAGAACGTCCTTAAGCACTTGTAGGTCATTTCTATAAATAGGACATGCCTTAGGACACCTAAACTCACTAATTCTATACTTGAGCAATCTTTGAGCATACACTTGCATTAGCAACCTGTTTTGAGCAATTAATCAATACTTGCAATTGGCTACTCTTCTCCTTGCTCTAATTTTGTGTCCTATAGGCTAGTATCTCCTATCCACAACAATCACACTTCCATACACATTGGTTAGGAGATCTACACGCTTGATATAGGCAAATCAAGCCTTGTGCTTCAAAGGATAAGTTGTAATTTCCATTTTCCTTTCTTGTTCACTTTCATTAGTTGTACTCTCCTTGCTACTCCTAGGTTGGAGGCTGCGGATTGGAGAGGGTCGTGATCTTCTTGGTGAAGAAGGAGACTTTGAACTACTTCAAGAAGGCTGGTGCAATGGGAAGTTACTTCAAAGAGGAAGGCTACTTCAAGGGGAAGCTTGGAGTTACTTCAAGAAGGCTACCTCGAGTTGGTGCATCTACTTCAAAGTGAAGGCTGTTCAAAGGGTTGTAAGAAAGTATTGTATTTTGTGTAATTCCTTGTGAAGGTAATAAAATTAATACTTTCAAAATCCCGGTTGGGTAAGCAACCGGGTAGTGGACTGACTACCTTAGTATTTGCTAAGGTAGGAACCACTCTAAATCCCTTGTCTCCTTCTTGCTTTTTCATTTTTGGTTGTTTGAGTTAAATAATTGTTAAATTAAATTAAAAACCCTATTCACCCCCCTCTAGTGGTTTTCAATTGGTATCAGAGCAGGCTTCAAGGAACTCTAACCAAGTCTTGAAGAATGGGTGACGGGTTGCTCGACAACCTCAACCTTGAAGGGACACTTGTGGCTAGACCTCTGGAATTTGATGGAACTAACTACTCCTACTGGAAAAGAAGAATGCAATTTTATTTCGAAGGGATTAGTTGGGATCTATGGAGGATGGTATCAACCCCCTATGAGCTTCCTCAAGTGGAATACGCAGCTTGGGACACCAATACGATAAAGTCGGCTCAAATGAATGCAAAGGCTGTAAGTATTCTCTATTGTTCAATTTCAGTAGGAGAATTTAATAGGATGTCAAATTGTGAAACAGCCTATGAAATTTGGCATAGACTTTCCATAACTTATGAAGGGATGGTTCAAGTTAAGAATTCTAAAATTGGAATGCTTAAACAAAAGTTTGAATAGTTCCGTATGGATCCGAATGAATCTATTAGTGATATGTATGCAAAATTCTCTTCTATTGTAAATGGTTTGAATGCTTTAGGTAAAGTTATTAGTAAGGAAGATCATGTGTCAAAGATCCTTAGATCACTTCCTCCCAAATACAAGCCCAAGGTGATGGCCATTGAAGAAGCAAATGACCTCACCCGAATGAGGATGGAACAACTCATTGGCAACCTAAAAGCTCATTAAGCAACCCTAGAAGAAGAAGAAAGAAGAGAACGTGAACTACAACAAGGGAAAAAGAAGGATGTGGCTCTAAAAGCTTCAAAAATCATTACACCGGAAAGTGATGATTTGAGTGAAGAAGAAGGAGAAGAAGCCTTGATTGTCAGTGGTAAGAAATATAAAAGATTTAGATCTAACAAAATTTCTAGTTCTTCTTCATCTCCTCCTAGGTGTTTTGAGTTTGGAAAGAAAAGGACATCTCAAAAATGAATGCCCTAAAGCAAAGAAAGGAAAGAAAAGCTCACACAAAAAGAAGGGAGAAAAAGCTTATAAAGCTGCATGGGACGAGTCAAGTGAGAGTGAAAGTGGAGAAGAAAAGGTGGAATGTCTAATGGCAAGAGAAGATGATGAAGACTCTCAAGAGGTAAGCCTTCTTGATCTTCCTAAAGAAGAGTTAATTACTAGTCTGCAAGAAAGTCATGATAAGTATGTTGATTGCAAAAAGAAACTAATGAAAGTTACCAAAACAAATGATGAGTTATATGCTAGATTAAATGATCTCTCTTCTGAAAAGAACAACATTGATCTTGAGAATCTGTCTTTAAAAACATCTTTAAATGACTGCACTAGAAAGTAACTTACTCTAGAAACAAATGTTGATCTTCTTTCTCAAGAAAAGACTGATTTGTTAGCTAAATTAAATGATTTTCAGACCCAACCAATTTTATGTAACCATCTAGACTATGACAATGTTGTAAAAGAAAGAGACTCCTTATTATCTGATTTAGATCAAGCAAGAAAAGATTTACACAAGAAGATGGATGACATTGCTAAGCTACAAAGAAACCTAAATGACTTAAGAGGAAAAGACATCCTTAATAACATTCTAAAAATTTCCTCTAGTTTTAATGGAAGAAGAGGTTTAGGATATGCTCCAAAGAAAAATCAACCCAAAAGAACTAAAGCATCCAAGACTCAGACTATGTTTGTACCTAAGAACAAAATTCCTAGAAAGAGAAATGAAGTTGATTCTATTACTTGTCATTTTTGTCTACGTCTTGGACATTACTCATTTTCATGCCCGTATAAGACCAAGGATTCCGACTTAGTTTGGGTCCCAAAACCCCAAACCTAGTAGATTTGAATGAAATTCAGTTGAGATATGATCCAATGCTCATTTTTGCAAATTATATTGTCTTATCTACACTTAATAAAAGGTCTCATGCATTATGGTAATTTTCTGAACTATTGTACTGAAACAAAAACTTATTCGGTTGAAGTATTGTCGACCGAAAATGTAATCGGTCAAACTTTTTTCGACCGACCAGATGCCTATAACAAATTAAAATCTACAGCAACTTTCTCGATCGACGATTGGTTGACCGAGAGAGGTGTCGGTCGAACTTTTGTCGACTGACTGGAGTTTTGAGTCAGATTTTTTTTCAATCTGTAATTAAATGCTTCTAACCATACCAGACCATCACATGGGTACCAAAACCTACATTTTAATGCAGGATTGGGTGGTCGATAGTGGATGTTCCAAACACATGACCGGAAACAAGGATGCGTTTCAAACTTTTGAACAAAAGAAGAGTGGAGCAGTCACCTTTGGAGATAATGGTAAAGGTAAAATCGTTGGAATAGGTAACATTGGTACAAACCTCGAAATAAAGAATGTTTTACTCGTTGATGGTTTTCACCATAATTTAATAAGTGTTAGTCAATTATGCGACAATGGATATGATGTTTTATTTAACAAAATTTGCTGCAAGTTATTAATAGAAAACACTACAAATGTTGTTTATGAAGGAAAACGAGTTGGAAACCTTTATCTTCTTAGACCTAACTCTATGAAATATGTAGTAGGAAAATGCTTACTTGCAAATGAAAATACTTTCCAACTATGGCATAAAACGTTAGGACATGCTAGTTCACATGTTATAAAAAAGTTAGTTAAATATGATCTTGTTTGTGGTTTGCCTAATTTATCTTTTGATCAAGTTGAAAATTGTGAACCATGTACCTTGGGTAAGCAAACAAAAACCTCTTTTAAACCCAAACATGTACTTAGCACCTGTAGATCCTTAGAATTGATTCATATGGATTTATTTGGACCTATGAGGACACAATCTATTGGTGGCAAAAGATATTGTTTTGTTATTGTTGATGATTATAGTAGATATACATGGGTACATTTTCTTGCAACCAAATATGATACTATTCATGTCTTTATAAAATTTTGTTCCAAGATTGAAAATCTATTACAAAACAAAATATGTACCATTAGAAGTGATCATGGTGGAGAATTTGAGAATCGTTTATTTGAAGAATTTTGCACATCTCAAGGATACACTCACAACTTTTCTGCTCCACGCACTCCACAACAAAATGGTATAGTTGAAAGGAAAAATCGATCACTACAAGAAATGGCTAGGACTATGATGCTCGAACATAACACACCTAAAACTTTTTGGGCTGAAGCTGTAAACACCGCATGCTATGTGTTAAATAGAGTAACTATTCACTCCTATTTGAAGAAAACACCATATGAAATAATACATACTAAGAAACCTAGAGTTGACTATTTTCATACCTTTGGATCCACATGATATATCTTAAACACTAAAGAGGATAGAGATAAGTTTGATTCTAAATCACATAAAGCATTCTTTTTGGGATATTCTACCTCTAGCAAAGCATTTAGAGTCTACAACACTATTTCCAAAAAAGTTGAGGAATCTATTCATATTTCTTTTCATGAAGAGCCAAAATCAGAAAATCCTGAAATAGTTGATCTCACTCATCAATTTGAAAACCTATCCATACCCAATGATAGTGAGACAACTACTACAAGCATTGACAAAGCTGAAACACAACCTATACCTAGACTCATTAAGGATCATCCTCAAGAATTAATTATTGGGAATCCCAATGATAAAGTCAAAACTCGTTCTTCTTTTAAGGATGTTGCAAACATGGCCTTTGTTTCTATTATTGAACCTAAGAAGGTATCTGAAGCTCTTTAAGATGACTATTGGATAATAGAAATGCAAGAAGAATTAAACCAATTCAATAAAAATTATGTATGGGACTTAGTTTCTAAACCACAAGATAAAACCATCATTGGAACTAAATGGGTTTTTAGGAATAAGATAAATGAGGCAGGGGAAGTAATAAGGAATAAAGCTCAGTTAGTAGCACAAGGATATAATCAACAAGAAGGAATAGACTTTGATGAAACGTATGCACCAGTAGCAAGACTTGAAGCTATTAGAATGTTACTAGCTATTGCTGCACATAAAAACATCAAACTCTACCAAATGGATGTAAAAGTGCATTTCTAAACGGAATCATTAAAGAAGAAGTGTATGTTGCCCAACCACCTGGTTTTGAAATACCGGAAAAAGGTGACTATGTTTATAAACTTAAGAAGGCACTTTATGGTTTAAAACAAGCACCTAGGAACTGGTATGAAAGACTCAAGACATATCTTTTTGATAATGGTTTTTCTATTGGAAATTCAGATTCTACTTTATTTTTTAAAACATATACATCTGATTTTCTAGTTGTTCAAATATATGTTGATGACATTATTTTTGGAACTTCAAATGAATCATTGTGCACACAATTCAGTGACATTATGCAAAATGAATTTGAAATGAGCCTCATGGGTGAACTAACTTTCTTTCTTGGTTTCCAAATTAAACAAACACCTGCTGGGATTTTTATAAGCCAAGAAAAGTATACTAAAGAACTCTTAAAACATTTTGGGATGGATCAGTGCAAACATGCTACTACTCCTATGGCTACCTCTATTAAAATTGATAAGGATGAAAATGGGGAACCTATTGATGATTCCTTATATAGAGCCATGATTGGTAGTTTTCTTTACATAATCGCCTCTACATCGGACATCATGTTTTCCGTTGGTCTTTGTGATCGATTTCAATCACAACCCATGCACTCTCATTTTCAAGCAGTTAAACGGATTCTTCGATACTTAGCCGGCACCACATGTTTTGGCTTATGGTACCCAAAAGGACAATCTTTGGATTTTAAAGCTTATACTGATGCTGATTATGCTGGTTGTTGACTTGACCGCAAGAGCACTAGTGGTGGTTGTTTCTTGTTAGGAAGAGCTTTAGTATCTTGGTTTAGTAAGAAACAAAACACGGTTGCTGTTACACCCCAATCTCACAATTTCCTCAAATCATGAGATTAGGGCGTAAGATGGGATTTGTATGTAACACAAAGAATACCTTTAACTTTTTCTTTTCCTTTAAACTCTTATTTCATCGCATTGAACCACATAACATCTTAACAAGGAATATGAACATTTCATTTACTAATCAGACTTTAACAGAAAAGATACATATATAAACATTCATGATGTCTTTCACACTTTATGCACATGAAACTTGCTAATTAGCATACATATCAAAGAGGAACAATATTACACATCGTATTTACAACTCTCTCTCTTATCTCTTCTATAGGACCTAGAGTGACAAGGACCGACTGACTCAACTAATCTCATACTTGACTCTTGTGGCAGATCTACACTGAAGCTTTGATCATCTTCAAGTCCACGCGATTAACCCTAAAATGTTTGAGTAGAGGGGTGAGCCTACTCGCTCAGTGAATGAATACTTCATGGAAACAGACTAATGCACTAATGTGATCAAAGATATAATTTGATTAAACAATATGAAATTTATCAACAATAAATACTACACTGAGCAGTTCTAAAACAATATAACTGAGATAGCACATTTCTAAGCATCATCAGACATTTCAAGTAGAAAGCAGTTATATAAATTTACTGTGATCCTATATGATTTCTCATTCATTTTATTATTATGCCCTAAATATATGCAGTGTACTCTGCATATAAGGATCCGTAACAAATTCATGCTACGGCCCCACCGTACAAGACTCAGCGACACACCCGGGGGATGCTGAATCTGACGCCAGCCCTGTTCTGCCACAGGACCACAGGCTCTCTGGCCTCAATGCACTACTCTGAGTGCTCTCTCTCGACCCCTCCTTCAACCTGAGCACACAGGCGGAGTGTCACAGGGTTACCTTCGCGACACAAGCACGAATGGTGTTAGATAACCAAGTTTTCTGGTGAAACCGCAGTGCCATTGTGACACAAGCACAATTGTTGTTAGACACTGCCCTCTTTCTCTTTCCTCGTTTGTCCGCGACACACGCACGGATGATGTTGCAACACGAGTTTCACCCCTAAATCGCAGACACATGTTAGGGGTTCTACGGTGTTAGGGCATCTAAGTCTATACTTGATTAACAATAGACAATTTAACAGAAATATCACATAGCAACGTCAAAACTCATGTATTCAACATATATCATATCTCACTAACATTCCTTTCTAGGGCATGTCATATCTCATTACCTGCAATTTACGAGATATATATTGAAATATAAGAAGTCCTGCAGTATGTAGATATCATTTCAGAGAGAACAAGCATATAAAGTTAAATGCACTAGAAACATACAATTCAACAGTTAAGCATCACCACATCTCATATCGAGACCTTTCATATTACCATAGCATGATTCATTGAACACCCTATCCTTAGGGTTCCATTTACCATATTCATTCATCACATGCCAACACCCTACTCTTAGGGTTGCATTTGCCTCATTCACCTTTTCATTTACCTCATTCACTTAACACATAGCTCTTATAAGGATTTCATAAGATATAACCATTCACTAAATAAAGATTGTATCCAACAAATCGTATGCAATCAATACAGACATGAAACCATGGAAATTTAACTAAATTTAGGGTTTCATACCATTCACTGAACTATCATGTATCAAGAACAGAATTCAATTAAAATGACCCATGTGGTACATCCTAACCACATATAGGATTACTAGTCCTTTTCAATCAGGTTGAAACTCTAGCGATATCTCAATTAGGTCAAACCCTAATTACATCAATTGATATAAATCTAAAAGCAACCTCACTAGGAAGTGTTGTATACGTATCTGATATGAATTTACCATTTAGGAGTCATTCAAACAGAGAAGGAATTCATATCATATCAATTTTCAATAACTTAAATCAAATAGACATATCAGGATTTAGAATTCGCATGCTAAACATTTAGGGATTTGGTTGTTATAATCAAATTCGTCCATTAGAATGTTTGAAGGAAGAACCCACTCACCCTAAGGTGTGAAAACACCTTAAACCTGCAGCTCCACTCAGGGAAATCTCGAATTCCCATCAAAACCCTAGCAAATCTCCCAATTCCTCTTTCATTCAACTCGGAAACCTAGAAAAAGAGGAATTATGAAGAAAGGGTGAGAAAAGAGGGGATTTCGACATCATCTTGGATCAAATCAGAGCATGGACGGAATCTTGACATAAGAGAGAAGATTCACCATAAAAGTATATGCAAGGAATCCGAACTTACTTGATTTCACCCTTCCTGGAATCGCAAAACCCTAATTCAGCAATTCCCCCACTTTCTTCACTCAAGCCCTAATTCTCCCTCTCTCTCTAGAAGCTCGTTTCTCTGGAATGGATGACGAGAAATGAGAGCTGCTTGTGTGTGTGATCGTTCATATAAGTCAATTGAGCTGCTTGGGTCAATTGCATATTGACCCAACACTTAACTTTAATTATATTGGCTGAATATTCAGTTATACAAAAGTTACTGTAATTCGTTTATTTCAGAGATCAAACATCCTCCAACAATTATGGGAATTTAGCACGTTGTTTATAATTGATCTATAAAGCTTCAGTTAAAATTTGAGATCATTTGGAGTTACCAATAATTAATTAACAATCGAACAGTGCACTGCTATATTGCAGTCAGCAATACATTCGGCCGAGTTTGTCCTGCACAAACTCGACCGACACCCTTACTGTAGGGATTCACAAGTCATCCAAAAATTATGCCAATTTAACAGAGTGTCTAAAATTGTATTTTTCAAATACTGTTAAAATTTGAGATCAATTGGATATACCAATAAAAAGATAAAATTCAATTACCACACTGCTGTAAAATTCTGAAATTGTGATCGGTCGAGTTTGAAACTCGGCCGACAAACAGGTCAGGGCATTTTTCAAAAATTCTGATATTTTCCAATATTGTTCACATTTTATATATCTAAATTGTATCCAAATTTGAAGCAAATCAGAGTTACACATAAAATACTAAAAATCATTTAGTGAGACATTCCACTTATCAAATTCTGTATTCAAGCATTATCAAAACCCTAATTTTGGGCCGATTAGGGTTTATGCTTCTTAAACCCTAATTCTCAAGACAAAAGAACATTAGACTTCTTATCATAGTTAAAACATCCTAATTGTGTTATCGTCATTAATTAGATTTCCAGAATGATTATTCTAATTAATCTTTGCAATTGTCTAGGTAAACCCTAGTTTACCAATTAAGCTCAGATGGGGTCGTAACAGTTGCCCTCTCTACAACTGAAGCTGAATATATGGCAGTCGGATCTTGTTGTGCTCAAGTGCTTTATATGCAACAAGTGTTAAACGATTATGGTTTTACTCTTTCATCTACGCCTATCTTTTGTGACAACACAAGCGCTATAAACTTAGCACACAATCCTATTTTACACAGCCGAGCTAAACATATTGAAATCCGTCATCACTTTTTAAGGGATCATATCTTTAAGAATCATGTTTCCCTTCATCATGTTGATACAGAAGATCAATTGGCTGATATTTTTACAAAATTGCTTCCACTAGACCAATTCAACAAAATAAGGAAGCAACAACTTATCACTCCTTCAGAAGATGTTTTCTTTGATATTTGTGCTTCTTAAAAATGTTCTTATTTGCATCATTTTTGGTTTTTAAATGGACATCTTTTTCATTGGATTTTATGGGACATCTAATTAAGGGGGAGTTTTCTTATTTTTAATGAATATCTTTTTGAAATGACAAAGGGGGAGAAATAAAAATAAATCTAAAAACTTAGTAATTGTGCAAAACTCAATCAATGAGTTTCATAAACTCTTGGTTTTACATTGAAAGTTGCTATATTCCCTAAAGAATTGGATTTCATGTTCTATAATTCATGGGGAATAATAAGCACACATTTTTTAAACAAGAGAAGAAATTCACAAAGTAAACTTCAGGTATGAAACTAAAATTATCTTAAAAATGAGTTGATTTATATTTTGGAAATGTTTCTCATCTTCAAAAAGGGGGAGATTGTTGGCTAAATGGACATCAGTAAATCCCTTTGTTTTGATAATGACAAACATTTCATTCTTGTTGATCTAACGTGCTACTTGAGTGTTGCAGGAATAAGGTGGATGACAAATATTATGGAAGATCTATATGCTAGATTGTTTTAATTTCATGAATGTAATCAATTGTAAATCTTGTACAAATATAATGTACAAATACTTAGACATCATGTAAATCAAGTGTTAGATCTTTCCTAACGAATCACTACACTTAGATAGGTCATCCCCTTCAATAGTGTCACATATGCACACTCACATACACACTTAGTACTTTAATTGAAACATTAAAACAGGGTCAATCTCGGTCGACAAAATCCTCGACCGAGACACTCTCGGTCGACAAGCTTCTCGATCGAGAAAGACCCAGGTAGCCATTAGACACAACTAACAAGGTAGTTGGCAGTTGGAGATGAACGTTGCAAACACTTGCTCCAGATAGCCTGTCGGTCGACAAACCCTTGACCGAGTAGGTATCTCGGTCGACAATTCCTCGACCGAGATGGGTTCTGACAGCACTAGAAGAATTAATTAACTAGCCATTGCTAAAGCAACTAAAAGTGTATCTAACGGCTAGTTAAGCACTTAGAACCCCCTAGAAAGTGTCTAGAACGTCCTTAAGCAATTGTAGGTCATTTCTGTAAATAGGACATTCCTTAGGACACCTAAACTCACTAATTATATACTTGAGTAATCTTTGAGCATACACTTGCATTAGCAACCTGTTTTGAGAAATTGAGCAATACTTGCAATTGGCTACTCTTCTCCTTGCTCTAATTTCGTGTCCTATAGGCTAGTATCTCCTATCCACAGCAATCACACTTCCATACACATTGGTTAGGAGATCTACACGCTTGATATAGGCAAATCAAGCCTTGTGCTTCAAAGGATAAGTTTTAATTTCCATTTTCCTTTCTTGTTCACTTTCATTGCTTGTACTCTCCTTACTACTCCTAGGTTGGAGGCTGCAGATTGGAGAGGGTCGTGATCTTCTTGGTGAAGAAGGAGACTTTGAACTACTTCAAGAAGGCTGGTGCAATGGGAGGTTACTTCAAAGAGGAAGGCTACTTCAAGGGGGAGCTTGGAGTTACTTCAAGAAGGCTACCTCGAGTTGGTGCATCTACTTCAAAGTGAAGGTTGTTCAAAGGGGTGTAAGAAAGTATTGTATTTTGTGTAATTCCTTGTGAAGGTAATAAAATTAATACTTTCAAAATCCCGGTTGGGTAAGCAACCAGGTAGTGGATTGACTACCTTAGTATTTGCTAAGGTAGGAACCACTCTAAATCCCTTGTCTCCTTCTTGCTTTTTCATTTGTGGTTGTTTGAGTTAAATAATTGTTAAATTAAATTTAAAACCCTATTCACCCCCCCTCTAGTGGTTTTCAATAACTCTCTGCCAGTAACATTATTATTGCAGTTTAAGAAGATAAATATGCACAAAGGAATCATATTTGATTGACAACAGCTAATTCAATGTCTAACAGATTAGGACATCATTCTTATCAAAAGCATTGCAGCTATCAACTTGATAGAACAACATGACACTTATCCTTTAAAGAATATGAAGAACATGTATAACATTTATTCACTATAGAATTATTATCACAACATTTACTCTCTTCAGGCATAAATTATATATCTAAAGCATGGCATTGTCATTGTGGAGTCATGGCATGTAGCCATACTCTTCTCACAAAGTGTTGGGATCTTAGTCCCTCAACTCACCAAGCATAATTCAATTTATTAATAGGTTCTTCATCATGACTATAGCATCTGGGTATTTGAACCCATAACTCACCATAGAACACTTGTTACCACTTATTAGGTAACTTCATACCTTCATATCATTTGACCCAGGGACATTATAATTCTTGCTACACAAAGCATTGCACATAGTTCAAAAGGCTCATACCACCTCTTATTACCCCTTAATAGGCAATAAGGCATATTATGGCTTATGAAGATCATAAACAATCTAATATAATTAGCACATCATGTGACACACATGACTCATTAATTGTAGGTTACCTCTCACTGAGCAACAAAGCATATGAAGGCTTATAAGGCCTATAGAACATTTTCAATATACAGAACATCATAGCTCATACCTGTCTATGCTCATCCTCTCAACATATCTGCATGATTAGTATTCATGGTAACAATTATAATGCTTTCATATCAGTATCATACAACACTAAGTAGTATCATCCCTTTTTAGGGTTCATGATTTCTCTTTCACATCAGTACCATACAACACTAAGTAATACCATTGTTCCTTCTTTAGGGTTCATAGTTTCTCTTTTATATCAGCACCCTTCATTAGGGTGTTCCATAAATAATCGCTTGGGTTCCCAAGATCATATTAGTATTGATCAGCCCTATTCCATTTCTTCTCAAAGCTAGAAACCACAAATAGATATCATAAGTATTCAAACATACTTATATATCCTCATCATTCATCATTGAATGTATTATCAACACAAAGTATTAGTTTCTCTCTCAACTTTATCAAAATATGATTATATCATAGTCTATTGATTTGGATTAACCTTTTCATAAGGCATGTTAGCCTACATTCAACAGTGTGCACTACATTTCAATGTAACAATTGACATGACACATTTCATGTGTCATCTATTCCAATTATAATGAACTTAGAACACATCATGGTATATCATAATTGGGGTGTTGGATGTGATATCTATCATACCTTGATGTATCACTTCCCTCAACACGTTCATCTTACCTAAGTTCATACACTTAGTTGGTATTAAGGTATTCCCCATCCTAATACTTTATGCACCAGTTCATCATATTTGTCATAACATTAATCATTATTCCACTATTAGGAATAATATTCTTCATACTTATAATTTGATGATTCACATAGCATATTCCATATTTTTATGGATTTCACAACACATCACCCAATGCTAAATATTCACCTAGGATTAGTGGCACTACCCTATATTAGGGTTCCATACACCTTACCCCATTTTAGGGATTAAGGTTTTCTATTCACATTCAAATGGGGTTTCTCTTTCTTCATACCCAAATTAGGGTTAGGATGTACAATTCCCATTAAATTAGGGTTTCACACATATCATTGCTCTAATTAGGGTTAGGGCTCATTGATTAGAGTTTCATGATTTCATTATCATGGATCAACCCTTATCACATAGTTTTCTCATAATGAGAGAATTAGGGCTTAATTATATAAGCATTCATCCCTCTCATTCCCTCTCTCATCCTCTTTAGGATATTAATAACACCAAGATTAATCTAGGTCAACTCTTCACTTGAGTACGCATAGCTAGGGTTAACCTTCACAATCATCATGGGTCTACATCTTTAATAATCATATAGCTAATTGACCTTTGATCATAATAGATGTCCAAATGGTCTAATCAATTATATAAGGAATTCAAAAGAATTGACCAATTAAACTTTTAATTCCACAAGGTGATCAATTGGGTTAACCATTGAAATCTTCAATTACATTAAGTATCCAAATAGGTTCACCATATTGGACCTTCAATTGCATAAGATACTCAAATGGATTAACCATGTTGATATTCACAAAGTTAATTACTTATACCCTCCATGATCTTAGTTCTCATACATCAATTGGTTGAAAACCATTTGAACAAGTTGTACTTGAAATCAATTAGACAAAGTAAGTATTGAAACCATTTGCACTTTGGGTCTCCAAACGGTTTGAGATCATTTGGTCCCAAACGGTCTTGAGACCGTTTGGCCCCAAAAGATCTTGAGACTGTTTGGACTCAAACGGTCTTGAGACCGTTTGGTCCAAACCTCCTCAAAACCGCACGGACCAAAAAGTATCTCAACCACTTCAATTGTATTAGGGTTTCCAATGTTGATCCCCTCAATTGATTTTATACATGTTATCCAATCATCAATTGAGTTAATTAGGTCAACCTTCAACTGATTTGACCCTCAATTGACCCTCAATTGATCATCAATTAAGGCTTGAATCAATTGGTTTAGGGTTTGGAATCAATAACCCTTCAAAATATTTCAATGTGACTCGAATTGATTTGAACCCATTGAACCATCATCCAATTTGTACATGACCTGACCCCAAATGGTATTGGGATAGTTTGGATGACCTCCAAACGGTCTTGAGACCGTTTTCCCATCACATCATCAAAATCCAAGTCAACCCATTAGGGTTTGGATCATTGGATTGATCACCAAATCAGCAATTGATTACACTCCAACTTAGTATCTTTGGATCTTCAATTTCTTAACCATACTCAACCCTAGACCTCCAAACGGTCTTGGGTGACCTCCAAATGGTCTTGAGACCATTTGGATGAGCTCCAAATGGTCTTGAGACCGTTTGGATCATCCAACCCTTGGTATCTAGTGAAAAATTATTAGGGTTTGAGCTATTGAGTTGATCATCAAATCAGCACTTAATTGCAAAGTGATTTGGTACCTTTAGACCTTCAATTGGTCAACCATACTTAAACCTAGACCTCCAAACGGTCTTGGGTGATCCCCAAACGGTATTGAGACCGTTTGGGTGATCCCCAAATGGTTTTGAAACCGTTTGGGCCAATCAACCCAAAGTATCAACTAATTCAATTGCAAAATCAGCACTTAGCCGATTAGGGTTTATACCATATGTTTGAATCTTCAAATACTTAACCATACTCAACCCTGGACCTCCAAACGATTTTGGTTGATCTCCAAACGGTATTGAGACCGTTTGGGTGATTCCCAAACGGTTTTGAAACCGTTTGGGCTAATTAACCCAAAAAGTCAAATCAATCAAGTTGAAAATCAACACTTAATCCAATTAGGGTTTGCCTAATTGATTAGCCTTCAAATCATGATTCCTTTGGATATAATCCATCAAATTTGGTGGGTTATCAACCAACATAATTAGGAATAGGATTCTAAAATGGTCAACCCTTGGTCAACTCTTTCAAACAGTTTTGAAACCGTTTGCTCTCAAACGGTTTGGTGAAACCGAATGGGCAAACATGTTGAAACCGTTTGGTCTAGATATTTGGGGAGGTGTGTGCTTATGATGATGTCATCGTCATAAAGTTCCAAACTCATGAAATCTTCTGTGAATTCCATGGAGATTTCATCAATCAACCAAACTTAATTTCGGAAATGTAGAAATGATCACCAATTGATAAGGAATTGATTGCCATAATAAAATTAAGGGTTCAAGTTATAAATCCCACCTCCAATTGAGCTCCAAAGCTCCAAGATCACGGTAACAATGGTGGATGTAACTCCTTTTACAATTCTAAGGGTCGTCCTCAAGGTTTGAGTGAAAAGAATTGGTTAGAATTGAAGAGGGGATCGAGATATGAAGAAATCAATGATTTATTTTCGATTTCCACCATGGAATCAAGGAGAACGAGGGTCAAGGGCTTACCAACAGGTTGGGGGTCGGTCTCCTGTTCCTCCACATCTCCTTGGTCGTTTTCCCAGCAAGGGGAAAGAAAGAAATCCGAAAAAGCCTTTTTTTTGGCTTAGAAAGGGTACTTTTATAAGAAAATTGATGAGAGAGAAAATCTATTATAAAAGTCTATTAATTCCAAAATTGTTGCCACCACTTCCCTCTTGGTTTCTTTAATGCAAGGGAATATTTATCCCCACCGAGATCCCTTCCATTATCCATGAATTAAGGGAAAAGAAATTAAGCACCTTAACCCTTATAATAAGAATATCCATATTTGAGTGGGAATTCTTTTTCTTATAATAATGGTGAGTGGAATTTCACCTCCTTACGATATGCTCGTTCCTTTGCAAGGATTTAAACTCATCCACACACATCTGAATCCAACCATTTTAATTTTGGTTGAAGGCCCTTTAATTAATACATTCATTTTTGCCCTAAATTGAATTAGGGTTTCAATTAGGATTAAATCTTGATTATTTTAATATCAAGATTCTCTCTCCTGCAACTTAATTCAAATGAGGCGCCCTTCTCATTTTATTTTCTATACATTATGACAAGAAACATTAGGGACCTAATTGAAGTGATAACTTGCATATTGAACCCTAGGTTTTGGGTAAATTGCACATTACACCAAAACTAGGTTTTAATGCACAAAGATTGCTTTACAAGCTTAATCTTGGTGCCCAAGCTTGTGAAAACCATACCACTACATCATATTAATTATTATGATGTCTCAACATCAGAGGAACATATTATCATGTACAATTTGCAAGTTAACCCCTCAACTTGGGTAATTTGCACTTTAGTCCAAAATAAGCAAACATTGCTTCAACATTGTTCAAACAGGACCAAAATTGAAACATAAGTTTATCATGAGCCCTAATTACTTTTCCCAAGATAATATTAAGCATCTACTCAACCTTATTAGGAAAAACATCTAGGGTTAACACATAACCCAGGTCAGTGATGTTACACATGGTAAGTAAACCCTAATGTGATAAGGAATTAGATGCTCTTACCCTCTAATGTAGGTTGGTGGTGATACATCCCTTTCAATGTTAAGAACTAACTTTAAGGTGGATTTTGGAATGAGATTGAGAAAATAGTTGATAAGGAGATCACATATGGAAAAAATTGTGACTTGGTTTCTTACATTGATTTTAAGCTCATTTTCTTTTATGTCGTATGATTTTCTGAAGAAAAATCTATTTTACAATATTTTACTGTGAGTACAAAAAAAGTTATGATTTTATCGATGCTTTCTAGAACAAATTCACAATTAGAAGATGAATGGGGTATTGTTAATGAAATCCTAGAATTAGTTGGGATAGATATCATAAGCAAGAGTTCTGATGTTTGGAGAGATGACTAGGAAGATATGATAAAGGTTTAGTTGATCTACCCTTGTACCCCATGACTTTTTGGATTTTGATGTAAACCTTAAGGTTGTTAGGTTAGTAACACAATGACCAAAAACTCAACTCTAGGTGGGCATGACATGTTAATTGGATGCATGATTTGTAAACAACGTAAACTACTAAAATATTCACAACTAAAAGATCCACATGTAATTCTAATATATTTATAAGTTATTTATTTTATATTAGTAGGTTAAACCTTTAAGTGGTGGAGGGGGTTTGGTTGGTAGTATAGGGATGGATGGATTTTGGGGACAAATTCCTCTTTAAGGGGTGGAGTGTTGTAATGAACATAAACCTAGCCTCTTGACTCTAGAAATCCTTACTAAATGAATAAGAGATTGGTATTCTTAGTTCATTATATTTGACCAAACAAGGATAGTGCTATGCCTTAATGAACAAATTTTTTTTGGTCGGCTAAAATCCTGTTGCTATATTGAAAACCAAAAACTTTGTTCATTGTACAAAGGACCCCTAAAACTAACTAGAAAATGGAAAACAAGCTCACGCAGGAGCTGCTCCATTCCCAACAAGAAGCAAAAGCCTTGAAACCAACATGTTGGTAACCAAGGAACAAAAGGAAACTAAAGACCTTAGACTAAGCATAAAAAAGACACAAACCTTGAACAACTCAAGCTAAAGAAACATAGACTGATGCAAGGCCAAGCGCTCAATAGCACAAAGACCACCCACAAAGTAGGAGCACAACAGCAAAGCGGGCAGGCCACACCCCATCAGGAAGAGATCTCCAGAGATCTAGTTTCTACACTTAAAACCAATGTTTTAATCGAGATCCAGGACTTAGACAAAGTCCAAATTGATTGCAAAATGAAGCACGAGGCTCGACCAACAGAGTAATAGAACCAAACACTGAAGCAAAACCAAGACTAGGGGAATCGGAGGCTGGAGACCACTGAGACCTCCCTTCACTAGCATTTGGAACACCCACAATCTGTAAGAAGAGGAGACAGGGATCGAACAACATCTTCAACCCCTACTCCTGGATCAGTTGCAACACCAAGTCCTGAGAGACTGGAAGACTCCTGTTTGCACAGATGCAAACCAACAAACACCTGAAGGGCATTCCACCCCGTATAATCAGAAGGATCAAAGGATGAGAAAGGGACAATCTACCCCCCTTGGACCCAAGACCAGGCGAGCACTCAATGGCCAGAGGACGGTGCCAGAGAAGGAACCCAGCTAGTCGTCAGGAGCAGAAAGCTCTCAAAGGCTGACCAGTAATCTAGTTGACATTGGATTCCCCAAGGGGGGAACCTGTAGCTTAGCAGCGGACAAGAGTGACGCCCAACCTCGATGGATTTCTCTATGTCAAGGAGCACAAACCCAGCAGGAAGCACGCCGCCAACATTCAACAACTGTAGTAGAGACGCCACCGAGAGCAGAGGCCCCTGACTACGACTAGGAAAATCATCAATAAGCTTGAGGACGACCCAAACCGCTGCAGTAGAGAGCTCCAAATGCCAGGGGTGAGACCACACCTGCACATCCATGACGGACGCCACAACATTGCTCCACCTTCGCTGGTGAATGGAGTGCGCTGCCGATAACCACCCAGTGACCATGCCCACCCGCCACCACAGATCCACCACAACATTAGACGGAATCGAGCCAACGCCACCCAAGCTATCCTTGGTATCCCTTGGAGGAGAAGAAGGAGGTGCTAGCGAGGTTGGGGGATAAACTCTTTCCATCACCTGCACGATGGAGCATGACCTCGAAACCAAATCTAGCTAGGAGCGGCTCTCTCCAACCATCACACTTGAATGATAAGGATTCAACCTAGTCAAATTGCCAAGCTCTAGCCCAGACACTAAATCATGTGGCGTAGCTCATCTCCACTCCAACCATCACGCCCGAGGCGGCGCCCAGCATGATACCCCTACTCCAAAAAGATCGCTTCGTGCTAACACTCATGCTAACACTCGGGATCCTCTCTCTAGGGTTTCGTTATAACATATTATGTGGCCATAGGTTCTATAATCAACATCACATATCATAATAAACTCATATTAACATAATAACTTAATTATGTGCTAACATGTAAGAGAATTCACTATATATGTCACATATGTTTTTTGTGATAACTAAAATGCAAATAATGGCTAAAATATGTTTAGTAAGAGGTATAATGTTCTTTGGCATAACAATTGGTATTTCCATATTCATAAATATGAATAATGTACCATTATCTAAATAAATATTTAATTAATTGACTTAATATTATAAATAAGTAAAATATGGAAATTGGTGCAATGTAATACATCGTAACTCTTTTTCATAACTAAATGAGCATAGTGGACCCCAAATAATAGTTTTTGAAGATAAATGTTGGTATATATTAATAATATTTAAGGTATTTGTGTTATCCCTAATAATAATGGAACTCATAAAAGATAGTCATAAAAGGTAAATCAAATAATAAAATTAGATTCCTTAGTTCCCATTTAGCTTTGTTACCAAGTTTGAGCCTATTTGGATAACCCTAGATATCCTAATTTAATTGGTAAAGAAAATACTAATGAAAATACCCTCCTTACATGTATACTCCTATAGTTTTGGCTTTGATGTGCAATTTAAATGGTACAAAAGTTATTTTCTTGGCACACATATTGTTTTGTTGTCATGATGACTCACCTATTTTAGACTATTTAGCAACCACCCGATCTTGATCTTATGGCAAAACCCGTTTCCCCTACCTTCTATTTCTCACAGCTCTTCGGTGTGAAAGATGTTTCACTCTTCTCACTCTCTCTTCCTCTCAAATCTCAATTGACCTCTTCTCACTGCTAGAACTCTACTTTCCTTTCCCTCACCTTCCTTATCTCAATCTGAACTGTATGGATATAAATACGCTAGGGTTTCTTTGTTCCCACACCAGGCCACATTCGGGTAATCTGATTCCCATGTTCTTCCTCTTCCCTTCCCCTTCTTCCTTTCACATTGCATGTATGAACCTTCAAACCTCTGAGAATCTATTTGATGACCTCTATGGTGATTGCTCCTATTTTCCCACTTTGGTTTGGCCTCGACGGACTTCAAACTTGGTTCTCATACTCCAACCAACCATGATGGACTCCATGGACTGGGATTGAGGCTTCTGGACATGGCAAGGCCCGGAGAAGACTGGGTATTGTCCCTCTTGTCCCTTTGAATCTTCCTACACAATTAGTTCACGTAGAATAGGTACAATTTGTGTTTTCCTCTTTTCTTTCCTAATCTAGTCAATGGAGAAATCTTGGTGTTCATCGCTACCTCAACGTCTGTTTCCATCAGTAGTTTTGTGGTATTGGTCGATGATTCAATTCGTGAGTTTTGTTTCAACCTACCTTGGTCTCTCTATGTTTTTCAATCTCACACTTGCCATTAATCATGCAGGATGAACTCGAGATCTAGGGAATCACAAAGCATAAGTTTTGACTCCTTAGGATTGGATTGGGTGAAGTATTTAGGCTGCCATTTTTGTTCGTGGTTAAGTTGTATATTTTCATACATGGGAATAAAGTCTTATGGCACTCAGTGTTTCACAGGATGTATCATTGTATGTAAGAGTTGAGTAATTTGTCTAAGAAGCCCCCAATACCCCTCTAATTATGGGAGGGTTAGGGTCAGGGTTCCAAGTTTGAGAGAGTCAAAAGGGATCAAATCTAACGAATGTTAGCATCCTGCAAGCGGAAAAATGACTAGTTCACAGGTGAACCGATCGGTTGGCATGTGTGCCAAACATTTCAACCCTGAACTGGTCATTTCAGCATGTTTTCTAATTGAAATTGTGTTGGTAATCAATATCCAATTAGTGCACAACATGTCATCAACACTAATACTTGATCTAAATGAATTGATCAATGAATCGGGTGGTTCATCACATGAACCAGTCATTTGACCAACCTTGAACTGATCGATTATTTGAGTGAATCATTTAGTTCATGCCACAGCTCATCCAATATTTAGCCAATGAAATTTCAATCAACTTGGCACTTCAACTGATCGATTCAACATTTAAATCTATCATTTCAGAGTCTAGTAAGTGAATTGTTGTTTAAATTGAATATATAAACACTTTAGTAATCAAGTTAAACCTCATTCATGAATAAAATTATATTCTAAGTGTATCCTAAGTGTGTGACCCTATAGGTTCCAAGTTATGTTGGCAGTGAATGTCCATAACTAGTTTATGACATCACAAGTAATGAGAGGATCTAGGAACACATCATTGCTACCCAAGTAATTGGAAAGTTAGACAATAACTTCAACATACAATCTGTAATTGGTGTTATAGTGTTTTGTATGGTTCCTATGTCACTGATATCCAGATTGAACTTGAGGCATGGAATCGTCATACTCTACAACATTCAATCCATGTTCCTTGAACTAGAGAATACTATCTAAGATATATGTAATCTCAATATCACATATTGACTCACATGAGCATGGCCATGCATTTCTCAGTCTCGCCTATCAAGTGGCTAGGATATCATACTCATATAGGAGGGACAAATCCCATCTACATCAGACACAGTCATCCCCATGTGTCATAGTACACCTGATCATGACCTTTATGGCAACCCTTATTCAAGTTCACACCAGATGATGTCAAAGTACATTGAACGACTTGTGATGAGTGTAGAGAATTTAGGCCTAAGAACTACAATCACCACCATTACTATGAGAGATGATTTCGATTGCCAGGTAATGGTTCCCATGCATCACTATCAAGTTGGGTCAGTCTGAAACACTATTCTCTAATAAGTGTCTATGTGTTTTGTTTGGTATCACATACCATGACTTAATGAGAATTTTTCATCAACCAACACTCTCTCTAGTATTATGTGGTATTGTTGTGTATTAGCCTTCCAAAATAACATCTGACAAGATACATAAAAGAATATATATACTCTTGGCATCCATATGATCTCATTATTCAGGTCATCGACCCGAAGACATATGTCATTGAGAGATATCATTCTCTAGACATTTATTATCTTACATCATTATCTCATAACTTAATACTATAGAATAAATTGGAAGATTGACTTTATATTAATCAAATAATTTACAAGATATGGCATTACAATCATCATATGATTGGCTCACCAGGCATACATACCAATAGACTCCCACTTGCACTTAGAGCCAATCACCCATGAACTTAATACCAAGTGATCTAACATGACTATCATGCTTCTATTGCGAAAGTGATTTTGTCAAGGGGTCAACCACATTTTTCTCAGTTGGTACTCTACAAATCTTCACATCTCCTCATTGTATGATCTCTCATATGAGATGGAATCGCCTTTTATATTCCTAGAGTGTTGATGTGATATGGGTTCCTTAGCTTGTATAATAGCTCCATTGTTGTCACAATATAGCTCAATTACATCACCGATGCTTGGAACCACCCCAAGTTTAGAAACAAACTTCTTGATCCAAATAGCCACCTTTGCTACATTGGATGCAACAATATACTCAACTTGTGTTGTAGAATCCACAACTATTTCTTGTTTGCAACTCTTTCAACTCACAACTCTATTGTTGAGGTACAACACAAATCCAGACTGTGATATGTAGTGATACATAGTATTCAATTTGAAAAATAACCACAAAAATAGTAGAAAACATGAATTCTTAGCATGATAATGATTTCCCATTAGCATATGTTATATAATAGCATAATTGGACTTCAAACGAGCATCATGAATAGAGAAGCAAACAATATACATTGTGAACCCAAACTTAATACATATTGTACATGACCCATTCACCTAAACCTGAGGAAGTATACCAATAATAAATGGACTCCTAATCACCACCAGTTTCATGTATATAACATAATAATGGATACATTTCACTTCTTTAAATAGGTCTAGGGTTTCTAATTGAAATAGTGAAAACATAGTGGGGAACGAGGTCTCATAATAAGTCAAGAGTGTTCCTTATCTCAAAAGATTTCAAATAAGATTTTTTGAAATTTTTGACAAACAATGAAAAAGATACCGACTTCATAAGTTTTATCCAATTAGGAGTGAGAGAATTTGATTTAATGTTTTTCCTAAAATTTGATTAAATAAAACCATCCATGAAGACCTTGATGGTTGCAAATTATGCAATGAACTTTGTGTGTGTAATAGGGCATTGATGGTTAAATTGCATGACTCTGATGGTTAAATTGCATGACTTAGTACATGTGTGGCACATAAATAATGGAACAACAAAATATGATAATTTCACATAATCTATACAATGTTGATGAGAGGAGTTGGGGTAGCAATGTAAGTCGTCACTTGACTTCCTTATTTCTCAATCTTGGTGTGACCAGTAGTCCTGGAGCTCAAATTTATGACCAACCTCAAAAATTAGGCATCATCACTCATAACAAAGATGTCTACTAGATATTTAGCTCTAGTGTGAACACTGGGAGCCATGGATGAGGCTCTACATAGCCTAGACTCCCTATCTTCTTGTTGAGGCCATGGAAGGAAGAATCCTGATAGTAAGATGGTGATCACCAGACAAAAAACTCTAATTGTGGCATTCCATCAACATGCGAGAATCGTGCAGAGGTGAGGAAACGTTTGGTGAGGTGAAAAGATATAAGAAAACCCCACAAAGATGATATGATAACCAGAATAAGGGAAGAAGCTAAAACTAATAAAATATCATTATAGTGGAAATTCAAGTGAAATAAACATGGGATCATTTTTCTAGAATCCTACTGAGGGTAGGGAAAGATTTATGCATACTGATCATGACCCGAGGGGGATATCTAGTGGTCGAGCTCCATTTATATAAAACTTGGTTTGTGGGTGGAGCATATAGGTGAAATTCAATGAAAAATGGCCTTACTAGATATAGAATTCAACTAAGATGACCAAATGTGCTTGGTTGATCTTGACATCACTGTCATAATAAATGGAGATCACGGTGTACATATAATTTATCCTTGGATTAGTTGGTGGTAGAAGCGGATTCCATGAAGTCTGAAGAATCTTCTAGGTATGCCCATTGTCGCTAAAATGGTTTGTAGCATGGTCTCCAGGTTTCAGCGGGAAGAGGGAAGAGAATAGGGATTGGACATTTTAGCTAGGAATAATGATGATGGTTGAACTGTGGTTTGATGGATGCACAATGAACTGCTAAATCGAATCATGGTGAGAAATCGGGAAAACATGGAAGATAGACGGATATACAAATCAAGAGGGGTTGTTGGAAATAGTTGATCCTTGTTGCACGTCTAGCGTGAGGTAGGGGATAAAGTCTCCTTCATCAGATCAATTCCAACAATCCTTGTTGAATGTGATATCATTAAAGAAGATTCACCATTGTGTGAAACATCATAGTTCTTTATTTCTATAGAACTTTGATACTCTATGAATTAGGTATATTGCCTAGATTATTAGGCTCGTGCTTCGTAATTTTAATTCTCTTCATTTGGATGTTATCTAGTATAGCTGTGCTCATCAATTCCTATTGAAACTTGGCCACTTTGCTAATCAAACATGAAGAATCCAAATATCTAACTAGATTTTAAGTTTGATCTGGAAATGATGTAATTACTATACTAGGTACTTAGGGGTAATTAACACATTGTTAATTTTTAAAAAGGGGTCACATTATCAACATTTTTTGGGAAAGCTCTAATAACTCATGAAATACTCAAATGCCAGTCAAGGGTATATATTCGGCACATACGTGGGATCATTTTCTATTTAAAACTGGAATAGTCATTATTGAATATTTATGGCCAATTTATGTGTGTTGTTTAACTAGGATGTAATATAAGGTTGATTCTTTTGTATAGTGATTATTATAAGGTTTAACAATATCGTATGATAGTCCTACAAATAATGAGATATATTAAGAACTGTGAGCTTGAAGCTAATGAGTTGAACAAATTAGGGTGTAATTGAGTGGTTTAGGGTTTTACATGACTCAAAATAAAAATGTTACCTAGGGTAATAATTTTTTATTAATTTCTGATATAAAATATCCAGGTTGTTGTAGAGGCTATCTCCTGCTACTCATAGAGGAATCAATTAGAGGTGTTTGTATCTACTCATCGTAATTGAAGCTACGCATAACAAAGCGAGTGTAGATACGGAGGATTGTGGTATATACTAGTTATGATGGGTAAATTTTTAAACGGATCCATGGACATTCGGGTGAAAACAAAATCCAGCAATATTGATTTTTGAAGCTCTCCTTTTATAGCATGATATGATGATTGTGACTATAAAGTACGTTTATAGATGCACGTACTGTTCTAACGTAAGTGCTTATATATATCAGTACTCGTATCTGGTACTTGTTTTTTAACACTAATTACAATATTGATGACATTGATTCGTGTTAGACCTATGTGTCATAGGGTTACCACATGCTACTGTAATCATGGTGTACGGAATTATTTGTACTCTCTCTCTCTCTCTCTCTCTCTCTGCTTTTTTGATTTGTAAATGCTATGCATATGTTTTATGTAGGTGCGGGGCTCAAAACAGCTTGTAGCGAACCTTGATGGGGACTAGCAAGAACCTGCCATTGGGGTGTAGGTAGATGGTTAATTGCTCCGTGCTTAGGTAACATTTATACTTTGATTATTGTTTAAGGTGAAAACTACTTGATGGTTGTTGCACGATGCTTCCATTTCTTCTCCTTTAACTACTCAGAGTGGTACTACAAAATTGATAATCAAAGTAATTGACTTTGTCCTACAAATCTCTTTTAATTATTGAACTGCAACTTATGTTTCCCAATTGGGACTTAGTCAGGGAGCCTTGCATAATAGAAACATGAAGAGAGCCCATAGGAAAGACAAGATAGGAGAGGGCATGGGAAGCTGGAAGGGTAATAAGAATAAAAGGAAATAAAGATTTGGCAAACCATTAGTACAGGACAACCAATCACAATGTGTGATCTCCTTCTCACTCATCTTTAAAATCCAACCTTTTAGAAAAAAATAAAGAGAGAGAAACATGAATTGTCTACTATAACACAATCTTAATGGATCCTATGAAATTTCTATATGACTCAGTTATGTGGAAAAGACGTCAAAAGATTTGCATGTACAAAATGTGTCCAGAAAATACACTGCGAATATATATGCCAAGTATCCGCGTTGTCATTATGACCACCTTAGAGGCTATAGAGTTTCCATAAAGGCATGTTCCCTAGATGTATAAGTATTTGTCCGTCGTACACGAATTCAGAAGAGAAGCAAAGCAAAAGGTTAAGCCAGCGTACATCCACAGAGGTCGACTTTGGAAGTCACTGATGTTAAACAGAGAAGACAGGTATGCTGATGACAAGGATAATCCTTTTTTTTTTAATTTATTGGTAAATAATGGATGCAGGGCGGCAATCTTCGTAACTGATCCGACTATTGTGCAGCTTTCGGTGGTCGGCTCTTTGAATCCAATTTGATTTTGTTGGTGTTATTCTAAATGATTCTGCTCGCTAGAGCAATTCGGGTCGTGACATCTTTGCGTGCTCTCCCCTCCTAAAAGTACACCGATATGTGATCTTTGTTGGGCCGACCAGCGCAAGCATTGGGACACTTTCTATCTGTTCCTTGCAAGTGAGACAAGCGATTTTAGATCTAGTTCAATCTCGGGACTTTCCTTTCGTGCGCTTCCAAGCAAAAGATATTATTAGGACTGCAAATGGGTACGGGTAAACCCACAGACTAGTAAATTTGGACTTTTGAAAAATCCATCGCGGGTCTAATTTTTTATACCTGCATACCTTGGGCCCGTATACCCACGGACCCGCATATAAACGGTCCAATAATGAGTATGATTGGACTCAGACCCGTTAAACCCGTGTACTCGCTATACATAAGTAACTATTTAAATAATATGTTATATATATCATACATTACTAATTTAACTAATATAATTCTTGAAATTATATCCTACTTTAACCACAATAACGTTGAGACTAGTCATATAATTAAGAATTAGTTATTCTGGTTACGATAATAAATATTATGTAAACTAAAAATCAAAATATCTACTAATTTACATTACTTTCTATATAAGTTAAATGTTATGATGATGACTAATAAATATTAATGCATACGATATAGCATTATCTAATATAACTATTGAATGTGAATATACTATCTAATAATAATATCTTGTTGTATTAAAATATATAGAACATGGTCATTTTTCTTATATAAATAATATGATATTTTATAGAACTGTTTACCCGCATATGTACAGCGCATACCCATTATGATTGCGGGGACAGGTATGATGCGGGTTTAAATTTTATATTATGCGGGTCTAGAATTGGAACTAGATCTGTTTAATTAGATGAGTATGGATATGAATATAGCCACACCCCGCACCCGTTTAGATATTATGTAGAATCTGAACTCCCCGGCACAGAAGCAAAACCATGATTTGGCCAGTGAACCTAGAAGGTGTAGATGTGTAGTGATTAATACCAAGTCGTATCAGTAAAGTAACACGGATTGCCGTCGTGCATCTGATTTGCCGAGCTGAACGATAAACCTACGCTACTGATCCGACTATTGTACAGGCGGCTGTTACACGGCACCAGACTTGGCAGTTCGATAAGACTTGCTGGTGTTTCAATAAAATATCGCAACTTTCTTTAGCGACCACTTTTTACCTGACGTACAAGATCTGGCAAAAAAAGTGAGGCGACCTGAGAAGACCAACTCAAACTTCATAAAACTGGTCCGCATCTATGAATTTAAACAAACTCAATGCTTTTCTGAAACTTTATTGATCCGAATATGCTAAACTCAAACTTAAATGGACACTCTCTTTAAGGTTATAATCTACGAACCAGTTCTTTAGTCTGACTTTATTTTACACCATTTAACATGACTAGATTTGTCAAAAAGAAGGGTTGGTTTATGTTTGGATCAGATCATTGTGGGTCCACGTCTTATAGATTTGGATAAAAAAGAGTGGATAGTTGACGAGTAAGCAAAACTAAAATCCAAACCTCACCTAATGAATCATTCAACTCTAGTCACTAAATACAAAATCACTCAACAGCCATGCGCCTCTCTCGGTCAAAGGTAGCATGCCGTCCGTTAACTCGCCACTTTATAATAATATATGTGAAAAATAAGATGCCAGACTAATGAGATAGTTCCTTACACTCATCTCCTATATGCAAATGAGGCAAAGGGAAAGGAACTTAATCCTAATGGGCTAAGATAATTAGGCCCATATAACGTAATAAACTAAATAAAAATAATTCTAACAACCCCCTTCAAGTTGGACCGTGTGGGATGATGTCGGTGTCGAGGCAGCAAACAATACAACTCCATTTTATTTTTACCCTCCCCGACGATGAGTCATGTGCATTGGACTGATGCTGTTGAAACACATATCCAGTTTGGATTTACAAGACTCAATTAGACGATACAATCTATAAAAATATCATTGTCCATACAAGATTTTTGTTCCCCCTTAAACATGACTCTCTACAAAAATGATTTGATGACGTTATCTTTAATGTTATGTCTAGCACGCTAATAATATTTGAACTTTTGAGAAAATCTTCTGAAGTACGGAATGAAGAATATCACAATTAATCTGGAGCACACAATCAAAACATCATGACTACGCCATGTTCACTGGAAAGAAGTGTGTGATTGAAATAAGCGCAATGAACACATCCAATGTTGTAGCAGTAGAGGCATCTTCAAACACAGATATGATGATGTGATGATGATTGTCAAACTGGATCCATCTGAAGTGTCTCTAAGGGGCTTGACAAGTATTAAAAATTCTATCAAGGAAAGCCCAAGTAGACCTGACAAACTGGATCCATCTGGAATGTGACTCTTGCGGACTTGACAGGAATGAAAGACAACGTCCATGAAAACCCAGGTAGATCACTAAAAGAACCTTCTTGACACTTGAAGATGTAACTTTGAGAAGACATGAATAAAATCACAACTTTATTTAAGAGTATTAATATCCACACTCACTTCCATCACCCCAAACATACCCATTTCTATGGATCAAGGAACTGTTACAGAAAATTGGGTTGACTTGTCATGTAGTAGGAAAGAAAAAGAGAAAATAGGAGTAAGGGAAAAGCCTAAGAAATAAGAAAAAAAGAGGAGAGAGAAATTTGTCTTTCTTATAACTTTCAATTTGTTATAAATTTTATGATGAAATTAAAACTATTAGGATCCTTATAATAACGCAATAGCACAATCAATGCCGACACACCTTTGAGAAAAAATAATACAAAATATAAAATGAGTACTATATATTGGGGATAGTATTTATTTTTTTGAGTAACACACTAATTCATAAATAAGTATTGCATGTTGTTCTTTCAGTATAGTACTCCTTTTTATATGACGAAATTTTAAAATAAGTATTAGAATGAGTATTACATTATAATTTTTTGGATAATGCTTGTCTATTTTAGTAACACACCAACTCAAAAGATAATTACATTTTGTTTTTTGAGGATAGTACTCATTTTGTGAGTAAACAAGAAAAATAAACACTATACTAAAAGAACAACATACAATACTCATTTCCCGGTCAGTGTGTTACTTAGAAAATGGGTACTATCACCAACACATATTGAAACTTATTCTAAAATACAATAACATCACAAAATGTACTATATCAAAAGAACTATATGGAATCCTTATTTTTTAGTTAGTGTGTTACTCAAAAAATGAGTATTGTCACCAATATGCAATACTATTTTTGTATTCTATATTATATTTTCTCAAATGTATGTTGAATTAGTCTTATTAGATTGTATTTTTTGTAAGAAATCTAATTGTTTTGTTTTGTCAAAAAATTCATTACAAATTTAAAGTTATAACAAAAACAAATTTCCATGTTTTCCTTTTTCTCTTTGTTTGGCTTTTTCCTTCCAATTCTCTCACTCATCACAATTTTTAATTTAGCATAGTTTCACCTACCCAACATAGGGGTATGAATCTAGGTATGAGTGGGGTTACACCCATCATTTTCCTTTATTAGAGCGACCACTTTTTACCCGACATAATAAATCTAGCAAAAAGTGAGGCGCCTGAGAAGACCAACTCAAAATTCATAGATCATTCTCATTCTGAGAAAGTAGAAAGGGAGAAAGTTCAATCAGGAGTGAGAAAACTTTAGTTACTCTCTAGGACCCCTTAGGGTTTCTCCCATCAGGCATCGCTACTGAGGCTTATGTTCACCGCATTCGGCCCTCCCACATCTGTTGGAGTGGGTTGCTATTCTCCCTGACTAGTTCCCTTCCATGATGTTGCCAACTCTAACCAGATGTCCCAATGGATAACTCTAAGCTCACTTAAAGTATGATCTCCCCTTTGATGCCTACGTAGGGTTGCAACACCAGATCGCGATGGTGGTGGCTTCTTTCCCGACAATGACCTTCCCTTTTCTACTTTTTTCTCATCCTTTGCTGACTTGGCTAGCTAAAAGGTGCACCACTGGGATCACGTAGTGGTAGTCAAGTCATGCCCACCCTTTCATCCTTCTTCCCCAGCAGGTATGATACCTCATTCATCAACCATAGAAGATCACTAAAATCAAAACCCTCTAACGTTTAGCTTCCCACCTTCAACCTACATGTTGTTGGAGTTCTACACCACCAACACACCATGAAAAAGCTTTCCCTCCGTGCTTCTGTATCTCAATCGACAGCTAGTTGCATGTATCTCCCCCCTCTTCCAGTACCTTCTTCTTCTTCTCTACGCCCCATACCTTGCATTCTTACAACATCTGGTTGGACGAGTGAGCGTATCTTCCCCACAGATCATGAAAAACACACGTGATCCCTCATTTTCCCACATATTATCTGAAAGATCGTAAGCATATTGCATTTTCCAAGAAGATCCTTGGTTTATGCCTAGACAACCACCTTCACATAAAAATCAATCCTTCATCAAGAGAATCCAGACACTGCACTCCATCAACCCGACATTAACTCCTTGTATCTACTTCTAAGTCCACACTCCTAATGGATACACAACCAAAGAGGAGTGGACTTGGGCGTCCGTCCCTAGAATGACACATTGTTTCACACAAATAATATAAATGAAAAGGCAATAGAAAAATTAAAGATATAACAAAATACTAAACATTGAGATAGAGATATGTACCCATTTCTATATTCAAGTATACCCATTTGATGATTCATTTAAGAACTTAGAGTCTTGAGTGTAGTAGATCTTCATTTGGCAACTAAAAATATGATAAACAAAATACATAAATGTGAGTGCATTGAGTACACTATGAAAAACCTATAACCATATTTTAAGAGTAATGCAAAACTTACTTGTCTTGAAAATGATAACAAACAAGAAGTAGAAATAAGGCAAGAGCACTTACAAATTATCTTTTATACAAAGTGTGTTTTAGGTTTTTTTTATCCATTATATTAAAATATATAATGGATTTCTCTATATTGTGTTCAAGGTTTGTCTACATATTATCCCAAACGTGAAAGTAGTATGCATAGGAGCAATAGCTCAACCAAGAAAGTAAGTATCCAAGTATTCATATGAGCATATGTATAAACAAGACAATATCATAGTCAGGTCAAGAGATGAAACACACCTTGTGAGTAGAGTACAATTTATGATCCATGAATAGGATTCAAGAGAAGGTCCAATCCAAAGGGGACCTAAGACATAGAAGACATAATAGTGGGTCTTAGATCACTAGGGTCTTGTGAATATAAACATTAAACATTTCATGTGGATGTTAACCTAAACCTATGTATCAATTAGTTCAAGTATGGTCACATCTTGTCAAACATGCATGCAATATTTAACATAGTTCAACTATCATGAATAAACCCTAGATCTAGGTGAACCATCCACATGGTGAGTGATACAAAAAGAAATAAATCTGATTTAGATGTAAGGAAAGAATAAGTTTTAGATTATTATCATGGTTTAATATGCAAGGTCATGATAAAGTCGTATTAGCTCAATTTCTGTGCAATTAGGTCACCTTTCCAAGTCACTAGAACATAGAGTAAATCATGATGATTTTTAGTTCTATAAGCATGATAAGTTCGCTTATTTGGACAAGATAAAACATGATATTAGTGCAAGAGTCATATTTCATCATATGGAAACAACTAAGTCAACAAAGTCATTTAGTGCATGTAATAGGTACTTGGGGTATCAAGAGTCAAAGGGGCCACTTAGCATGAGATCTTAGTTTCACATGAAACAAAACAACATAAACATTATTTCTTTCGATATTAAATGGTTTTACGAAGACAAGGTAAGCTAAATTCTGGAAGTTGATCGAACCATATCATGTATACACATAAAAGAACCATTTTAGGGCAAAGATAGCCACTATGATTACATTAAGATGATCCAAGACATAAAACAAGTCTAAGGTAGAATAGGGTTATTGATATATGGCTAGTATAGAGCTTTGAGGCATAAAAGAGAAAGCTTGAGCATTAAATAGGATAGATCATGCAAAAGGATATCAAAAGTCACCATCTTTAGCACCTCAGTGGAACCACAAGTAAAATCAGGCCTTGAAACAAATAGGATCCTTGTTTTGGCAACGTCTTCTCACTCTCAAGACATCGGGAAATGAACCTTAGCTAGTCGTTGGGGACTTCAACACCATGCTAAATAGGGTGGAGAAGCAAGGAAGTAACTTATTCAACTCGACCTCTTCAACTTGCTTCCACGACTTCCTCCTTAGCACTAGCCTCGCTGATCTAGGCATTGCTCATCAACCCTTTAATTTCCAATGAGGATGCCACCTTGAGAGATTGGATAGGGTCATTGAGAATGAAGCATACATATCCACTCACACTAACACCTAAGTACATGTACTTCCTCATATGATCTCAGATCATGACCCCCTCTTTATCATGATGGGTGGTTCGAACCCACATAAGCAAGCTACATTTAGAACAAGAGCTAGTTGGAGCCTTGGTAAAAGCTTCATGACATGTTAAACTTCAAGTTGGGACTCTCATGCCTCCTATGATTCTCTTTTGACATTTCAAGAGGATGCAACACTTTGGTGTCATGACTACAGCTGCGAAATAATGGGGAAAAAGCAATTACATTCCAAACATTAAACTGCATCCAGGCTTTTCAGAGGTCTATCCTTTCCATTGATGGTTCCTTACGAGAAGTTGAATTGCAAGAATAGTACCACCATCTCCTCCTAGCTGATGAAGTTGACTAGAAATAGAAGGCACATATCAACTAGTTAAAGCATAGAGACTAAAATATGAGTTTCTTTAGATGGTATGTTCTTTCTCATAGATACTATACGCCTGTGAGGACCCAACAACAACAAGATTTCCCAACCAGTTGAGCTTCGATTCCACGTACACCAATTCTTTCTCAATCTACTAACCACTACTACTCCTTCCTTTCTATACTACATTGCCTCCTATTCAAGTGTTTTCCCAACTTTGTATGCAACTTCTTAAGGAACCCAGATGCACCACCATCAACGTATGAGATCTGACATATTATCTTCAACATGGCACCATCAAAAGCACCAGGTTTGGATGGCATCACATGACTTCTTGCAACAACACTGGAATCATGTTGGACCATCTGTGGTTCAAACCATTCAACAAGCCTTCCACTCTACCAATGTGGAACCGACCATGGCCAACTCTCACATGATGCTCATACCAAAAATCAAGATTCCTCAGTGTTGTCAGGACCTTCATCTAATCTCTCTCAATAGTGTGATCTTCAAAGAAATCTCAAAGACTATAGTTGAGTGCATCAAATTCATGTTGAATGATTGGATTGAGTGCATAAAATTCATGTTGAATGATTGGATCTTGCCCAATCAATCTAGCTTTATCCTTGGACGAATGATCAAAGACATTGTGATTTTAGTTTGGAAGTGGTTTACACAATGAGATTTAAAAGAGGAAATAAGAAATGGATAGTCGTCAAACTTGACATGTCAAAATCTTTTGATTGAGTGGGTTGGAGCTTCATTAGGGACACACTGGACAAAATCGTCTTGCCACAACACCTTATTAAGTTAATCATGACTATCATACAATCTGGAGATACCTCACTTCTATAGGAAGGTGCTCTGTTGGCACCTTTCAAAGTTGTCCAAGGTGTGAGACATGGTGACCCTATGAGCTTGTACATTTTTGTGTTGTGCCTTGTATGCCTAAGTCAAACAATTGAAAAAGTGGACATGGATAGAACTTGGTGGATGATCATCCTAGCAAGGAGGGGATCACCACTTATGCATGTCTGCTTTGCAGAAAACATCATTCTACTAGCCAAAGCATCAACAAAATATAGGCTCATACCATTTTTTAAAATCATCTACTCCTTTCTGGCCCACAATTAGATAGTGTCATCAGAAAATTCAAGGTGTTTCTCCCCTTTAATGTTACCCAAGTTGAGATCAAAAGGATCGGTAGGAAGCTAGGATTCCTCCCCACTGAAGACTTGGGAAGATATCTAGGAGTCATGATCCTTCACAAACAATCAACAAAGAAAGACATGCCAACATTCCAGACTCAATCCAGGCTAGAATGAATACATGGTCATTGTGTCACCTATGCAATCAATCCCCACCTACACCACGCAAAGTGTAATAATATCTTCGACTCTATGTGATGACATCAACTCTCACATCAGGAAATTCATCTAGCATTGTACCAATGAATAGAAGAAATTTCCTCTTTTCTTGTGGAAGAAAATATCATCCAACAAAGACAGAGGAGGCCTTGGGATAAAGGATCCAAGGGACCAGAACGAGGCATTGATGTTGAAAAATGTATAGACATTCCTAAATGAACATGAAATAGCATGGGTACAGATTATGAAGGAGAAATATTGAAGTCACACCTCTACATCTACAACACCATGCTCAATGTTATGGAATTTCATTAAGACAAACATACTAACTATTTGGATATCTGGTACTAGGGTCATTAGCAATGGTGAGAACACAAAAGTGTGGGTTGATGAGGGGTTAGTAGGGAATAGTGTTTCCATGGTAGACCCTGACTACCAAATTCAATAGATACTAACGACATGCTAGTTGCATTTATGAGGCTTGACAACAGTGAATGGGGCTAGAAATTTCCACAGTCACACGTACCCGCAAAGGGCATAGAAATTATGAGGTTTTTTTCACCAACAGGTCCACTAGTAGGTCTAGACACCTTCTTTTGGCCATTGGAAACTAATGGTGATCTATCGGTACGTTCAACATACAGATGGATACGTTGTCACAAGGAAATCACCATCAATGGTGAGTGGAACACAATTTGGTTGAAAGTTATCCCTAAGAGAATCATAGTATTCCTCTAATGTATACAACATTGAGCCTTGCTGAAAAATGTAGAAAGGAACAAAGGACATCTTGTGGTGCTGACCCTCTACCCTAGATGAAACTTTGAAGATGAGACAATCACTATAAGGAGTGGGATCCCATAGGTCCACTCCCTACTAAAAATAAAAAGGCAACATCCACCAACAAAACTTTTTCTTGAAATGGATGAAACCAAATTTATTTAACATGATTGTATCATAACACAAAGTAGCGGTGGAATTAGAAGATGTATCTAACCATTACAAAGCTTCTTATCATACTAAACTTTCACCACACAGGGTGACATAAAGAAAAAACTAACTACATATTTAGGACCAGCTGAGGATCACCCAACAACTTCAAGCAAAGTCTCCCAAGAAGTCAGCTACACTTGTTGTGGTCCAGGTCCTCCTAGATTTCCTTCTCCTTATCCAACACTTGGGGTTGGAAACATACCCCACAAAAGGAAAAGAAAAGAGGATATCAGCAAAAAGTTGGTATGAGCATGCTAAAAAGAAATTGAGCAATACATATTTGGAAAGAGGTACATCAAGTATAGAAGCATTCCCATGAAAAAGGTAAGAACTACCTAAATGGGCATAAAAGGAAGGAATCACTAGCATATGATAGAAGGAATACTTTCCATTAAATAGGTAATAAAAGTGGTGCCAAAAAAGTACTTATAATGTTTTTAGGGGACAAAACCCATAACAACCTGCATGTAGGTGATATAAACATAGTACTAGAATAACATAAATAACAAAGGTGTCCAAGCCTCATAAACTTGCAACTTAATAGAGATTGGCACATGACCAAACCCCCAATATATAAAATGTTGGGCCAAACCTCATAAATTTGAAACCCGGGTACGGGGCACATAACCTCCATCCTAAAATAATAAATAAGGGCACATAACCCAAAAACCAATGCAAATTATATTACTCTAGGGCTACTAAGTCATACAACATGCTCAATAGAGAGGCAAGTAAAAGGTATAGTCGAATTTTACAAATTAATCACCACATAAGTGATCATCATTATCATCCACCTCAAGTAGGCATATAACAACAATTAAGTCCAACATGCACTAAGGCATGAGGGAAAGAGTCAAGAGGATATCTAAGATTCCCACACATAAAATAGTTCACAAGATCCAAGATATCAAAAGAAAAGAGCAATGTGTATAGGATATTTTTCATGGGACCAAAAGAAAGACAATTTAGGTTATTGCTCAATAAAGAAGAATACGAGATGCAAACATACCTCTCAAAGAATCTTAACAAAACAAGATTACCTCTAGATCCAAATCTAGGTTCCCAAAGAACCTAATATCATGTACGTGAAATTAGGGTTAGAACTACATTGATTATTCAAAACCCAAAAAAATTGCCTTTTATTATTAATGAATCAGGTTATCAAAACTATGCCATATTTTAGATTATATTTTCCTGAGTTCAAAACATATTTTATTATATTTTTCTGACTTATATATATTTAGTTATGAATTTTACAAATTATTACTTATTGAGATTAATCCACTTAAATCATCTCTTTATAATATTAGATTTAGGTGACAAAACCAATACCATTAGAAAGCTTATATTTTTCTGAATCCAATGAGTATTTATTTGTAATTTTTGGTCAAACATTTAATTATTTATGATTTTAGGAAAATCAACCAATCAAAAAATGCCATGTAGGCAAAATCAATCACAAAGCACCAAAGCTGCATCATTGACTTGGCCCAATCAGAGCCAACCAAGTCAGGAGTCAAAGGCGCAACCTTGACTTGCCTCCAACACAAAGCAAAAAACAGACAAAAAGACACTTATGTCCTAAGGTGAAAAATGAAACGAAGAAGAAAGCAAGGAGTGAAATATAGACAAATCACACAGGGGATTCATCCCCCTCTCTATGCCAACCCATGGTCGACGAGCAACAACTCATGATTTGGGTGAAATCACAACAAAACTCAACGTGCAAGGTGTCACAAGAAAGAGGAGGAGAAGGTGAACCCAGAGGTGCCTATAATTTGGCCGGAGGTGAAGAGATGAGAGAGAGAGAAAGATGCCGCAAGTCCAATGTCCAAAGCTTATCATCGAGGGGTCAAACGGAGAGGAAATGAGCAATTGAGAGATGTGGTGTGTTGCAAAGTATATGGGGATGCTAGGGGTAAGGGTACTTATAGGTGAGGAGGTGTAAACTAGGGTTTACGAGTTTGAGGTGAGAGAGGAGTCTCAAGAAATTTAAGGATTTCTCGTATCTTCATTAAATCCCTACAAAGTTGGAATAAACCTATGCACAATAAAAAATAATAATCCAACGAGCCAAAAATCTTGAGATTTAGTTGAGTAGAGAGAGAGAGAGAGAGTTATCAAGTTTTTAAAATCTCACAAATATGGTTTCTGTTTCCCAAACCGATCTGAGGTAGGAGATAAGCTCTCGATCATCTGATCCCACGGACACATGTCTGCAGTCAATCCGGACCATCCGATCGAGTGAAATCCTGATATATGTCTATGTGACTTATATTTCCAATCCTATTATAAAGTGATACATATGTTATTAAATGAATTTCTCTTTCTTCTTTTGAGGGCTCAAACAATTTCCAAATGCAATAAAAAACGACACCCTTACTAATTTTGAGGTGTAGAATCCAAATATGGAATTAATTTTGCCTTTTGGGAGCTTTTGATGTGTTAAATAATTCAAAAATCATTTTCTCTTTCCTCCTTCATTAATGGTGATAAGATTCCCTAAATTTGGTGAAACTTCACCCACAAGTCATATGTAATGTGTTGAATACAAATTTTTATTAGTTTCACAAGTTTGAGATTATTTGTTCATTTATTTAATATATAGAAGTTTCTACTCACTTTCTCTCTCCTAAAGTTACCCTTAAAACAAATATTCTCCAAATTGAGTGAAAATTCACCCAAAGGCATATTTTAATATGTAGACTATGAATCTAAGATTATTTTTTTACTTTTGGAGTCATTCAATATTTTATTTAATATTTTTTAAGGAAAAACTCTCTTTTCTTTTCTAAATAAAATAGATATGATTATTATTATCGTAAATTGGTAAAACTTGGCCTCCAAGCCAAAGCATACCCAAAGAAAATGAATATGAGATTATTCTTATCCAATACATTTTCCTTTTAGTCCATTATCCATTATTTCTATTATTTCTCTCATTAATAATTCAATATTTCATTAACATGTTTTAAGCATTATTATTGATTGCTTTTTCTCTTCCTTGCACCATAAGGCAAAGGAATGATCTAGAACAAATCTATTCTATCATTATCTCACATAAATTTATTTATTTCATATTTTGTGGAATTATAATTCATTATTCTCAATTATGAACACCTTGTCTCTTTATGCACATTATTACCTAATGTGACATATCTTATATACCTATCAATGGTTTTATGATTAATTTGAAGGTATTGGGTGATATTAATTTATATTCTACACTTTTGGGTGATTTATTTGTGCATTAACATATTTAAGGTCACTAAAGAGAATACTCTTATCCTTGTTTGGCTAAACCTCAAAGACTAAGGTTTCAAACCTCTTAACCCTGGAATAAGATTAAGTTATAGGTTTTAGTATGTTACAACATACCACCCCTTAAAGAGATTTTGTTTTCAAAATCTAAACATCCACAACAACTATCTACCACCCCTTAAAAAGTTTCATCCTAATAAGCCAAGAAAAACTATAGGTACAAAGATAACTTCTTTACATATATCCACAAGGTGCCATGTAAAAGGAAACATAACTTGAAAGTCTAACTATGGGACTAAAGGTTACCTTCAACTTGATCATCATCATAGACTTCTTGTCCATCCAAAGAAAAAACTCTTCTAGCTCGCCTTTCCACATGTCTTTTACCATTGTTGTTACCAGTATTCTGATGAGGCACTTGAGGTTGTTGTTGTTGAGCCGGTACATGTCCATTATGAAACTGAGGGCACCTAGGGCGAATATGTCCAGGTTCATTGCAATGACAGCACACAACCCAAAACTCAGGTTGATACTTTGCTTGATTCTTATCTTGAGAGCACTTTCCTAGAGGATGGTAACCATTCAACTTAGCACACTTGTCTCTTCTATGCTCATCTCCTGAGGGTTTCATCTTCTTATCAAACTCCCTAGGTTGAAACCCTAGATATGACTCCACAACCAAAGTTTTATCGACCATCTACTGAAAGGTCTAGGGCAGTTGTGGGATAAGAGAATGACCCACATTGTAGTTGAGTGCTTATAGGAATAGGTCAGCCCTACGTTCCTCACTCAAACCAACTGCATAATGTTCCAAAAGTAGAAACTTTTGTACAAAAGCAGAAGCAGATAAGAAACCTTGCTTCAAGTTGTAGAACTCTACTTCTTTCTTCTTTAGGGTAGCATTGCAGATGTACTTACCACAAAAATTACCAAGAACTGCTCCCAGGTCATGGTAGAGGTATCACGTGTCCTTCCTATCCCATTCCACCAAACTCGAGCGGGTCCGTACAAAACATATGAAGCAAACCTAACCTTCTGGTGGGGAGGACAAGCCATGCCATCAAAGGTTCTCTCTAAGGCTAACACCCAATCATCAGCTTTATCAACCATCTCTATTTCACCTTCACCCTTGAGGGAAGGTGGTTTCATCTTCACGAACTCCATGATTGGGAACTCCTTAGTCTTTTCAGGTACAGACGGGTCTTTCATCTTCCCCTCCATGGTTGTAGCAAAAGGTTGTCGAAACATAGCCAACTCTTTCTCTGGAGAGATGACTACGCTCATACTAGTAGAAGCTGGGGTCTCCTAACCTACTGATGGTCCACTTTCCGACGGAGGAGTAACTTGAGTCATTGGTGTGGTAAAGGGTTGATCCATCTTTGACATCCCAAACTGAGGGTTCTGGGGTTTCTCATAACTGTACTGGTCGTCAACAGTTGGGTTATCTCCCGCCATTAGGGTTTTTGCCTACACAAGGCAAGGATACTAGGTATAAGCAACCTATGGAAAAAGGTAAACATCCTAAGAGAGACAAGTTTGAAATAGTTGGATAATCGATAGCTACAAGCTCTGATACCATGTTGTAAGGAGTGGGATCCCATAGCGATCCACTCCCTACTAAAAATAAAAAGGCAACATTCACCAACAAAACTTTTTCTTGAAAGGGATGAAAACCAAACTTATTTAACATAATTGTATCATAACACAGAGTTGCAGTGGAATTAAAAGATGCATCTAACCATTACAAAGCTTCTTATCATACTAAACTTTCACTGCGCAAGGTGACGTAAAGGAAAAACTAACTACATATTTAGGACCAGCTGAGGATCACCTAATAACGTCAAGCAAAGTCTCCCACGAAGTCAGCTACATTTGTTGTGATCCAGGTCCTCCTAGATTTTCTTCTCCTTGTCGAACACTTGGAATTGCAATCATACCCCACAAAAGGAAAAGAAAAGAGGATATCAGTAAAAAGCTAGTATGAGCATGCTAAAAATAAATTGAGCAATATATATTTGGCAAGAGGTACATCAAGTATAGAAAGCTTCCCATGAAAAAGGTAAGAACTACCCAAACAGGCATAAAAGGAAGGAATCACTAGCATATGATAAAAGGAATACTTGCCATTAAATTGGTAATAAAAGTGGTGTCACAAAAGCACTTATAATATTTTAGAGCACAAAACACATAACAACCTACATGTAGGTGAGATAAACATAGCACTAGAACAAAATAAATAACAAAAGCAGCCAAGCATCATAAACTTAAAACCTGATAGAGATTGACATATAACCAAACCCCCAATATATAAAATGTTGGGCCAAACCTCATAAATTTGAAACCTAGGTATGAGGCACATAACCTCCATCCCAAAATAGTAAATAAGGGTACATAACACAAAAAAAAATGCAAATTATATTACTCTAGGGCTACTGAGTCACACAACATGCTTAATAGAGAGGCAAGTAAAAGGTATAGTCAGATTTTACAAATTAATCACCACATAAGTGACCATCATTATCATCCACCTAAAGTAGGCATATAACAACAAATAAGTCAAACATGCACTAAGACATGAGGAAAAAAGTTGAGAGAATATCTAAGGTTGCCACAAATAAAATAGTTCACAAGAACCAAGATATCAAAAGAAAAGAGAAATGTGTATAGGCTATTGTTCATAGGACCAAAAGAAAGACATTTTAGGTTATTGCTCAATAAAGAAGAACAGGAGATGCAAACATACCTCTCACAGAGTCTTAAAAAACAAGATTACTTCTAGATCCAAATCTAGGTTTCCCAAAGCACCTAAGATCATGTATGTGAAATTAGGGACAGAACTACATTAATTATTCAAAACCCTAAAAATTGCCTTTTTATTATTACTGAATTAGGTTATCAAACCATGCCATTAGGTTATATTTTCTTGAGTTCAAAACATATTTTATTAAAATTTTCTAACTTATATATATTTAGTTATGAATTTTACAAATTATTACTTATTGAGATTAACCCAGTTAAATCACCTCTTTATAACATTAGACTCCGGCAACAAAACCAATACCATTAGAAAGCTTACAAGTTTCTGAATCCAAGAGTATTTAGTTGTAATTTTTGGACAAATGGTTAATTAGTTATGATTTTATGAAAATCAACCAATCAGAAAATGCCATGTGGGCAAAATTGATAGCAAAGCAACAAAGCCGAGCAAGAGGGGACCCACATTGTTGACTTGGCCCAATCAGAGTGGGCCAAGTCAGGAGTCAAAGGTGTGGCCTTGACTTCCCCCAACACAAAACAAAAATAGGCGAAAGAACACTTCTGTCCTAAGGTGAAAAATGAAGCGAAGAAGAAATCAAGGAGGGAAAGATAGACAAATCACACAGGGGATTCATCCCCCTCTCTGTGCCAACCCATGGCCGATGAGCAACAACTCACGATTTGGGTGAAATAGCAAATCACAAAGAAACTCAATGTGCAAGGTGTCACAAGAAAGAGGAGGAGAAGGCAAACCCAGAGGTACTTGTAATTCGGCCGGAGGTGAAGAGAGGAGAGAGAGAAAGCCGCCATAAGTCCAACCTCTGAAGATCCTTTTCGGGGGGCCAAATGACATGGAAACAAGCAATTGAGAGATGTGGTATGTTGCAAAGGAGATGTGGATGCTTGGGGTAAGGGTATTTATAGGTAAGTAGGTGTAAACTAGGGTTTACGAGTTTGAGGTGAGAGAGGAGTCTCAAGAAATTTAGGGGTTTCTCATATCTTCTTCAAATCCATTAAAAATTGGGATAAGCCTATGCGGAATTGAAAAAGGAATCCAACGAGCCAAAAATCTCGAGATTTGGTTGAATAGAGAGAGAGTTATCGAGTTTTTCAAAACTCACAAATATGGTTTCTATTTCCCAAACTGATAAGCTCTCAGCTATCTGATCCTGCGGACACATGTCTACAGTCAATCTAGACCATTCGATCAGGCAAAATCCTGATATATGTCTATGTGACATATATTTCCAATCCTATTATAAAGTGATACATATATTATTAAATGAATTTCTCTTTCTTCTTTTGAGGGCTCAAACAATTTCCAAATTTAATAAATTGACACTCTGACTGATTTTGAGGTGTAGAATTCAAATATGGAATTATTTTTGCCTTTCGGGAACTTTTAATGTGTTAAATAATTCAAAACTCATTTTCTCTTTCCTCCTTCATTAATGGTGATATGATTCTCTAAATTTGGTGAAACTTCACCCACAAGTCATATTTATAGTGTTGAATATGAATTTGTTATTAATTTCACATGTTGAGATTATTTGTTCATTTATTTAATATATAGAAGTTTCTACACACTATATATCTCCTAAAGTTACCCTTAAAACAAATATTCTCCAAATTGAGTGAAAATTCACCCAAAGGCATATTTTAATATGTAGATTACGAATCTAAGATTATTTTCCACTTTTGGAGTCATTCAATATTTAATTTAATATTTAAAAAACACCTTTTTTCGAATTAAAATAGATATGATTATTATTATCCTAAATTGGTAAAACTTGGCCTCCAAGCCAAAACATATCCCAAGAAAATGAATATGAGATTATTCTTATCCAATAAGTTTTTCTTTTAGTCCATTATCCATTATTTCTCTCGTTAACAATTCAATATCTCATTAACATGCTTTAAGCATTATTATTGATTCCTTTTTCTCTTCCTTTCACCATAAGTCAAAGGAATGATCTAGAACAAATCTACTCTATCATTATCTCACAATAGTTTGTTTTTTCATATTTTGTGAAATTATAATTCATTATTCTCAATTTTGGACACCTTGTCTCTTTATGCACATTATTACCTCATATGATATATCTTATGTACTTATCATTGATTTTATGATTAATTTGAAGGTATTGGGTAATATTAATTTATATTCTACATTTTAAGGTGATTTATTTGTCCATTAACATATTTAAGGTCACTAAAGAGCATACCCTTATCCTTGTTTGACTAAACCTCAAAGACTAAGGTTTCCAACCTATTAACCCTGGAATAAGATTAAGTTCTAGGTTTTGGTATGTTATAATCACTCACTGTCTATGTGATTGTCCTTGAAGCAAATCTATATGGCTAATGCTAACACCAGGTTGAATTTATTTAGTGACAATGAGGGCACTTGGATCCACAAAGTTATCAACGGGTCCTATCCCAACATCAACACTGCCATGTTAGCAGCCACAACATGACACCTTTGGACTTCACATAATGAAGAAATGTATGGAGACAAACGTGTACCACCAGAAGATTCTCTTCACTTCATCTCCAAGAGATTGACTACTTGTTGGCTAAATTGGACATTAGTATAATCTCTTTGTTTTGATAATGACAAACATTTCATTCTTGTGGATCTAACGTGCTACTTGAGTGTTGCAGGAACAAGGTGGATGATAAAGATTTGGGAAATCTACTTGCTTGAATTATTGTTATTTCATGATTGTAATAAAATGTAAAAACTTGTACAAGTATATAATGTACAAGTACTTAGATATCATGTAAATCAAGTGTTAGATCTTCCCTAGCCAAATCACAACACTTAGATAAGTCATCCCCTTCAATAGTGTCACAATTGCACACTCATACATACACTTAGCCTTTAGTTTAAAACATTAAAACATGGTTATTCTCGGTCGACAAAATCCTCGACCGAGACACCCTCAGTCGACAATCTCCTCGACCGAGAATGACCTAGGTAGCCGTTAGACACAACATACAAGGTAGTTGGTAGTTGGAGTAGAACGTTATACACACTTTCTCCAGACAATCCTTCGGTCGACAAGACCTCGACCAAGAAGGACTCTCGGTCGACCATTATCCGACCGAGAAGTGTTCTGTCTGCAATTTTTAGAGTTAATTAACTAGTCGTTGCTAAAGCAACTAATGTGTACCTAACGGCTAGTTAAGCACTTAGAACCCCCTAGAAAGTGTCTAGAACATCCTTAAGCAATTGTAGGTCATTCCTATAAATAGGACAAGCCTTAGGACACGCTAATACACACTTGTGCAATACTTGAGCTTACATACTTGCAATTGACAATCTGTTTTGAGAAATTGAGCAACACTAGCATTGGCTACTCATTTCCCTTGCTCCAAATTTATGTCCTATAGGCTAGCATCTCCTATCCACTAAACCTACACTTCAATACTCATTGGTTAGGAGATCAACACGCTTGATATAGGCAAATCAAGCCTTGTGCTTAAAAGTGGTAATTGTAATTTCCATTTCCTTTCTTGTTCTTTCTTATTGTTTGTACTCTCCTTGCTACTCCTAGGGTTGGAGGCTGCAAATTGGAGAGGGTTTGATCTTTTTGGTGAAGAAGGAGGTCTTTGGACTACTTCTAGAAGGCTGTTGCAACGGGAAGCTACTTTAAGAGGAAGGCTACTTCAAGGGGGAGCTTGAAGTTACTTCAAGAAGGCTGCTTCAAGGTTGGTGCAACTACTTCAAGGTGAAGGTTTTCCAAAGGGTGTAGAAAGTATTGTAATTTTGTGTACATTCCTTGAGAGGTAATAAAATTTAATACTTTCAAAATCCCGATTGGGTAAGCAACCGGGTAGTGGATTGACTGCCTTAGTATTTGCTAAGGTTGGAACCACTCTAAACACCTTGTCTCCTTCTTATTGTTTCAATTGTGGTTGTTTGAGTTAAATTATTTTAAAATATCCATAAAACCCTATTCACCCCCCCTCTAGTGGTTTTTCAATTGGTATCAGAGCAGGCTTCAAAGAGCTCTAATCAAGTCTTAAAGAATGAAGGGTGATGGTGTCTACAACCGCAAGCAAAAGAAAAGTATGGACCAATCTTCAACAAGTTACAATTGGTGCTTAGGAACAAGCCACACAACAATTGGTTGCCCATGGAAAGAAAAGAAGGAAGAGGTGCACAAAAATTGTCTCATTGCTACAACCAATGAAGAAGAAGAAGAGGTAAGCCTTCTTGATTTATCAAAAGAAGAGCTAATTGCTAGTCTTGAAGAAACACATAATAAGTACATTGAGTGCAAGAAGAAATTAAAGAAATCTCATAAGGCAAATGATGAGTTACATGCTAAACTACTTGCTCTCACATCTGAAAATGAAGATCTTAAAAAGGTTATTGAAGATCATGATATTAAGCTAAAATCAGTAGAAGCAAATTGCAATCTTCTATCCCTAGAAAAGATAAATTTGCAAACTCAAGTAAATGATCTTCAAAAACAACCTATTTTGTGTACACATCTAGATTATGATATTATTATAAAAGAAAGAGACTCTTTATCATCTAATCTAGATCAAGAAAAGTTAGATATCAAGAAGAGAATGGATGAGATTGTTAAGTTGCAACAAGAAATTAGTAGTTTGAATAACAATGATACCCTTGATAAAATTTTAAATAACTATTATCATCAAATTGGAAGGAGAGGACTAGGTTATAATCCTAGAGGAAAATCTTATCAAAAACCTAGTTGGAGAAAGACACAAGTGCTAGAAAATCGATCTTTGTATGTACCTAAAGGCACATATACATATGTACCCAAGAACAACCTAGAACAAAATCATAGAAAGAGATATGAGGTTGATTCCATATGTTGTCATTATTGTTTGCGTCTGGACATTATTCTTTCTTATGTCCCTACAAGAAAAAGGATGTTGAGTTAGTATGGGTTCCAGAACCCCCAAACTAAATGAATAAAATTAAGTTGAGATATGACCAAAGACTCTAAGTTGTACATATCTATGTCTATCTCAACTTAACATAATAGGATACCAAGGTAATCCAAGAAATTAAAATTTCTAAATATACATCTTCAACTGACTTGTCTTAGTTTGAATTCTCAAAACTTAGCAAATTGCATATGATTAGTTAAGAATTAACCTAAATGTTACCTTGATATTTAAATGTCTCATCTCAACTAAACGAAGTTTTCAAACTGCATGATTGAATTGAAAATAACCTATGTTTTACTTAGAAACAATTGCTGAAAATAGTTCTGAAACAGTACAGAAACATTCTCAGTCAAGAAACTATTCGACCGAGAGCATTGTCGGTCGAAAAATAGTCGACCGAGCAGGTTACTGTTTTCAAATCTGCAACAAATATGCTGAACCTACTTTCAATTAATCTAATATGCTATCAATTTGTTATTAATGATTGATTTCACTTGCAAATCAAGAAAAAATCATGGAGACCATCTTTGAAACATGACATAGTAATCTTTTAAGGAATAGCATTATGTATAAGAAATCTTTAAACATATTGCAAAAGTATTATATGAAAACTGATATTGAACATACTTTCTTCATTGATTGAAAAAGTTTATTAAGCATGTTCATTTACAATGGTTTAGCTTAAAAATGAAAATTATAAACCATGGAAATTATTGTTTTATCATAATCCACATGGTTTATCCTAAGTACTTCTTGATCTATATATATAGGAACCATGTGTATTAAAATTTAAATGGTCATAATCATTGTATTTCATGAAATTACATGCTTCTATCTTGATCATTATATTTCATTGGTTTGTTTAAAATAACCTTTGATCCATATATATACAAACCATAAATGGATGATCATTGTGATTCAACACATTACAAATATAGATGATGCTATCATTGAAAATGAAAATTTGCAAAATAGTAAAACTCTATGGCATATATGCATCTTGACAAAAGAGATAATGATTTAAATGATGATGCTATGACAAGCTAAACAGTGTCTCTTAGAACAAAAATATTAATGTTTTATCTATTTGTTTGTTCTAAGAAATCAAAAGAAAAATCTTGACTTTAAGACATTAATATTGTTTTCAAGGAAATATGCTTCTAAAGGATCTTATCTGAAAACAAGGGTACAAGAAGAAATGGGATTTGATATTTATGTACCCATAGAAAAGCTTATATGAATATAAAACATATATTCTAGGAAAATCAAGGACAAACATCTTCATACTAGGCATCACTCAAAATGCTTCAAATTGATACTTATTTAATCAAGTTACCTGCAGACATTATACTTCAAATATGAGTGTTTAAAACTGTAAATATGCAGGAAATTACCTTTTGGTTGAAATCAAATTTGACCAAGGGGCGCTATGGTCGAAGTCAAGGTCGACCGAAAATAAGCTTGACAAAATGCTTATTTGAACATCATTTTACTATACTCAATCTTAATATCTTGATTCAAAATGTGCTTTTGATAAAAGGTCAAAATCAAATCTTATAGACTAATTATGACCTTAGAATTGCTCAAATATTAACGACAATGATTACATTATTACTCCCCTAGAAGCTGTATATATGCTCTACAAATCTAGTCTCTCACTTGCATTGTCTCGGTCGACGAATTCGTCGACCGAAAACATCTCAGTTGGCTATCCTTCTCGATCGATACTCACCAAGAAAATGTTGTACAGTCGATCTCAGATATACTTTTGGTCGACAAAATGTTCGACCGAGCCCACATCGGAATGGATATCTTTTTATAAGGAAGTATGTCATGCTTTATGGGTCATCTTATAAATTGTATGAGCACTAAGTTATTATTAATAAAAGTGTTCTTCTGAAAAACACTAGAGGGAGGGTGAATAGAGTTTTTAAATATTTTAGCAATTATTTAACTCAAACAACCACAAATGAAGAATGGAAGAAGGAGATAGGTGTTTAGAGTGGTTCCAACTTTAGCAAATACTAAAGTTTTCAGTCCACTACCCGGTTGCTTACCCAACCGAGATTTTGAAAGTATTAATTTTATTACCTTCACAAGTATTTACACAAAATACAATACTTTCTTTACACCCCTTGAACAGCCTTCACTTGAAGTAGATGCACCAACTTGAGGTAGCCTTCTTGAAGTAACTCCAAGCTCCCCCTTGAAGTAGCCTTCCTCTCTAGAAGTAACCTCCCGTTGCACCAGCCTTCTTGAAGTAGCTCAAGGTCCCCTTCTTCACCAAGAAGATCTTCAACCTCTCCAATCCGCAGCCTCCAACCTAGGAGTAGCAAGGAGAGTACAAACAACAATAGAGAACAAGAAAGAAAATAGAAATTACAACTTATCCTTTTGTAGCACAAGGCTTGATTTGCCTAGATCAAGCGTGTAGATCTCCTAACCAAAGTGTATGGAAATGTAATTGCAGTGGATAGGAGATGCTAGCCTATAGGATACGAATTTTGAGCTAAGAGAAGAAGTAGCCAATTGTCACTATGCTCAATTTGCTCACAAACAGGTTGCTCAAAGTATGCTCAAAGATTTCTCAAGTGTAACCAGTGAGTTTAGGTGTCCTAAGGCATGTCCTATTTATAGGAATGTCCTATAAGTGCTTTAAGGACGTTCTAGACACCTTCTAGGGGTTTCTAAGTGCTTAACTAGCCGTTAGGTACAAGTTTGTTGCTTTAGCAATGACTAATTAATTTATTTTTCTGTTGCTGTCAGAGTCCATCTCGGTCGAGAAATGGTCGACCGAGACACCTACTCGGTCGAACTTTTGTCGACCGACAGGCTCTCTGAATCAAGTGTTTTGCAACGTTTATCTCCAACTGCCAACTACCTTGTCAGATGTGTCTAACGGCTACTTGAGTCTTTCTCGGTCGAGAAGATTGTCGACTGAAAGTGTCTCGGTCGAGGAGTTAGTCGACCGAGATTGACCCTGTTTCAATTTTTTAATTAAAGCACTAAGTGTGTGTATGAGTGTGCATATGTGACACTTATTTGAAGGGGATGACCTATCTAAATGTGATGTTTAGCTAGGGAGAATCTAATGCTTGATTTACATGAAATCTAAGTACTTGTACATTATATATTTGTACAAGTTTTTACAAAGCGATTACATTTCATGAAAATATAAATATGTAAGCATATGGATTTCCCTAATTGCTTTGTCATCCACCTTATTCCTGCAACACTTAAGTAGCACGTTAGATTAACAAGAATGAAATGTTTGTCATTATCAAAATAAAGGGATTTACAAATGTCCATTTAGCCAACAATCTCCCCCTTTTTGAAGATGATAAACATTTCCTAAATATAAAATAAGAAAGTATAAAAACATGTGAGTTTCATACCTGAAGATTACCTTTGTAAATTTCTTCTCTTGTTTATAAAATGTGTGCTTATTATTCCCCATGAATTATAGAACATGAAATCCAATCCTTTAGGGAATATAGCAACTTTCAATGTAAAGCCAAGAGTTTATGAAACTCATTGATTGAGTTTTGCACAAATACTAAGTTTATATTTATTTCTCCCCCTTTGTCATTTCAAAAAGAAATCCGTTTAAGAATAAATATTGTATAAAAAGTATTGCTCCCCCTTAAATACATATCCGTTTTAAATAGATGGTCAATTTAGCCACAATTTTTAAATTTCAAGTTTTGCAAAAATGTCATCCCTTTTTATTTATGACATATTTATTACTCCCCTTACTTTGTATGCTCTACTAGAGTAGTCTTATAATCCATATTCGAATGATGCCATAGAGGAATATCCAATAGAATCAGTATAGATAACCATTTCATGTAAAAATAACTATTTCATTTCAAATATCACCATTTTATTACAATCATGCAAGGATAACCATTTTATTACAATCATGCAAAGATAATCATTTCATTACAAATAATACAACGATCACTCCAAATCTCACTGGAAAGACTTGAGTATTACATCAATATCAGGGTCTTTTCCAAGAAATGGCTCAGCTCCATAATATTGGACTAAAGTTTGCCACTCCAAAGCACCTGTCTTGGTTAAAGCATATGCTTCCAAGAAGGTAGGAACCCGATCAAAACGGAAATGAGCAGCAATGTCTTGTAATTGTATTGAGGAGAACTGAGTGTGTGTGAGATCTGTAGATGGTGGAGGTGGAGGTTGGTAGTAGTTGTAAGATGGATTATATGGGTTGAGCATGCCAGGATTTAAAGAATAAGGATATTCATCTGGTTGATTTGGAGAGAGGGTTTGCATCCTTTGATTTAGGTAGGTCATGGCATGGTGGTTATATTCTAATTGTCTGCTTAGATGATATTGTGACCCAGCAACATAGGTTAGGGTGTTTTGGATGGGATCATAGGATGGGTTGGTAGGAGGAGGTGGTGGTGGTATATCTTGAGTAGATGTCTCACCTTCTGTCCTAGCCCTCTTGTGACCAAAATCAATTCCCATTTTCTCTACTATGTTTTTACTTATTTTTTGTGGTCTTCTTTCCCATGTGTATCTCATATCCTCAATTTGTGTTTTAAGAAAATGTTGAGTGATTTGGCATACAAAATCAGCATATGGGGGATTGCCAGAAAACTCAAGCATGTTCTTAAGGATTATGCAGATAAAATTTGTGGGAATACATTTGATAATGGCATAAATTAAACACATGCAAAAAATAGGAACTTCAGACTTGTTTGCTCTAGGATGTATGTTGGTGGAAACAATAAGATTGACAATCCTAGCTGCTGGTTTGAGATTAATGGCATAGTAGGTACCCCGATCTTCGTGACAAGTAGTATTAGATTGAAAAATGGCTCATTTAATGTCACTAAGACTGACGGTATTATCATCTTGGGAAAATATATTAAGTGGATTTCCAGTTGTAAGGTCAAGAGTGTCTTGATATTCATCTAAGTCGATGTTGATCATGTCAAGAATATCCTCTTCAGTAAATCGAAAGCTATGCCCATTGACCATAGAGTAGAAGAAGTTATTTTCATTTTCGGAATGGGAGATTAGGTTTGCATAGAACTCATTTACCACTTTGGAAGAATAGGAAGGGAAAGAAGGGTTAAGAAATTCTTTCAAATTTTGCACCTCAAAAAGATCTTCCAGGTCGACGATGCTGAGGAAGTCCATGACGTCAACCGGCCATCGTGGAAGAGGAGTTTTGGAGGAGAGCCTGAGATAGCGATCACCAGCATCTGCGTCGACGAAGGGGATGTCGTTGATGATCGTCAATGGTGGAGTAGCCTCCCTTCCTTTCTTGCTAGCAACTTTCTTCTTTCCACGTGTAGATGATGAGGCCATTTCTTTTCTTTAAGGTGGAGAAGAAGCAAGAAAGTCTTTGGGATGAAGAAGCTAAAGAATTACACAAGAATGTACTAAAGAGAAGCTATGGAAGTAAGAATATGAGAGTGTGCAACAATGACCCATTTTTGGTCCCTTTTATAGCAAATCAGTGACCAGGTCGGTCGACAATTCGTCGACCGATCGACCGCAACGGTCATATCCCAGACGCGCCACTCGGCCCCCCCAACGGTAAACTGATGGGTTGCAACGGTCCTAAAACGGTCGGTTTGCAACGGTTATATCCCAACGGTCAATTCTTGGTCGAACAATTGTCAACCGACACTGGCTCGGTCGAACAATTTTCGACTGGAAGTGTGTCCGATGTTATTTCTGTCTGAGGTCTGTCGGTCGAAAGAAATAGGCTGTCCGAGATGTTTTCGGTTGAAGAATTTGTCGACCGACAGACTTACTGGGTATGAAATTTTTAAGCTAATTTTTAATGCAAATGATAGACTAAATTTGTAGATCATATATACTTTCTAAGGGAGTAATATTGTGATTATTGTTACCAATATTTGGACAAATTTGTGATCATAAATTAATTGTTCTTTTAATCACAATTTATATAGAAAATGATATTCAAAGAAGTATTGTGTCAAACTTATTTTAGGTCGACTTTGACTACGACCATAGCGCCCCTTGGTCAAATTTTATTTCAACCAAGAGGCAAATTTGCAGATTTCCAAATTGAATACTCGTATATAATATCTGCATGTAAGATATCAATTTGAAGTATTTTAAATAATACTCAATATGAAAACATTGTGTCCTTGATTTTTCTTAGAATATAAGCTTTGCTGTAGTTACATGAATATCAAATTTCACTTCTTCTTGTATCCACATAAGATTCTTAAGTAATATCTCGGTTCTTAAAAGATACCAATTGAGAAATATTTATCTTATGTGTTGCAAGCATTAAAACAACATATAACCAACAAATCATTTTGTTTGCCTATGTATCATCAAGGATGCAATAATCATTATTCAAACATCAACGTTTATCTATAGAAGGTTGAATAATGAAAAGTTGAAAATATATCCATGATGTAATGATAAAACATGAAATTTAACATATGATTTCTATGTGAATAAATCAAAGAATACTTGGAGCGGACCATGTAGCTAGTAATTTTGACTTAAATATGATTCATAATTTTCAGTTTTAAATCATTTAGAGAATGAACCAAATTAATCTCATATACGTTCTCAAAGATAATTTCCAGAATGTATAGTAGATAGCAATTTGACCAATCGAAAATAGCAGATTTATTTCAGACTGGAAATCAGTAACCTGCTCGGTTGACTATTTCTCGACCGACTGTTCTCTCGGTCGACAGTTTCTCGACCGACAAGATTTCTGAAATGTTTTCTGAACTGTTAATTGCTTCCAAGTAAAACACAATTATGCAAGTTAGATGTTTAGATACTTTAATTAATTTGATATCTCATTATGTTGAGTTGAGATAGATGTAGAAATATACAACTTAGGTCCTTGGTCATATCTCGACTTAATTCCGTTCATTTAGTTTGGAGGTTTTGGAACCCAAACTAACTCAACATCCTTTTTCTTATACGGACATGAAAAAGAATAATGACCAAGACGCAAACAATAATGACAACATATAGAATCAACCTCATATCTCTTTCTATGATTTTGGTCTAGGTTGTTCTTGGGTATATTTGTATTTGTGCTTTTAGGTACATACATAGATTGATGTGCTTGTGTCTTTTTCCAACTAGGTTTATGATAAGATTTTCCTTTAGGCTTGTAACCTAGTCCTCTCCTTCCAACTTGATGGTAAGGATCATTTAGGAGTTGATCAAGAATGTCATTATTATTTAGACTACTAACTTTTTGTTGTAACTTAGCAATCTCATCCATTCTCTTCTTGATATCTAGCTTTGCTTGATCTAGATTAGATGATAATGAATTTCTTTCTTTCACGATAGTAACATAATCTAGATGTGAGCACATAACAGGTTGTTTTTGAAGATCATTCACTTGAGTCTGCAAATTAATCTTTTCTAGAGAAAGGAGATTACAATTTGCTTCTACAGATTTTAGCTTAATATCATGATCTTCAATAACCTTTTTGAGATCTTCATTTTCAGATGTAAGAGCAAGAAGCTTAGCATGTAACTCATCATTTGCTTTATTAGATTTCTTTAATTTCTTCTTGCACTCAATATATTTATTGTGTGTCTCTTCAAGAGAAGCAACTAGCTCTTCTTTAGATAAATCAAAAAGTCTTACCTCTTCTTCTTCTTCTTCACTTATTGTAGCAATAAGACATTCTTTATGTGTATCTTCCTTCTTTAACATCCACGGGCAACCAAGTCTTGCATGGCTTGTTCCTAAGCACCAACTGCAACTTGTTGAAGGTTGCCCCGTACTTTTCCTTTGTTTGCGGTTGTAGACACCACCACCCTTCATACTTCAAGACTCGATTAGAGCTCCTTGAAGCCTGCTCTGATACCAATTGAAAAACACTAGAGGGGGTGAATAGATTTTTTAAATATTTTAGCAATTATTTAACTCAAACAACCACAAATGAAGAATGGAAGAAGGAGACAGGTGTTTAGAGTGGTTCCAACTTTAGCAAATACTAAAGTTGTCAGTCCACTACCCAGTTGCTTACCCAACCGGGATTTTGAAAGTATTAATTTTATTACCTTCACAAGTATTTACACAAAATACAATACTTTCTTTACACCCCTTGAACAGCCTTCACTTGAAGTAGATGCACCAACTTGAGGTAGCCTTCTTGAAGTAACTCCAAGCTCCCCCTTGAAGTAGCCTTCCTCTCTAGAAGTAACCTCCCGTTGCACCAGCCTTCCTGAAGTAGCTCAAGGTCCCCTTCTTCACCAAGAAGATCTTCAACCTCTCCAATCCGCAGCCTCCAACCGAGGAGTAGCAAGGAGAGTACAAACAATAATAGAGAACAAGAAAGAAAATAGAAATTACAACTTATCCTTTTGTAGCACAAGGCTTGATTTGCCTAGATCAAGCGTGTAGATCTCCTAACCAAAGTGTATGGAAATGTAATTGCAGTGGATAGGAGATGCTAGCCTATAGGACACGAATTTTGAGCTAAGAGAAGAAGTAGCCAATTGTCACTATGCTCAATTTGATCACAAATAGGTTGCTCAAAGTATGCTCAAAGATTTCTCAAGTGTAACCAGTGAGTTTAGGTGTCCTAAGGCATGTCCTATTTATAGGAATGTCCTATAAGTGCTTTAAGGACGTTCTAGACACCTTCTAGGGGTTTCTAAGTGCTTAACTAGCCGTTAGGTACAAGTTTATTGCTTTAGCAATGGCTAATTAATTTATTTTGCAGTTGCTGTCAGAGTCCATCTTGGTCGAGAAATGGTCGACCGAGACACCTACTCGGTCGAACTTTTGTCGACCGACAAGCTCTCTGAATCAAGTGTTTTGCAACGTTTATCTCCAACTGCCAACTACCTTGTCAGATGTGTCTAACGGCTACTTGAGTCTTTCTCGGTCGAGAAGATTGTCGACCGAAAGTGTCTCGGTCGAGGAGTTAGTCGACCGAGATTGACCCTGTTTCAATTTTTCAATTAAAGCACTAAGTGTGTGTATGAGTGTGCATATGTGACACTTATTTGAAGGGGATGACCTATCTAAATGTGATGTTTAGCTAGGGAGAATCTAACGCTTGATTTACATGAAATCTAAGTACTTGTACATTATATATTTGTACAAGTTTTTACAAAGCGATTATATTTCATGAAAATATAAATATGTAAGCATATGGATTTCCCTAATTGCTTTGTCATCCACCTTATTCCTGCAACACTCAAGTAGCACATTAGATTAACAAGAATGAAATGTTTTTCATTATCAAAACAAAGGGATTTACAAATGTCCATTTAGCCAACATTTTCAATGGCTTCATTTGGACATATACATGAATATTATAGTGGAGCATACACATAAGGGGGAGTAATATATGCAAATGAACCAAAAAGGGTCCCATTCGTTGCAAATGCTTACACATACATTATGGCTAAATTTGACAAAACATTAATCCCTTGATTTTAATTTGAATATCTCTTTAAGGGGGATCATAGCATAAAATTAAGGGGGAGAAATAAAAAGTCATACTAAATTATTATCTTGGATATCATTTTGAAATGACAAAGGGGGAGAAATAATATAAAATCAAAAACATAAAATAAAATGAGTTTCATAATATCTCGGCCAGCACCCACTTGCAAAATAAGAATGGCTACAAAAGGTAAACTTCAGGTATGAAACTCATATGATTTATATTTCCTTATTTTATATTTAGGAAATGTTTGGCATCTTCAAAAAGGGGGAGATTGTTGGCTAATTAGACATTAGTATAATCCCTTTGTTTTGATAATGACAAACATTTCATTCTTGTGGATCTAACGTGCTACTTGAGTGTTGCAGGAACAAGGTGGATGATAAAGATTTGGGAAATCTACTTGCTTGAATTATTGTTATTTCATGATTGTAATCAAATGTAAAAACTTGTACAAGTATATAATGTACAAGTACTTAGATATCATGTAAATCAAGTGTTAGATCTTCCCTTGCCAAATCACAACACTTAGATAAGTCATCCCCTTCAATAGTGTCACAATTGCACACTCATACATACACTTAGCCTTTAGTTTAAAACATTAAAACAGGGTTATTCTCGGTCGACAAAATCCTCGATCGAGACACTCTCGGTCGACAATCTCCTCGACCGAAATTACCCAGGTAGCCGTTAGACACAACAGACAAGGTAGTTGATAGTTGGAGTAGAACGTTATACACACTTTCTCCAGACAGTCCTTCGATCGACAAGACCTCGACCGAGAAGGACTCTCGGTCGACCATTCTTCGACCGAGAAGTGTTCTGTCTACAATTTTCAGAGTTAATTAACTAGTCATTGCTAAAGCAACTAATGTGTACCTAACGGATAGTTAAGCACTTAGAACCCCCTAGAAAGTGTCTAGAACATCCTTAAGCACTTGTAGGTCTTTCCTATAAATAGGACAAGCCTTAGTACACCCTAATACACACTTGTCCAATACTTGAGCTTACATACTTGCAATTGGCAATCTGTTTTGAGCAATTGAGCAACACTAGCATTGGCTACTCATTTCCCTTGCTCCAAATTCGTGTCCTATAGGCTAGTATCTCCTATCCACTAAACCTACACTTCAATACTCATTGGTTAGGAGATCAACACGCTTGATATAGGCAAATCAAGCCTTGTGCTTAAAAGTGGTAATTGTAATTTCCATTTCCTTTCTTGTTCTTTCTTATTGTTTGTACTCTCCTTGCTACTCCTAGGGTTGGAGGCTGCAGATTGGAGAGGGTTTGATCTTCTTGGTGAAGAAAAATGTTATAACCCCAATTTTTGGGTTCAATTGGTGAGAAATGCAATTTCTCATATTAAGGATAATTGAACAAAGAAGGGTATAATTTGTTTTGAATACATGGATTCCTTTCACAATAGCCTTGATTGGTTGCTTTGTGGGCTTTATTGGCTATTGGGCCCAATAACAAGGAAATTCAAATAGTAAATGGTTAATTGAATTTTCAAGAAAAGAAATATGTAGAAACCTCTAGAAGGCAAATCGAAAGAGGATTGCGTGCCTCTTGGGTTCCTTGGGTTCCAAGGAGTACAATGTTGCATAGAGAGTGCAATAAGAAAAGATCCATTAAGTATTTCCTTATTAAAGAAAGAAATTGGAAATAATGATAAAATGTGAAAAAAAATAAGTGAGAAGAGGTATAATTGAGTTATCCTTGGTGGATTTTTGTATCCCAAGGATTCCTAATGCTAAAAGGAATTCCAATAGTAATATAGAGGAGAATTAAAGAGAAATCCTTAAAAAGAGAATTAAAAAGGAAAAGAAATTGATTAATAAAAGAGAAATATGAGAAATTGACTTTTATAAGAAGATAAAGGCAAACCAATCTTCCCCAATGTGGGAATCCGTGCCTTTGGGTTTTCTTGAGGTCCAAGGGACCCAAAATAATGAGATAATTGCAAAGGAAAGAGAAAATAAATGAGAAATATACATAATTGAGCAATAGTTGGCACCTAATGAAAAGGAAAGTTTTCTTTTAAATAATGAGCCCAATTTTGGCAGAAAGGTAGATTAATTCATTAGTAATATACCCTCAAAATTTGGTATTGATTGGATAATCCGTTTGAGAGTTATGGATTTTAGAAGTTTCCTTAAAGTGTTAAGCTTTTAATAAATGTCACAATGTATTTGATTAAAAGATAGGAGAAAGGAAACGTCGGGAGCAACGCCAGCCGTCAGATCCTTGCGTGGTTCAGGGGACCATAGATCCGACGCTAGCTGGGCGTCGTCCTCCTTGAGTTAGCGAAGGAAGCAGGTGGATTTTCGAATCCACTTTCCTTGCAATATACATCATGTGCAAACGAGAAAATTGGAGGGTTGAGTTCGGGAGGCAATTCCGCACCACTTAGACCCCGATTTCTTGTGTTGTGGATGCTTTGAGGGAAAATGCCCAATTGCCTAAAAGGGCAGGCGACGGCGGGAGTTGGCAAACCCTAAGCCCCTGTTTGGTTCGGGACTGGCTTTATGCAAGCCTGCCTGGCTTGGACGGGTTTAGGCCTGTTGGAGTCTGATTCTGTTTGACAAACCAGTCTGATTCTATTTGGAAAACCAGTCTCATTCTGGGGGGGCTGGACTCGTTTCAGACTCGTTTCAAGCTGATTCTGTTTGGCTGTGCAGGCTGGGTTTAGTCTGATTCTGTTTGGCAACTGTAGGCAGGATTAGCTGAATCTGTCCTATTCTCGCAGAACTGTTGTTACAAATGTGGCCTTGTGACGCCGTTTTTAACAGAAGTTTTTAAAAAAAAAGTAACTTAAAAATAACTTAATTGTTATCTATATCACTTTGGTTTAAGAACTCTCATTTTGTTGTTGAGATGTGAGTCAGGCGTGTTACCCTTTTGTGGGGTGTTTATGTGGGTGTTTTGGTTGTTTCATTGAGGTTGAATATGCCTAACATGCTATGTTTAATACCCCAAGATATGAGGTAACCCCGTCGGACCAAGAAACACGTTCGAAAAATAGCCAAACATGAACATCATTTTTAAAGTAAAACAGATTCAGCTACATTCGATAAATATAAATTGTCTTAGTGGGCATGCACCCATAACAAGCCTGTAATGCTATATAAACAAAATAAAGATAATACACAAAACAAAAAAACTAATAATTGTTTGTTGATGCAACAGATTCAACATCAGTTTCTTCATCAGTTTCTTCATCACTAGATGATATATAACCCTCTGGTCTCGGGTAAATATACCTAAGCAATTCAGAGTTGTCCCCATCACCACGAATCCACAAATAAAAGCTTGTAGGGCGAGTGTCGTCCTTGGGTTTTGGTTGTCGGGTCACGGTCCATTCTGGTTTGGCTTTTAGTCTGTCCAACATTTCAGCCCAACCTTCATCCATGATTAAATATTTACCTTTCTTATTCCATATTCTTTCTTCGTAGACCACCTGATCTGTACATCAAAGTTGATTCTGCCTACCCCCACCATAGCATAGCCAGGAGTTATCTTAAATGGCTCACACATCTAGGTTAGGGGAAGGGAGACGCGTCTCATAAACTCCCTGTTTGAGAGATCATACTCCTTTACAAGGAAACGAGATCCCATGTTACCTGTAATAAACAAGAAGAACAAGAACATGTAATAAACGAGATCTCATGTTACCTGTAATAAACAAGAAGAACAAGAACATGTAATAAACGAGATCCCATGTTACCACACAAAATGAGGAGGCGTCGAATGACTAAGCATATTAGTTAATATGTAAGTTCCAAACAACAGAGCATGGCATATCCGTTTTCAAAAAACAATCAACAACACTTAACACGGGAACTTCCAAACAACAAAAATAAAATGGAAAACCGATGACGCGAATGAAAGGTATGGCCGCCATTCGACGTTACGGCGTCGTCGGGGGTGAAGGAGTGTCCAACAGAAGCCTACATTGTTCCTCCAGTTCTTCTACGTAGCATTCTAGATACTCATGCTCATACTTTTTGTTGGTGTAAACATCATGGTGGTTGTGATGAATTTCAACAAAATATTTCAAGTTCATTGTCTGACCCCACAATGACTTGCACTCGAGCATGAGTAACGCAATCTCAGCTTTCAGAGAATCAATTGTAGGACTGAGATCGATTTCCCAGTGAAAGTATTTGCATCGATCTTTTTCCTAAAAAATTTTATGAAGTTTATGTAAATGACAATGAATGTGTAACGTACACAGTGGCTACATAATATGTGTGTACAAGCGCACCTCGCGAGAAGGACATATGTAATACATTTCACCTGGTCTTTCACTGAGAATTCCAAAGTCATACAACCCTGCATCGTCAGTGTTAAGTCGCAAGCCTGCCTCTAACCCACAGTCACACCGCACAACTTCAGTTGTATTAATAGACATCTACACCATGCATTTGAATCAGTCAAACGATTTATGGTAATGAAGTTAGATTGAAAATCAAAACAATAACATACAAGACAGACCCCATTGTTTGTTAAATCTATTACAGATAAACTTATGTTATGAATGGTGGACAGACATCAATGATGTTATACATATATGATGTATTGTAACCGTCCTCATTGGAAGTGTTGTCGTCGCTAGTTATGTGAAGACGTTGGCGAAGATATTGGGACCGCGATCGTAGATCTGTAATTTCTACTTGTAGCCTATCAGTGTCTGCTCTGCTGGAACAGACAAAGGCACACTGGGAAGACCATAGTTGACGTTCACTGCGTGCATATGCAAGTTGTGAAAGCATTGCAGCCCTAACGGCGGTTAGTGTGGAAATTGTGGGTACAACCCGTTGCGCGGGAAACCTCATATGACATCTATTTTTATTTTGAACCCTACTGCACGTAAAATATGGCATGTGTGGGTTCTTGTCTTCAAAACGTCCGTTTTGTACATCCTTGGCATCCATATATACGCGTACAGTGGATTGAAGGCCGCATTGACAACGAGGCATTCCGTTCTCCATTTAAAGACAACCTATATTGACACAATGTGACGATTCTAATCAGGTTCGAAATAAACAATTCGGGAATCAATCTATTACAGATACTCTACTAACGAGTTTCCCAAATGAGATTAGCAATGGATTCACGTAACACTTCGCCCTCCCTTGAATCGGCCTGAGTTGAACCTTGACCTGAACTCGGGGGAACGACGGGTGGGGGAATGGCAGACGATGAATTCTCATCTGGGAGTTCATCCAATATGGTGTCGCCGTCATTTTGCCGTCGGATGAAATTGTGTAGGATACAACAAGCAAGTACGATGCGACACTGCAAATGAATAGGATATGTCGGCCCCTTCTTAAGGTATGCAAACCATCTCTTCAGCACCCCAAATGCTCTTTCTACAATATTACGTAGTTGAGCATGTCTGTGGTTGAACATCTCTTTCTTGCTGGTGTAGGCATGTCTGTTTCCTCGGTACTCAGCAATATGGTATGCTGTGTTGTGATAGGGTGCAACAAATTCACGAGTGTTGGCATACCCTGCATCTACCAAGTAAAACTTCCCCGGCAGAACTGTAAACCCGCTATGGGTCCTTGCCGATTGCAGGACCCTTTGGTCGGCAGCCGACCCCTCCCACCCAGTGAGGACATATGTAAACTCCATGGAGAAGTCTACTACAACCATGACATTGAGAGAGACATTCCCTTTTATGTCACGGTATCGATTTTGTTTGTCTCTGCTGACCAAGACAGGGATGTGTGTTCCGTCAATAGCCCCTATGGCATTCTATAAACCAAAATAATGTTGTAAACATACAGAATGTTTGAAAATTAATTAAATTTATTAGGGGGTTAACTATTACCTTGAAGTATGGGTAGAACCTTGCGTTATGTAAAATGCGAGTATGTGTTGTTGTGCATGTAGTTGCGGTTTGCATGACAATGTAGTCATGGGTCAACGCACAAACAGCGTCCAAGACTTCGTTGAACTTTCTTCTAATGGTCTCACCGGAGTGAATGTAGTCCTCCGCCAAAGCACGATTTGTGTGTCCATGGCCAACCATCTGCAGGAAATAGCATACGGCCTCAATTGAGATGACGCCTCTAGTACCTCGCAACAAGCCACGACTCTCAAGCTTGTCGACAAAGGTCATTATAGTTTGTGGACGCATCCGGTATAGGTCATAAGCCCTTTGTTCGTGACCGGTCAATATTTCTAAGACCTTTATGTGGCCACTCCTGATGCTAACTGACCTAGGGATACGAGGTGGTGTGGAGGCATCAACGTCTACTGCGTCCATGATTGAGTATGCAATAGAGTCGGCAATTAAATCACCAACGTGAATCACTGGCCACAACAAGGTATCTAATAAAATGTTGTTGAGCATGTCTTGTGTTTGCGGTTGGTCATTGCCAGACATGATGCCTACATGTATAATGAAAACAACTACATAATAATTGCTACAACATAAGACAATCCAATTAACGTGCGGAAAATAAATTATTACAACACTCAATCAAATGAAATTGTACGGATATGTAATGTGTGTGCGGAAAGTAAATTATTACAATAGTCAATGAAATATAAATGTTTGGACGAAAAATAATTAACATCAAATGCATACGAAATAACCCATGCAATTATGTTCCCGATGGGCCAGCATCACTGGATGAAGGAAACCACATCGGTGGCACGCCTGGGAAGTTGGGTGGCGGGATAAATGGTGGCTGAGACGATGTGCCTGGGAAGTTGGGTGAAGAGGAAGACGACATAAATGGTGGGTGAGACGACGTGTTGTTGAAGTTGGGTGAAGGGAATGGTGGCACAAATGATTATTGAGATGACGTGCTGTTGAAGTTGGGTGAAGGGAATGGTTGCGGAGACAGGAAATAATATGAAGGCATTGGAGGTACAGATGTGGAAAAACCAAATTGTGACCTTTCACAAAGGTCGTTTAACCACAAGGTTATCTTTGCAGGGGTGTTTTTGAGGCTAAGGTAGATGTTGCGGTTGGTAGAGTCCTTGATGGCGTTCACAAGTGTAGTAAAAACAGCGGTGGGGGCATCGGGGAAATTGGCATTAAAATGTTCTAAAATGTTTGACAACTCTTCTTTTTCATAGGCTTTGGTCATCATGGATGTGCCTAACTCGTGAACCTTTGTGTAAACCTGTGTGAACTCAGCCAAAACTTCATTGGAAAGACTACAACGCTCTTGCGGCGTTGATTGGCGTCTCCTGCGCGTATGGGTAGAAGGACTCCTGCCTCCAACTGACGGGTTATCTGTTCCCACAGGCCGCGCGCTTTCACCCTCACTTTGCCCGGTAGTTGCGGGTACGCTACGCTCGTCTGGTACGCTACGCTCGTCTGTTTCCGAGTGTGTGTACATGGGTGTATCAGGCGCGCCTAGGTCGACACTTACATCATCCTCAGACGCAACATCTGCAGGAATCTGAGTGTCCGCCGAAGACATTGCATGGTGTCCTCTAGCAATGTTCCTCCCCGCCATTAGCTCTATGTCGTAGTAGTGGGGAAACAGGCGCCTAAGCAACCTAGTCAGGTCCCTATCTGCCTACGCTTTAAAAAAATGTGTATTAAGATAATCATGTTTACATGTATAGTTACAATTTGTTAGGATAAAAGTTACTCTATGTACAGTGTGCGTACCGCAATGGCCTCTTTCCACTCAGGGGTGTCCGGTACAATGGGCTTGTGCCTTTCTTCATCCCATCCAACGCCACTCTTGTTGGTCAAACCCTTCAAATGGACGTAGTCCTTTTTAAGGTTCTTCCAGCGACATCTTATTTGGTCTAACTTAAACACGGCGCCAACCCTATTATTGACATCAGAAGTTATTTCCCTCCAAGAGTCCCTAGTAAAATTACCATCAATACACCTACCTAGGTCATATTGTCTACGCAATGCGGTCACCACAGCGGCATCATACTCTCTTGTCCATACCATACGGTTGTTAGGGTCGACGGGAGGCATACTCGTGTAGTTGCTGCAATATTTGATGACATAATCAGTGTAAATGTTTAATACAATTCAGTCACAACAGAAACCATTTATGAAGGGAATGTCCCTGATTTATAAAATGAATCTGGTCAGTCCCTGATATCAATGAATGAGAATGGAGCTGGTTTTGGGCCAGCAGAGACAAACAAAATGGACCCAAATTCAGCTATTGCTTGTTTATAAAATGAATCTGGTCAGTCCCTCATTTATGAATGAATGAGAATGGACCTGGTACCACATGTATGTGAACCGGTATAGACCCAAAACCTTGCTACAGTTCTAGTACTTATTCAGTTGAATTCATAGAAGGAAATACAGCAATAAATGAACTGAAGCATGAACAATCAGAAATTATCTGAATGACATAAGTTACAAGGACTATAGAAACACACTAAGTAATTAAAGGAACTAAACCAAGATACTAAACATGAAGTGGACCAAGCTACATAACATGAACGACCATGATCCTTGTTTGGTGGTTATGGAAAGCCTCCTATTCAGTTGGAGTCATAGAAGGAAATAGAGCAATAAATGAACAGAAGGATGAACAATCATGATTTGCAGAATAAGTGTAGACTTCTAATACAATTATCAATGACTGCAAAGTATGTAATGAAACTTGATTGACACATGAAAGAGACCCATGTTCAGGTGTATATGTACCTGCCGGGAAGCAAACCCCATTAGGGTACAGTCTAAATCCAACTCATGAGCATAGTTTGGTAAACAACTAGGTTATAACTGAACTAGACATACATAATTTCATCATGATTGAAATGTATATTTCTGACTGTTAACCATACAAACTATGTGATACTTGTCATCTACATATGTGCAAAGAAATGTATATTTCTGACTGTTAACCATACAAACTATGAAAGATACTTAAAACACAACACAATAATCTTATTATTTGTTAGTATGATTGTCTGTTTATAATGATCAATAAACTTATGAACAACTCTGGTCACACAAATATACTGTATCTCCCCATGTCTCTCACTTAACACATATATACTAATGTGAAATTGTTTCATATGAAATTGGAAATGAATGAACAATACATTTCAACTATATAAGTTTATTTTAGGAACTATTCCACCCCTTACTGTCACTTGAGTTTGCACTATTACTAGTACAATTAAGTTTATTATGTAGACAGCCACGCCTACTATGCAACTCATGTATATCTGTAAGGAGCCTTGTAGTGTCTGATTTTGTAGAAGTAAGGTGATTGGAAAATGCACTATAAGGAGCTAAGGGCATATTTAGCAGCATACTTCTATAATCCCAGAAAATTAAACATGGGAAGGATTTTTAAGCGGTATAGCAATTATAGCTGATATGTGCATGATTGAAATCGAGATTTTGGACTGTCGAGTATGCTCTAGTGTGTAAAATAAAGATATGATACTCACTAATATTAAACTTTAAACAAATAGTATTAATGTTACATGTCTTTTCTCCATCCAAGGCAGTATCTTGTGTGCATTTGTTTTGATCACAGCTATAAATCTCAAAGTGAGGGCCATGTCGAGTACCAAAAAATAGGATTCTTCACCATGAAGAGAAAGTGATCTTACAAAAAAATGAAACCAAAATGTGTTTGTGAATGAGAATGCATTCAACTTCTATTGAGAAACCCATGGCATTTTGAGAAAAGTCAAACAAAATTTGTTTGCTATGATTTTAGGCATGTATATAGTTTGATTCATTTTTTTTTCACTCTGTTTTTTCTTACTCTTGTGTAATTAGATATGTGAAACAAGATGGGCCTACAATGATACAACCATATATAGAAGGAAAAGAAAAACCAAAAATGTTACTTTTGATAGTTGGAATAGTATCAATCTCTACACAGGCAAACTATATCACATTATACACTATCATGATTCAAGGAGATCCCAATTTAGTGAGTGATGATAGTAATCACTAGGTGGGTGTACAAACCAAGCTTAAAACTACACTAATTCTAGTAGTTGAGTGTTTTCCTAACCGAACATGTTGCTGACAAGTTGTAGGTGAACAAAAAAGTGTTGCCAAATTCGGTCCAAAGTAAGAAACTACTTGCATATTAAAAAGTAAGTCAATTTTTATAATGGTATTAGCCTGAGTTTGAGGATAGTATTGATGATATTTAATTAAAATACCTAATATAGTTTGACAATAAAATATTATTTGCATATACACAAAATGGACAATCTTATTATTTGAACAAAAATAAACATGTTTTGAATAAGATACAGTTGTATACAAAATAGAATCATAGTTAAGATGTACACAGTATGTTAAAAGCATGTTTACTAACAATTCAGACACTGATTAAAATCTCTGGTTGATCTAAGAATTTTTAGTCCAATCTTGCCCATACTACCTATCCAAATTAGAAGAAGCTCAATAATCGAGTAAGGGTCACATTTATACCCACCACTAACAAGACCAGGGGAGTTGAATAGTAAACCTCCATGCATGGAACTCATCATCCAATGATCAAAAGTGCCCTATATTTGGTGGTTTGAGTTACCTTTATTATAATTTTGAAATAATAATCTAATATGTGGCTATTTAAGTAACAAAGTGATGTTTGCATATAACTATATAATGTTTATGACATACATCTTATAGATTCCTATTTTTAGTATATTATATTTAATCTATTTAAATTTTAACAAATACTAGAAATACAAGCATACACATTATATAGTAAATTTTCTTCTCTTACCATTGGAAACAAAATAGAAACACACTAGGGATTCAATTTTCTTAAGTAATAACCTTTTACTTACATATTCATATGTAATAGAACCGACAATATAAATAAGCCTGTACTCGAACTCCTTAAAACTCAACATTTCTACAAGCATTCACAACAATCCAATTTGAACATAAGATTTGAGTAAAAGATTGAGCAGTTCTGCTCATACAGTGCAAACAGATCACTAATTAGCTAATCAGGAGCATGTGTCCTAATACATAGAAGGTAATATACAGATAAGCTAAACAATGAACTATAAAGGAGCTAAGGGCATATTTGGCAGCATACTTCTATAATCCCAGAAAATTAAACATGGGAAGGATTATTAAGCAGTATAGCAAGTATAGCTGATATGTGCATGATTGAAATCAAGATTTTGGACTGGAATAATTTTTGAGTTCATTCATACAGGTCCTAAGGTAGGTATTTTCTATCATCATCACCACTGTAGCTTTGAGGCTCACATTTTGTCAGTTCATTCAAGCTGGCTCCTTGCAGCCTTTTTGACAATGGAAGTCGAAGATACCATTTTGTCCCAGAAATTAGTGTAATTACGAGGTACTCTAAAGTAGTCTATCATCATCACCTTGATACTTTGAAATGTTACTGAAAAGCAGGTCGACAGAGACCATGCTACAGACCACATCAGTTCAGAGACCATGCTCGTCCAGAGCATCAAACCAATAACAAATATGTTCTGTGCAGAGTAAACAACGGGAAAGGGAAAAGCATCAAACCAATAACAAATATGTTCTGTGCCCTAAAACCGTACATGTTTCCATAAATAACATCATTTCACAAATGTTTTACTACTTAATTCGACATTGCCATATTCCACATTGTGCCCTAAAACCAAAATAACCCTATTAAACGTTGTGCCCTAAAACCGAAATAACCCTCTACCCTAGACAGAGACCAACCCGAGCAGAATCTCTCCTTGGAGTGACGATGGAAGCGGCGGAAGCTGGGCACAAGCGTCGACCTGGGCAGCGCCGGCAGACCACGAGCAAGCAGCAATGATCTTCTGCGGAAGTCCAGCACCTGGCAACACTTGGACGAACAAGCTTGTGTAGAAGTCCAGCACCTCGCAACACCACACCGCCAATTTAAAGCCACAACACTGACTAGGGTTTCGGGTTCCTCTTCTGTGCCGCCTACTCCTTCCTCTGTAGACGACTTGACCAGGCATGGCAGACCATGCTTTTGACCGCCCTAGCTCGACGGTGGCAGGTGGCAGGAAGCAGCTACGCCGAAGGTAGCTGCGTCGGGAGCAGATGCCTCGCATTTACTTCACGGGCTACTTCGCCAGGAAGACGGCTGCTTCGCCAGGAAGAGGGAGGGAAGGCGTCACGAGGGACGAAGCGAGAGACGCGAGACGCGAGTCGGGGTAATCTCAAACCGGGTTTGAGATTCCAAACCTGCCTCTACCTGTACTGCGTCAAGCTCGAAAGTGGGACTGACTAAACCCAAAACGGGGTCCAGGCCAGTCTCATTTCCAAACGGAAACATAGCCCGAGCCGGACTGGTTTGGGCCTACGTGTCGCTACGCGACAGCGCCCAAACCCGGTCCAGGCCGTTTCCAAACAGGGGCTAAGATCAGTCTGAGTTCTATATATAGGACCCCCCTTCTCTTTGCTAATACCTTCACGAGTTCAACCGGCAGCTCACCTTCTTCTCTCGTGCCCTGGCTTCCTAAAGCGGGCCTGCTCCAACGAGCTTCTGGCTACAGAGCCATCGTAGGCTGAACAATTGGGGAAGAAGGAAGGGAGCAGCAGTAGCCGTCTGATGGGGATCCATGGTGGGCTCGCGAAGAACATCCACGGCCCAGGATCGAGCGCACCTTCAGATCTGAGAAAGTGGATGTGAGCGGCCTCAGCCACGAGATTGGGTCAACCGCTGACTGCGGCTTCGATCCAACGTACCTCGTTTTTCCAAAAAGAAAAAGGGTAAATAGCCTCTCTGACTAGAAAATCTAGAAATTGCTTTTTCGTGCAAAAATTGTAATAATTCCTAGGAAGCTCCAATGACAAAACTTTATATATGAAAATTGATCAGAAGAAAATGAGGAATCCATTAAAAATATAATTAAGCCTGATTATGTTTGCAATTCGAAAAGTGTATAAAGTTATCATATTTACTGGTTTAATTAGTGAAAAACCCTTGGAATTGATGATAGTTGAATATAGTGATGTTCTCTGAATGATTAGAATGAATATTAACCTGTTGATAATAAAAGGATGATAATTGTACATAATTGGCTTAAATTAGGGTTTCATATACCTAAGTTTGCATTAATGGGCTTAGAAACCCTAATTTAGGAGGATATGTCTTTTAATGATTTTAATTGTGCAAATCCATGAATAAGACAATGTTATGTTGTTATAAATCCAATTTGAGTATAAAAGATCATTAATGTGGATATTTTGGGGTTCCTAGTGTAGAAAGTGGAATTAATGATACATTAGGGTTTACTGACATAAACGATGAGAATTGTAGTAATTAGGGTTCCTACATAATCGAACTATAATTCTTTGTTGAGTTGTCAATTCAAAGAAACCTGAACATGAATGATCTTGAAATGACTTAAAATGATAAAGATAGTAGTTTTAGTGTAAAAGAGACATTTTGGACTTAATTGACTTTTAATGGTATCTATGATGTTGAAATTAGGGTTTGTGGACTAAACAAACATTAATCGTAATAAATGCATAATGAAAGATAAAACCCTTAAGGATGACCTAGAAATCTTAAAGTGGAATCCAAGTAGATCTTGAGGAGGTTTGGGATAAAACAATGACACTTGGATGTTATGCATTAATTTCAGGATATTGATGATTGCTTGATTGATTGTTCCTGAGTATTAAATATTTGGACTTAAAGTTGCTCTGAACAGATATGTGGTTACTTATGAATAACCGCTTAGTTTTCCGATGGATTCTCGGACATTTAAATGCATTGAATGCAACTAAACTGTTTGGTTGTTCATATTGCAATTATAAAGTGACTATGACTATCACATAATGTATATGCCTATAAACTCAGATCCTGGTTCTCTCTGTGGCAATATAGCTAACCTAGTACATGGCTGCCTAAGGGTAGGTCCATCATGTTAGAGAAAGACCTAGTACATGGCTACCTATTGGGTAGGTCCATCAGGTCTATGGTTGACCTAGTACATGGCTACCTATTGGGTAGGTCCATCAGGTCTATGGTTGACTTAGTACATGGCTACCATTAAGGTAGGACCATCAAGTCACAATGAGTTAGATATTGGGCTATCCTTGGATAGTGCCATGCGACTCTATTACCTAAAAGAGAGGTGATATCCATGTCCACTGCAGGGACAGCCCAGAGTTCGAGAATATGTATGGATTGAGTTGTATGATTTAAAATGTAATCTTGATTGTTAAATGATTAATTGAATGATTATATTCAGTTTCCTCCACATACCAGCTTCGGCTGACTGACGTTTTGTTTGTCCGCATTTTAGGTACAATGAAAAGAACAAACAGTAAAGCTACACCTTGTGAATTCAAGAATTAAAGAACAAGGAGGAACTAGTTAGAATAGTTCAGCTGTGGTTAGAAGTTTAGTTTGTTCCAAACTTTTCAAAGGTATGCAAAGAAAAATTTTATTACCATTTTTCAGCATAGTCTGTTAGAATTTAATAATTGTTTATGGTTATATGTCGAACCTTTGATCCACGATTAATGGGTGTGGCTTCAACCTCTTGGTCTCCCTTAATTGGGGGTTATCGGGAGGTGGGGTCGTAACATTTGGTATCAGAGCTTAGGTTCCTCATTTAACCATTAATAATTATTAAATTTTACAAACTCTGTAGAACCCAGGGAGTTATTAGAGGATTATCCGAAAGACGGAGGTGTCTAGAAAGGGATCACGACCGGGGGCTGGAAAGATTTTCCTCTGCACCGCTAGTCGGAATACGAGGACTCCCGGACCCGTGTGACCGCCTGGCAAAAGTCTTAGGGTATGAATCGAAATAAGATACCTTTAGGACTTCTCATCTTATTCATCCCTTCTCATCAAAAAATTCTGATAAGGACATAAAGGATTAGGGTTTTCTTTCTTCTCCTCACCCTCTTGAGGTATGGGTAAGGTTAATAAGGTTTAAGGAATCCTCCACTAAATTAATGAAAGGCATGTAAATAAGATGTCATGGACATAAGCTTAATAGATTAAGCGCAAAATAAATAATGGATACATGCTTAGGTCGTATGACATAAGTTGTCATGTCCTCAGAAGAGACCTGAGGCCAGACCTTCTTGTCGGGAGGATAAGTTAGTCTTGGAGATAGAGATCTCCATTGCAAGTAGAGACCTGGCACATCCTCTGAGGATGATGCTAACCCTAACCCTAAGTGAAGGTTAGAGAGAGATGAGTTGGACCAGGTGTTTGAAAGGACATGCCTTTGGGATGCCATAGGATCCATGGGTGACCTAGCACCTTTGGCAACCCAACCCTGGGAAGGGTCGTACATGTTAAGGTAAAGGATATCTCCTTGGATGATGATGTTAGTGAAGGACCTTATAAACCCTATGGGTTTGTGCAAGTAGGGTATATCTGGCACCTAGGGCACGTCATGGTGCTGACATTAGGATGAAACCCTGGATAAGGAATTATGATGGAACATAAAGGGTTATGGATGATCTTGAGCAACCATAAGTTCGAACCTAGGCTTCACCCATGTGGAGAATGCTTTGGAGGTTGATCCTTCATGAAGAGAGGACCTTTAATGGTGAGGTTGGATGTAGGGTTAGCTGTGGAGAGAGCAGGAAACCCAGCAAGAAGGTTGGAAGCCTAAAACCCTGAACAATGGATGACAGTGGTTGCCTCATAAGTTGATGATATCTTGGTTGTCTTTAGAGGGACCAAACCCTAGAGAGTGAAGATGAAGCATCTGGTGCCTATGTGCCTACAGTATAAGTGTTTACCTTCTGAGGTAGGAAGAAGATTTCCTTAGACCTAGAGAGGTTTAGTGAACAGGTTTCGAGGCCTTGTACCTTGTTGTCCTTAAGGAGGGTCAAAATCTAAATGTTGCTCGAGTTGAAGGATGACAAGAAGTGCATGTCATGCCTTTTGCATGCTTGGTGTGTGGTTAAGAGATGGGGCATGTAGTTGAACACCTACAAGTAAACCTAGGGTTCCTAGGCCTAAGAGGGGAAGTGGTGTACCTAAGGTTCATGATGAGAAGTTGAGTTCCTATAGAAGCGAGCATGGTAATCCTCATGTATAGAGGAAAAGGGGAGCCCCTGAAGTTTAAGGTGTGTTTAATGAACCCCTCACAGCTAGGTTGACGATAAAGAAAGGTATGATCTTGATCCAATATTGAGGAAAGAGGACAAGTATGACCTAGCATGGTACAGTAAGTGATCTGCTCATGCCTTAATGGCTTGCTAGGGTTAAGTAGGCTCGTGTGTATGTAAACCCTAGACCTAAGAGCTTTTGTGACCTTAGAGATAGTTTTCCTCCCATCCTAGGAGAGGGACCCCTTTGGAAGGGTGTATGTCAATTTTGGTGGTTCAAGGTAACCTAAAGAGGTCTCATAGGATCTTGAGAAGCTAAGTGAAAAGTACATAGTATGAGAATGAACATGTAGACCCATAGATATCCCTCTCTATTGCATATGAATGTGTTACCATGCAAGTAACCAGTATGGGGTTTGACCAAGGTAGGCAGGTTGCCATGATGCCTATGAAAGGATGAGAGCCAACCCATGAATGCAGAAAGAGAGAAGATGAAGACTTGGGTAAGGTTCTAAGTGAACATGTACTATAATGGTGAATCCTAAGTCTATCCTAGGGTCAGGTAGGGATAAGGCTGATGAAAGTAGGAGTTGCCTAATTCCCTAGTTGCACATGACCATAGGGTCGGGAGGTAACAACTATCATTGTCTGAGGGCCATGGGTTAGGAGATTGATCACCTTCATGAACTCATGGGACCCGAAGGGAAGATGAGTAGGGCACTCTCTTGATGCATGAGGGAAGAGGGATGACCCCAAAAGAGTCAGTACCCTATAGACCTAGAGGAGATGGCCAAGGATATAAACCTCAGTAGGTTCAAGACTAGTTTTTCTGGGAAGTAACCTTGATATCATGATATCTGTGATGTAGAGACATATGTGGCACATTGCAACTTAGATGTAAAGGTGTATTGGCAAGGTGGGATGTACCATCTCTACTCTTAAAATAAGAAGAACTTTGTATTTGGACTGTAGCCAAATGCTTATTTCCTCTTGTAATGGGGGTGAGAGATAGGATATTACGAATGCCATACACCAAGGATAAGAGATGATGTAGGTTGGAATGATGCCATGAGAAATGGGGATAGGGAAGATAACCTACCCTGGTAAAGTGAATGATACATGGATGGTTTACTAACACTAAGAGGAATGAGGTAGTCACCTTATGAGGATGTTTTTATCATGAGCTATGTAGAACTTACAAGTTATACCAGGATGAGTTTGATCACCATGATGATGGAATCAGAGAGTGTTCTTAATTGAAGATGGACATAGAGTTTGGGGGAAGATGATAAGTGAAATGCATGGAAGTGTATGTTTTCAATGTTACCTAATACCTAAGGACGTGAAGTGGTAATGGATGCTCTGGTTGAGATACATCTGACTTGTTTGACTAGAAGCTAGAAGACGTTGTTTGGCTAACCCTAAGTTTGAAAAGGAGAGGTGTTTTGATAACACTCAGGTGTAACAAGATGCGTTGAAAAGTTAAGGGTTGTTTGGTTAGCCAGTCTAGTCCTTAATGCAATGAAATGATGGTGGTAGAACCTCAGATGCACTTCTTTGGAAGGTGACGAAACCCCGACTAGAGTGGTTTAGGGTTTCAGAGGATTTGATCTTGAAAGAATCATGACATACAGGAAATCATGGTGGAAGATCATCATACACTGTGGAAAATGGCAATAGCACTTAGGATGCTTAAGATGAGGTTGCATGTGGTTTATGGCCATGCAAGCCAAGAGGTAAAGGACGAACCCCAGTAACCCAGTGTATCAATATAGAGGACAAAAGAGTCCCTGAGAGGGAATGAGAGCTCAACGCTATGGATGTTGTGATAGGTCTTCCCTGGGTCAAAGAAGGTCGAGATACAAAATGGGTTATGGTAGGTCGCCTTACCTAGATAATATGAGAAAGGAAGAGTTCTGTCAAGGGACAGATCTAGTTGAACTACCCATGAGAGAGATGGTTCAACTACACCATGAAGCGAGTTCAAAGGTTCTGAGTTGACCTAAAGGTTTCCTTCCAAAAGATGGAAGTAGGTGCATGAAGAACTCAATGTTAGTATAGTTTATCACCCCTAACTATGGTTAGTATGATCCAGACTAAAGGGTCTGATGAGGGCATATGTGCTCGATTTGTGGTGGTAGTTAGAGACAGTTGTTGTCCTATGAAAGATGTGAAGATAACCACCATAGCCAGTATCGGGTTTTATATGAAGCTCTATAAGGGAGGTTGTGTCGGTCACCACTTCAGTAAGGTGATGTTGGTAAAAAGGGCCACATGATGGTTAGAAAAGGACCACATGATGGTTAGAAAAGGGACCACAGTGCGTGTAGATGAAGTCACTTTGATTGTGCAAGGGATAAAAGGAGCCTAGAGACAATGAGAGTCGTGAGCAGATGCAAAGTAGACTGACATACAAGTTACTGTGGGAGAAAATGTGACATGAAAATCCGACCCCTCTAAGTTATAGCTAAGAGAGCTGAGTCCCCGATACATGGGTCCATTAGAAATGGATGGGTGGAGAAGGTTAAGTTTGACCTAACCCCTCAAATGTTTTTCCATGTGTCCAATTTAGAGCACTATGTGAGGTACCCTGACCATGTGCTGAGCAATGAACCTAGTGAGCCCCAAGGGAGGCTGAAATGGCCTGAGTCACCTGTGTAGTTTATAGATGCCAGGATGAAAGAACTCAGAGAAAAGAATATGTGATGATAAAGGTTCTTTGGAAATGCCATGAGTACGGAAAAGTCACCTAGGGGCCAATGATGGACATGGAAAAGTCTTATCCTAAATTGTTTGTTTGCTTGCCTGAATTTTGAGGACAAAATTCCTATAAGAGGGGAAGGATGTTATAACCCCAATTTTTGGGTTCAATTAGTGAGAAATGCAATTTCTCATATTAAGGATAATTGAACAAAGAAGGGTATAATTTGTTTTGAATACATGGATTCCTTTCACAATAGCCTTGATTGGTTGCTTTGTGGGCTTTATTGGCTATTGGGCCCAATAACAAGGAAATTCAAATAGTAAATGGATAATTGAATTTTCAAGAAAAGAAATATGTAGAAACCTCTAGAAGGAAAATCCAAAGAGGATTTCGTGCCTCTTGGGTTCCTTGGGTTCCAAGGAGTACAAAGTTGCATAGAGAGTGCTATAAGAAAAGATCCATTAAGTATTTCCTTATTAAAGAAAGAAATTGGAAATAATGATAAAATGTGGAAAAAAAAGTGAGAAGAGGTATAATTGAGTTATCCTTGGTGGATTTTTGTATCCCAAGGATTCCTAATGCTAAAAGGAATTCCAATAGTAATATAGAGGAGAAATAAAGAGAAATCCTTAAAAAGAGAATTAAAAAGGAAAAGAAATTGTTTAATAAAAGAGAAATATGAGAAATTGACTTTTATAAGAAGATAAAGGCAAACCAATCTTCCCCAATGTGGGAATCCGTGCCTTTGGGTTTTCTTGAGGTCCAAGGGACCCAAAATAATGAGATAATTGCAAAGGAAAGAGACAATAAATGAGAAATATACATAATTGAGCAATAGTTGGCACCTAATGAAAAGGAAAGTTTTCTTTTAGATAATGAGCCCAATTTTGGCAGAACGGTAGATTAATTCATTAGTAATATTCCCTCAAAATTTGGTATTGATTGGATAATCCGTTTTAGAGTTATGGATTTTAGAAGTTTCCTTAAAGTGTTAAGCTTTTAATAAATGTCACAATGTATTTGATTAAAAGATAGGAGAAAGGAAACGCCGGGAGAAACGCCAGCCGTCAGATCCTTGCGTGGTTCAGGGGACCGCGGATCCGACGCTAGCTGGGCGTCATCCTCCTTGAGTTGGAGAAGGAAACAGGTGGATTTTTGAATCCACTTTGCTTGCAATATACATCATGTGCAAACGAGAAAATTGGAGGGTTGAGTTCGGGAGGAAATTCCGCACCACTTAGACCCTAATTTCTTGTGTTGTGGATGCTTTGAGGGAAAACGCCCAATTGCCTAAAAGGGCAGGCGACGGCGGGTGTTGGCAAACCCTAAGATCAGTCCGAGTTCTATATATAGGACCCCCCTTCTCTTTGCTAATACCTTCACGAGTTCAACCGGCAGCTCGCCTTCTTCTCTCATGCCCTGGCTTCCTGAAGCAGGCCTGCTCTGATGAGCTTCCGACTACAGAGTCGTCGTAGGCTGAACAATTGGGGAAGAAGGAAGGGAGCAGCAGTAACCGTCCGATGGGGATCCATGGTGGGCTCGCGAAGAACATCCACGACCCAGGATCGAGCGCACCTTCAGATCTGAGAAAGTGGATGTGAGCGGCCTCAGCCACGAGATTGGGTCAACCGCTGACTGCAGCTTCGATCCAACGTCCCTCGTTTTTCCAAAAAGAAAAAGGGTAAATAGCCTCTCTGACTAGAAAATCTAGAAATTGCTTTTTTGTGCAAAAATTGTAGTAATTGCTAGGAAGCTCTAATGACAAAACTTTATATATGAAAATTGATCAGAAGAAAATGAGGAATCCATTAAAAATATAATTCAAGCCTGATTCTGTTTGCAATTCGAAAAGTGTATAAAGTTATCATATTTACTGGTTTAATTAGTGAAAAACCCTTGGAATTGATGATAGTTGAATATAGTGTTGTTCTCTGAATGATTAGAACAAATATTAACCTGTTGATAATAAAAGGATGATAATTGTACATAATTGGCTTAAATTAGGGTTTCATATACCTAAGTTTGCATTAATGGGCTTAGAAACCCTAATTTAGGAGGATATGTCTTTTAATGATTTAATTGTGCAAATCCATGAATAAGACAATGTTATGTTGTTATAAATCCAATTTGAGTATAAAAGATCATTAATGTGGATATTTTGGGGTTCCTAGTGTAGAAAGTGGAATTAATGATACATTAGGGTTTACTGACATAAACGATGAGAATTGTAGTAATTAGGGTTCCTGGAGAATCGAACTATAATTCTTTGTTGAGTTGTCAATTCAAAGAAACCTGAACATGAATGATCTTGAAATGACTTAAAATGATAAAGATAGTAGTTTTAGTGTAAAAGAGACATTTTGGACTTAATTGACTTTTAATGGTATCTATGATGTTGAAATTAGGGTTTGTGGACTAAACAAACATTAATAGTAATAAATGCATAATGAAAGCTAAAACCGTAAAGGATGACCTAGAAATCTTAAAGTGGAATCCAAGTAGATCTTGAGGAGGTTTGGGATAAAACAATGACACTTGGATGTTATGCATTAATTTCAGGATATTGATGATTGCTTGATTGATTATTCCTGAGTATTAAATATTTGGACTTTAAGTTGCTCTGAACATGTATGTGGTTACTTATGAATAACCGCTTAGTTTTCTGATGGATTCTCGGACGTTTAAACGCATTGAATGCAACTAAACTGTTTGGTTGTTCATATTGCAATTATAAAGTGACTATGACTATCACATAATGTATATGCCTATAAACTCAGATCATGGTTCTCTCTGTGGCAATATAGCTAACCTAGTACATGGTTGCCTAAGGGTAGGTCCATCAGGTTAGAGAAAGACCTAGTACATGGCTACCTATTGGGTAGGTCCATCAGGTCTATGGTTGACCTAGTACATGGCTACCTATTGGGTAGGTCCATCAGGTCTATGGTTGACTTAGTACATGGCTACCATTGTGGTAGGACCATCAAGTCACAATGAGTTAGATATTGGGCTATCCTTGGATAGTGCCATGCGACTCTATTACCTAAAAGAGAGGTGATATCCATGTCCACTGTAGGGACAGCCCAAAGTTCGAGAAAATGTATGGATTAAGTTGTATGATTTAAAATGTAATCTTGATTGTGAAATGATTAATTGAATGATTATATTCAGTTTCCTCCACATACCAGCTTCGGCTGACTGACGTTTTGTTTGTCCGCATTTTAGGTACAATGAAAAGAACAAACAGTAAAGCTACACCTTGTGAATTCAAGAATTAAAGAACAAGGAGGAACTAGTTAGAATAGTTCAGCTGTGGTTAGAAGTTTAGTTTGTTCCAAACTTTTCAAAGGTATGCAAAGAAAAATTTTATTACCATTTTTCAGTATATTCTGTTAGAATTTAATAATTGTTTATGGTTATATGTCAAATATTTGATCCGGGATTAATGGGTGCGGCTTCAACCTCTTGGTCTCCCTTAATTGGGGGTTATCGGGAGGTGGGGTCATAACAAAAGAGGTCTTTGGACTACTTCTAGAAGGCTGTTGTAACGGGAAGCTACTTCAAGAGGAAGGCTACTTAAGGGGGAGCTTGAAGTTACTTCAAGAAGGTTGCTTCAAGGTTGGTGCAACTACTTCAAGGTGAAGGTTGTCCAAAGGGTGTAGAAAGTATTGTAATTTTATGTAAATTCCTTGAGAGGTAATAAAATTTAATACTTTCAAAATACCAGTTGGGTAAGCAACCGGGTAGTGGATTGACTGCCTTAGTATTTTCTAAGGTTAGAACCACTCTAAATACCTTGTCTCCTTCTTATTATTTCAATTGTGGTTGTTTGAGTTAAATTATTTTAAAATATCTATAAAACCCTATTCACCCCCCCTCTAGTGGTTTTTCACTACTATCATAGAAGCATCTGGTTGTACGGCTAACCAAGCCATCATCAAGCAACCTTTTTCTTCAAACATCGAGGCGAGACAAGACACAAACTTCATTGTGTTCACTGATGCTTCTTACTCCACTTCAAACAAAAAAAAAATCAAGCTATAGTTGTGTCTTCTTTGACACTTCAGGCCATCTCATTTTTAGGGGAAGGCAAGCCAACATGGTCAGACTTTTCTTTAAAAGATGAGGTTGTCACCATTGTCCAATCATCATTCATAGCTAAGAATGTCATTGCATCTAAATCCTCCTCAGCAGTACAAATCCTCAATTTAGAATCAAAGCACCTGCGAGGTTTCATGCATATAAGAACCTATGGAAGAGACTTAGTAGCAACACTCCCTCGACATGCCTCATGCACACTCCCTCTAAAACATAGCTCTAGTTTTTTTTCATGTTTGGCCTAACTAGCTTTCTTGTTTTAGTCTAGTAGACCTTTCCTTTATCACTGATCCTATAGTCAGGATGAATAATAATTAAGTGACTTCTTTCAAAATGTATATAGGAACATAAAAATACCCAAACAATACAAATATGAGCATATCACTATTTTTGGTGAGGCAGTATTTTGGATGATTAAGTCACATGTTCTTCAATGATGGGACATGAATTCGAAACACAAGTTGTGCACCTCGAAACAAATTTAACTTTTCATGCAGGCTGGCCCGCGCTATATCGTTAACTGTCCTCTTAGTGTGTGGGGTGCATGTTTACAATGTAGTATGAGATCATTGAACTTGACTCCTCCTCAGAGGTAGTTCCTACACTACCAAAAATAGAATCAATGACAATTAACATATAGTAAATTGTTGTTACACTATTTTCATAATTTTAACATATCTTTCCTTCTCATTCAAATAAATTTAGTCTTCACTATGACAATGGTTAGAAGTTGCATCAGATACAACAACCCTGAATACGCAATCAACCATGATCTCCCTCACTACAAGAAATCATAAACCAGACGTGCAGAAAAAAGAAGTCGTTAACAAATTAGTGCCTATTCTTCATTGGAAACATTTTGAAACATGTATATTATGATGTAAATGTAAACAACAAATGAACATGACAACTTGGAGTATTTGTGGTTTTCTTTTTCCTATCTATCTACTCGTCCTGATTTTTTTTCCTATAAAACAAAAAAAAAGGAGGACAACTTTCGCACTGTATCCAGCCGTCTGTCAACTTGTCGTCGAGTGGGTGTGACGGAAGCAAGTTTTGGTTGGCTGAAAGGTGAAGCAATGTAGGAAACAGCACGCGCACCAACGAAAAAGTGGGCATCTGAATAGGTGTGTTCATCGAGGTCAAGCCAGTCTGGCCAGACGCTCCCTCCCTAGTTGAGTCAAATTTTTATCTATCGATGGCTCAACGTGCAAGATTCCGTGAGAAGATGAGAGTAGCAGATATACTCGTAAAATTATCGGTTGTGCACGGGCGACGACGTGGTCACGGACGCCGGCGACATGGCGTCGCTGCAGATTTCCTTGGCTGGGGGCACGTCCCAGTGCGATGCCTTAGCCTTGAACCGCTCCCACTCTTTCTCGCACGACTCTGAGTCAACCCCTCTGACCCGCTTCCTGGCCTCCGCCGCCGGCTCTCCCGCTACCTCGTCAAACACCTTCTCCCACCCACTTCCCCACGCTCCACTGGCATTGCACAACTCCAGACTCCCATTCCTCCACTCCGTCCAGCTCCACCCCCACCCCAGCTGCTTCCCGGCCTCCTCGGCACACTTGCCAACGCACACGGGCCTACACGGCCTACATTTCGCCCCGCTCAGCGGCCCTGGACTCCCCAGCGCCGCCACGGGCACGCCGTTCCTCCCAGGCGGGTACCCGTACCTCCTGTCACTCAACACACAGAACGGGAACCTCCGCCTCCTGAACCCGACGTTCGAGACATGGAGCTGGGCCTTGAATGCCGTCTCTGAGTTGAGCCCTACGTATCTGGCGTGCGCGAGCTGCGGGATGAGGGAAAGCCTTGACAGTGCCGCCCACGAGGATCGCCTGTCGCCAACTCCCAGTCGGTCGTTGAGGCCGCCGAACTCTGACCCCGACGGGACGATGTAGGTGGTGGGTGAGAGGGGGAAGGAGGACGGGCGGAGTGGCCCTGACCAGTATCCGTCGACCCGGGTACGGAGAATGTAATCGTAGGTGATGTTGGTCCGTGCTTCATGGCCCTTGATCAAACGAAGGCATCCTTCCACCAGGTTGAAGTACTGGAGCAGTCCCTGCATGAGCATGTGAAACTTACATAGTCGTCAACGTGTGTGGCACATGGAACACTTGATGGGGGTAAAACATGATATGAATGTATGTAGCATCGTTAGGTGGAACCATATTGAGAAGAAACTAACTTACCAGTTGGATCATGTAAATACGGTCCATTACTACTGAGTGTCAAAGTTGATAATTTAATTGAATTTGGGTTAATTTCCGATTATTAATTTAGACTATTTGGAGTATAGATAAAAGCATAAATTCAACAAATTGTGAGCTTTCTAAACTAAAAAGATATGTAATTTGTGTCATTCAATAAAGCAATGATATAACACTATCACAGCATCAACTATAAACCTCTTCTACCCCTTATCTTCTCTCACATGTCAACAAAACGTAGAATGGACTCACACCAAACCTGATGCTGACGGAGGGAGTAGCTAGGGTTTGAAAAGGGCGTGTTCGGGCGATCTGGTATGATATCGAATAGGGTTGGAGAACAGGCCACCTAACCATAAAAGGAGGAGCATCTGGAAAACTAATCAGATGGGAACCCGTTGGCGCGGGATGTGCAAGCAAAGTCGTCGCCTCACCAAATGGTGGTAAGATCACGCCAAGCTTGCTTACGTCCAATCCGACTAGCAGACCGGAAACAATTATCAAATATAAGCAGGTCGGCAGTTATGGAATTCGACAAGCGCAAGTGCAATGTGGAAGTTCGAATGCGTAAAAAATTCATGAAGAGAGTTGGGGGTTTGAAACAGTGCATATGAACGTGTTCGTCGTGCAAACCGTGCAAAGTAATCAAGAAACATAATCATTCTGTTTAATTAATATTAGTTTTTTTTTTAAGAGCGTCCATTGCGCACAGCTGATCGGAATAGGTAGGGATCGGCGGACGCATGAGCGTGAAGTACTCTTTCAGTGGCGGCGGTTTCAGAATGCATCCGCTTGGCTTTGTTTAGGGTTTAATCATCTCGGACTTTCTCCGTTTACGTCGGATCACATCCCTCGCTAGTGAAGGAAAGAAAATAATGATGATAATAATAATATTAATTAATAATAACTATAACAATATTATTATTATTATTATTTCTTAAGTAAATAAGGTTGTTTATTAGGGTGGCTAAGAGCTAAGATACTTGTCGCTTGCCTTTGAACAAAAGCAGATCGCAAAATATTATTTCAAAATAATATCTTTGTCCGTATTTGTTTCGTCTGTCGTCGTCATTATGAACGCGGAGTCGATCAAGAAACCGACGGCGGCTCGGCCGGGGAGGGAAGGAGAGGAAATCTGATAGACGGACTGGAGGGAGGGAGAGAACGACAGAGAGGAAGCACGCGCGCACCTGAATGCCATTTGGCGATCCGCTTGAAGTGAACACCTGCTGCTGCTGCGCCGTCTCTTGGATGTGGGTCGGCCGGAACACCTTCACGCCAGCCACCCTGTTAGTCGCGCCGGCGAGGCCAGGGGCGAGCTTGTAGGCGTCGCGATCGAGCGGGCTGTGGAGAAACAGGTCGGCGAATGGGTACTCGTTCAGGATGTATCGGACGATGGATGGGCCCGTTAGTTCGAACCTCCTCGCGCCACCAACAAGGCATACCGCAATACGGGACTTGGAGAGCTGGCGCTTCGTGAAGGACTTGGTCTTGGAAGTGTTGTTGGTGATGGCGGGTGGTGGGGAGGAATGGAGAATTGGCTTGTGATTTGAGGAGTTGGGCTGAAAGGTTTCTCCGGTGGGAGTTGGTGTTGGGGAGGAGTACGCGCCCGCGTTCTGGAGGATCTGCTTTACGGGGTTAGAGTTGGATGACGACGGAGTGTAGTAGTAGTGCGGTAGGAGGAGGCAGCCGAAGAGGAGGAACAGGGTTAATGGAACTACAAGAAGCACGCTCACATGCCGCCGGTGAACACCCGTTGCTGCCCCTGAAGGAGAGCTGCGTCCGTCGTCATCGTTGTGATCATTCTGATCGTCTACCCGGAGAAGATGGCGGCGCCCGTTCTCCTCCACCTCATCCTCGGATACCCTCTTCGTCGTCGTCTTTTGCTCCGCGGTCTTCATCGATGTTGACGCCGGGAAGGCTGGTTCTGGTGCTAGCTTCCCATGGAAAGGTTGGGGATTAGTATATGAGGAGAGACTCGAGAGAGGGGTTTTGGTTAGTTGGTAACTGACGTATCGGGTGCTACTTGGGGAAGGAGGGGAACGGTGTTTGCGTGACAAGGAGAAAGAGTGGACTAGTGGGGGGGTATATATGTAAAGCATAGCCTGGAAACGATGGCGGGCGAGTTAGGCGGCGACGACGAACGTGGTTGCTAGAAGATCAAATTTGGATTTTCGAGGAAAGGAATCGGTAGTATAGTAGAGTAGAAAAAGACCGGTTTGCTATTCTTATGACTGCGTCATATCTTGCGAGAGAATTACAAACAAAGGAAACGACGATTACAATACCAGAAAACAAATGGGGACTGAGGAGTAGAAGATGGACCGGCGAAACAGAGACACCGACCAACCCAAACTGCGCGTGGTTGCGCCGTGTCATGAACGTGACTGCGAACCCAGCGCCAGCAGTTACCACGTACAGAAGCTTATTCGGAGTAACGCGGCACTGCCTATATCAATATATAAATATATATTAGAATTTTCTAGTATAAAACAGACTCTCAAGGATTTTAAATGACGGGAATGATGCACACAAGTTGACTACTTTGTGACGATCCAAATTTTCTATTACAGCTACTATTTTCTAAATTAAATTTTATATAAGTCTGAATCAAGGATGTGAACCAGTCCGTTCATACAAGAATGTGATTCATGTAGACCGAGGACGGATCGGCCTTCGGCTCACCTAACCACCACAACAACAACCAGCTTGTTACGTTGAGGCTAAAAAACGCCCGGTTATTTATGTTGTTGCATATGCTGGCTGGTAGTATACCTCCGTTTCGGGTTAAGGACTCGTTTGGTTTCGATGAGTAGCAAAACGTGTTTATCAACTGCACGGTGTTTACAACTCACTCTGTTTGGTTTCGTGTTGTTTCAACTAGCTCCTGGAAAAGAAACCGCACAGTCCGTTCTCAGCCTGTACAGATTTACAGAAAACCAACTGCGCCATAAACATGTGCGGTTCGTTTTCCTTGAGCTGGATGCTGCGCTACCAGCGTACGGCAGCTTCTTTTTATCATGTTTCTGTTCTGTGGCAACGGCACTCCACAGCTGATTCATGCACATTTTTTTAGTTGTACATGGTCTCCTTAGTGCTTATGAGACAAAGAGACATCGTCTGCTGTCATTCCAGACGCAGCAAAAACACAACAACACTGAAACCACCTCCGTAAACAACAGTCAACCAAACGTATTACAAGTTAAATAGACATGTTTCATTTACGTGGTACCAAACCAATGGGTTACCGTTCGAATTCAACGCCTTCAATTTCCTGTTTTGCAACTCACAGTGTGGGTTAGTCTTACTCCCAACCAAACAGGCCCTAAGGCTTGTTTGCTAGGGTGTAGTTAATGAATAAGTATGGGTTCAAACGTATGGAGACGAATTGCATATATTTTGAAACGGCATACATCTTATTTGGTTTGATGTATCTAGTAATTAATGAATTTGATCTTTCTAATTATTTGGTTAGTTGTGCATGCGGATTCCACCGGGAACAGCGACAAGAGAAAGGCAACACGGGAAAGCTGAATCCAGCAGTACATATAATATGCAGCGGTGACAATATGCTATTAATTAGTAACTCATCAATTTGTATGCACTATAGCGATACTTTTCCAGGAATTGATAATCAACTGTGAAATTGAAAAACAACCAACTACACCTCAATACACTCTACAAAATAAAAACTTAAATCGAAAAGCACACATTTAAGTTTAGGAAACCAAACCATACCCTACCAGACATGCCCTTATTTTGCTCCAGTGTAGCTGTCTCGATTCACAATGTAAACTGAACACTAAATTCACACTTCCAACAATGGCGGAGCCAACCCCGTTATGAAGCGGAGGCACATATGAAGTAACATAAAAAATTCATATTAAATTTATATTCTTTTTTTTTTTACATCATAAGTAAATAGGTCATTAATTATTTCTATAAAATAAAGAATACATTTATTTATTCTAACAAAAAATGACAATATAACTCCTTACTTTGTTGACTACCTAATTTTCATATAAGATTAGAATACTCATATATAGTATATATATGTATATGTATATATGTATATATATGTATACATATATGTATATATATATGTATGTATATGTGTGTATATATATGTATATATATATGTATGTATGTATGTATGTATATGTATATATGTATATATATGTATATATATGTATATATATGTATATATATATTTATAAATACTAAGATTATGTTTGTTATAACATTCTACACACATTTAAAATCTATTCTAAACCACAACCACTAAATAGAAAATATATAACTTTTCTTATATGAGAAGACCACTTCTTTAAATTAGTTCTATCTTAACAAAATACATATATTTTATAGTCAACATTATTTGTGGACTATTAGTTATTTTTCAAGACCGCGTCAATAATTCTGTATGTGATGATTTTGACAAGTCTAATAATTCAAAAATAACATTAACATAGAATTAATGAAATTGAATTGCAAAACTGATACTATGTAATGATTACATTACATAAGTTGAGAGATAAATAATATAATAAATTTAAGACAAATGAAATAGGCATCATGACGTTAACTTATTCATTATTTTTTACTTAAGAAATGAATATATGTTATAAAAAATATTAACTATTGAATTAGAAATATAGCAATTTTTATCTAATGATGAAAATAAATAAAATATCAAATATTTTTCTTTTTACTTTATAATAAAAATAATGTGTAATTTAGAAAAACAACATTTGGATAAATTTATACACAAAAGTATGACTCAATAGTCAATATACTAAAAAGGACAAACTGTTTAAATAAATAAGACATTAGCATTGAATATGTATTTTAAAATCTAGATAATTAATACAATGAAAAAAACCAACATGTTATTAATAATCTTATCATAAAGAATAAATAGCATACAATAACTCTTTAATTATTTTTGTATTATTTTATATTTATATTATTTGAAGGATTTATCATGTAGTAATACACAATGTGTCATTATTTTATCAAATGTATTTGATGTTTTAAAAAAATACAAAAACATGTGTTTAACAACATTATTAACAATATAAACTAAAAGAAACGATCACTATTGAGTAATTGTTTGTCTTTTTAGAATGTATTATATATGGATTAGAGAAAAATCATTCTATATCACCATCACAAACAAACTATACACACATATAACTAAGAACTAACTATACTTGTTGCATATTTAATTATTTATACGTGATATAAAATTTTGATATATGATAAAGTATGCCACTAGTATCTATGTTATGTTGTTTATTTAATCAATACATATGGTTATATTTATAGTTGGTAATTTGACATTGTCACATTAATGTATGTGTTCATGATATAATTGTCAATACATTTATTAGAATCAATATAAATATTATAAATATTAAGATTTATTTATGAAAGTAAGAAAATGTCATGGTTTATATGAAACTTGTCTTATTTTCATGTGTTTTTATTTATGTTTTGTTACTTACATCATATTTATAATGACATTATATATCTTTAAAAGTCTATAAATTATGATAGTATATGCATAAGTGTGTTTTGTAGATAACACCTAAAAATAATTATTAATTACGATACCATGTTAGATATATATTATAAATATCTTTATAAACTTCAAATATTGAGAGGGGGTACATGCCTCTGCTTGACCCCCACCCTTGAATCCATCACTGCTTCCAAGTAGGAGACTCAGTTACTTCATGCCCTAAGGTTTTTTAGATGCATGTTTTTTATTGGCCGCCACACTACCATATTGATTGCGTACCATTTCAGAGACTTAAGGTGATATACAATGGCAACTTTGATGCATCGCAACAAATATCAATTGTAATCTTGGCACTTTCACGTTGTGATCTGACTTGGGCACATGTAGGATCTTAAGTAGGTCCAACAAGAAGGAGTCGCATGGCTGTTTAAAGTCTCTCGGCTATTTCTAAAACAAAATCAGATAGGAGGGCCATATATCATTGGTATTGGATGAGAGTCTGTTCTAGACTCAGATTTTACAACATGTTTAATGGGTGTCATAGTGAAGCATAATTCAGTCTATTATAAATGTGCAAACATATTATAATCTAGGCTCGGTTATGAATCGTAGAGTATGAGCTCCATCAGATATCACAAGATTAGTCAAACATCGATGGATGATCACAGAGTAGCTATGGTCAAGTCTAGAACTACAACAGAAATGTAAATAACTGCCTAGATTTGGAACACAATAGGAACACTAAACTGTAATGTCTGCAAAGAAAAATGGGTCTATGGAAGAATCATGCACGCCAAAGAGAATGGATTTCAAATCAAAATGGCGAGTTGACAGAAGACTAAAAAATTGAGCTTCTACTAAGACTGATTAATTTTGGCAAGAAGAAGACAACAAGCAGTAATGAAACTACAACGATACCAAATATATTATGTGGGATCAAGGAGCAAAATACAATAAAAATCATGTGTTCTCTCTAGGAGTATTGGTGGTAGGGGGCTCACAAGGCAAAAAAACAATAAATAAAGGTGAAGACCAGACATAACAAATTGAGAATGGGAAGACTAGTTTCGAGGAGAGTAGAAAGGGAGGCAAGAGTGGGAAAGTGAGATGAGAAGGAGATATCAATTTGATAGGAAGGTGAGTGGCACTAAGTAGTCAATGGAGGTTGATTGGGACTATGCAAGAAAAAAAGAGAAATAGAAAAGATAGTGGAGAGTATCACGGGTACCAAAATACAACAGTGGGGTCGGGTGATACCCACTATAGAGATGATGGTCGTACACATCATAAGAGTAAATTTTTGTTCGTGAATTGTTTTTCTTTGAGTAACTAGTGTGGAAGAATTAAGTGGCATGTGTTTGTGGTGGAGAGATGTTGAGGGGGAGATACAATTGAACTCAGACCATTAGGTTTGCTAGTATTTAAAGGGGGAAGGGGAATGGTTGGGATTTATGATTTGTAAGAGTAGTAGTAGAACCAACAATTCTAGGATCTTATGAAATCTATGTACATTACTAATGACATGCTTGCAATATGGTTTGGTTTTTTAAATGAGATCCTTACAAATAATATAAAAGGAAGGAGACCACGCTAGAGTAGAGAGAGCAATGGTAGCATTCCAAGAGACTCTTAACATGTATCATATCAAATATTTGGGGTTTTAAGCTAGTGAACTCACATGGTATTCAGAGAAACTAAGGAGGACCATGATAAGAGAGAGAATGTGGAGATTTTTGGCAAATAAAGAGTGAATAGATTGGTTTGGTCAAAGAATGGATAAGCAAATTCCTTTTTCTTATTTGAATCATGTAGCATTAGTTATGTATAGTACAACAAATTTCAATGATATATGTTATGGTGGTGGTTAAATTAAATATGAGAAAGGCATATGATAGGGTTGACCGGAATTTTATGAACTTGTAATGTACACGATGAGATTCATCAAAAAGACGTGCATGAAGATTTTGGAATATATATATATATATATAGTTTTATCTCACTATGTTCTTATTACTAGATCAAGGAAGGGGAACATATAAATTTTCATATCACTTCACCAAGGTGTATCTATCTTTTCATGCCTTTTATTCTTGTATGGTTTTCCATATCTCAAAAAGGCAATATGTTATCTTATTTTCTACTAGTTATTTTAGTTTCTAACATTACACAACATGACTACTACACTTTCTACTCTAGATGAATTCTTTTGTATGATATATTGAACAATGAATTTTCGATATAAATTCTTATCAAGGATTTTGTCATTTTTTTTAAAACACAATCAAACAAATAAACCCCTTCCAGATGTACATCAATTTAGTAATCCACTACAAAACACACAAAAATAATGATGATGACATAGTGATAGGTATCACATTGAGTATACTCAATAGTTCTATACACATCTACACTACATTAGTTGATTATGATTGAGCAAACAAAAGATACAAAAATTGTAGTTATATGTGTTGTTGTAACATCATCCTTTTGGTACTCTACTATGATTCCTTAAATACATGTTACATATAATCATTATTATATAAATGAGTCATTATCTGTAATATTGATAATATGAGTGCAACATGGGAGTTTTCCTATTAAGAGAAAAAAATGGTAATATAGAACTACACAAAATTTTTAAGATTTAATTGTATTTGGATAATTAGTTACTTAATATTAAAGCTTTATCGTGTTTTAATTATAGTAACCTTTCTTGCCAATTTATTTCAAAACAAACACTGCTAAAATATTTTGCACATTAAATAAGACAATTGGTCAAATTTAGGATTAATTGGGTATGATTTGATAAGGCAAAAGATTTTCACAACATAATGGTTAGTAAAGGATTTATTTCTATTTTATTTGTTTTTCCCACAATTTTCTTTGAATCAGGATTAACATGGGTCATATGATGCAGATGCATGATGTCATCTGCTCAATCCCAGCCATCAGCCTCCTTCAACCTTTGACATTTTTGTCCATAGTTTCCATCCTGATCAATCATAGATTTCTCGCAGTCTGCTAATCCTTTTTGGAAATCAATTTCTCCATCACCATCATGACTTTTCCCCTCTCTATTTAAGACCTTACACAGACTCTAGATCTCACAATGCTAGAAATGCCCAAAATCACCCCCAACCTACTGCTGCACTATCCCAGGCAGACGGTCGATGAATGAAATCCAAGATCTGTGAGCAAGAAAAAAGCTTCGAGAAGACCTTCTCTTTATCCCCCACCCGTCAGTTTGTCCCCTGCATCTCCGAAACACCCTAACCTACTAAGTTTCCCCACCGCTAGTACTCAATGTTGTTCTTGGCCTCTACACCACCTCCATCTGATTCTCTATACCTGAACAATCTCCAGGCCTATGTGAACTCAAGCCTAGTCCTCTTTTTGGTATGTGGTTCACTGTCGTCGTTCTCCAACAAAGCTTCTCTGAATCTGTGTGGAGTCTCACCATGAAGGAGCTCTGGTTATACTAGGATCATATGAACTCAATGAAGAGGTTCAAGAGGACCTGACAAGGCTTCCCCAACTCCTTGTGGATCAACTCCTAAGGTAAGATAGTTTTCCTACTTGCAAGTATCATCTCACTAGGCTATGGAGCCGCTTCACTTGGCTTTGGCATCTCAACATGTTAGTTAACCTCCTATTCACCTAGAGTTTGGTTTTGATTGGTTTTGAGGGTACAAGTCTCCCTCCTCTCTTTGCACCTGGTTCCAGAGATGTTTCCCCCTGTTTCTTTTCTTATTTTTGGCTACCTGCTTCCTCATGATGAGCCTACCACTCTTGTTGTTCCCTATGTTCAAACAAGGGACCTTTGACTCCAGTTTGTACGATGAAGGCTTCACATCAGTCGATATTGTACCTGTGTTGAGATAATGTTGGGAGCATGACCTTTAGATCTGTGTTCATCGCTTGGAGCAGAGATAGACACTACTTTATATTCTTGTATAGAGCTTTTATTTTCTACCAATTGCCTGATGATTGTCGTATAATTAGCTATTCAAGAAAATACATACTATTTGCATCTTATTACTATGATTGATGAACTAATATGAATTGGTAATATATTATGGTTTAGAAGCTAATAGTCCAAACCAATAGCTAAGCCAGTAATCCGTACCACCTAGATTTAAGATAAGTGATTTCTAATTACAATTTTGAAATACTATAATGTGATCTTAAGTATGATCCTAATTATGGAGAATTTATTAATAAAAACATAGAGGTAATGTGTATATATGCATGAATAAATGGGACCTGAAAAAGAACCCTTCCATTGATTTTAAGAACCCAAACACAAATCCTAATATCTCTATGGTTACACACAAGGTTCAACATAAATAAACACTAATCCAAAGATTAAAAGGGTAGATAAAGTGAAACGTAAAAAAATGAAAATCACATAAAGTCTAACCCTAACTCATATAACTCAAAGGGTAAGAAAATACACCCTAGTAATCACTAGAACATCAGATCATGAGTATGATCCTAGATTTCACTCAAGAGTCAAATTATGCATTGTGAAACCCTAAATTAAGAACCCTAATGACCCTATATGACTGAACTCTAAGAAGAGACATGAAGGCTGATAGATCCTTTGTTTTCAGGAGAAGATTAGGAGCAGGACTTGAAGTAGTATTCTCATATAATGATTGGCTTACCACATGTAAGTGGTTCTTGCCCATGAGTATTTATGTTTATCAAACCTAGTACATTTTCATGCTTCTTAAATGAGAATCTCATGTCCAATGTTACAATCAGATATGTAAGTAAGATTTTCCATACTTTATGATTACAATATTTCATATGCTTCATGTATTAATTAGAGATGTGTCATGAGATGGTAAATGTTCATGTATTAAGAAGGGTGAAAGGGTATATTGCAATCATGTTTCTTAATATTGTTTTATATGAATGATCAAGGCTACAAGATAATACATACAAGAAATACTGACATCATCTATGTTTATGAGATATAACAATGTGTTGAGATTTTAAGTATAAACATACCATCAGGGTTCCTCACATTTATAAATATAACAAAATATTAAGATTTCAAGTAGAAACATGCTATCAAGATTTCTTATATGTGTATAGATCTAATAACTAAAAAGTTAATTAGATCCCTTAGAATGGTTAATGTCTAAAAGTTAAGTACACGAGTTTTAAACATATTAAGACATGATCAAGTGGTCAAAATAAGGTACTTTTGAGATCGGATTGTGTTTTGAATTGAGGTCATATAACATTATAAGATTATGATACATTGATCTGTGATTGAGTTGCAATATAAGATTTTATAGGTTTCCTATTTTAAGAATTAAGGCCTACGATTTAAGCTCATGTCAATACATTAAGATTTCTGATAAGATCCAATTTAGTGATATTGAGTTAAGTTATCAGAAACCATGTTTTTTTGGTACTTATAATTAAGTTACTGTCATATATTATACATAAGTTACTTTTTATTTCTCTATTCAGTTTAGATCCTCCTTCCTAAGAATTTATCCTCAGTTATCACATTTAGTATCAGTGAGGTCATAATATCAGATTAGAGTTCATATTAAGGTGTATCTAGATAATAAGAATATCATATTCATATTCATACTTACACTACTCATGTTATGAGTAAACAAATATTGAATAAAGATACATGATAAGAGCTTTAGAAACAAACTCGGTTATGTAGTAATTGAAATTCATATCCATATTCAAATATAGATTCAAATCAAAATTTAAGAGCAGATTTAGATTCAGAATTCAATGCATGTTTAGTATTTAGTTTCAGATATGTTTAGATTCATAATTTAATAAGCTTAGATTTAAGATAATTAATTCAGAACCTTCACATAATACATTATATGATAAATCCTCATTCAGAGAGTCCCAAGATGATTAAGAGGAATTTGTTGCCAATTCAGAGGAGTGTTTACTGCATTACAGAGGGCACATTGTTCTAATAGAGGGTGCATTGCACCATAGAGGACACTGCGGTATCAACAGAGGGCACATTGTGCCAATAGAGGGTGTGTTGCACCATAGAGGACACTTCAGTATCAATAGAGGGCATATTGTGCCAACAGAGGATGCATTGCACCTTAGAGGACACTTCGGTCTCAATAGAGGAGGACTTATTGTATAATGGTGGCCAAAATCACATAAAAATCATAAGTAAAAGACACCTTAGTTTAGAGAATGCCCATAATCTCATTTGTGAGTATGATGACAGGGAAACAAATAAGATAAGTACGACCCATTCACTTTGGTACAGGTCATGAGACCCATCTACCAGGGTACATGTCACTAGAATAAGATAAGGTGGAAAGATAAGAATTCAGATCAAGAGATAGGATATGATATGTTTTAAATTTTACTCAAAGCTTGATGTTAGATTCATGTTTATAATATCCAAGAATATTTTGTAATATTTTAGCATTTCAATTATGTATATTTTAGAATACTCATGACACTTACTCTAACGATTTTTCCCAATGCATGGCTGGGGATGTGATGTCCACATGATTTGGAACAGTTGGAGATCAAAAGAACAAGTAAAGGTCTAGAATATTTTTAAGCTTTCCTATTGAGGTTCAATTTACCGAGATGATCTAGAGTTTAGACATCTTTTTAGTATTCTTATTTATGATACCAAATAGATTAGATCTTATGAATGAACATTTTGTAGTTTTATGTTGACACGAACTATGTATGAATCGATTTTATATCTATGCAAAGTGTTTCATTTACTTTAATTGAAATAATAATCATGTTTGTGACACACCTAGTTGGGAAAAAAAGGGAGCTTCTGCTCATATGATATGAAAATTGGGGTGTTACAATTGTATTTTTGGATATGCCTCATTCTAATTTTAGTGATACATATATTTCTGTATTTCTAGTGATCAATAAACTAAAAAAATAATTCAACATCAAATAATTCATCTTTATATATGTGTTTGGATGCTTTCAAATTAATTTGTACCTTGATCATAACTTTCACATGTGATGTAGTACATCTTGATCACGATAATTTAAGAACATGTGATGAATGGTCCAAAACCATCCTAGACTAAGTGCTATACTTTTATGCACCCATTGGACGTGTATATATTTTGTTTAAAATTATTTGAGATATCTTTCTAAAACATAAGATGCTTGGGACAAACTATTCTTTGGTTGGATTCCAATTCAATTGAAATGCATGTTGTTCAAACTTTACTTTGACCACGACATAGCTATAGACCAATCCAGGACATTTTTATGTTTTGGTCAAATTGTAGTTCAATCAAGATGCAACTCAATCAAATAACTGCCTGACCAACCATAGTTCTATAGAAAATTTAGTTAGTAGGATGTTAGCAATTTTGTCCCAACTAACTATCTTATCACAAAGCAGTTCCCACTAAACTCATCCAAAAAATCCCAATAGACATCTCATCTATTTCAAAGTATTTCCTATATGTAGGAGTGAACACCCAAAGTACACATGAGCATTACCTCTACATGCTATCACTCTAAAGCTTACTATTCTACATTTCTATCTCTAACTTCCTCTAAGTGAGCCTTTGGTAATCCTAGCTCTGGTGTCCTACTCCACCTCATATATCCTTGTCTAAAACCATGTGGACCTACTCATTACTTGTTCATTAGTGCTACAATAGTATATCTTGTCATGTTGTACTTCCTTTCTTCCTTCTTGTTCCATGTTTGGTTCTTTGATTTAGATCTACTTCTTACGAGAAGGGTGTGATGAAGAGATTTGAAGCTAATTTATTACAAGAAGGCTGCATCCAAAGTTGGTGGAGGTGTATTGCACTCTTCTCCAAAGAGTGCAGCGTTCTTTCATCCTGTAAAGATGATGGTTATCCTTTAGTTAAAAATAAGATTGGTATTGATCCACAAAGACACATGTATTGTAATTTTTATTGGTCTAGAAAATGGTGAACAACATTAGGGGTTAAGAAACTCTATATAGAAACAACTTTGTAGTGAGATGGAACATTTCAAGCTGGAACTATTTTACATCTTGTGTTATTTGTGGTTTCTTCATTTAATTATTACTTACTTTACTTTATGTTGCAAACATCCTTTAATAAATTCATAGTGACCCTTCCTTATGTTTTAGGTTGCACAAAATTTAATTTTATTCACACCCATCCTCTAGAGATTTTAAATATTCTTAAGAGAGGCTTCAAGGAGCGTTGACAAGTCTTAAAGTTGTCAAAAAATCTATTGGGCGAGCTCACCCATGAAAGAGCACAAGTTTGCTGACCTACTCACTTTAACAGCTCCAACTACACATGTTGGTAGTAGAGGATGCAATTCTTATTCCAAGGACTCATATTTGAACTTTGGAAGATGATCATTCAACCATACATGCCTCTAATGGTGGAGCTTGAGCAATGCATTGCATCTATGGTGAGAAGTTCCATATTGAATGCTAACGTTGTACATATTTCATATTCTTTCCTATCTCCTAGTGAGTTGAAATTTCCCCTTCTAAAATGGCTTATGATAGTTGAATGAAACTCTATATAAGGTATTAATGAATAAATCAAATCAATGATACTAAAATTAATATGATTTCTCATAAACTAGTGATATTTTGCATGAACAAACATTGAACTCTTTATGAGCCATACTCTAAACTTATTTATTTATAAATTCCTTGAAAGTATCATAAAATCAATATTAAATACAAAGATGTTGCTATTAAATCGCATATTCTTTAACCTCTAAGTATGATAAAAAATATTCTACCATAAAATAATCTTCAAACATTTCTAAATTTACAACTTCAAGAACTAGTAGGTAACCTAGAGACCTATGAAGTCAAGCCCTAAGATTAGGAGGTATAATATTATAAGAAAATGCTAAGAAATAGAGCACTACACTATAAACAAGGGAATTGCAAAAATGTTCTTTTGCATCTAGTTGTTCATCTAGTAGTGGCATATAAATAACTCCACATGTAAGAAGTCAAATTCTTCTTATACGAAAAAGTATAAATGATTCTTGAAAAGATAATGAAGGATGAATGCCGGGAACTCAAGATGAAAATAAAAAGAAGAAATCCAAGCAAACACAGAAGGCATATGTGCTTATTTGGACTCTTCTTCAAATTCGGGTTGAAATGTTGAGGAAAAACCTTTCGATCATGTAGTTGAATGCTTCACCGCAGAACATGATAAAAATGATAAAATAGAAGAGGACAATGCATAAAGTGATGATAGAAAGTAATCACTTTCAACTTTTTTCCAAAAATGAGGTTGTTGAACTTACTTAGAAAAATGTTGAAAACATGAAAACAAGAATGAAATTTGTTAGTGGTGTTGATTCTTTGAATGTTGAACTTAGTGAGATTAACGTTCATTAAGCTAATGTAAAGAAAAGAACACATGATATTATTTCTCAAATACTTCTTTGAAAAATTAAATTGTACTCTATTTGATAAGTTGAGTAATATAAAGAAACAACCTACTCTATGCTTTTTGGTTGATTTTAATATTAATCTTTTAAGTGGTAACAATTTCTATACTTGGTATAATCTATCTATTGCTAGAAAATTATTTATTTCTACTAATAAAGACTCATTGATACTTTCTAGGGAAAATGAAAAACTAAATACTTATTTTGATAAGTTTTCTAACAACATAAATATGATGAGCAATATCTTGCATCCTCATAATGGTCATGTAGGTACTAAAGGTCTTGGTTAGGCTCTAAGAATTGAGATTAGTCAGAGGAAGAATGTACCTACTTTTTTTAAACTAAATACTACTTCTTCATTTAGATTAACCATGTTACTTGCTACACTGGTGGAGGATTTGATTATTATGATTTCTCTTTCCCATTAAAAAACAAACACTAGAGAAACATGATGTAGGTTCCATGAACCTTTCTTTTGATAAGGTTCTGTGTAATCATGAACTTCATTGTATATCTTTGTCATAGTATGTTAGTTTTCAATTGATATGTTGATGTGGTTGTCTGTTTGAGGTTATATATTTTATTGGATTAAATTTTTTTAGTGAATTGCTTCTTAGTCGAGCTGTAATCTAGTAGAGGGGTAGTTTGGACAAATTATAGCTTGACTAAATATTTGTTCCATCTTTCACTTGGTAAGTTTACTCATTTTATTACATGTTTAATTTATCTTATGGTTTAAAATAATATATTTGATATGTTGTTTGTATGTATTCCCAGAGAGTGAATAATATGATGATTGGTGAGAAGCATTAGATACCTAATTTGATAATAATAAAGGTAATTTAGTGTATTATGTTCATCTCAATCATGATATGATGACACATATATAGTAGATATATGAAGAATGATGTTACTGATGACATATGTCTTTAGGTTGATGACATGAATGATGAGATCATGTGTATGATAAGAGTACATACATTCTTGTTATGTCCCTAGTCAGATATTACTATGGAAGAAAAATAGACAATAGTAATACATAAGACTAGAATGTGCGTTGATTGATGACATAGTCACATTAGTCGTGATAGATGATATATAGTCAAGCACACATGTACATGTTGGAGAACAATGTATCAGACAGACCCACATGAGAGTGATACATGGATACCATGGAATGGCAGTCAAAATCAACTCTCATAGTGATAGTGGTGATTGTGGTTCTTATACCCGAAGTCACTACACTCACATGTTGTTCGATATATTTAGACATCATCCAATGTGACCTTGAATAAAGGTTGTCATAAAGGTAATGCTCAAGTGCATTGTGACACATGGTGATTGAGTGTGAGTGATGTAGATGGGATTTTTCCCTATATAAAAGCTTGATATCTAGGCCTCTTGATAAGCAAGACTGATAAATGTATGTCCATACTCATGTGATTCAATATGTGATATGTGAACTCACATGCGTCTCATATAGTCTGCTATATGTCAAGGAACATGGATTGAACATTGAAACGATGAAAATTGCATGCCTCGAGTTCAATCTGGATATCAGGGATAAAGGAACTATACGATCACAGTAACACTGATCATGAATTGTAGGCTGAAGTTATTTTCCAACTTTCCAACTATTTGGGTAGTAATAATGTGTTTCTAGATATCGTTCATTACTTGTGATGTCGTAAGTTGGTTATGGACATTCACCAACGTAATTTAGGACCTATAGGGTCACACACATAGGATACAATTTAAATAGGAGTTTATTCATGAATGATGTTTAACTTTATTACTAAAAATGTTTAGGTATTAAATTAAATAATTGAGATTCAAAATTGAATGACTAGACTCTAAACTGAGCAGTTTAAGTGTTGAACTGCTCGACTGGAGTGTCAGGTCAATTAGAATCAACATTGGTTGAATAGTACCTGAACAAGGGCATGAATCGACTGGCTCACCTAGTGAAACTGCTTGATGGTCCCAACCGACCGATTCATGTGATAAACTACCCAGTTCAATGGTCAAGTCGGTTAGATCAAGGATTTATGTTGATGTCATATTTTGCATTAATTGTGCATTGATTACCAATTTGAATCAGAACAAGAAACTGCATGAATCACCCGGTTCATGACACAAACCAACTAGTTCATGCACAAACCCACCGGTTGGTCATGCAAACCGACCGGTTCGCCATTTGAAATTTCTAGAAAATTCATGCAAACCCACACACTCTGGGAACCCTGACCCTAGCCTCTCCTATAAATAGAGATATACTGGGGGATTATAAGACACAATAATAAGCTCATACGATTATTGTCCTCTCTAGTTGTGGTAAAGAGAGTCAGAGCAAGTCCTATCATTAAAGGGAGGGATAGCAAGGGAGAGAAAATTGTGGGAGAGCGAATCAGTGCTAGTACACCAACCTTCAAAGGGACAACTCCTTCATGTTGGCTCTGGTAGCGCAACATGAAGTTCCCCATGGTCTGCGTGGACTACTCTAGAGGTGAGGATTTTGCGTGCTAGGAGAACACCGTCAACTGCTATTGTGGTGTTGCACCAGGAGGACACTGATGGAAACTATTTGAGTACTACTTCCTAAATACGAAGCATGTTGTTTCTTGGAGAAGAAGCATGATACTGCTACTGCAAGGGTAATGTCACTGGAGTTCTTCTAGGAACAGGTATAACCTTGCAAATTTTCCTTCCTAGATACATTATTATTGACCCAATCTTACTTACTGGGGAATCAGGCTTTAATTTTTTGTTTCATTTGTCTTATCTGTTTCCCTGATTTCTCTATAGTGGTATCAAAGCCACATCAATTTACTGTGTGTCTGGATTTAAATCGATATGATCAAATTTATCTTTATTACATATGATGTTAATATTAAACTAGTTAATGTGGGTATATGATTGAGTACCTCATATGATTTACCAACTAACACACATACACATGCACACAAATATATATATATATATAGAGAGAGAGAGATAGATAGATAGAGAGAGAGAGAGAGAAAGAGAGAGAGAGAGTTAGGCTAGAATACACTCGATTGTATTCAGAGTAGAATACACTCAAGTAGTTTTTCATGATGTAATAATTTTTATAAAATCTAATCCATTGATCTTCTTAAACATCTTGTGAATAGCTCATATAAAAAATTTGAACACATTTGGCATTTTTAGGTCATGTTATAAAGACTGCAAAAATTATGCATTTAAAATTAGTTTCGCGCGTCGATTTTGTTGCCCTTGGATGAGTAACTTACACTTATCCAAATGGGCTCAAAATTTGTATGTAGCCTAGTTATAGTATGATAGTTGGGATCAATGGTTTACATTTTACAAAAAAATAGTCTTGATATGAAAACACACTTGAGTCTTGATATATATATAAACATGTGTTGCCTTAAAAGTTTGTTTTGATGGTGGATGTTTGCATGGTTATGGCCAATAATCCTAGATATGTGTCTGCATGGTTGTGATTTTTTATTCCTATTTATATCTCAGTTTGCATATGCATGAGATAGACTAGAGTAGAAGGACTGAACTAGCTACCACAAAGGGATCTCATGATGTGGACATTCTCTCAACATCTTTTGAAATCTCTTCCAAGCCTCGTGGAATCGCTCATTATCTATTTGACTGAAACTTGCTATGGCATGCTGCATTTGGGTCAACTTTGCTATAGAGTAGAATTTCCTCAAGAAAGAATTTTTCATCTCTCCCCAACTCATGATGTCCCTTCTTGAATCATACCACTCTTTGGCTTTGTATTTGAGGGAGAAGGAGAACAAAGTCAGCCTGATTGTATCATCACTTGCTGTCGGCATCCTGAAGGTGGAGCATACTTCAAGATAGGAGTCCAGGTGCTTGTAGGGGTTCTCACTCTCTGAGCCGTAGAAGATGGGCAAGAGACCAAAAAGACCTGGAGGGATGGAGAATTGCTCCCCTGGCTTCTGATCAACCCTGCTAGCAATTGGCAATTTGTAGTTGCTAGGCATGAAGTAGTCTTGAAGTGGCCTGTGAAGTGCATTTTGGCCTTCCATCTTGTCTTCCCCCGAATGGCATGTCACATGAACAAAGCACAACCAAACACAAGACAACAAGTTAGTAAACCAATATACACAAAGAATGCAAGGAATGATGAATAAAGAATAACAATGATGAGGGCAGTAGGAAAGTCAAAGCAAAACTAACTAGCTAGGCTGAGCGCCTCTAATCCTCGACAATAGCACCAGAAAGCTTGGTGCGCTCCCACCAATGGTGTTACACACTACTCAATTGCAGTTTTGAATAGATGCAACCCCACGTATGAAAGCACACGATGGATTCACTTTCGAAATTTATAAAACCTAACTTAACACCTACTCACACTAAAACAACTACACCCACAAGCGTACGGGGTCGTGTCATAGTATAGGAAGGTGGCAAGTATAGGGTTGATCCACAGGGAAAAGAGGGGGCACTAGAGCTAGGTTAGTTCGGATGGGTTCCTCTTGTGGAGACTAGGGTTAAGGGTTTGAAGGTTGTTTTGATTGTTAAACTAATATGAACAAACAAGGAATTAAAGGCAAGAATGAAATCTACGTTAACCCTAGACTAGATTAAGGATAAACATGCAAGAAAGGATTAAGCTATGTATGAAAGTGCAAACTACACTAATGCAAGCAAGAGAAGGGCAAGAAAGCAATTAAAGATCTGAGCTAGCATGAACAAGGCAAGAGCAAGGCAAGAAGCTAACTAAGCAAGAAAAGAACTAATTAAGCTAAGCAAGCACAAAACTAGGGTTTTAAGCAGTAAAGAGAGGTGTGGGATGTTTAGGGGTATGAACTTGTCAATGAGGTTGGGGGTGATAACATGCAAGCATTACTCATCCATTTATATTATCCAAACCAAACAACTAGTTAGAGTCTAATGAATTAACCTAATCTACTAACTGACCATGGATGAGATGGGATATGTATAAGGGAACTAGTCCCTAACAACTCCCATTACCCTTACGAGGCTCAATTGGGTTAGGGATTAGGTTCAATTCATTTAGAGTCTAATCAAGTCTAGGTTTCTAGATTATACATTCCTAAGGCAATTAGGGGCCGAGGGTAGTAATGGGGAGGTGAAATTAGGGTTTTGGACCCTGATTCCCCCACATTCTAGCCTTGAGAAGGCTCCATGCTAATTGCACTAGGATCACCTAATCTAGCTACTTAGATCTCTCAATTAGGCTTAGGGAGATTGATTAAGATGTAGGAAGATGAGAGGTGACCTAGGGATCTAAGAATTGGACCTAGGGGCAAATCCCAAAATTGCCACAAATAGTCAATTTCACTAAAATCCTATGTGATTTCACACACAAACCAACAAGCAATTCATGGAGAATAAGTTGTAAATAGAACATAATCATTATAAAATGAAATTATAATGTTTACATGTCATTTCCCCCCAACGTGGTATCAAAGTAACATAATTTCCCCCAAACAACCCACCCAAGGGGGCCTAGCTACTCATAGAAATGAAAAATGCAAAAAGAAAGGAGAAAGAGGTAGGAGAAGCCATGGAGCTCAGTGTAGATGAAGGAATCTTCCTCTCCATCTACTGAAAAATGACCTCCTCTCTCCTCCAAGGTTTAAGGGTGTGTAATGAAGGGGATTATGGGTAGGAACTAGTATAAACTAGTGTTTTGGTGGTGGAAATGGTGAAATGGAGTGGAATGGAGGTGGAAATGGAGTGGAATGGCTAAGGGGAAAATTGGGGAGCTAGGAGGTGGTGGAAGGTAGCTAAGGGTGGACAGCCTCGTGCCCCAACAACCACCTAGGTATATATAGGTGTGGGGGAAGCACTAGGTCAAGTAGGGAAAAAATAGGTAAAGTAGTGAAAAAAGGGTAGGTTTTGTGAGTACCACGACCGTGGTGGGTAGGGGTGAGCACAGACATGGTGGTGTACAACGATCGTGTCAATTAAAATGGTGGAGATCATAGGGATATGTACATGGATGGACACAATCGTGGGGGTCACCCCGGCCGTGGTGGGGACCTTTTACCACAGGCATAACACTCACCACGATTGTTTTGGCCATATTCATCAAATTCTGAAAGTTATAGTAATTTTTGTGATTGGGGCATGTCCACCACGGCCGTGGTGGAGTACCACATCCGTTTTGTTGTCCCTCCCATGCACTTGAGCATTGAACTTGATCATCCATGGAGGGTATTGCTTCAAACCATTCTTTGACCACTTGGGGTAGGTTGGGGGTGGTTTTGGCCTCATTTTGGGCTCCTCCAAGCCTGAGGAAACCCTAGATTGGACCATCTTCTTTCCATGCCATCAAGTAGTGGACAAAGTACCTATGAGACATGCGAAAAGCCTCCATAAGTGCATTTGATATAAATAAGCATATTGGGGAAAATAACATGTAATCTAACAAGTATAGATGTGATTGAAATGCAATATGACACAAGTTGAAGCCCTAAAATAGGGATGAATCAGTACTCAATGTCTACAACATCATTGGCATTCTTCAAGTAAGAATCCATTTCAGACATAGGCTCATTTGTAGTAGGTTCCTCTGGCTGTAGTCTTTCAAGGACATAGAGCAGTTGCTCATTGGTGAGAACGTTTCTCAAAATCCTAAACCACAAGTGCAAGTTAATCCCATTTAGTTAGTCCTACTCAAGGACTGATTGCATCATTTTCCATTAGATTTTACAAAAGATATTACAAATTTAGTCAAAATATTTTTGATTAATTCGATTTGATAAGTTTGATAATATTAATTAGCCTTTTAATTAATTATCACTCCTACTATTTTGTTAAATTGATAACCCTATTGTATCAATGCAAAAGACTACAACGTACATTCTTCTAGTGAGCCAAGACCTAAAATAATTGAATTATTATTTGGCCAACACCAACGTTCGTAACCAATTATTAAGGTATGAAACTTTTACTAATTACATCTCATACAAGTCTTAGATAGGTTGTATATGCAACTCCATACCACATTCCATCTACATGATCCTAGGTGCTTAATCTCATTTAGGGCACCTATTTAAGCCTAATCCACAAAGCAACATGATAGAAATGCACCCTACTTAGGGCCACATGAATACCATCACACTTCCATGTGATGGACTGTGCACCACGTTTAACGTGCCCACACTTAGTCGATCATACTTTTCATGTGTGTTTCTAATAGAAAGCATATAATACTTAAAATGTTATTGAGGGATTATATATATAGTATATATATCCACTAACCAAATCTTTATATCATATACATGCTATAACCATAACGAAAAATGTAATTATAAACATAAGCAATGGTTATGTCCAGATATTGTAATTCCTTAGAGACACAAGGAATTACTACCACCTAAGATCTACATCATGTGCAACAACCTATTATTGGTGAAGATCTATGCTCCAACCAATCTGGTTTGATTGGTTCAACACTTGAAGTGATTGTCTTGCCTCCTGGCCGTTCAATTGGGATCTTCAAATGGTCGTTTGGTCTCAAGTTCAATCGATGTTTGGACTCCTCCAGCCAATCGGTTTAGCCACCAGTTGATCGTTTCATCCTACTATCATTTGGCCTCCTGGGTCTAGCAGATTATTGGTTCATCTCACGAGCCAGTCGATTTGTCTGGTGAAAAATGTCTTCACACAGCAAAATATAAATTAAAACTATCATATTTCATATTACATTGTAAAAGGGAAATCCTTGAGTTATATTCGAGGGGAAATAGGAAGAAGAGAATAAATATACATTTGAAAAGGAGGATGTAGTGGAGTCTTCTTGTGGAAGAGTTTTTATGGCTAAACCACCTGAGGAGACATGGCCCTTGTTTGAGAGTTTGGCAGAAAGTTCAAGGATGAAAGCTTCTAGTATGGTTAGTGGTATTGACCTATCTTTCGATGTGACATCTTCAACTCACGATGATTCAAGCCCACAATTGATGAACATGTTTGGTGAAATGGTGAGCTTCATGAGAAACCAAGTGACCAAACCTCATTGTCATTCGGTCAGTGCTATTGAGTTCTATGGAGAAGAAAAGAAGACACCTCACTCCTATAGCTACCAGGAACCACAAAGTCCCACATATAGCTCAAGGTTTGAGGAAGAGGTTCTCTCTATATTGAAAGTATTGATGATGTTCAAAGAGATGTTGCAATGTTAGAAGAGAGAATAGAGAAACCATCTTCCATAATCGCTCTCCAAGAAGAAAATTTTTCTTCAGAACCCATCATGAGCCACCATGAAGCAAGTGGACCTATGCCTTCTTCCCACGTTTTCTATAGTCCACCCCCCATGCAAGTATATCCCATTCACTCCTTCCAAGGCTATTCCAAGCCTTACACTCCACCACCTCCCTCACCTCAAATTTCCCAAAACTTCACTTCCCAACCCCAATTCTCTCCTCCCCCTCAATTATCTTCTCCACCTCAATTTCAACCCCAAGTGTCACCTCCACCTCCTCCACAACCACAATGCTCCCCCCTCTCCACCATGAGCAAGGTAGTGTTGTGACAGTTTTAAGGAGTGGGAAAACTCTTGAGCAGCCCACAAGTCAAAGAAAGGTTGATAAAGCAAAGCAAGAAGCCAAATGGTGATACTGTGATTGATATTGCTGAAGATGATGTTGTGATACCACATGTTGAGTTTGGGATTCCATGTGATCCACGACATACCCCTTTTGCAGGTCCTACCATCCCTAGTGTTCCGCCTCATGTTCATGCAAGTACATCAAAAAATAGTGAACCTCCATTCGTAGAAGCACTAGATGAGCCACCAGAGTTGAAAAGGAGGAAAAAGCACAATGTTGATATTCTTGTGGTGTTTCGCCAAGTGAAGGTGAACATTCCACTTTTAGATGCTATCAAGCAAATCCCATCATATGCCAAGTTCCTTAAGAACCTATGAACTATGAAGAGAAGGTCAATGGGGAGGATTCCAAAGAAGGTGAGATTAACTGAACAAATGAGCTCTATCATACAACATTCACTTACCGTGAAGAGAAAAGACCCAGGAGCCCCACTCATACCTAGTTACATAGGGGGACATCACATAGACATGTCCTTACTTGATTTGGGATCTAGTGTGAATTTGATGCCATACAATGTCTATGTTGAGCAGGGCTTAGGCAAGTTGAAGCCAACACATTGCACTCTCTAGTTGGAGGATAGATCCATAAAAGTGCCTAGGGGTAGAATGGATGATGTCTTGGTGATGATAGATAAAGAAAAAGGTGCGGTGTTCCTGACAGATATCATTGTACTTGATATGGAGCCAGAGGATAGAAAGATTCCCATCATCTTGGGAAGGTCGTTCTTATCTACAATCGATGTCGACATTCATGTGTGCAGTGGCACAATGACAGTCTCATTCGTGGACATGAAGATCAACATCAACATGTACAAGACCCCAACCCAGCGAGTCCAAGATATGGATATTGGACATGATCACTTCACAAGTCCAAATGGGCTTTTGAGAGGACGCCAAGGTGAAGAAATTGGTGATGATTATTGTGATGAAAGGGATGAGGAACCTAGATTGAGTGCAAATGAGGGATGCATGTTTTGCAAGAAGGGACACATGAGAATTCCAAACGGATGAATGAATGAAGAATCACCAAGAAGCCTAGCTGAAGGCAAGAAACTCAACGCTTGTGGGAGGCAACCCACCTAGGTTTGAGAATTTTTGACCCAACCTTACATTTTTGATACTTTTGCTTTGTTTTTAGACTTTCCAAGAAAACACACACACACACTTGTGTTTAATAGTTTTTTTCTAGTTTTAAGATGTGCAGGTGACAACAGGGTGAAATGAAGGAAATTTGAGTACAATTGAGAGAAGGATTCAAAGAAAAATCACTTTGGGTCAAAATTTTTAGTATTTGATGTTCCTCATTTTGAGAGTAGTAGCTACAGGGACCACCACGACCATGGCACATCAATACGACCGTGGTCATTTACATGAAAAACAGTCCCTGGATTCATAAGAAAAATTGAGAAAAACTGCCAAAGGACTGCACCACGGCCGTGCCAGGCAGCACGACTGTGCAACCTGAAGCCGCCACAGCCGTGTTGTAGACCAATTTCAGCCACTTAAGGCAGAATGATAGGGTAGATACTATGCATATCCTCCACCACAGGGAGGTACACCGTCGGAGCCTCGAGAGAGCCATGATCATCTACCCTATCATCCTAAACTCTAGGATCATGCTGAGGACAACATGATTCAAAAGTTTGGGGTGGTAGGGCAGGTATGCCCTAGTTTCACTTTGCATTTCACCTGCCACATCCACTTTTGTTTTCTTGTTATTGTTATCTACCTTAGTCATCTTTACTGCTTTACATACTTGCATGTCATGTAGTTTACTTTCTTGCAATTTTTGCATAATTTTCAAAAAAAAATTGCTATTCTTGCCATGCATTGCATATCATGCAAATTTTTGGTAATTCTTACATGTGATAGCTAGTATTTGCTTGTTTACTACTTTAAGTTCAACAATATAGGATTAGATGTGATTGAAGGCAATTTGGCACCATTTTGCCCAAATTTGAGATTTCTTGTCTAAAAGTGTGTTTCAACCCAATCTCTACTTTTCGGATTAAAAATGATGACCTTTGACAAATGCAAGTGACTTATCATTGTTTATTGCTAAATGGTATTAATTCTCAACTTTTTACATGTGCATCACCTCTCTTGTGTTTGTGATTGATCTGGTTGAATTGTGAGTTGAGCAAGCTTTGAACGCTTAGTGTTTGTGGAATCACTTGATTGATATATCAATTTCATCTTGTTCACTCATGTGGTGTGATATCTAGGATGAAGTATTGAATAAACTTTCATGCATGATGTCTTTTGTGGAGAATCATACCAATGACCCCTCTTTGACCCAACTATTCACTCACCATCTTCTTACCCCTCCGCCTCATGAAAGGATGCCAAAGTGCACATATCAGCCGCGGCCACCTCAAAAAGTTTGGGGTGGCCACATCTACATCTCACCTCTTCACTCTCATCACGATATGCCCTATCTACTACATGGGAAAAGAAAAAGAAAAAAATGCAAAAAGAAAATAAAAGGATGCTCCTATTTAAGAGCATTCAAATAAAGAAAAGATTAGTGCTCTATGTAATAGCACTCCAAAATCTTACTGCAACCCTTTCTTCCATCTTTATACCCATTGAGCTAGGAAACATCAAACTAGCTCATTTTTTCCTTTTCTGCAGCCACGTGGGTCATTTGGTGTGATTTGAAACATAAGGTTGAAAGGATGAAGGTGAAACAACACTCTTGGTCATCCTTGATTAACACCATCATGAAATGGTTTACCCGGAACTACATGAAAGAAATATGGATATCTTGTGTTTTATGCACTATATTTGAAGTTCACAAGCTTTGTGCTATTTTCATGATTAGTTTGTGAAAGCAAGAGAGAGGAGAGGTGGAATGCATGAACTTAGTCACTATTGATCCTATTCAGCAATAATCATCCTTTACATTGCATTTTTCATTTCTTGATTGTGGAAAAATTGCAGAGAGATTGAGTTGGAGCATACTTGAGGACAAGTATGTTTCAAGTTTGGGGTGGTGATTCATCCCTATTTTAGGGCTTCATCTTGTGTCATATTGCATTTGAATCATATCTATACTTGTTAGATTACATGTTATTTCCCCCAATATGTGTATTTCTATCAAATGCAGTTATGGATGCTTTTCACATGTTTTATAGGTACTTTGTCCACTACTTGATGGCATGGAAAGAAGATGATCCAATATAGGGGTTCCTCAGGCTTGGAGGAGCCCAAAATGAGGCCAAAACCACTCCCAACCTACCCCAAGTGGTCAAAGAATGTTTTGAAGCAATACCCTCCATGGATGATCAAGTTCAATGCTCAAGTGCATGGGAGGGATACCAAAATGGCTGTGGTACTCCACCACGGCCGTGGTGGACATGCCCCAATCACAAAAAATCACTGTAACTTCCAAAATTTGATGAATATGGCCAAAACACTCGTGGTGAGTGTTATGCCCATGGTAAAAGGTCCCCACCACGACCGTGGTGACCCCCCATGGCTGTGGCCATCCATGTACATATCCCTGTGATCTCCACCATTTTAATTGACACGACCATTGTACACCATCACGTCCGTTCTCACCCCTACCCAACACGGCTGTGGTGACCCACCACGGTCGTGCTACTCACAAAACCTACCCTTTTTTTCACTGCTTTACCTATTTTTCCCCTACTTGACCTAGTGCTTCCCCCACACCTATATATACCTAGGTGGTGTTTGGGGCACGAATTTGGCCACTGTTATCTACCTTCCACCACCTCCTAGCTCCCCATTTTCGCCCCTTAGCTATTCCACTCCATTTCACCATTTCCACCACCAAAACACTAGTTTATACTAGTTCCTACCCGTAATCCCCTTCATTCCACACCCTTACACCTTGGAGGAGAGAGGAGGTCGTCTTACAATAGCTGGAGAGGAAGATTCCTTCATTTACACTGAGCTCCATGGCTTCTCCTACATCTTTCTCCTTTCTTTTTGTATTTTTGATTTCTATGAGTAGCTACCCCCCCTTGGGTGGGCTGTTTGGGGGAAATTATGTTACTTTGATACCATGCTAGGGGAAAATGACATGTAAACATTATAATTTCATTTTCTAATGATTATGTTCTATTTATATCTTATTCTCCATGAATTTCTTATTGGTTTGTGTGTGAAATCACCTAGGATTTTAATGAAATTGACTATTCGTGGCAATTTTGGGATTTGCCCCTAGGTCTAATTCTTGGATCCCTAGGTCACCTCTCATCTTCCTACATCTTAATCAATCTCCCTACGCCTAAGTGAGAGATCTAAGTAGCTATATTAGGTGATCCTAGTGCAATTAGCATGGAGACTTCTCAAGGCTAGAATGTGGGAGAATCGGGGTCCAAAACCCTAATTTCACCTTGCCATTATTACCCTCGGCCCCTAATTGCCCTAGGAATGTCTAATCTAGAAACCTAGACTTGATTAGACTCTAATCGAATTGAACCTAATCCCTAACTCAATTGAGCCTCGTAAGGGTAATGGGAGTTGTTAGGGACTAGTTCTCCTATACATATCCTATCTCATCCATGGCCAGTTAGTAGCTTAAGTTAATTTATTAGACTCTAACTAGTTGTTTGGTTTGGATAATCTAAATGGATGAGTAATGCTTGCATGTTATCACCCCCAACCTCGTTGACAAGTTCATACTCCTAAACAGCCCACACCTCTCTATACTGCTTAAAACCCCAGTTTTGTGCTTGCTTAGCATAATTAGTTCTTTTCTTGCTTAGTTAGCTTCTTGCCTTTCTCTTGCCTTGTTCATGCTAGCTCAACTCTTTAATTTCTCTCTTTCTCTTCTCTTGCTTGCCTTAGTGTAGTTTGCACTTTCATACCTAGCTTAATCCTTTCTTGCATGTTTAGCCTTAATCTAGTCTAGGGTTAACGTAGATTTCATTCTTGCCTTTATTTCCTCATTTGTTCATAGTAGTTTAACAATCAAAACAACCTTCAAACCCTTAACCCTAGTCTCTGCAGTAGGAACCCAACCAAACTAACCTAGCTCTAGTGCCCCCTCTTTTCCTTGTGGATCGACCCTATACTTGCCACCTTCCTATACTACGACACGACCCCGTGCGCTTGTGGGTGTAGTTTTTTTAGTGTGAATAAGTGTTAAGTTAGGTTTTATAAATTTCGAAAGTGAATCCATCATGTGCTTTCGTCCATGGGGTTGCATCTATTCAAAACTGCAATTGAGTAGTGTGTAACACCATTGGTGAGAGCGCACCAAGTACCTTATGCTATGTTGTATAAATTATGATTTGCATGAAATGAAAACATGGACATTCTTGAGATGGTAAGACATCTTGAGAATCATGTAAAGAAAGCAAGGTATAATGTCTCCAAAAGAACAGTTTGAGTAAAAATTGGCAGAGGGAAATCCAATAGAGCCCCAATGTTCTCAATATGATTAGGCATGTGGAGTGATAGAGATTTCTTTTAGGTCAAGAATGGTCCAGATATATGATTTTGCAAGTGTTGCCTGAGTCATATAGCCAATTTATCAAGTGTTATCACTTGAGTAACTTAGCCAAAATGTTGTCTGAGTTACTTGGCATGTTGATTAATGTCAAAGCTTAACACAAGAAGAAGGACAAATCTATTATGGTGATCAGCATAAATGAGTCCAAGGGTAAGGGCAAGGGTAAGGCCAAGAAGGGGTTTTGAGGTGGAAATGAGTCCAAGGAAAAGGGCAAGGGTAAGGCCAAGAAGGGTTTTTGAGGTTAAGCTAAAGTCCAAATATTTGCACTCATTATAAAGAGAGGGGCAAGTGCAAAAGGAATATGTCCTTTTCACTTAAATGAACAAGGAAAGAAAGTGACACCATTGTCACCTAATTGGACACTGGAAATGGAACTGTCCTCTTTATATAGAGGATCTCAGGAAGAAGAAGGAGATAGAGATCTCCACTTCAGGACCTAAGAAGAAGTAAGATAGAACTCTACGGAGGAAGAGTAACTACCACTACAGTTGGAATCTGTCATTCATGGGCATGTAATAGAATTAGAGAATTGCTATTATGTATGTGCCATTAATGAAAACATCATGTATCTTGTATGGACAAGAATATTATGAGTATATGTTTCATTTTAAAAGATAAGATCTTATATGTCAATGACCTATGTCTCATAATATATACTTGATAGTTATAAGAAAATTCATATGACACATATTCAGAATGACTTGATGACTCAAACAATGAATACTTATAACATTGTCATCTAGAGAACAATGATGGTTGTCTAGACACTTTTGGTTATTTAACCAATCGAGACATGCAAGTCTTATTTGTTGCGCAATATGTCAAAAGCATCTTCACTAGATGTAGTGGGAGAGAGAATGTTCTATTAGGGCTCATACATACTGATTTATATAGACATTTTAGAATAAATGCTAAAGGTAGTTTCTAGTACCTCATTATATTAATTGATGCTATTAGTAGATATTGTAGTTTGTATTTAATGAAATACATGTATGAATCTATTGAAGTGTTCAAGGAGATCATGAATGAAGCACGTAACCAACTTGGTAAAGGTGTTAAAACACTTCAATATGATCGATGTTGAAATATTTTGAACCAAAAGTTTGAGGACCTTCTAGGAAATCATGATAGTGTATCATGATGAACTATGCCTAAAACATTATGATGTATTAGAAAGAAGGAATCACACCTTGTTAGCCATGGTATGATTGTCAATAAATCTAGATAATCTTAGATTTCCTTTATGACACATGCTTTACACTAAAACAATGTACCGTCTAAATGGTTTAAAAGACACCATATAAGATATGGCATGTAAAGTGTCCTGATATGTCTTTTATAAATATTAGGATTGAAAGTTTATGTAAGAATATATTTTCTTAAAATGATTTGTCCAGAAATCACATAAATGTTATTTTGTTGAATGCTACTCTTATCCCAATCCCACAACAAAGTGTTTGATTTCCTGGGTAGCTATATTCCTAAAAGAAACTTAGTTCCAAAGGAATCAGTAGGAGAAAAATAGAAATAAAAAAATTCGAGACAAACAAGAAAACATTGAACCTAAAGAGGGACAGTGGGGATGAGAATCACAAATTGTTGTGGAATCTCAAGTTCCTTATGTAACACAAAACCTCATAGATCTAGTAAAACACACCTTGAGTTTGAAAGATGATAATATCTTATAACTCAAGAAAGGTGGTGAGTTGGTCATTAGATGATGATTCAACAACCTACCTAGAAGCTATTGTGGAACCAACATCTGAGAAATTGCTTGAGACCATAGGATCAAAATGGACTCCATGTATACCAACAAGGTATGATCTTGATGGATCCACCTAAACGGGTAAAACCCATAGGGTGCATTTAGGGTATTTAAGGAAAAGAGAGACATGGATGGTAGTGTACAAACCTATACAAGAATATTGATTGTAAAAGGTTTCAAACATGTTCAAGGCATTGAACATGATAAAATATTTTCACCAGTTTCCATGGATGAATCCATCAGGATCATTCTTGCCATTGCAGCTTAGTATGACTATAAGATTTGGCAAATTGGATGTTAAAATTGCATTTCTTAAAACAAGTAATTAAGAGGATGTGCATGTGACACAACCTGAAGGTTTTATAAATCCAACATTGAAAATAAAGTCTATAAGATACAAAGGTCAATTTATAGATTGAAGAAAGCATCTTAGAGCTAGATTCTTCTTTTTGATAAGAAAATCAAAGAGTTTGACTTGGGTCAAAATGAAGATGAAATTCATGATTAAAAAAATCTAGTGGGATCATATTTATATTCCTCATAATGATGGGGAATAACATCCTTATAATACAAATGTTAGAACCTGGCTAGAAAGTACCTTCTCCATGAATAGTTTAGACAAAGCATCCTATGAGATAGGAATTGATATCTATAGTGATAGACCTACAAAGCTTCTTGACCTAATTAAGAACATATACATTGACAAAATGTTGGAGGTATTCAACATGCAAGACACAATGAGAGAAAACGTATCCATGTTCCAAGGAGTTAGTCTCTTAGGAGCACAAGATCTTAGTTCTTATTAAGAACATGAACACATGGATAGATACCATACACATTCACAATTGGATCTATAGTATAAGCAATATTATGTACTCATCTTGTTCGTAGACATGACAAGAGGATATCTTAGATCCTAGTGAAGGTCACTAAAATGTCATAAGAACATCCTTAAGTACTTTAGAAGCACTAAAAAGATTAGTTCCTTGGTTATGGTAATAAGGAAGAGTTGGGTGAAAGGGGATACACTAATGCAACCTTCCAAATGACAAATAAAATAATTGATCACAATCTAAATTTTTGTTTGACTTTAAACAACAATTTTAAGATGGAAATGTTATGAGCTAGAGACAATTGCTTAATTCTACAATAGAAGTTGGATATCTTGGTGTTATGAGAACATTAGAGGGTATTGTATGAATCTAGAAGTTCATATAGATGAACTTCTTGGAGGTTCCAACCATTAATGACATAGTAGAGATATTGTGACAATAATGGAGCCACTAGTTAGGCAAGGAATCTTAGATAGCATACTATGACACTTCCATCTCATACAAGAATTCATACAACAAGTAGATGTGAAACTTGCAGTATACCAACCAAAAGAAAGAATTTCCAACCATCTATAGAAGTTCTTGCATAACAAAAGCATGATAGACATGTTAAGATCTCCTGGAATAAGATTCATGGGTGATTGTCTCTAAGTGCAAGTGGGAGTCTGTTCGTATGTATGCTCAAAGAGCCAATCATATGATGATTGGACTGTGGCATTAGTTACCTAATTTGATAATAATAATAATAAAAGTAATTTTGTCTATTATGTTTGTCTCAATCATGAGATGATGACACATATATAGTAGATGTCTAAAGAATTATGTTACTCAATGAATGTATGTCGATAGAGCAATATATGATGATTGGAGTGTGGCATTAGATACCTTATTTGATAATAATAAATGTAATTCTATGTATTATGTTTGTCTCAATAATGAGATGATGAGACATACATAGTAGATGACTAAAGAATGGTGTTAGTCAATGACATGTGTCTTCAAGTTAACGACCTGAACAATGAGATCATATGTATGATAAGAGTACATAAATTCTAGTTATGTCCCTACTCAGATATTATTCTGGAAGAAAAATAGACAACAATAATACATAAGACTAGAATGTTTGTTTATTGATGACAGAGTCTCATTAGTCACGATATATGATATCAATTCAAGCACACATGTACATATTGGAGAATAGTGTATTAGACAGACTTACCATGAGAGTGATACATGGATACCATGGAATGGTAGTCAAAATAAACTCTCATAGTGATAGTGGTTCTTAGACCTTAATTCACTATGCTCATCACATGTTGTTCGATGTAAGTATACATCATCCAATGTGACATTGAATAAAGATTTTCATAAAGGTGATGCTCAGGTGCATTGTGAAACATGGGGATTGAGTGTGAGTGATGTAGATGGGACTTTTCCCTCCTACAAGAGATTGATATCCATGCCTGTTGATAAGAGAACTGAGAAATGTATGACCATACTCATGTGATTTAGTATGTGATATGTGAACTCACATTTCAAGAAGCATGGGTTCTACATTGAAAGGATGACAATTCCATGCCTCGAGTTCAATATAGATATTAGAGACAAAGAAACTATGCAATCATGATAACACTAATCATGAATTGCAGGCTGGATTTGTCCTCCAACTTTAAAAAATACTTGGGTAGCAATGATGTGTTAGAGAATAGTGTATTGGACAGACCCACCATAAGAGTGATGTATGGAAACCACACTTGGTTAGTCAGGATCATCTCTTATAGTATTGGTGGTGACTGTGGTTCTTAGACATGAAATCACTACACTCATAACATGCAGTTGGGTACCCTTTGACATCATCAAACATAGTCTTGAAACATGGGTTGTTATAACGGTGATGATTGAGTGACTTTGACACATGGGGATTTGACTGTGAGTGATAGATATGAAATTTGTCCCTCCTAAGTGAGTGTGATATCCTGACCACTTGAGGAGTGAGACTGAGAAATGCATGGCCATGCACATGTGAGTCAATGTATGACATTGAGCTTACATATATCTCATACAGTCTACTCTGAGTCAAGAAACATGGATTGAACATTTGTAGAGGATGACAAGTCCATGCCTCTAGTTCAATCCGGATATTAGTGACAAAGGGACTATACATTCACTATAACACCGATAACAGATTGTAGGTTGAAAGTTGTTCTCCAACTTTCCTCTTCACTTAGGTAGCACTGATATGTGACTAGGAACCACTCTTTGCTCTTGATGTCATAAGTTAGTTATGGACATTCACTGCCAATGTGAAATGGAACCTATAGGGTCACACACATAGGATTAACCTGGAAGAGGAGTTTATCCATGAATGATGTTTAGATTGATTACTAAAGTGTTTAGGTACTCAATTAAACATTCAATCAATAGACTTGACTCTAAATCATCAAGTTCAAGTGTCGAACCAATTAATTAGAGTGTTAGATTGATTGAGAACTACAGTGACTGAGTTATGCACAAACTTGACCACCAACCGACCGATTCACTGAGTGAACCGATTGGATCATGGTCATGAGATGACCAGTACACACTAGTGAACCTATCGGTTCACATGGACCAATCGAGCATGTGTTGAGTTTCCTGGTTTGTGAGAAAAGAATTTCACTTCACTTGTTCAATTTGATTGGGACAAATATTAATATTTGTATTAATTAGAAATGAACAAGGAAAGTCAATTGTGGGCAAGTCTAGGAAGTGAAAAGACTGGTTCACTAAGTAAACTGAATGGTTCACACTCCCAACTGACCAATTCAAATGTAAACCGATCGGCTCACCTGCTCAAATGACCGGTTCGTCTGCCGCAGTGCAATCAGTTCATAGAAATTACGAACCCTTCTACTCCCGTATAGAATGGGAACCTTGACCCTTCCCTCTACTATAAATAGAGGGGTACATGGGGCTTCTCAGAACACACAACTCAGAACATCAATTGCTCTGCAAAGTTGTTTTCCTCTCTGGTTGTGGTAACTGAGAGAGCCCAAGCAAGTTCTACCCGTCTAGGGATGAACAATGAAGGAAAGATAATTATAGAAACGCAATTGATTGTGGGAGAGTGTGTCAATGACTAGTACACCAACAGAGGGGGACGACTCATTCTAGTCAGCCCATCTCTGATGACTAGAGTTCCCAGTAGTCTGTGTGGACTATCTATAGAGGTGGGAGGTTTCTTCCACTCAGGAGGACGATTGTTGTAAGGACCCTGACCTTCGTTTAAGGTTTACCCTGTCTGCTTTGCTTAACCCCGGTGCTTTAGTGCTTGCTAATCACCTTTAGCAGTGATTAGGGTTTAGTTGTGCCTTGTTGAGAGTTGGAGGTGCTACTTGCAAATAACCCAAGTCTAGGGTTTTATAGGCAAGTTTGCCACCTTGTTAGGTGTTTTTCCCTCTCTTTGCTTCCTCTTGTGTAGAGAGGAAGGCTTGGGCTCGTTGCTTGAGATCTTTGGGCCTTGGTTGAGCTTGTTTGGGCCTTGAGGTGCCTTGTTTGGCCTTGGTTGAGCCTTGTATCGGCCAAGTGGTGAGTGTATCAGCCTAGGAGTGTTTGTGTCGGCCAACATGGAAGTGTGTCGCCCAAGTTGCAAGCTTGTTGTGTCGCCCATAGTGCTTGATCTAACCTTGACCTTGTTTAGTGGACACTTGGTGCATATCTTGGCCATGTGGCTAGAGCTTGCTAGAGTAGTGGCTTGAGCTCTAGGACAAGTGTCCCTATGCAAGTGACACCTTGCCACGCTCCACCTTGTTTTCTCCTCCCTTTCCTTCTATATAGGCATGTCCTTTCCTTAGCTTAGGGTCCCTTTTGGTCCTTTGTTTCCTCCTCCACCTTGAGTGCACGACACCCCCTCCTTTCCATGCTTGTGTCGGCCGACACACCCCTTGAAGGAGCAGCTTGGTGGCCGACACACCCTAGAGGAGCAAGTGGTGGTCGACATCCCTTGAAGCTTGGAGCTCTTCTTCTTCCTTGGAGCTTGGAGTTTAAGGCGGGTTGCATAACTTCTAACCCTAGCTACCTTATCTCTTGCTATGATCCTATTTACATGTTAGTAGCTTAGTTTCTTGCTTAGTACCCTTGTTGGCCGATCACCATGTGGTATAGTGTCTCTTGTGATCTAGGGAGCAATACTCCTTTCTCCCCTTGGTCTAGAGGAGTGAGTTTGAGTTGCTAGTGTCATGAGCAATACCCCTCTTTCCCTTAACCGATTGAGGTGAGCTTATGTCCTAGTTGCTCAAGCAACACCCTCCTCTCACCTTGGGCTAGAAGGGTGAGCTCGTTGGTGATGGTTGATGTGCAAGACCCCTCTTTCTTAGTTGATTGAGTTGAGCCATCTTCCTAGGGTTCGGGTGTCTTTATGTTTGAGGAAGAGGATGACCTGTTGGATGACATCTCTTGGCTTTGTGTGTTGGGCGACATCCTTCCTCTTGTGTTGGGCGATAGGCCAAGTGTGGTGAGTGTTGGCCGATAGGCTTGTGTTGGGCGAGATGAGTGGTGACGGGCAACACCCCCTTGGGCTTGTGATGGGCGTCACGATCATTCTTTTGGTGTGTGTCGGCCGTTAGGCCTTGACCTGGTTGTGGCATGTTTTATCGGATGAGTTATCTATATTTCTCTCTCATGGTTGTTAGTTGTTGGTGGGCTGACCTGGCCGTTATGCTAGCCTTATATCGGGCGTTGCCCAATATGTAAGGGATGCTCGACACACACCCCTCTTCTGACGCGTGTTGCTCCTTCTCCCTTGTAACGCGGTGTCGCGTGCGCTGGTTGCTTTTGTAGCAATGCAGCGTTGCTGCATGCTTTCTTATCTACCGTGGTGAGTTGAGTATGGGTGAGGGCAGGTGGTCGTTACATCCTCCTTTTAGTGAGGGTGGTGGTGAGCTATAGTGAGGGTTTTGTGATTTTGTGACAGTTCCCAATATTATGAAAACAGCTAGTTGTATATATATATATCCATGCTTCTAACCGATGGTGACTCCTTGCTAGTAGTAATGATAATGATAACGCTTGTCTCTTATATTCAACATGACTATACGCATGAAGTGAACATCATGATTATCTGTTAATGATAAGGAGAATAGGGGTAGTTACACTAATGATTTGCTTAATGATAATGATGATGATAATAGTAATGATAATGGTAAGTGGGTCACATAATGAATGGTGATGGTAATGGCAGTGGTAATGATAATGCTTGTTTTGTATATCCAACATGACTACATACATGAAGTGATCATCTTGATTATTCGTATAATACTGAGTTGAGAATAAGCATAAATATGGTTTGCTTAATGAGGTGCTTTATGCACTTGATCACCAGATAATGTATAATTGTTAAGTATAGCATCTTGAATGTCATCCCATGATAGTAAGCGTAGTTCATATGTTGAATCTAGAATTATTGAGTATACTAACCATGCAGGTGATGATTAGCCATGAGAAGGCTATGAGACATATGTGATGAGTAACATCACTTTTGATAATTACTCTTGTTGATGAGAGTGTATGTATGATGAGTTTGTCCCATGATGTTGATGTGAGCCTTGAGAGGCAGTGACAGTACATGATGAGGGATTGAGATCCCATGTGATGACCCTTGAGATGGATCGGTTGGTAAGAGGCCAAGTGATAACATGTGATCAGGTTGATGTGTTTACAATAATAACATAATGTTGAGTTTGTGTTGTTTACTTTCTGTTATATCTTGCATGTTATACAACTTGGTTGAATCTTGCAATCCATCTAAAAGATACTAAATAATCACAGTGAAATATATCATGTAGTTGCCCTGGCCATAGATCCATCATCGTCAGGACTTGGTGATGGTGAAACGGGTTCTCCTACGGGTTAACCCGGAGCGCATATTTTTGAATATGTGAGGTTGCTCCTAGCCTAAACTGAGGAGGTAAGAGTGCAACTTCGGTTGTAGAATCCAGGGTGTGGATTCAGGCCCGTAGCCCATATATGTGAAGAGCATGGTGAACAGGCCCATGGCTCAGGATATGTGATATAAGGAGCATGAATGCGTTCATGGCTCAGAGCACGGTGAACAGGCCTGTGGCTCAGTTTTACTAGCGCCGAGACCTGTACCAAGGCAAGCTAGGCAGAGGGTAGCCCATGGAGCTGACCCTGTGGCTAAGACCACTTCAGCATGAGACTGCGATCCTGCTTATGTTGTACTCATGTACTGACCATGAGGCGGAGATGGTCGTGGAGTCCGGCTCTTCCATTGACCTTGTATGGCACCGGCTTGGGATTCACAGCTGAAGGTTAGATTTGAGCGGTACGGCTCACTTCCTCAGGGCATAATAATACGTAATTCAGCCGAATAGTATTACTGCCTAAGACAAACACAAAACATTGGTTGAGGCCTTGTTTGTGTAGTTAATTCCATCATATCTTACAGTTTCTTATATGTTTCTCATATGTGGTAAGCTTTATACATCCCATCTTGTTAATCATGTTTCATAAGGAATAGTTAGATAAATGAAGGAGTGCTTTTGGTAAGCTTGATAGCATGAATAGTCTTATCTTATAACTACTCTAGTTATACTTTTAGATGCTTTGCATATCTCTAAAGTTTTGGTAGTTTTGGTGAGGAGTTATGCCTCCCGCTGGGACAATGTTCAATTGTCTCACTCAGCTGGTTTTTAGGTAGTCGAGCTAGACGTGGTGGTGGTCGCGGTGTTGCGGCCGAGCAGCTAGACGAGCGGTAGAAGGCAAGCGATGGATATGCTGCTGTTTTGGAGTTTTGTGATAGAGTCTGGAGTCATCCCTATACTCTCAGGTCCTTGGCGGTGTTTTGACGTTGTTTCACGATGTACGGTCGATAATGTTTTATCCTGTTGTTGGCCGGATGTGGGCCTCTATGTATATATGACAGGTGATGAACTCATGTGATGGCAAGACAGCTGTTGCTTTAAGCCGTGAACAGGTTTCAAGGAATGTATATGTGTATATAACCTGTTTTCTTGCAGGATGTGGACTGGAATGTAATAGTTTCTCATTTTATCGGTTTTCCACAATCAGTTTTAATTAACTCGTGTTTTCATTAATCTGTGGTTATGGTGATTTCCACACATTTTCACGTAACACCTCGCTGTCTGTGTGATAGTGGGATGTGTTGCCACAATTGTCCACCATAGTCTGGGTCTACACTAGGAGTTGCACAGACACCATCGAAGACTAGGTGGCTGAAGACCGCACTAGCTGTGAGGTATTGTCACAGACACCATATCTCTCTACATCATCCTTCCTATTAGATAGTTGTTGATGGATCTGTTGGTTATGGGTTTGTTGTTAGATAAAAAATTTGTTTTCGCTACATTTTCTATCCCACAAAACTGAACAGATTTTTATGCATTTATTGTTCATTTTCATATAAATTTGTGCATTATTTATTATCAGTATCCCGTGAAACTTAATTGCATCAAATAAATGTATTTTTAATGTTCATGTTAGATTCATCAGTATTTTTTGAGCTTATGTTCATTTTGTGTATTTTCAGAGTATCTATATTAATCTACATAGATCGATACTACTAAAATTACTATCGGTGGTACCGACACTTGCTCAAAAATGAACATGTTGAAATCAAGAAGACTAGATAGTACCGATCAAAGAAGCTGATGCTACCAACAACCTTATAGGGAGGATTCAAAATTTTATGAGAAATCTCAATACTATTGACATCAACTCAGTAGTATTGATAGCGGCACAAGTGACCATAACTATCAAAGACGTCGGTAGTACCAACACCCAATCGGTACTACTAGCACAACATGATCACAAAGATCTGGAAATTGCATTTAATCTAATAGCTGGCAATTAATGACACCCTAAGTCACTTCTATTACTTATGGGGATTTCATCCAAACCTAGGTATCTCATTCTATCCCATTTTACAGTAGCCAAGAGCAAGGGGAGGAGAAAGTAGAAAAGAAATCCATGTTCTGGGATATTCAGGCACCTCCAATGGATGAATTTGCAGCTCAAGGTTAGCAAATCGACACGTTCATGTGAGAGAGTTAATCAAACCATCGTCTTTAGGGTTATTTTAGTTCTCTAATGTTCACCACATTTTTATTGTTCTCTCTTATGTATTTGATAATGAAAATCATTTGAGGCAATCCCCTTGTTCCTTAGGACTTAGGAGTAGCCCAGTTATGCATTATAATTGACTTTTATGCATTAATATACACATTTCTCTTAATTTCTAGACATAATTCTATGAAATTATAACAAACTATCAATGCTTAATCACCATAGGTAGTTAATTAGACTGTTAATTTCTTCAAAAGAGGGATTAGGGGTTGGAAAATCATAAAATTATATGTTTTATATCACAGCTTGAGAAAAGAGGCTTACGAATGTGAAGAGATTATCTAGAGCTATCAGTAAAGCATCTAACTAATAACTCAACTACTACAAGAGTGGGATTGGTATTAGAATAGGTAGTGAATTACACCATGAGAGTAGGTAATTCTTGCTACAAGTCTATTTGTCTATAGTTAGGAGAGATAATTAATAATGATATGATGGTAATTGCAATGTTAACTGAGGTTAAACCATAATCCTAAGGAATTAGCTCCATTTGAGATCAACAACCAGTAATATTAGATTTATTTTCTACATCTTAGTTATGAAATCTTCACTTAAAGTTTTCATCAGCTTAGTTGATCGCATCACAGTTTTTTTGGTAACCCAGAAGACTCGTAAGGCTTGCACACATCACAGTTAGTAGTATTCTCTGGAGAATGTTTCTCTAAGTCCAACATCTGGGCCTCTTAGGGCCTATATTACATTGGTATGTATACTTGTGTTTAACATGTAGTTTGCATGTATCAGTTGTAGTAACCAATAGAGAGCCCGAACAAGTCCTACCAGTTAAAGGGAGGGATAGTAAGGGAGAGACAATTGTAGGAGAGTGAATTGATATTAGTACACTGACGTTCAAAGGGACAACTCCTTCCCGTTGGCTTTGAAAGTGTAACATGGAGTCCCTGGTAGTCCACGTGGACTTCTCTAGAGGCGAGGAGTTTCCCCCTAGGGGGACACCATCAACCTTTCTCCATGGTGTTACACCAGAAGGACCCTTTTGACGACTGTTTGAGTGTTGCTTCCTAAAGATGAAGCATGTTGCTACTTAGAGAAGAAGCATGGTACCGCTACTATAAGGGTAATATCATTGGACTTGCTCCAAGACTAGGTATAACCTTACAAATATTCCTTCCTAGATACATTGTTGGTGATGTGATATTGTTGATTGAGGAATTGTGCTTTAATTTTTTTCTTCTGTTGTCTTATCTGCCCAATTTTCCTACACATGTTGCATAGAAGTTTTTAGTATTATATTGGATATCTTCTTTTTGGCATATGCATTTTTAGTTTTATCTCAAGTTATCTTATGTATGTGTTTAACATGGTGCTCAAGCTTATGTTCTTTATTATCATCTTGTTTAGTATTTTAATGGTTTTCTATATAATTTGTAGGATTAACATTCCTTCATATCGACCTAGAGTTTCTTTTTGTTTTATTTTTGTGTTTTTTGGCATCTCTCTATAGTGAAGGACTTTAGTTCCTTGCATTGATATTGAAGATGTCTTTTACACGTTTTCTATTTTTCATGACTCTCTATGACATGATGAACTTGGAATTCCTTATCATCAAATTGGAGTATGTTTCTTGGTTTCTTTATGTACTTAGATGGGATCTCTTCATAATTAAGGATTTAACATTGCTCTCATCTATATTGGGACATATTTCACAAATGTTCCTTGATCTTGTTGTGGTTTTCTATTATCACACCCACCCATTTTTTGTTCCTTTCAAATGGTATAGACTTGTTTTGGGTATGTAGTTATCTCTTCATATGATTATCAGTTTGAGGCGGGTGACCTCCTTGAGAGGGAGTTTGTGTTGTTTTCCTCCTTTTGACTTTAATGAAAGGGTGAGAAAAATATAAGATATTTTCTCTTACTTAGGCTATCTTAAACTTATCTTTTGAAAATATTTGTCATTATCCAAAAGTGGGAGATTGTTGACTTTTTAGATATGCCACATTTATTTTAACTACACAAATATTTTCCATTTGTGTTACTAAGATGTGCATTACGATCTTCAGGTGACTAGAGAGCTTGGAAAAGATCTAATGTCAAATACTGTGGCATTACATATGTGTGTTTGGATCCTTATACATCAAGTTGTATCAAAAAATTTAACTTGTGCATGTGTAATTGTTTAACTTGACATGAATAATGTAAGAAAAAGTGATGATGGATAAAAAAATATCCTAAACTACGTTTTACACTTGTAAACACTCATCAGGATATGTAAATAATTGTTCAAAATTTACTTGAGTTATTTTCCAAAATTTTGGACTTTTTGGACAGACAACTTTACGGTAATATTCTAATTCGACAAAAATAGATGTCGTTCCAACTTTAGTTTGTTTGAGACACAACCATTAAAGCAATGGAAACCAATTATCTATTTCCTTAGAATTACAGTTCAATCAATATATAACTATGTCGAATTGTAGTTTGAACAATTAAAAAATTTTGAAACTTTCAATTGATATGCTAGTAGTCATTTGATTCTCAATAGCTATATTATAATAACCAATTTTCCTCTAAACTTATCTTAAACATTCCCAACATCTACTTTTTTTATTCATAAGTTTTTCTTATGGATACGTGTACCATATGGACACATAAAATACACTTGAGTATTTGCCTCTACGTAATATCTCTCTAAAATTAGTATTCTACATTGCTATTTCTACTTGCCTCTAAGTAAACCTTACCTAAATTTACCTCCATTGTCCTAGTCCATCACATATAACCTTTCCTTATGATTCCATATTTAATTCTCTAGATGCCTTTAAGTAAACCTCAGGTTTGGAGTTATTCTTTGTGAAAAGATTGTGAATGTTGTGAAGATACTTTATGTGATAAGAATACATCCAAAATTGGTAGAGCTATATTGTGATCTTACCCAATAGGACATTCTTTTGGTATCCTATAAAGAAGAAGAAAATTATTCTTACTCTGAAAATGAGATTGTTGTTGATCCAAATAAAATAACAATATTTGTAATTTATACTGTTATAGAAAAAGGTGAATAAGAATACCAATTAAAAAACTCAAGTTAGCAAACAACTAGGTAGCGGATCTCTGACATTTCCAGCAATATTGTGTCTCTTGTGGTTATTTTATTTGATGATTACTTACTTTACTTTCTATTATAAATATTTTTAAGCTAGTTGCAATTAACATCCTATTATTTTAAGTTGCATAAAGTTAGATTTATTCTATTCTCCTATCTAGAGGTTTCAATATGAAACATATGCACTAAATACTATTATAATTCATTATCTAAGCACAGGAAATTAAGCAAATTTCATTGTAATTACAACATCTTTGATTTTATTACTCAGTCATGGCAGTGATTTTGTTACAACACCACCCGTCAATTTGTTTAAGATTTTATAATTTTGATTAATAATGTTTTAAAAACATATTTATCATTAGTCATCTTATATCATCATCAAGATTGCCAAAAATCACCACCATAAACAATATATTATTTATTAGTATGAGTATTTTATCAACTATCATAAAAATATTGATAACATGATATAGAATGACTTATTATAAATTTTGTTATGGTGACTTAGATAATCTCTAGGAGAGACATTGCCACTGGCTATGTAGAGAGAGATACATATTTGTTCAACATTGGTTCTATTATCATGACCTCAAGTACCTAAATAAGACAAATGTATCATTATTATATATTTCTAGTAGCAAGACCTTTTTTATATTTATATTTTTTATTTTTATTGTAATTGAATTTTAATGTGTTGTATTGAGAAATCTTAGTTTTTCACATAATTTTTGTAGATGTTTGTTTATGTATGCATCCCCTCAACATTTCCTTTAAAATATGTAACTAGTTGAGTGGAGTGGGGTAAAGAATTTGAACTGAGATTGTATTTTAATTTTGGGTTGCGTCTCAACTATTCAAACTATATCAAGTTCAACATAAGAATTTTGTTTGCCTAAGTCTGTAGTACCAAGTTATGTTTTTTGAAGGCTTTTGTTTGCTCTATCACATCATGTAGAATGATATTACTAGAAAAAGTTGCTGTTTCAGTGCCAGCTTGCATAATCTGATCATAATTTGGTGAACTTTACTAAAAAATTTCTACTATAGTGCTAATTTGGTAGGGTGTGGTTGGAAGGCGGACTACGAGTTTGGTATAAAAATACACTATTGATTCACACTTTATCATCTGACCACATCAAACCAAATTTAAATTACCAACAAGTAAACTTATGAAAGTTTTATTCAACTATCAAGTTATGTGATGTATAGTTTTTATGTACATAAATATAGACTAGTTGGACTAGTTGCATAGGTTCGACACTCACCTAGAAATTATGGGTGCACGACGAGCAACCACGTTACTTTGCTAGCACATTTTTACCCTTCTTATAGCATTTGGTGTTTTACGACCATTTTTGTAGGATGTGTTGAATATAGTCAAATTATACATAGGAATATTTTGAGAGCTACATATCTTTTTATGAACATTCTAAATAGTGTGGTTGTATAAAGTTTTTAGCCAAAATATTATTTATTAATCTGTTTAAGTACACCTGTCAATATCTAAGCAATAAAACATCATACAAGCATTGTATTTTTTATTCAAACCAACTACACCCTCTTAGCATATGAATAATAAAACATCACATGAATGTTGCAACAAAAAGTTCCACAAACTATTGTAGCTATTCTTGAATGCTAGTGCAGCTCCACATGAATATTGAAGTAGTTGCTTCAAACATTGGTGCAACTCTGAATGATCACTAGAACAACTGTTCTCCAACACAAGTATAATTTTACAAGAATAATGGTTTAGTTGCTCCCAATTATAATTACTTCCACATAAATATTGAAGCATCTGATCCCAAATAGTGCAACAACTTCACATGAATATTGGATTGAGTACTCTTCAACACAGAATTAACCACTTCTATACACTGGAGTAGTTACAAACCATGGAGCAACACCATAGGAACAATGGAGCACTTCTCTCAAATAGTGGAACAACTGCATGTGACCACTAGAACAACTACTCCCTAATAGTAGATCAACTACACAAAAGTACTAGAGTTGTTACACATTAACTTTATAGGAGCTGCACACAATTTTACAAGAGTAATACTGAGCAAGTGGTTTCTAAGACCACGTCAACATTGGTGCTTGCACCATGCAAATTTTTATGTAAATGAATTAGAATGTCAATGCATGTATCTTTCAACACTAGTGTATGTTTATGTGGAATATTACTCCATAATGCACCATGGTAAAAAAATAATGATATTTACCAAAGAATTTGAACTTGAGAAAAAATCAAATTAGTATTTTGTAGGGAAGGATTTGAACTTGAGACCATTTATTTAGAGGATCATTATCAAATTATAAATAGCATAAGTGTTGTACTTTTCCAGAATGTTTTTATAAGAATCTTGTCATATAGCTTTCAGAGTTTCACACACTTCCCATAGTACGTTTTAGACGCACTTTCCTAAATTTTGAAAATAATTCGAGATGCTTCAAAGATGCCATAAAATTGAGTTTTTATGGATTTCATGAACATGTACCATGGAAGTGTTTGAATACTCGATGAAGAATTTTTTACTCAACACAACTTCCACCAAAAGTTGCACCCATCCATACCTAAAAAATGCACGCACAGAACTATTAGCACAATGCACATCATTAAACTTCCTATAAATGTTTTGTGATTGGAGAGAGATAGACTAATATATATTATTAGATGGAGAGAGTGTGGAATGAGAAAAAGAAGGAGATAGCGGATGGAGAGAGGGACTATAATGGGTAAAAAGAAGATGGTAGTGGATGGAGAGAGGGCAAATAAATAGTTAGAAAAGGTAATATATAGATAAAGAAGGTGCAATAAATAGAAAGAAGGAGATTATAGATAGATAGAGAGAGTGCATAATACACAAAGATTGAGGCAGCCGATGAAGAGAGATTGCGACACAATAAATCATACATATATTTCTAGCATTGTTCAAGTTTAAAATACGCCATGTAGTTATTATTAATGAGAATTGTTCATTTTAAAAATATGTATTTTATTTGTAATACTTGTATGTAAAAGCTATTTAATCTAAAAGTACTCACTATAGGATAATAGGAATTATAAATAATATAATATAAATATTATTTAAAAATATCTATATTAACTTATACATAGAATAATACACACACAATATATATATATATATATATATATATATATATAGTCAGGCTAGCGTACACTCGAGTATACCAGAGGTACCATATATATATATATATATATATATATATATATATATATATATTCTTAATGATTTCTTTTATGACTAACAACAAGTACTTGTATATTATTATGTTCTCTCTCACGACTAGAAACCATTCAACTTCTGCCTCTATGCAAGAACCTTCTCTGTACAATGCTAAAAGACGCTTCATATTCTAGGTCAGGGTGTGAGACTTGGTAGAAGTTGTGTACTCAATATCAATACTCATTCTCCATGATACAGTCAACCTTCTTATTCATGTTTCTTTGAACATTTTAATCATACTTTTATCTTTTTAGCCTTTTGTTGTTGTATTTGAACTTTTGCTCTTGCTGCTTTGGTTGGATTCCTAATCATGTGGAACTGCAAATAGCACTTGTGTTTTTGTTTGATTTATGATCTTGCAGACTTTGATAATAAGTTGGTTCTTGCTTGTATCACGTGATTTTTTGCGTAAATTTGTGAGATTAGATGTGTGGCTTTCGCGCTTACCAGGTGAGTCAATTATCAGGATACGCAGATTGCTGGTTAGGTCAGATTAAGTTGCGTTCAGTGAAGTCGGGTAAAGTGAATCATGGTTTTAATTAACCTTAAAGAAAGTTTCCGTTTGAGTGATTCTAATATATTCGAACGAATCAAGTTTCATATAAGATTAGAGTTTGGTTTAAGTGTATACTGCTCGGCCAGATTTTTTACAAGGTTTGAGTTGTATCTTCTCAAGTCACGTCATTTATATGCCGGATCTATAACGTCAGTCAGAAAGTGGTCGGTAAATAAAGTTGCGATTTCTTTATGAAACAGAAGCAAGTCTTGTTGAACTACCACGTTCGGTTCCGGGTAACTTGCGGCGTGCACAATAGTCGGATCAGTTGCGTAGGTGTAGCGCGCACCAGACAAATCATGGACGCACGACGGCAATCCGGGGATACGACTTGGGAATCACTACACCTCTATACCCTTCTAGGTTCACTGTCCAAATCATGGATTTGCTTTGGTTTGGGGAGTTTAGATTGTCCATAATACAGTCAACTATTGCTTGGCAGCACACAAAATGAAAGTCCCGAGGTTGAACTGGATCCAAAACTGCTCGACTCGCTTGCAAGGAACAGAAAGACCGTGACCCAATGCTTGCGCTGGTCGGCCCAACTAAGATCATATCACGTAGTACTTCAGGAGCGGAGAGCACGCCAATGAAACCCGTATTGCTTTACGGAGCAGAATTATATAACTAACACGAAAGAAATCAAACAGGATGTCTCATTGTCATCAGCATACCTGTCTTCTCTGTTGGCTTTTTAGTTGTGCCACACACTCATATTTTGATTATGTAAATATTTCAAAAATTATATTACTAACATGTATATTAACTGTTTCAAATGATCAATGAATTAAGTCAAAATCTAATTACAAAGACCTTACAATTATATTTTTGGATACTTGTAAATCAAGTTGTACTATGTATTTAAATATTTGTTTGTACAACTTGATAGACTTGATGTAAGGACAAGTGATGACCCTCCAAAACCTACCAAAACTTTATCCTAGACTCACATGAAGACTTTAAGGTTGATAGGTTTCATATGAGTCATGTATAGGACCTCACATACATTGCAAATCTCTTTTACAATGTATTTTTGACTGAGAATTCGGTCGAAGAAAAGTTCGACTGAAATAGAGCCATTAGACTGAGCAGATGGACCGACACATAGCCATTAGTGCAATTTGATCCCAAAACTTTATCCGGTCGACAATAATATGGACCGAGATTCAATCTGGTCGACAATTTTGTCGACTGAGAAATGCTTTGGAATCTCTTTTGATTAATGATCAAATTAGCCGTTGCAACCCAATAAATTTCGACCAAACAACTAATTGACCACTAAGAACGCTCTAGAGACTACTCATAGGTACCGTAATCACTTGTAAACATTTCCTATAAATATGGGTGGTCTTAGGGCACCTAAATATGAACTTTATACACAACTTTGAACATTACATTTGTAAAAACATTTGATACATACTAGAGCATACTTGCCATCTTTCTCAAAGAGATGAGGTCCAGACTTCAGGTTTCTATCATTATAAGCCTAAGCCCTTAGTTCAACTATATTATTCTCTCCACCAAATACTACTTTGCATAAACTATTTTGGAGTGGATTATCATCACTTGTCCATAAGAGAAGAATTGTATATCTTGTGAGATGATTTTGTTTCTTTCTTTATCCATTCTATTTCTTATTTATTGTATTATTCTTGGGCTACTTCTTGGAGTGAAGGTTGTCTGAGAACCTACGAGAAGAAGGAGTCTTCTCAACTTGGTGCTCTTCTATTGTTCGTTAAAGAAGAGGAGATCGGTTCTCTTCCATCGTCCGTTAAAGAAGATGTATTGTTGTGGTGCTCTTACATCGTCCTTTAAAGAAGAGGAGATCGGCGCTCTTCCATCGCCCATTAAAGAAGAGGAGATCGGTGCTCTTATGTCGTCTGTCAAAGAAGAGGTTTGCATGGTGCTCTTCTGTATCCATTAAAGAAGAGGGATTAGTTTCCTAGCAGATAAGTAATAAAATTATTTGTTACAAAATCCTAGTTGGAAACAACTAGGTAGTGGACTGGCGTCTTAGACTGAATCACTCAAAATCTTGTCTTCACTTGGTTGCTTGCAATTTTCATTCTATCATTTCTTTAAATTTTTATAAGAATCTATTCACCCCCCTCTAGATCTCTTCATTTGGTATCAGAACAAGTTTTCAAGTAGCCCTAACAGGTCTTGAAGTAATGGGGGATGGTGTTTCTAGCAACCTCAACATGGAAAGGACGCACGAGAGCCGACCTTAACAACTGTCCAAGATTGTAGATGGTGCTTTGAATGTGAATTGAAAGGCCACTCGACATTCAGTTTTTCAAAGAAGAAGAAAGGAGAAAAGTTTCACAAAGCTACAAGGGAACAATAAAGTGAGAGTAAAGAAGAAAAGATAAGTTGTTTCATTGCAACAACCGATGAAAAAGAAAATGAGGTAAGTCTTCTTGATTTATCTAAAGAATAGCTAGTGAATAGTTTAGAAGAACTCCATGACAAGTATGTTGAGTGCAAAAAGGAAATTGAAAAAGGCTTTAAAATCCAATGATGAGTTGTATGGCAAAATACTTGATCTCTCTTATGAAAATAACTCCTTGAAAGATTCTATTAATGATTATCATATCAAATTGCTTGCCCTAGAAAAAAATAATGATCTTCTTTCTCAAGAAAAGGTTGAATTGCTTGCTAAGATAAATGATTATCAAACTTAACATGTTCTATTTCTCATTCAAATTATGAGATCATTGTTGGAAAAAGAGATTCTTTGCTTTCAAGTTTGGATCAAGAAAAACTAGATATTGCAAAAAGAATTGATGAAATTTCTAAGTTACAAAAATATGTTGATAGTTTAAAGAGTAATAATATTCTTGATAAAATCTTGAAAAACTATTTTGCACAAATTGGAAGAAGAAGCCTAGGTTATGTACCCAAAGATAAATCCTATCAAAAGCTTATAGCTAGAAAGACACAAGTGCCTAAGACCAAGGTCATGTATGTGCCTAAAGACTATCTAGTTCATGACCATAGTGCTAAGAAGAGAAATGAAATTGATTTTATTAGTTGTCACTATTGTCAATGTCTTAGACACTATTCATTCTCTTGTCCATACAAGAAAAAGAAAGATGTTAACTTAGTTTGGGTTCCACAACCCCCAACTTAAAACTATTAGACATATTTGTGAGATTTGACCTAAACTTTATTTTGAGATAGAAAATGTCTTATCTCAACTAAAACAAGCTTTAACTTGTATATTCTTGTATGTTTTGATTGATTAATTCTGTTATAAAAAATAAAAGCATAATTTATATACATTAAAATGTTGAATTTACTAAAAATACACAAAACTTCATCTCGGTCGACAAAGAGCTCAACCGAGATCTCTTCCGGTCGAAGAAATGTTCAACCAAAGATAGTTCTATAAAAAATATTTTTACCAGACAAATCTTCCAGATCAACAAATAGTTCGACCGAGAATTCTCCCGATCTAAGAGAAGTTTGATTAAAGATAGTTATGTCAGAATCATTTATTAAAAATAAAATCATCCAATTGCAATTAATTTTTATGACTCAAATTTGTAATGGATCTTCATATTAGGTTGTTCTAGATATTTGAATGATCCTAACCAAAAAGACCACTATATGGGGACCAAAACTTTCATACTTTGCATGTTTGGATGGTCTATTGAAATTTTTCTAACAAGCATATGACTGGAAATAAGAAGAATCTCATATACTTGGAGAAATGGCAAGTAAAAGTAAGATCTCTTACTCAACATGTAGAAAGTAACAATGAAGATGGAGGTAAAAATATTGAGGATAAGGTATCTCTTTCTCTTATATCAAAAGATGATCTTATCTCTATAAACACTTCTTTTCAAGATCAAGTCTTCACATAAAACAAAACTACCTCCTCTTTGTACTCATCGTAACAATTTTGATTTAAATAAGAAAACCTCTATGATCAATAAAAATCTAGGTAGACAATGTCAAATTTCTACTAAAAATAATGATGAGTTAATATTGTCTTTAGACAAACTTAGATATAAAATAAACATGTTACATAATCATGGATATGACTACATTCATAAATGTGACAAGAGGAAGAATAATCTTGTATTTGACAAGTTAAATGAAAGTATATCAAACTCCATAGAGCATGTAACATGCTTTTATTTTGGAAAAATCAAATATTATACATTTCCTTTCAAGATGAAAAATAGCAAGTTAGATAAATCCTCAAATTAGAATCAAAAGGAAATCAATTGAGATTTGACATGTTCTTAATATGTTCAATATATTTATATCTTATCTCAACTTAACTTAAGATTAAATTTACATATATTTTTCTTATAAAAATCATTTGTATAATATTTAGTCATTTAAATAAAAAAATTACATATCTTATTAAATAAAAAATTAACTTGAATATTCTATCTTTACAAGAAAATGTGTTAAAATTCATATATGTAAAAGTCTTTCTAGCTTGATAATATCAGTTCCCTTCATGATATCTACTCTAACCATCATGGACTCTACTTGAGTACCGATATCTTGTCAACTTTATAGGATTGAGGAGTTGATGATGGATGCTTAAATCATACAACTGTAGATTAAACGCCTTGAATATACTTGAATGGAGAAATGAAGGAAATGGAACCATAGTGGGAGTAAGTAATAATAAAAATAAAAAGGAATACATGTATGTGCACATAATAAAGATAAACTTGAAAGGTAATGATATTGATGAGGTACCTCTCTCTACTCTATCAAAAATTAATTGTATATAGCTTTCTGTAATTACCTTGGATAAAGTTGAAAAATAATAACACATTGTTTAGTATATTTGATTTAAATATTGTTGACTTAAACAAATTTGATAATCTTATTATTTGAAATGCTTCTTTTGAAAATTAAATCCTTGAATTAAAAAGAAAAGATGCCTTATATCAATAGTATACCTCTTTTTGTGCTCAAGCCAATCATATTATTTTAAAAAAACTTAATGATCAATTTGTATGCTTGAGTAAGATCTCACTTGAAAATTTTTGAAAATTAAAACTACTAAAACAATATTTTTCTAAAAAAGTGAAAAGTTGAACTTATCTTTTGAATATGTTTCAAATATTCTTGTTACATTCTCATGTTGGTACTCATGAATTTGGCTATATTACTTAGCATGATCTTATCAAATGCACTAGTAATGAAACATGTCTTACGTATAAAACATTTAGATATTATGCTTTCTCATGTCACCAAAAATGATTTTAGTACCATAACTTCTCTCTAAAAAAGAAGTAAAAAGATCACGAGCCTTATTTGCAAAAAATATTTTTTTGGTCTTAATATGTGCCATCACATCATGTAATTTAATTTAGACATCATTTTCTTTTAGGAACATATTGCTAAAAATAACATATGTCTTCATCATGTTGATACTGAAATCCAATTAGCTGATATTTTTACAAATCCCTTTGGCTTAGAACAATTTATAATAATTATAGATAAGTTAAGTATCGTTCCTCTTGAATGTATATTTTGATCTCTTTACACAATGATTTTATTGTATACACTAACAATATAATTTTTTAAAAATGTTTATCTTAAATTAATTTAGTATTATACTTAGTCAAGCTCAATCCATGCTCACTATAAACATTGTTTCCTCCATCAAATGAAGTGAGCTTGCTTGAGTATTGATTCATGCATGGCTAAATTGCACATTATATTAAGCATTATATTAAGCGGGAGTATTCAACTAAGGGGGAGTATTCTTTTACTTTTTAAAATGACAAAGGGGGAGAAACTAATCTCAAAAGAAACACTTAAATTCTTTGAGCTTTTATGTTATTGAGATTTTTAGTTGAGAAACATGCTACCATAAAGAAAATTGTATAAGTGAGGACACATCATGAGACATTCAAGAAATATCTCACCCAGGTATGAAAATTTCATTTCAAAGTTCTTTTTATCAAAATGTTTGTTATCTTCAAAAAGGGGAAGATCAAAAGGGGGATAAATAAGATATGAAAAAGGGGGACAAAAAATTCATCCTTTGATATGTTTATTGAAATGAGTCATTTTGTATGTATAGTCTCTATCCTTTGGGATGACAAAGTGGGACAAATAATTCAAAGAAAAATAAAAAAAATCGTTCATTTGTGTTGAATAAAATTTATTTGGACATTAAAACTTGGCCTTTAGATTCAGATTTTTACTTGAATCCTTGGTTTCTACATCTGACTTGAATGTTTTATCATGAAGTTTGGGATCTTATTTGATCATCTTTTTAGTAAATACTTTTCTTATGTTTGAGCTCATTTTTCTTGTTATGAGATTAAGGGGGGGCTCAAAATCTTTTTGTATAACTTGCATATCTTTTTTAACCTTTCTCTTAATGGCTTCTCTATATCAATATGGGCTTAACATCCCTTATATCTGGTCTAGAGAAATTTTTCTGTCGACCTCATTTCTATGTTTTATTGATTCTCTATATCAATATGGGATTAAAATCCCTTCTATTTGGTCTAGAGATATCTTTGTTGACCTCTTTTTGAGATCAAAGGATTCTCTAATCATTTGCGGGCTTAACATCTTTTGAAAATGGTTGAGAAATCAATTTTTTTATTTTGTACTTTTTATTTTTTGTGGCATCTTTATATCATGGTGAACTTAACATTCCTTACCATTGATCTAGAGAATATTTATGATATTTGTGATTTATTGAGTCTTTTTATCATGAAGGACTTAACATTCCTTTCATTGGTAATTTGACAATATTTTAGTCCATCCTTCATCATATATGGCTTTTTGACTATGCCTCACTATGTCTTGATGGCTATCTTTTAGGATTTTCCCTTCAATTGATATTCTATTTATACTGATACATTGGGCATAAGTTTTTCCTCTTCAAAATGACATAGTAAGATTTGCATTGATCCTTTTTTGATATTGACAAAAGGGGGAGAATAATCCATGAGATAAATTGGCTATCATAGGTATGAAGTTCCAAATTTTCTACTTTCACTTTATCTTATGGAAATATTTGTCATCATCAAAAATGGGGAGATTGTTGGATTTTTAGATCTTCCACACACTCATATTTATATGATGCAAGTTTTTCCAAAATTGTATTACTAACATGTGTATTAACTATTTCAGATGATTAAGGAATTAAGTCAAGATCTAATTACAAAGACCTTGTAATTATATTTTTAGATACTTGCAAATCAAGTTGTACAATGTATTTATATATTTGTTTGTATAACATGATAGACTTGATGTAAGGACAAGTGATGATCCTTCAAAACCTACCAAAACCCTATCCTAGACTCAAATAAAGACTTCAAGGGTGATATGTTTCATATGAGTCATGTATAGGACTTTACATACATTGCAAATCTCTTTTACAATGTAATTTCGACTGAGAATTTGGTCGAACAAAAGTTCGACCAAAATAGAATCGTTAGACTGAGCAGATGGACCAACACATAGCCGTTAATGCAAGTTGACACCAAAAATTTATCCGATAAACAATATTGTGGACCCAGATTCAATCCGGTTGACAATTTTGTCGACCGAGAAATGTTCTAGAATCTCTTTTGATTAACGGTCAAATTAGCCATTGCAACCCAATTAATTTCGACCAAATGGATAATTGACCACTAAGAACACTCTAGAGACTACTCATAGGTACCCTAACCACTTGTAAACATTTCCTATAAATAGGAATGGTCTTAGGGAACCTAAATATGAACTTTGTACACAAGTTTGAACATTACATTTGCAAAAACATTTGATACATACTACAACATACTTGCCATCTTTCTCAAAGAGTTTACATCCAGTACTTCAAGTTTCTATCATTATAAGCCTAAGCCCTTAGTTCAACTATATTATCCTCTCCACCAAATACTACTTTGCATAAACTATTTTGGAGTGAATCATCATCACTTGTCCTTCAGAGAAGAATTGTATATCTTGTGAGCTTATTTTGTTTCTTTCTTTCTCCATTCTATTTCTTCTTTATTATATTATTCTTGGGATACTTCTTGGAGTGAAGTCTATCTAGGAATCTGCAAGAAGAAGGAGTCTTCTCAACATGGTGGTCTTCTATAGTCCGTTAAAGAAGAGGGACTGTTGCGGTGCTCTTCCATCGTCTATTAAAGAAGAGGAGATCAGTGCCTTTCCATCATCTATTAAAGAAGAAGTATTGTTTCAGTGCTCTTCCATCTTCCATTAAAGAAGAGGAGATCAGTGATCTTCCATCGTGCTTTAAAGAAATGAGATCGGTGTTCTTCTATCATACATCAAAGAAGAGGTTTAGACAGTGCTCTTCTATGGCCGTTGAAGAAGAGGGATTAGTTGCAACAAGTACTTTCTTAATTTGTCCTAATAGATAAGTAATAAAATTATTTGTTGAAAAATCCTAGTTGGAAACAACTAGGTAGTAGACTGACATCTTATACTGAATCACTCTAAATTCCATCTTCACTTGGTTTCTTACATTTTCATTCTATCATTGCTTTTAATTTTTATAAGAATTCTTTGCTTCAATCTTTGTAAATGTACGTTGGCTAGAACATTTTTCTTTGTTTCACTTCTAAATTTTTAGAAAACTGATACAAACCTGACACATCAGGAAACAAACATGCCTTTACGGAAGCTTCTAAAACTTCTTAGGTATCATAGAGACAAAAACAAACATATGGTGTATATATTTGGAATATAATGGTGTATCCTCTGAATGCCTTTTGTACATGCATATCTTCATGTCCTTTTATATCTCATTATCCTTCCCACTCATCATGACCTATCCTCTCTTATCTCTCCTATGGACTTTCTTCATTTTCTTATAGTGTAAAGCTCCCAAAATATGTTCAAAATGGAAACATTAGTCACACACCTAGCATATACAACATATTATAATTCAATCACTCTAAGAGATTTGAAGGATAAAGTCTCTTCTTGAAATTATTAGATAGAAACACTAATTATGGTAGTAAACAAGAACAAATAGAAGCATGAAAAAACCATCAAGTAGTTTTTAGCCATACAATCATCCAACTACAAAAAGGTAGCTCACATTTTTTAGGTATCCATATACGCATGCATGTATACATGTGTCTTGTGTTAAAACTAACATTAATATTACTATACTCTGTTGAACTACATAACCCTACCCCCTACACATATGTATGTGTGACAATGAGGAATGGCTCAAGTAGTTAAGCACAAGATCCCCTAATATATGGAACAGAGTTAGAATCCTAGTTTCTGCCTCAACTTACCACCCTCCTAGGAGTTTGGCCTCAGCCATGGGAGTGGGAGAGCACGTGGGAATGCCTCTCTTTCTCCCATACATACATGTGGAATACATACATACAAACCACCTATAGTTTTAACTAGGTTGGACATTGATGGTGACCCTCCAAGAGATTGGGAGAGGGGGACCCCCCTCTCCTCTGTGCAAGATTTAAGGAAGGACCACAGGTGGAGCAACCATAGTAAGAGAAAATATGCAGTCAGATCCTTGTAACTATGAAGAGCATGAATTTTCACTATTGAAAAAGAAGGAAGGTAAGCATTTTTTTAATATTGACGATGATATCTATACACATATGAAGAGATTATGGAATCACACGTCACTATTGTATGTTATGGATAAGAGACCCTTGTATTATCATCTATTGGCTAGGATTCCAAGAATATAGGAACCAAAAGGAGGGTTTCATATGTATTCAAAACCAAACAAGTTCTTCTTGTTTAGGTTCAATAATGAAAAATATAAGAAAATTATTATCAACATGGGGCAGAAATAGACTGGTGGTGATCAAAGATTATAAGGTGAGGATGATCTAAAAAGGATCTATTTAGCACTATGAAAGTATGGATTAACATACCAAGCATGAGAAGAACTGGTGTTAGAAGCCATTGGGAATCTTCGCCAAGGGAGTTGGTAAACTACTAAGGATCAACATCAGATCGCTAGAGCAAGAGTCACTTAGAGAGACCCATGCACTAGTTGAGCTGGAGGCTGATGAAAATTTACCCAATGATTTGGGTAAACATGACAATAAGGGAAGTGATGATAGCAAAGCTTTATCATGAGCGCATACCAGAAATATGTAAATACTGTAAAACATCCATGAAGAACATGATTGCCTCTTGAAGGTCAGGGTGGAAGATAAACAAGATGCTGAAGCAAAAGCATCCAAACAATAATGGATTGAAGTGAATAATAAGAGTAGTAGAAACAATGATATGAGTAAACCACCAAAACAACAAAATGAAGATGGAAGGAAAAAAACAAGTAAGATAATGATGGAGGAAAAGAAGATGTTCATGAGAATAAAGAATCTAGAGTAGTTAAGCCACTCAAAACCAGATCCTCTAGTAGGGTAAATTAACGAGTATTTACATGACAAACATACACAATTCAAGAAAATCACACAAGAAAAGGGAGGTGAGGAAGGTGATTATCAAAATAAATGCTTCAAAAGCAATTTTGACTGAAACAAAAATCAAGAACTATAATTAAGGTACCATGGACAAGGTATTCCCTACAGGGTGGAAGTTCTATTCTAATAATCAATATGACAAGAATGGGAGATATGTATCAGGTGCTATCCAAAAATCTTGGATCTTTTTAATCTAGATATGGACGATCAACAAATCACATTCCAATATATAAATAAAGGCGGCATTCTAATAAAATTTACAATTATTAATGCAAGAAAGAAAAAGATTATAGAAGAAACGAGAACAACTTTTGATCTCAATTCATAAACCATGGATTGTAGTAGGAAACTTCAACAACACCAAGAAATGACAATAGAAAGTTGGAGGAAGACAGGTTCTCAACTCAATCATTAGTTCCATTAATTATACTATAGACAATGCTAGTCTAGTTAGATTACCTATAGTTAGAGGATGAAATCTTCACTTGGAGTAACACACTTGAGAAATTAAAGAGGATTTCTTGTAAGATCGAAAAAGTTTTGGTGAAGAATGATTGGATCACCAAAATTCTAGGGATTAAGATCAAAAATTTCCACATCTAGTTTCTATGATCAATATGAAATAAATGTGAATCTTAGGAATTGATTAGGAAACAAAGACCCTTTAGATATTTTGTAAAAGAGTAAAATCACCCCTTTACTAAAAAGTTGAAGAATAAAACATTCATTACAAACATACTCAGAATGAGGGATATAACAAAACATTCTTTCCTAAACTAATAAATAATAATGATTTGCATGAGTGATTAATATTGGATAAATTAACTAAGTAGGGTTGACGCACCTACCGGGCCCCAACCTATAGATGAGGGGAGAGTAATCACATTCCCAGTCACCTATCAAATATTTTATATTGGAGAGAAATAACACATTCCCTGGGGGGAGAGTAAGAACATTCCCCAAGGTGAAATAACACATGCCTTAACTATGGATGGTTGTACATTAGTACCACTACTATAGCTAAATAGTCAAATAAACCATCATGCTCAAGGAATAGTAAAGTGGAAAGAAATATAATTAAATAGTTGCAACATGGAAGTGGGGTTCCAAGACCCAAGAAAATAATCAAATCTGATTTTGAGGCAAATATAGAAAAAGAAATATCAAAAGAGACATTAGGGTTCAATAAGTGCCTCATTAGGGAAATTAGGTTAGGTTTGCAAATATTCCCAACTTAAGGTGTAAGGATGCACATACCTCTCTTATTGAATTTTATTACTCACTTTCACCACTTTAATAGAGTCCAAGCTCCACGTTTCCTATTTTTCAGTGTTTAACCATGTATTAGGGTATATCATGTACATTAATGTAAAGAAAACCCTTATTTTGGAATTTTTGCACAAACCATCGATTTAGACTTTGAAAACAACACCATTGATCTTATTATGTTCTCTTTATTAAGAAAACATATATTTTGTCATATTTTTGGTGTTATGGTGATTAAAGTGCATTTTTTGGTGATTTTATGAAATAAAATCATTTTCTAGAAAACACCAATAAAAAAAACTCGAAACCAAACCTAGGAAGTACTGTTATTAGAAAGATCACAATTTTCTAATTTCAAAACATGTTTTAATTTAATTTTTGGACAAATGAATCAAAAGATACGATTTTTTGTAAAACTGACCAATCACAAAATACTACATCATCAAAATACCGGCGAGAGGGAGCGAGAGGGAGAGAGATGACCCACCCAGTGACCTCACCCAATCAAGGGAGGCCAAATTTCATGGTTAATGGGTGGGTTTGACTCACACTAAGGTAAAGAAAAGTGGAGACCAAATTGCATGGTTAATGGGTGGGTTTGACTCACACTAAGGTAAAGAAAAGTGGAGACCAAATTACCATAATACCCTTATTGAGAAAACATGAAGATGAAATACGGGGCTAAAACTGAGAATGTTGATGGGGGAATCATCCTCAACCCCCCATTCTTGCCATTGTTGCTCGATCAACACACTAGATCTTGGTTATTTTTGGCTAAATCTATGCTTCATTATAATTCATCAAAACGAAGCCGCCAAAGATAAGAAGAAGGCCGGACGAACTCACCTCAGGGACCATTTGGTGTGCTGATGTCGCCGAGACCCAAGACACAATGGCATAAGATGAGGAGAGGAAGCAACTCAGTGGCGGTTCAAAATGAGACCAAAAAATAAATTGAGAGGGGGGAAAGAAAGCTCAGGTGGCGGTGGATCTAGGATAAGGTTCCTCTATTTATAAGGTCAAGCTTTTGAGCATATGCGACTAGAGGTTTCGAGAAGCAATGAGAGGTATTTGGGTGTTTCATGGATTCAATCTGATAGATTAAGAGTGAGGTACCATTTTGTGTAAAATTGCTCGATGACTTCATTGGAGAAGATATTCTGAGGAAAGATCAATCACACAGAGAGAAATCCAATTTTTAAGATTACTCAAAACAACATGTTTCCTCTTTGGTCACGAGGTAGAGGACGGGTTCTAACCCGTTCGATCTAGTGGACATGGGTTCACAGAAGATCCCAGTCATTTGTCATCATGGAACGGGAAAATAAAAAGGAAAATTGGTGTGTGACAATATTAAATGATATTCCTAATCAAATTTGACTAAATTGTAAATGCAATTATTTCTCTTTTTCTCTCTCTTACTTTTAGTGTGCAAACAAATCCCAAATTTAATGAAATTTGGCACCTAACCTATTTTGGACATGTTGAATCTGAATATGGTCTTAATTTTCAATTTCGAGGACTTAAAGTATTTTCTTAATGCACTAGAGACTTCTAGAATTCATCAATTGATGCGAAACTTCAGACTTAAGCAAACCAAAACATGTGGAACACGAATTGGCCATTAATTTTGTCCTTTGAGATTATTTATCACATTTGTTTAATATTCTAGGTAATTACATACCTTTTCTCTCCTAATCTACACATGTATATTAAAGATTATCCAAATTACATGAAAATGCACTCAAAGACTATTTGTAATGTGTAAATTACGAATCCAAGATTGTTTTCCACTTTTGGAGTCATTAAGTATTTTATTTCATATTTTGAGGAAAACTCACCTTTTTCTTTTCAAAATAAAAGAGATATAGTTACTATTATTCTAAAATTATGAAACTTTTCCTCCATGCCAAACGAAACCCAAGGAAAACAAATCTCAAATTATCTGTAACCAATTGGTCTTCCTTTTATGAATTTTAGCCCATTATCCATATTACCACTATTTCTCATATTAAATAATTCCATATCACATTAACATGTTTAAAGAATTATTATTCATTCCTTTTTCTCTTCCTTACTCTATAAGGCTAAGGAACATTCTAGAACAAATTATTTTATCAATATGTCACATAAGTGGTCAAATTGCATATTAGACCCTGATTAAAGCATTAATTGAGGTATTTGTTTATAAACCCATTTGTTGGCATAAACAATGAACAAATTTTCACCAAACCACTATTATTTCCACAAATTAAACATCAAAGCCAAAAAGGATAGATATGAAAAGAAAAGCTTGGAAAAGGGCTAAAAAGAGAATATGTCCAAGTTTTGGTATGTTGCATATTTATTTATGGAAAGAATTTCCTAGCTATGTTGAGATCATAAAGGAGTCATGTTGTGAAGTTGTAGTGGGCAATCCACTTCATTTAGGAACTTATGTAGGTGAAAAATAAATTTGTAAAAGTGGTGAAGATAGTACATACACATGAAAAACCTTAGGATAAGAGAATATCAAGAAATGGATGACATTGCTTCTATCCTTAAAGGAAACCCACTTGATGAATCACTCATTGAGCTTAATAGAATCACATAAGAAAGATTAGATACTCTAAATAATCCAAAAGAGTATTACTATTGGAAAAGTGTGTTGGTATGTATGCGTAGAGAGCCAATCATAAAATGATTGTAATGGGATATCAAATATGTGATTTGATAATGATAAAGGCAATTTTGTCCATTATGTCTGTCTCACCCATGAAATGATGACACAGACATAGTAGTTGTCTAAAGAATGATGTTACTCGATGACAAATGTCTTCAAGTTGAGGACATGAACAATGAGATCATATGTATGATAAGAGTACATATATTCTTATTATGTCCCTAGTCGGATATGATTGTGGAAGCAAAATAGACAACATTAATACATAAGACTAGAGTGTGTGTTGGTTGATGACAGAATATCATCAGTCATGATATGTGATATCAAACCAAACACATAGGTACATGTTAGAGAACAGTGTATTAGACAAACCCACCTTGAGAGTAATACATGGAGACCATGGAATGGTAGTTAGAATCAGCTCTCATAGTGACAGTGGTGATTGTGGTTCTTAGACCTCAAGTCATTACACTCATCACATGTCGTTTGATGTATTTTGAAACCATCCAATGTGACTTTGAAAAAGGGTTTCCATAAAGATGATGCTCAGGTGCGTTGTGACACATGGGGATTGTGTGTGAGTGATGTAGATGGGATTTGTCCCTCCTATAGGAGATTGATATCTAGGGCACTTGATAAGAAAGTCTGAGAAATGTAAGGCCATATTCATGTGACTCAATTTGTGATATTTGAGCTCACATGCATCTCATACAGTCTGCCCTAGTTTTAGGAACATGGATTGAACATTGACATGATGAAAATTTCATGGCTTGTGTTCAATCTAGATATCAGAGACAAAGGAACTATATGATTATGGGTAACACTTATCACAGATTGTAGGTTGTGTTCTCTAACTTTCCAATTACTTGGGAAGCAATGATGTATTGCTTGATATCTCTCATTGTTTGCGATGCCATAAATTGGTTATAGACATTCATTGCCAATGTAGTTTGAGACCTATAGGGTCACACTCATAGGATGCACTTAGAATAGAAGTTTATTCATGAATGATGTTAAACTTAACTACAAAAGTGTTTAGGTATTCAATTTAAAAAACAATTGTTATATAATGGATGAATAGACTGTAAACTGACTAATTCAAGTGTTGAACTGATCAAATCTAGTGTTAAGTCAATTTAAACTGCATTTGCTGAACATTGATTGAGGTGGGACATGTACAATCCAATTCAAGGGCTGAAACGACCAGTTCAACATGTGAATTGCCTATTTCAATGATCAATATGATTGGATAAAGGATTCATGTTGACTTCATGTTGAGCATTAATAAAATATTAAATGTGAACACAATTGTGTATATAAAACATGGTGAAATGACTGGTTTAATGGTTGAACCAATTGACTCACATGTGAACTGATCAATTCAGCTATGAACCAACCCATTTGACATTTTAGCTTCCACAAAATTTGTAAAATTCCATCTCTTTGACTCCCCCTCAGAATAGAATTCCTAACCCTGACCCTACTATAAATAGTGGGGTAGTTGAGGTTTTCTAGAGACACAACAATTCTCTCAAACAAGGGTTTTCCTCTCTAGTTGTGGTAACTAGAGAGCCTAAGCAAGTCATACCCATAAAAGGGAGGGACAATAAGGGAGAGACAACATGGGAGAGCAAATCAACTCTAGTAGGTTGACGTTTGAAGGGACAAATCCTTCTTGTTATCTCTAGTAGCTCAACGAGGAGTTCTCGGTGGTCTGCATGGAGTACTAAAAAGGTTTGTAGGGCATTGCCATCTACTAGGAGCATGCCGTCAACCACTATCCATGGTGATCAACCAAGAGGATGTTGTTGGTGATTGCTCGAGTGCTGCTTGAAGAAGAAACACGCTGTAGCAAGGGATAGTCACTGGACTTGCTCTAGGACCAAGATTAAACCTTGGAATCCTATTTCCCACTACATAGTTGTTGACACGATCAGTTTTTCAAGGGGAATATGAAAGCTAAATTTTTGTTTCTACTTCCATATTTGTCACCTGTTTCCCTACAAAGTAGAAGGATGGAATGGATCAAAAAAGGAGATAGAAATGCTACACTATACCAATTCATTCATATACACATAGTATCATTGGATTCAGTTACTAAAACATATGTCAATGATTGCACCTTTATCAATGATTGTTTTTCTAATGAGACTATTACTTCTTAGATAATATATACAATCAAGAGTTTATATGTTGACAACTTAATGAACATAATTGACAAAGAATAGTAAGTGATGGATATAGGGACCTCTTAATATATATACCAAATGAGTTAGAAATACAAAACGTTGTTTAGTGTATTGTTTCTCACAAGAGTCCAAGACTAGGTCGACTTATGGATATTATTGTAGATAAAACTAGGTTAGTATTAAAGAAGCTTTCAACAACACTATAGTTTGATTCATTAATGGTGAAAACATGGTCAGAAAGATCAACCATGTGTTTCTTTATATAATATAAAATAAAGAAGTTATTTCATTTCCTTCTTAATTTAGGCCTATAACATGTTTCTTCACACTATATAAAATCATTACAAAAATCACCACAGTGATATTGTCTTTGTTAATGCCTACGCTAATTTCAACAAATCAAAATGCATCAATAAAGGGAGGAAGAATGAAGATTATTCAATGTCACTTCTGATTTTACTTTGAGTTTTAATTTAAAATGAAGTACACCTTGTTCTTATGTGAAGCTCAACATCACCAAATCCCATGACTCAATTTAATGTAGTTATCTATGGAAATGTCTACATAGTCTGATCTTCAATGATGCATGACCATATAATATAGAAACATGTGATCATTTCTTATTTCTCCATTCTTTTCAAAGGGTCATCTGACAGAATGTTCTAAAACTTAAATGGACTATGGAAAGGAGGCCCTTTGTCTCCCTTGATCTTCATAATAGTCATGGAAGGTCTAAGCATGAAAAAGTTGAATGAATGGAAGTGAAAAAATTAGAACCTACACAAGAGGTAGACCAATCATGCAATACTTGTTATTTTCCGACGATGTACTTATATTATGTGAAGGAAGAGATAGAAGTTTGGAAAACCTCAAGATACTTATTGATGACTTAGAAAAACAATATGGCATGAAGATTAATGAGGCAAAAACATACATCTATTTTTCTAAGTGCATGAACAAACAAGAAGTTTATGACAATGTAGATATCCTATTGGGCTCTCTGCTTACTGAATATCTAGGTTATCAATTGGCTAGAGGTAATATTAGAAGAGTGAACTTCAGTGAATTCCCTAAAATATCAAAGAATATGATTAGTATATGGCCATGTACTAAGTTGCTATGGTAAAATGAATAGTACTCATCAAAATTTGTGCTTTAGGTAAGGTGAATTCTTACATTAGGACAAATCACTAGATTCACACTTAGGAGAATGCAAATTGTGATGGCGTATTTCATCTACAGCTATCCAATTCATTCGACAAGATAGGAACACATATCTTATTCGATAGGACAAGGAGGTTTGGGTCTTCAATCTCTACCACATTTGGCTGACCTTGACATCATGAGAAGAATCAAGAAACTTGTTCAAGGTGAGGGTGCATGGTCAATGTGGATTTTAAAGAAATACCATTTGGATTTCCAAAACCCATATCATAGATGGGGGAATTCCACTATGTAGAGGAGGTCCAAAGATTTCAAGCCAAATATTATTGACATAGTTGATGATGAGTTGTGGTTTGTATGTAGATAGATTCTACCAGGAGATAAAGCTACTCAGAATATATGGACACATAGGTATAATACTAGATGAAGTCATAGTTGTTGAGGCAGATGCCTAAGCTTATCCTGGGCACCCGAGAGCCCAAGGGGAATCCATACAGGCCACCCATTTAGTTAAACTAACATTTGGGCGCATGCCCAGCGCCCCTAGGCCACATGGGGTGCCTAGATAGTTTTTGTTGTTGACTCTAAATTTAGTATATGTCATGTTAGCATCATATTTGACATGTATAAATGATGTTATCTCTTAGTAGGCTTTTGCCTCACTCTAACATGCCTATTTAGGGCGTAGAACACTAAATCTATACATGAAGAACCTTAATATATGATATATATTATATATCATGTATCGTGATAACACATAAACTAAAAAAAGACATGTGCCTAGGCTCCCTAGGCGGCCTTGACGCACATCTGGGTCAGACCACCGCCCGAACTCCATGAAAACTATGGTTGGAGTTTCTTTACTTATGCAACATACAAGGAGTACCTTCCAATTGGTATGTATGCCTAGAGAGTCAATCATATGATTATTGTAACGACATATTTTGTGAATGATTTGATTAATAATAAAGGTAGTCTTCCAATTTATATTGTTTTATTCAATTATGAGATAATGTTGTAATATTATAAATGTGTAAAGAATGATATTACTGAATGACGTATGCTTTCGGGTGAAGGACCTGAATGATGAGATCATACAGATGTTAAGAGTATATGCATTCTTATTATGTCCCTAGTCGGATGTTATTATGGAAGGCTAATAGAAAGCAATAACACCTAAGACTAGAGTGTGTGTTGGTTGATGACAAAATCACATTAGTCATGATGTGTGATATCAAACCAAGCACATAGATACTTGTTAGAGAATAGTGTATCAAACAGGCCCACCATGAGAGTGACACATGGAAACCATGATTGGTAGTTAGAGTCATCTCTCATAGTGATGGTGGTGATTCTAATTCTTAGACTTGAAATCACTACACTCTCATGTGTCATTCGGCGTACTTTGACATCATTCACTGAGATCCTAAATAAGGGTTTCCATAAATATGGTACTCAGGTGCACTATGACACATGGGGATGACTGTAAGTGATGTTGATGAGATTTCTCCCTCCTACAGGAGTTTGATATCATGGCCACTTCATAAATGAGACTGATAAATGCATGGCCAAGATGGTGTGAGTCAATATGTGATATTTAGCTTACACATATCTCAAACAATCTTCTCTAGTTCAAGGACATGGATTGAATGTTGAAGAGGATGAAGATTTTGTGCCTCAAGTTCAATGTTGATATTAGAGACAAAGGAACCATACAATCATTATAATGCCAATCATAGATTGTAGGTTGAAGTTTTTCTCCAATTCTCCAATTACTTGGCTAGTAATGAAGTCTTTCTAGATACCAATCATTCCTTGTGAAATCATAATATGATTATGAATATCATTACCAATGTAATTTGGAGTCTACCGGGTCACACACACATGATGTATTAAAATAGGAGTATAATTGTGGACATGATTGAAATGTTTTGAATCAAATTGATTACTAAAACATTTAGGTGATCTAGTAGAATAATATTGGAATATAATCTGTGGTAATTGGTTAAAATGTTTAATCCAATTAATTAGGTTCAAATTGTTAAGTCGTCTGGATAATCTCAAGTGATTGATAAGAGCCAGATGACGAATATTAGCTAACCAATTAATAAGATTAATTGTTTAATTAATTGATTCTAGAATATGCTTTTAATAGTCCATGAGTGGACCATTTTAAACACAACTGCAACTGTTTGTTTTTCCTGTGGTATTGGAAAACCCTGCTTCCTTTTCTCTTCTATTTATAGGGACCTGAAGGTCAGATTGTAACATACTGAATCTCATATTCTTTTGCAATTTCACCCATTTTCAAGGTTTCATTTCCTTCTTATCCTTTTTGGACTTTTCCCTAAAATTTTCTAGCTTTTTCTATCCTATTTGGCCTCAATGTTGAATTTGAGCTAAACTTGATGACTTGAACCACATTTACCCACATTCATGAAAATGAATGGGTGTTTGCACAAATGTCTCAACTAATGTGTTAATTAGAGTCTAATAATGCAAAATGGACAATTATGAAAGATAATGAGTAGATTATGCTAATTTAGAGTAATTGTGGCTTTTTTGGTTAAGAAATAAGAGTTAATGTGAAATTGAATTTAACTAATGAGATATTCACCCTCTTATCTCCTCTCTCCTCCAAATTGTTATTAAAAACATTTGAAAGGAGAATAAGAGGTGGGACATGAAACTTGAATGACTTTATAATATTTATCTCGAATTTTATTAAAGGATTTGCAAAGAAAATAGCTTTGAATTAATTCACCATTTTAAAATGCATTAATATACACATTAATGGACAATATGGTGTTTGATGGCCATATCTCTTGGAAAATGAAAATATAATTACATAACATTAATCTAGGCATTAATCTTAGCCTATGGTTCAAATTTGGGGCCATTTGGACCATGTTTGACCACCCAAATTGAATTTATAAGTTTGGAGTAAAGTATGACTATGGTTTAATGTTGATTTCATTTATTTCATACGTAACACCAAAGTTTGCTTCATTTTTCACTGTCACACACTACCATCACATGCGCGCCATCCAATGGCCCACATTCCATCATTCCTGAAACATTTCCCGATCCAACGACCGCAACCTCATCTTCTAGCTCCAACTGTTACGCGGTTGGGAGCAGATTCGCGACACTCTGAAACTCCACTCTCTCTCCCTTCACAACCAACCATTCTGCCTTATTTCTTTATCCTTGAATTCTCCATTTACTACCAATTGAGTCAAGCCTTTAGTCACACGCTAAAATGCACTATGTGTGAAATGCCCAAACCAGGGCCCAAAGCTCTCTCACCTCCACCCTCATTTCACCCCAAATCATCACCCCATCTATAAATAGCAACACCCTCACCTCCGCTGATACCCAAGCAACAAGTTCCTCCCCTCAATTTTCCTAGAACTCCTCTACACATCCACCACCATCTAGACCTTCACCCTGACCTAGAGGCAGCTTTTGTGGTCTCTCGGCGGTGGCAGCGTACAAATTACTTGTCCAGGTGAGTTCTTCGCCTTCAGTTCTTCAATTTCTGACCTTCGGTTCGTCCTTCGATCGAGTATTGTGGAAACACCCAAATCAAGCTCCACCTTCTCATAGCCATGGCAGGTGCGAGTGAAGGGGAAGAACCCCCATGCTGAAATATCCAATCCACACCCTGCTCTCCTTCTTTCCTTGATTTCTCGCCCAAGGGCATTTACGTCTATTCGCCTGGTTTAATTCCGTGACCGACCAAGGTCAAACGGGACTTGACCCATGGCCTGACCATGTATGATTGGTTCAGGTCACATGGGCCTGACTCCCTTTTCTTTTCTTTTCTGTTTCACGTGGCTTTTTCTTGCCTTGTGATTGGTTAGTTCGTTAGAAATTCATAGTAAATCAGAAAAATACGAATAAATACTCATTGGAAAGCATTTTTCGAGTAGAATCAGATTTTATGGTTTTTGAATACCGGTTCTCCCTTTTTTGATGTTTGTCTTAATTAAATCTTTTATTATATAAATGTTCTAAAATTGATAACTAATTCCTTTTAACATCAAATTAATTAAATAAGTATATTTTCTTAATTAGAAAAATATTACAAGTCGATTGGCCTAGTTTTCAAACCAAAAATTGAAGTTTTTCTTGAAGATATAAAATTAGGATTTCAACCCTTAAATTATATCAAACCCTAATCCTTATGATAAAATACTTGAATCTAGGGTTTAAGGATCTTAGACATCAATAATTGAAGAAAAGACAAATCTAATATAACTCAAGTGAGGTATGTGCATTCCCAATGAAGCATGGTGTAGCCACCCACCAAGGCTACACACTAGGCAACTAGAGGTGGCTAGATGCAACCCTAAGGGAGGACACACATGTGGATCTTTCAAAATTTATATTAACCCTAACCAAGTCGATCACGGTACCAAATAGGTCACCCACAAGCACATGGGGTACTATTGTAGCATAGGTGAAGGGCAAGTGTAGGGTTGATCCTCACGGACAGAGGGGGAACTAGATCTAGGTTAGTGTTGGCTACGTTCGTATTACAAAGATTAGGGTTGAAGGGTTTTAAAAGGGTTGGTTGTTTGTTAAACTAGATGAACATGGAAGTAAAGACAATGATGCAAGCTAGAGTATCACAACTCTAAGTTAACCTAAACAAGCAACTCTAATAAACTAGATTAAGAAACTAATAGAGCACGAGCAAAGGTTAACTACACTACACTAGAAGAGAAATTAGCACTAAGAACTAGATTAACCACAAGAAAGAGAGCAAAATCCTAAGTTAACACTAAAGAGCAAGACTGAGCAATTAACTAGGTGAAACTAAGGCAACTAAAGTAGATTAGCATGAATAAGATAAGAAGGCAAATTGGGTTTTAAGCAATGAGATTAGGTAGGTGGGCCATTTGGGGGATGTGGTTTGATATTATTTGGGGGATCACAACATAGCAATCAATTATCACAATCCTATCTAGATTAGCAAACCAAATAACAAGGCAAGTGCTAGTAGAATGTACCCTATACTACTAGTTGGAGAACTAGGGTTAGGTGTAATTCTAGTAGGACTTGTCAAGTCTAGGTCTCTAGGGTATGTGGTATTAGCTCAATTGAGAGACAAGGGTAGAAATGGGAGTACATATGAGGGTTTTTCACCTTATGGCACTAGCCATCTGGCCTTTAGAAAGCTCTGGGAAATTACACTAATCACACTTACACTAGCCACTTAGATCTCACACACACTTGTAGAAGGTGGGATGTGTATGTAGGAACAAAGGGGGTTAGCTAGGGATCCACTAATTGGACCTAGGAACCATTCCTAAGATTGGCCACATACACTCCAATTCCTCCTAGAAGCTAAGTGTCATCAATCATCTTAAAACAAGTAATCCATGTTATAGGCACACACCACATGAAATAAAATAAGAAATGAGATAGAAGAAACAAGCAATCATCATAGATAGAAATTATGTTCATTACAAACTATTTTACCCCAACATGGTATCAAAGTCACATTTTAACCCCAAGCAACCCACCACCAGGGGCTTAGCTTGACATGATAAAAGAAATAGCAAAAGAAAGGGGAAGAAGGGGGTAGAACTCCATGGAGTTTTAAGTAGAAGCATCCTTCTTCACCTCATAGCAGCTTGGGGATGGCCTCTCTCCTCTAATGGTGCTGATGGGCATGAGAATATGGGGGATTATGGAAGAAAACCTAGAAATCTAGGTTTCCAAGGTGGAAATGAGGTGGAAATGGTAGATGGAGAGCATAAATGCAAGTAGGATGTAATGAATGCTCAAGGAGTGGGTGGAGAGGAGTAATGGCAGCTAACCTAGTGTTGTGGCTGCCACCCATGTATATATAGGTGGTGGTGGAAGCACTAGGGTAAGTAGGGGTATTGTTGGAAAATCAGTGCATAAAGTGGTAGGTTTAGGTGGTAGCACAGCTGTGCTGGGCAGCACGGCCGTGGTGGTAGAGAATGACCATTCTAAGAAAATGGCAAAATCACAAGTTGATGTGGTAGAATGGAGGCTGGTAGCATGGTAGTGTTGGGCAGGACGACCATGGTGGGAGCTAGGTAGAACGGCCATGCTGGACAACACGACCGTGGTGGTGGAGGTGGAAATGGTAGATGGAGAGCATAAATGCAAGTAGGATGCAATGAATGCTCAAGGAGTGGGTGGAGAGGAGTAATGGTAGCTAACCTAGTATTGGGGCCGCCACCCATGTATATATAGGTGGTGGTGGAAGCACTAGGGTAAGTAGTGGTATTGTTGGAAAATTAGTGTAGAAAGTGGTACAATTTAGGTGGTAGCACGACCGTGCTGGGAAGCACGGCCGTGGTGGTAGAGAACGGTCGTTCTAAGAAAATTGAAAAATCATAGGTTGATGTGGTGGAATGGAGGCTAGTAACACGACCATGATGCCGTGGTGGGAGCTAGGTAGAATGGCCGTGCTGGGCAACACGAACGTGGTGGTGGAGTTGGAGAGGAGGTCGTTCCCTTAAGCAAGACCGTTCTATCCTTCAGCTAGCACAGTCTTACTGGGTATCATGGACGTTTTGGGGGCTTCATAGCAAGGTCGTGTTGGGTAACACGGCCGTGGTGGCTGAGTTGTTGAAGCTTGCAAAATTTAGCAATCAACCTATAACTTTGTGGAATTGCCAGCACGGTCATTCCTTGGCACCGCAGCTGTGCTGGGGTCTTCAAAGGCAAAAATGACTTCAAACTTCATTATCAAAGGACTTCTTTGCTTGATGTCGAATCTTGGCCATTAGGGTTAGGTTGAGGGAGCTTTGGGGTCTTCTTTGAACCCCTACATTGGTGGAGGAACCCTAGAACTCCTTCCTTCTCTCTCATCCATCCAAAGCATGGTCTAAGTACCTGAAAATAATGCAAAGAATGTTCATATGTGCATTTGATAGTAAAACATATATTAAGGGAATTAACTTGCAATCTAACTTGTTTGGATGTGATATAAGTACAAAATGGAACAAGATGGAGCCCTAAAATAAGGCTACATCACCACCCCAAACTTAAAACATACTTGTCCTCAAGTATGCTACAACTCAACCTCACTTTTCAGCTTTCCTTGAACAAACAAGAATGACAAATGCATAGCAATAGAAAGTTATTGACTACATGGTCCTGGAAGTGACTAAGTGCATGTATTTCACCTTTATCCTCTCCACTTTAACAAACCAATCATGAAATGAGCACTGAGCATACAAACTTCAAATATAAAGCATAGAACACACAAGTTGTCCATATGTCCTTCATATCATTTTGGGTAGACCGTTTCATGTTGGTGTTAATCAAAGATGACTAGGAGTGTTGTTTCACTTTCATGCATTCAATCTTATGCCTCAAACCACACCAAATGACCCATAGGGTTGTGGAAAAGGGTAAAGTGAGCTAGATTTGATGTTTTCTAGCTCAATGGGTATGCAAATAGAAGAAAGGATTGTGGAAAGATTTTTTTTGGAGAGTGCTATTACACAGAGCACTCATCTTTTCTTTATTTGAATGCTCTTAAATAGGAGCATCCTTTTATTTTATTTTTGCTTTCTTTTTTATTTTCTTTCTTTTCTTTGCCCTTGGTGTAGATAGGGCATATGGTGGATAGAGTGAAGCGTGGAGATATAGATATGTCTACCCCAAACTTTTGGAGGTGGCCAAGGCTGATTATGTACACTAGGGAATCCTTTCATGAGGAGGAGAGGTATGAAGATGGTAAAAGAAGGGTCAGATCAAAGAGGGGTCATTAGTGTAGTTTTCCACATAAGATTTCCTATATGTAAGCTAATCCAACACTTCATCTTATGATATCACACCACATGATAGAACAACATGACATTGATATTTATATCAAGTGATTCCATAGGCTCTAAGCATTTGTAGCTTGCTCACTTCATGATTCACCATAAGAGAGGTGATGCACATGTAAAAAGTCAACAATCAAGACCATATAGCAATAAAATCTAAGAAAATGACATGCGTTTGTCAAAGGATTAAAAATTTCACTTCAAATAGTGGAGATTAAGTCAAAACACGCTTTTGGGTAAGAACATTCAAGTTTGGGAAAATTTGGCCAAAATGGTGCCAATTTGCCTTCAATCACATCTAAACCTAGCTTTTAGGGAAATTAAAGCATAAAGCAGCAAATCCTAGTTAAAACACACAAAAAGTATCAAAATCTACATGGAAATGCAATACATGATATGGAAGAGCAAAAAGAGCAAAATGTTTAAAAAATTACGCAAAAATGCATGAAATTAAACTACATGTATGCATGAATGCAAGCAAAAGAAAATCTACACTATATGGATTAATATCAAACAAACAACGATCAGATAGAACAAGCAAATGTCAAAATAAACTAAGACTGAGGGCTTACCGCCCTACCACCCCAAACTTTTGAACCATGTTGTCCTCAACATGAAACTAAAGCTTAGGGATGATAGAGTAGAAGCCATGGCTCTGGTGGTGTGAGGCCCTACGGTGGGCCAGTCTGTGGAGGTGGGTGTTGGTAGTAATTGCCCCAGTAGTCCTCTTGTAGAGACGGGTATGTCCCTTGGTAGCCAGAAATTGATCCCCAGAAATCCTCCCCCATTGGGGGTTCCTCTGTGTCTACGCATGCTGGTAGTGGTACATGTGGTTAATCTGATGCTGCATATGCTGCTGATCTAACCACATGGACTACTGTGTCTGCTGAATCGCCTCCAACTATGCATGAATGGCTGACATGTCATATGCAGTTGTTGAAAGTGGTTGTGCATCAAAATCCTCCACTCTAGGTCTTGTGTGGTGTGTCTTCTCTAGTATACACTACTGCTCTGGCACATCTATTTCTCCCTCTTCTTTATGTAGAACTATTGTATGTGATCTAAACCCCTGTCTAGGATTCTCATTCTCATACTTTGATACCAACCCTAAAAAGACCCCTGGTGGCCTCACATCCATGAGAAGGGGTCTGACATGGTATGGGAGTTCCAAGGTAATTCTAGGGTACCTAGGGTTCAGAACATAGAAGATTTTGTTATCTCTGAGGGAAATCATTTGGGACCTAGCAAGATAGTTCAAATCAACTTATTTTATCCCATCTACCTTGGTAAGCCCCTCTAGAGTGTAGCCCACTGCCTTTGCAATTGTGGTCACAATTCCTCCCATGATGAATGTATTTTTGCTCTTGGAGGGAATTGTCTTCATATGATCAATCACCATGGTCCCTATGTTTACGAACCCCCTACTTGTAGTGGTAGCCATAACAAACAAATATTTCTGTGAACAACATCCTTGATTGTCATAATGGCCAAACAAGGTGTTTTCTAGGACCTTTTGCAGGTATCTCATGAAGGGGTTGTAGATTTTTCTTGTCTTGGATTTCCATACAACAAAAGTAGTTTGACCAGTGATTGCTTTCCACATTTTAGAGTAATCTACTCTCTCACTATTGTCAAACCTCCCCTCATCAAAGTTCCTTGCCATTTCTAAATTGGGGGCAAAGATTGCATTAATTTGAGAAGCTTTGAGAACATGTGTTGAGCAGTTCATCTTGAATCTGATGGCATCCTCTCCTTGGTATTGTACCTTTTCCACAGTTGCAAAGAATTCATGAGTAAGCTCCAAATATGTCTCTTCAACCTCTATCAAAATCTTATACAGTCCACATTGTTTTGGTTGCCTCTCAGACATGAAGTTGATCCCTGGAGATTGCATTGTAGGCGGACATGCATATCTAGTGGGAATCACCCTCCTCATCATGCACTCATGGTGGAGAGGTCTTTCCACAACCCCTCTTGTTGTTCCCTTGCCATAGGTAGTTCACTCTGGTTGTTTTCTCAACCATTCCAACATGTCTTCTTTCAACCTAGAAAAAATGTCCACCAGTTCATCCTCCATCTCCTCACTCTCAGTATCCTCTTCTCCTTCTTCTGAATAGGTGTGTGACCCCAAACTCGTGTCCAAGTTCAAGGGTACCCTCTGGACTGGTGTATCTACAACCTCTTCCTCAATCACCAACCGGTGCCTAATGGGCTGATGTGTGGCACTTGGTTGTGCTGATGAGGTGGAGCATCTTGCCGATGTTGGTCAGTGCGGTAGGTGTGATGAAGATGCTTCAACTAATCTCTTAGCCCTTCTCTCGCATGCTGGCACATCAACTTCCACCGAATCTATGATGTTATCTAGTTCTTCTTCTTCTTCTTCCTCCTCCTCCTCAGGGTTGTGGTAGATCTAGTATGTAGTGTGACTGTTGGGGGAGGATCGATGTCGGGAGCCGTTTGTTGATGTTGACCGTTTGAAGGATCGGGAAATCGAGTTGGACAACAAAGATGCACTTTCAGACTATTGTGAACAAGTAGCCCGTTTGGACTGACTTTTTACCTCGGTGAGCATGTCCATCGTCTTCTCCACTCCCTTCCTTATTGCCTTGCCCATGCTCTTCATGCTTGTAAGGGTTTTTGGTAGAACAAGGTGGAACAACAAGGATCGAACTCTCTGTATGTAGGGGTAGATTTTTCTTGAAGGTGGAGAAATTGGTGGTGGTAGTGGGTAGAAATCGAAGCTTGAGGTTAGGGAAGATGATTGGGAACTAAGGAGAACTCAAATCCATAGTTTGGGAGCAAGAGGGATCAATTTGGGGGTGAATAGAAGTCACCTTAGTCACCTTGCGTCACAGAACGACCGTTTTGAGGTGTTTGGATGTGAAATAGGTTGTGCATGCTCGGGCAAAATCGAGCAACTTAAGTGTTGGGCCCAGGCCAGCACGACCTTTCTAGCCAACACGGTCGTGCTTGATATAGTCATTTCTCAAGCGTTCTTTTCTTGTCTTCCCAAAACACGAGTTTAACCTGTTGATTTAGACTTTTCCAGCACGACCATTCTGTTCCAGCACGGCCGTTTTGGCTGGAGGTCAGCACGACCATTCTGGTCAGCACGACCGTTCTAGTTAGCACGACCGCTCTAGTCAGCACGACCGTTCTACTTGTTGCCAAAACTTGAATTCAACATGTTGAATTTCACTTAGCCAGCACGGTCGTTCCTTTCCAGAACGGCCGTGTCGGTTCTTGCTAGTGCAAAATTATTTATAACTTATCAAATCTTTTCAAAACTTGTAATCCAATCATCTTAAACAACCCCCTTTGATATTGTATCAATCATTTTTACTGGATGTGCCTCATGTCTCAACTTGCAATTGCTTCACCTATCATTTCATCAAAACTAAAACAAAACTATCAAGCACAAGTGTGTGTGTCTGTGTTTTATGTGGAGAAGAAAACAAAAGTATCAAAAAGAGAAGGTTGGATGAAAAAGCTCCCAAACCTAGGTGGGTTGCCTCCTACCAGCGCTAAATTTTACACCTTCAGTCGAGCTTATTGATGCTTGACTTCCTTCATTTCCTTGGGATTCTCGAAGCATCCTTTAAGTAAATATCTCTTTCATGTGCATTCAAGCACATCTCTTCATCATCTTGGTGTTCTTCCACTAACATTACTATGTCAAAACCTTGGTTTGCCTTGTCCAATCCTACTTCCACAACTGACTTCAATCTTTGGCCATTCACTGTGAACTCTCTAGCTCCTTATTTCTCACAAATCACTACAACACTGAATGGATAAACTTTCTTGATGAGATAAGGTCCTTCCCATCTAGACCGAAGTTATCTGGGAAAGAACTTCATCCTTGAATTTTACAACCACATCCACTTTCCAGGCTCAAAATCCTTCTTCTTGATCAACTTATCATGCAAATACTTTGTCTTCTCTTTGTAACTCTTAGAAATTTCATACGCTTCATGGCACATTTCTTCCAACTCATTCAGCTGAAACTTTCTTTTCATTCTGGCACTCTCTCCATCAAAGTCTATAGCTTTCAAAGCCCATAGTGCCTTGTGTTGCATTTCAACTGACAAATGGCAGCTTTTTCCATACACAAGCTTGAACGGTATAGTGCCAATTGAGGCTTTTTAGGCAATATGATAGGCTCATAAAGCTTCATTGAGACAAAGTGACCAATCCTTGCGGTCCAGTCTCACTGTCTTCTCTAGAATGAGCTTTATCTCCTGATTGACCAATTCAACTTGACCACTCATTTGAGGGTGGTAAGGAGTAGCCACATGATGGTTCACCCCGTGTTTCTTGAGCAAGCCTTCAATGGTGCGGTGAATGAAATGACTTCTGCCATCACTAATCATAGCTCTTGGAATACCAAAACAGCTAAAGATATTAGATTTCATGAAGTCACACATCACCTTGTGATCATTTGTCCTTGTTGCAACAACTTCAATCTTGCCTCTCTTACCCATTCTTGTGGTGGAGGTATTTTATGTTTGGGGGATTGATTTCATGGGTCCTTTTCCCCCCTCTTTTGGATATGTCTATATTTTGGTTGTGGTTGACTATGTATCAAAGGAGTAGCCACATGATGGTTCACCACGTATTTCCTGAGCAAGCCTTCAAAGGTGCGGTGAATGAAATGACTTCTGCCATCACTAATCATAGCTCTTGGAATACCAAAACAACTAAAGATATTAGATTTCATGAAGTCACACATCAGCTTGTGATCATTTGTCCTTGTTGCAACAGCTTCAATCCATTTGATACATAGTCAACCACAACCAAAATATAGACATATCCAAAAGAGGGGGGAAAAGGACCCATGAAATCAATCCTCCAAACATAAAATACCTCCACCACAAGAATGGGTAAGAGAGGCATCATATCCCTCTTAGGGATATTGCCTAATTTTTGGCACCTCAAGGCACACTTACAAAATTCATGAGAGTCTTTGAACAATGAAGGCCAATAGAATCCACTTTGAAGAACCTTGGCGGCAGTACATTTTCCACCAAAGTGGCCTCCACAAACTCCGAAATGGCACATAGATAGGATTTCTTGCTGCTCCATCTCTGGAACGCATCTTCAGATAAGTTGGTCAAGGCAATACTTGAACAAGTGAGGATCATCCCAAATATAGTTCTTGGCCATAGAAAATAACTTTCGACTTTCCTCCCTCTCCCAAGTGTTTGGTATCCTCCCGCTAGCTAAGAAGTTATCTATGTGTTTGTCACGGAACCGTTCTTACCCCAATCCCAATCCTACTGCCGAAACAGTAGAAAAAGGATTGAAGCTCCCGTCCCTGAGTGGCCCCGTAGGATCTAACACACTGGCATATACAATAAGAAATAAATAACTCAAAACTGGATAAATAAGTAGTCCATTTTGATTAGAAAAATCCAATGGATCATTTAAAAATACTTTTGAGACCATATTATGAATGTTTCTCACTGATATCTCTAGATCTGTGATCCTTTGCATATTTAAATTGTCAAATGACTCATAATCATGATTAATCTTTGAAAACCCTATATCTGACTCTAATGATTATCCTGATATACAAATCTAGATCTGATTTAGTTGAATCTTGAAAATGAATCATTAGTGATCTAGATCTAATTGTTCGATTCAATCTTGATTAGAATCTTTATGAATAATGAGTAAATCTTGATATTAATCTTAAGCTTGCAAAACCCTTGATATAGTTTTGACCCATCAATCTGAACTTGAATACAAATGATGTTAGAACAACATGATGCTCTAAAGATTTGATGATGACTTGGATAATGATAATAAACTAGGGTTAGCACATATAATCCTAGAAAACCTAGGTAAGTCATTCACACTCGAATATATATATCAGATACTTGAAATAATGCTGGATATATTGAAATATTGGTTGATTATAAGTGAATGACCCAACCCTAAGGTTGACATAGGAAAAGTGTAACCCTAATCTCAAATATTAAAACACAATTTTTCTGAACATCATGATCTTGACCCTTGATCCAATCTTGATGATTTAGGATCTGACTCGAAGGGTTGACCTATTGATTGGATATTGATTATACTCGAAATCTCGGTGAAAGGTACGCTATTATATGAATCCTCCTTGATTGTATTGTAGATACTTTTATGTATCTCTTGATTGTATACTTGGCTATTTACTTGGATGAGCTATTGTTCCCTATGATTAGTCTTCTGTTTTTCCATACTATATTTTGAAAAACATGAAAATATAAATTGCATGCCCATTATGACTGCCCGTATATTGATAATGATGATGATATTGATAATGTTGATAATGTGGATATTGAGTACAACAACCCCCTCATTTGGAAGTGGGACTTGTACATTGGCTTCCTATGTTCCTATGGTGAAAAGGGGCCTAGTGACCTTCCCCATCGCGTTGGGGTAATAGAGTCATACAAAATATATAAGCATGCTTCTTGAATTACAGCATAATGGGAATTTGTAATAAAAGTTGATTTGCTTGAAAAACTTGTCGAATAAATGTTGGTTTTGTAAATTGCTCATTATTCTTTGAATATAAATCCTGCCAAGTATACATATCTTTCTTATAAACTATTTTCCTTGATTTTGATAGCGTACCGTGCAATTGCATGATTGTGTCTTGTTTTTCTTGATTTTAGGCAATGTATATGGAATACTGACTAAGATTCGCTTCCGCACTCATACACTCTGATGACAAAGATATATTGGTGAAATCTCCATATTGGGTTAGTTGTTCTTTAATTATCCAGTTTTTGAGTTATTTATTTCTTATTGTATATGCCAGTGTGTTAGATCCTACGGGGCCACTCAGGGACGGGCGCTTCAATCCTTTTTCTACTGTTTCGGCAGTAGGATTGGGATTGGGGTAAGAACGGTTCCGTGACAGTTGGTATTAGAGCTTACACACTCTCATATACTTTAAGTAAATAATTTCTCTAGTCTCTTACACCCAAGAAACCCTAAAGTCCATAATGGTGAAAATTGAGGTGTCTAGGCTCGGGGTCTTGACATAATTTCTCCTATCCGTCTTCACGGTGGCTGAGATCCCCCGCTCTACCTGGCCTTACTTGATCCAAAAATGGACCTAATGGTTCTCTTGTGAAACCCTAGAGAGTCTTCTAGCATCTCATCTCTTCTTTAAGGACAATCCTAAGCCACCCATGTAGATGAATATTAGGTAGTCTTCTTATCTCATCATGTGGTCTTTCTCATGACCTTTTGCCACATGATGTCTCAATTATGGGTAGCTTATGAATGGGAAAAAAATGAATATTGCTAAATCTTGAAATTTAATACCATGATCTGACCTAAATTTGAAAACTCAATTTTGATCAAATACTCATGTATGATCCCTAATATCACGAACACTCAATTTTGACTATGTTTGAGGTGATGATATGGTGAAATAAGGATGACTTATACCTTATACCTTATTTTTGATAAGGTCCCTATTTTGATTAATGTACATGTTGCCCTATTATTGATTAGACCTCATACATAGATAAGAAAAGTTGTACACTATTTGATACATATCATGACTAAGCCATCAAGTGACTAAGTCTAAGACTCACAAAACCATGATGTAAGACTATGATGCAAAAGCAGTTTTCCTATTGACTATTGTTGCCTTTTGCAATCTCGATTTTTATATTACGCTCTAATTCCTCGAATGTCAAATTCAAATCCTCGATTTTCAAATTTGTCACTACCTTGATATTGAAAGAAAGAATTGCAAATCTTAACATTATTGACCTATTATCTTGAATTTTGATCTTATGACCTGGATATATATGATCTAATCATGGATACTCTCCCTATTTGAATAAGCTCAATTGATAACGACTAATGTTGTTAATGTGCCAGATTAGGGTGGTAGTTGACTCATGACTCCCCTAACCTAGGTCACATCCCCATCACGACTACCTCTAAGTTTTCATCCTATTGATTATTTAGAGTTTGGAAAGGTATCTCCTTTCACCTGATTTTAGATTGGTTGACCTAAGCCTAATAGGTTAAAACCATGGTTGATACTCGATCTGAATATTGATTTGATAATGACCTGGACATATGGTAATATTGATTATAGCTTGAGGTTGACTTCCTACTTAGACCTAGGTCTAGATCATTCATCAAACTTGGATACAATGATAATGAAATTTTTATATGTTGATCGAATACTACTTGAATATTATTACTAGAAATTGAATATAGATGAGTGATCTCCCCTAAGGTCTAAACAGGAATATCAACCCTAGCTTTGAAATATATATACATATGATCAAATTTCGAACCTATAACTTTTGATGCTTAAAATCTTGACTCTGGATATTGATTAATGGACTTGTGACTCATGATTATCAGATATCAATAATGATACAAATCCTATGTTCACATTATTTGGATCTACAAATCATACTAGATATATGACTAATAACTTCAAAATCCCAAATGTTGAAATTTTCAAAATGATGACTATATTGACTCTCTCGACTTATGATTTAGGGTTTAGCTCTCATTAGGACTAGGGTGGGACCTTCCCATTGATTTTGAGATCGAAATAGTAGTATCGAAAATATGATGTTGTCTTGAAATATTGAGATATGAAATCTCAAATCATGGATGTATAACCCCACCTAGGCCAATGTAGAGTTTAGGACCCTAAGATATTGGGATTGAAAGTCACCTTGTACACTTGATTCAAGGACTCTATTTGTTTGACCAAAAATGTGACCTCTCCAAATTTGTGATCAATAGGATGCTTTCCATATTTGTTACTCATATGATGACTTTGGACAATATATGCATTGACCTTGATACTCAATTGCTCGATGATGAAATGATGTTAGTACCAAGTTGGTTATGATATGGAACATGGAATTTCAATTATGATGATTGTATTACTTGAAATTTGAGGATATGATTTTGATTTTATACTTAGGATACCCCAGTATTTGAGGAAATGACTTAGGTTGAATAATACCAATATTTGAGAATAATTTTTTTTTGAATTTTGGGGACAAAATTCCTTTTTAAGGAGGGAAGGATGTGACAAAGTGGATTTTAGCAAAATGATGAGATAATTACTCTTTTGACCTCATTATATTCTCTCATGGTCTCAAATTATTTTTCTTGTCTTCATAATCATTATTGAGACTCAAATCCAAGATATGGTGAACAATGTGGATTTTATACACATTATAACACTTCAAATTGGATTCATTCATCACTTTGTCCAAAGAATCAAATTGGTCAATAAAACTTTGTCTTTTGATTCTCAAACATTTTCTAGATATTCTCCACGTTATTTTGAAGCTTTGATCCAAATTTGAGAACAATTGGACATTTCTGCTATTTACTATGATTTCTTGAAGTTTATATGTTAAAAATCCTTTTATTCCCCTTTTATTTGCCCTTTTCTTGACTTGCCAAGTCAGAGATCCGTGGCAAGGGATCGGGGATGCCTATCCACCCTTGGATATCCTTCCCACGGATCAGGGATAGATCCAGTGGCTACGGGATCATCTTCTATTGCGGAGGAGGAGTAAATGAGGACCCGATTGAGAGATCTTCTGCCATTGACTACGATTCAAAATTTGAAGCAAGCCAAAATGACCCTCTCGCAATTTTCGAACTCACCAAGCCCTATTTTGACCAGATTTTGGGCACCTTTGTGCCGCCAAAATGCTTTCCCCTCTTGGCCCTCTCTTCTCGGCGGCCATGACTGCAACTAGACCTCGAATTAGCCCTAAACCTAAGTCCTAATACTATATAAATCCCTCCCAAGGATCGCATACACTTCACCATGCTCAGAGACTCGCCCTTGCTCACCCCTCAGCCCTGAGTGCACCCCGTTTGCCTCCCCGACCTCCTTGCTGCTGGTGCGGCGCCGCCGCCTAGCCCAGTTGGGCGTCCTACCTCCTCGCTCCCTCTCCTCTCTCTCTGGCCACCAATGACTCCGCAAGAGCTCACCGAAGCCGAACGGAAACTCAGCCGCCTCCCTCGCCCACTCCTTCTTTCAAAGTTGCTCTACACCGGCGAGCCCCTCCACCATATTCTTGGGCTCGCGGGAGGCTCTGTGCGGGTAGGATACAGAGCCCTGAACCACCGGCTCAGCGCAAGATCGGCCGGCCCAAATGACCAGGCTGAACTGTTGATTGAACCAAGAAATTGAGCATTGAATCAAGATCGAACCAGGGCACCTCAACTAGAAAGTCGCCCTGCCTATGTGGCACAATCCTGGCCATCCTTTGTGCATCCAACAGTCTTTGTTTACCACTTTTTAAGGTATTTATATCCCTGTCTACTCGAAATTGCAATTAATACTCAGATCTTGATTAAATCATAGAAATTGCATCGTAACTCCAAAAATGACAAATAAGTAGTCCATTTTGATCAGAAAAATCCAATGGATCATTTAAAAATACTTTTGAGACCATATTATGAATGTTTCTCACTGATATCTCTAGATCTGTGATCCTTTGCATATTTAAATTGTCAAATGACTCATAATCATGATTAATCTTTGAAAACCCTATATCTAACTCTAATGATTATCCTGATATACAAATCTAGATCTGATTTAGTTGAATCTTGAAAATGAATCATTAGTGATCTAGATCTAATTGTTCGATTCAATCTTGATTAGAATCTTTATGAATAATGAGTAAATCTTGATATTAATCTTCAACTTGCAAAACCCTTGATATAGTTTTGACCCATCAATCTGAACTTGAATACAAATGATGTTAGAACAACATGATGCTCTAAAGATTTGATGATGACTTGGATAATGATCATAAACTAGGGTTAGCACATATAATCCTAGAAAACCTAGGTAAGTCATTCACACTCGAATATATATATCAGATACTTGAAATAATGCTGGATATATTGAAATATTGGTTGATTATAAGTGAATGACCCAACCCTAAGGTTGACATAGGAAAAGTGTAACCCTAATCTCAAATATTAAAACACAATTTTTCTGAACATCATGATCTTGACCCTTGATCCAATCTTGATGATTTAGGATCTGACTCGAAGGGTTGACCTATTGATCAGATATTGATTATACTCGAAATCTCGGTGAAAGGTACGCTATTATATGAATCCTCCTTGATTGTATTGTAGATACTTTTATGTATCTCTTGATTGTATACTTGGCTATTTACTTGGATGAGCTATTGTTCCCTATGATTAGTCTTCTGTTTTTCCATACTATATTTTGAAAAACATGAAAATATAAATTGCATGCCCATTATGACTGCCCGTATATTGATAATGATGATGATATTGATAATGTTGATAATGTGGATATTGAGTACAACAACCCCCTCATTTGGAAGTGGGACTTGTACATTGGCTTCCTATGTTCCTATGGTGAAAAGGGGCCTAGTGACCTTCCCCATCGCGTTGGGGTAATAGAGTCATACAAAATATATAAGCATGCTTCTTGAATTACAGCATAATGGGAATTCGTAATAAAAGTTGATTTGCTTGAAAAACTTGTCGAATAAATGTTGGTTTTGTAAATTGCTCGTTATTATTTGAATATAAGTCCTGCCAAGTATACATATATTTCTTATAAACTGTTTTCCTTGATTTTGATAGCGTACCGTGCAATTGCATGATTGTGTCTTGTTTTTCTTGATTTTAGACAATGTATATGGAATACTGACTAAGATTCGCTTCCGCACTCATACACTCTGATGACAAAGATATATTGGTGAAATCTCCATATTGGGTTAGTTGTTCTTTAATTATCCAATTTTTGAGTTATTTATTTCTTATTGTATATGCCAGTGTGTTAGATCCTACGGGGCCACTCAGGGACGGGCGCTTCAATCCTTTTTCTACTGTTTCGGCAGTAGGATTGGGATTGGGGTAAGAACGGTTCCGTGACAGTGTTGGTACCACGACCTTTGAGCAAATGAGAGTAGGAACAATTGCTCATGTGGCAATGTCTCTTTGATTCTATTCATGTCATCATAAGGTGCTTCAAATTGGGATAGATGATCGGTGGAAGAATTCTCTACTCCCTTCTTGTCTACAATCTCGATATCGAACTCTTGAAGCAACAATATCCATCGGATCAACATGATCTTGGAGTCTTTCTTTGCCATTAGATACTTTAGAGAAGCATGGTCTGTAAAGACAATGACCTTGTTTTGTAGGATATATGATCTAAACTTGTCAAGAGTGAAGGTAACTACAAGAAACTCCTTCTTAGTGGTTGTGTAGTTCCTTTGGACCTCATCTAGAGTCTTTCTTGCGTTGTAGATAGCATGTGCAATCTGGCCAACTCTTTGGCCCAGCACAACCCCCACTGCCATGTTGAATGCATCAGTCATAATCTCAAATGGCAAAGAGAAGTCTGGGTGTTGCGTGATAGGAGCAGAGACTAGTCTTTCCTTCAAGTGGTTGAAGACTTCAAGACACTTGTCATCAAAATGAAATTCAACATCCTTCTAAACCAATTGTCATAGAGGTCTTGAGATCTTGCTAAAGTATTTTATGAATCGGTGGTAGAAACTTGCATGTCCCAAGAAAGATCGAATATGTCTTATAGTGGAAGGAATAGTAAGAGTATGAATAAGGCCCACTTTGGCCCTATCAACTTCAATCCCATCCTTTGAAACCCGGTGGCCCAAAACAATGCCTTCAGATACCATGAAATGGCTCTTTTCCCAAGATAGCACTAGGCGAACCTTTACGCATCTCTCAAGGACAGTAGACAAATGAAGCAAGCATTCATTAAAAGTATTACCAAAGATTGAGAAATCATCCATGAACACTTCCAACGATGAATCAAACATATCAGCAAAAATTGAGGTCACACATCTTTGAAATGTAGAAGGGGCATTACACAACCCAAATGGCATTCTCCAGTAGGCAAATGTACCACTTGGGAAAGTGAATGTTGTCTTCTCTTGATCCGTAGGATGCACAACAATCTGAAAGTATCTAGAGTACCCATCAAGGAAACAATAGAAGCTTTGCCCCACTAGCCTCTCTAGAATATGGTCAAGAAAAAGGAGAGGGTAGTGGTCCTTTATGGTCTTTTCATTGAACTTCTGGTAGTTAACACACATTCTCCACTTTGATTGTTCTCTAATCGGCATAAGCTCACCATCCACATTTTTTTTTACGGTGATCCCACCCTTCTTAGGTACAACCTGGATGGGGTTCACCCATGTACTATAAAAAATAGGATAGATAATTCCAACATCTAGAAACTTCACAACCTCTTGAGTTACAACTTCTAAGAGCTTTGAATTCAACCTCCTTGGCATTTGCTGGGCTGACCTTGCATCATCCTCTAGATAGATCATATGTACACAGATGGAAGGGTCAATAGCCCTCAAGTCAGCAATAGACCATCCAATGTCCTGGATGTTCTTCTTTAAGACTTTCATTAATGTTTCCTCTTGTTCTAGTGAGAGAATGGAAGAGATGATCACTGGGAGGGTGTCATTTGCACCTAGAAAAAATACTTCAATCCTTATGGAAGTGACTTCAGATCAAGAGTGGGAGGTTCTTCAAGGGAGTTCTTTAATGGTTCATAAATAGAAGGAAGGTTTTTACTTGCAGCCACCAAGGCAAGCTCATTCTCTTCATCCACTTTATCATCATCATTAGGAAACTCAACCATTGGCTCTAAACCTCTACCTTGAGTGGAAGTTTTAATCCACATAGGTAGACATTCCTCTACAATCTTGTCCAAGTACTGAATGAGATAACAATCTTCTTTAGTGGCCCCTATCACCTTTTAATGTGGCTGAAGATTTAAAGATGTTCAATAGGATCTTCATGTGCATGCATGTCATATACATAGTCCTGGTCCTCACATAAATCACTACATCGATTGTAAATAGGAATGGTCTTCCCAAGATGATAGGCACCCTCCTTGTGTCTTTTTCCATATCTAAGACAATGAAGTCAGTAGGGAAGAAAGAAGAAGTCTCATCATCATGCCTCACAAGAACATCATCAACACACCCTCTAGGCGTCTTTACTGATCGGTCGACCAACTACAAAGTACAATGAGACAGACTCAATTGCCCCATTTGGAGCTCGGCAAACACATCATAAAACATTAGGTTAACGCTAGAATCCAAGTCTAGAAGGGCTCAGTCTATGCGATGTGCCCCAATGTAGCATGAAATGATGGGATCACCAAGATCTTTCCTCTTCCTTGGCATGGTGTACTGTAAAATTGAGCTCACTTTCTTAGTGAGCTTGACTTTCTTTGGGGTTCTCCCTGTGTTCTTTCTCTTAAAGGTGATTAAATCTTTCAGTAACTTAGCATAAGAAGGGATTTGCTTGACCGCATCAAGTAAAGGAATGCTGATTTTCACTTATTTGAAAGTATCAAGGATGTCTTCAGTATGCTTCTTTCTTCTCCTCTCAATAGAAGGCTCCTGAAGAGCTTCAGGAAATGGGGGAAGTTGGGATCCCAAATGGCTCATATCAACAACATTGTCAACGTGAATCACAGTATCAACTCTGGTTCTCATTACAATATCTTCAAGGTGTATCTCAGTATCAACCTGTCCAGTCTCAATATCACCTCTGTCAACAATAACAGTGTCACGGGAGTGCTCCAAAGTCTGGCCACTCCTCAAAATAGTCACCACCTTCACATTCTCATGGGTAGTATAAGAAGAGGCTTGTGGAGGTGGTTGTGGATGTTGGGGTGGTGGTGGCCTTTGGTGAGGTGAATTTGGATTTTGGAGGATGAATTGCGATTGTGGTTGTTGTGGTGGTTGTTGTTGTTGTGGATGGGGGTGGTATTGTAGAGGTGGTTGTTGGTATGAATGAGGTGGAGGTGGAGCATATTGGTAGTTAAGAGGTGCTGAGGAGGTGGTGGAGTATAGGGATTTGGCGGTGCTTGATATGACGGTGGAGCATATGAACTTTGAGTGTTTCCTAAGAAAGTACCATCATTGTTTGGATTGGGCATCGGTTGAGATGGGAGTCTTCCTTCTTCCCTCCTAGCAAGTGAGAGAGACATCTGATCTAATCTTTGCTCAAGACGGCTGGTGGGCTGCCCATGTGAGGACACATCCTTCTTCACCTCATCCAAGCTTCTTAATCTTCCAAGCACTTCATCTTCAAACTTTGAACTATAGTGTGGCCTTGGCTGCCCTTGTCTTTGCCCATCTTCATTTTGTTGCTTCCATGAGAAATTGGGATGGTTCCTCCACTCGGGAGTATAAGTGTTGGACATGGGACCTTGATTGCTCTGGTTGCCAAAAGAGTGAAAGGCATGCACTTCTTCATCTATAGAACTGACCACCATGGTGGATTGGCTAGAAGAACCACCAGCTTGGTTCTTCATCATCTTCATCATGTCAGTCATCATCTCCATCATGTCAGGGTCACCAATGTTGTGGGCTAGAGCTATACAAGAAGGTGAAGGGACGTAGTTCTGGTCGCAATGCTCCCCTTTTGTAGAAACTCAATGGTGGGAATTTTTAGCAAGATGCTCGAATAAAGGACATGATTCCTCAGGTGGATTTTCCATGAAAGTTCCTCTACATGATGAGTCGACGTTGTTTTGGCTCAACTCTTCAAGCCCGGTGCAGAAGGCTTGAACTAGTTGCCACAATGGCACTTCATGGTGAGGGAAGTCACAGAGGAGCTTTTGGAACCTCTCCCACAACTTGTGGAAGGGCTCATTCTCTTTCTGGGCAAAGGATGTGATGCATCTTCTCATGTAGGTTAATTTAGAAAATGGGAAGAACTTTTTGAGGAATTCATTCTTGACTTCATTCCAAGTTACCAACTCTGGCTTCAAAACGTACCACTCTTTAGTTTTTTCTTTTAGGGAGAATGGAAAGAGGGTTCTCTGGATGGAGTCATCGGTAGAGGTGGGGGTACGGAAAGTAGAGCACGTCTCAAGGAATGCATCGATGTGATGATAAAGATTCTCATTCTCCATACCATAGAAGGTGGAGAGGAGGCCAAGGAGTGCAGGTGGAATGGAGAACTGTTGACCCGACATTTGGTCAACTAGGGTGGCAATGGGAGAATTGTAGTTCCTTGGGGTGAAATACTCATGGAGTGGTTGGTTGGGTTGCGGTAGAGGTTGTTGAGCATTTTCATGATGGTTGTTGTCTTCCATCTCGGCTTCTCAGTGTTGGTTGTGGTGACTTTGCCATCTCCTTCTACCTATCTTAGGGTCGTACAACACCAAGTCAGTACAAGTGGAACGTGTGTGGCACATGCATAACTATTACCTACAAAATACACAAATAAGCAAAAAGAAACCAAGTTAGAATGGCAATATGCAAAAGTGAACAAAGAATAAAGAATAGAAATGATGAGGGTAAAAGGAAAGGCTAAGCTACACTAACTAGCTAGGCTGAGTGCCTCTATCCCCAGTAACAACACCACAACACCAGAAAGCTTGGTGCAACCACCCACCAAGGCTACACACTAGCCAACTAGGGGTGGCTAGATGTAACCCTAAGGGAGGACACACATGTGGATCTTTCAAAATTTATATTAACCCTAACCAAGTCAATCACAGTACCAAATAGGTCACTTGCAAGTGCACATGGTACTATTGTAGCATAGGTAAAGGGCAAGTGTAGGGTTTGATCCTCACAGACAGAGGGGGAATTACAGCTAGGTTAGCGTTGGCTACGTTCCTATTGTGGAGATTAGGATTGAAGGGTTTTAAAAGAGTTGGTTGTTTGTTAAACTAAATGAACATGGAAGTAAAGACAATTATACAAGCTAGATTATCACAACCCTATGTTAACCTAAACAAGCAAGTCTAATGAACTAGATTAAGCAACTAACAGAGCATGAGAAAAGGTTAACTACACTACACTAGTAGAGGAATTAGCACTAAGAACTAGAGTAACCACATGAAAGAGAGCAAAATCCTAAGTTAACACTAAAGAGCAAGACTGAGCAAATAACTAGGTTAAATTAAGGCAATTAAACTAGATTAGCTTGAACAAGCTAAGAAGACAAATTGGGTTTTAAGCAATGATATTAGGTAGGTGGGCTGTTTGGGGGATGTAGTTTGAAATTAGTTGGGGGATCACAATATAGCAAACAATTATCACAATTATATCTATATTACCAAACCAAACAACAAGGCAAGTTCTAGTAGAATGTACCCTAGACTACTAGTTGGAGAACTAGGGTTAGGTGTAATTCTAGTAGGACTTTTCAAGTATGGGTCTCTAGGATAAGTGGTATTAGGCCAATTAAGAGCCAAGGGTAGAAATGGAAGTAGAGATGAGGGTTTTTCACCTCATGCCACTAGCCATCTGTCCTTTAGAAAGCTCTAGGAAATTGCACTAATCACACTTAAACTAGCCACTTAGATCTCACACTCACTTGTAGAAGGTGGGATGTGTATGTAGGAACAAAGGGGGCTACCTAGGGATCCACTAATTAGACCTAGAAGCCATTCCTAAGATTGGCCACATACCCTCCAATTCCTCTTAGAAGCTGTGTGTCATCAAACATCTTAAAGCGAGCAATCCATGTTATAGGCACACACCACATGCAATAAAATAGGAAATGAGAAAGAAGAAAGAAGTAATCATCATAGATAGAAATTATGTTCATTACAAGCTATTTTCCCCCAACATGGTATCAAAGTCACATTTCAACCCCAGACAACCCACCACTAGGGGCTTAGCTAGACATGATCAAAGAAATTGTAAAAGAAAGGGGAAGAAGGGGGTAGAACTCCATGGAGCTTGAAGTAGAAGCCTCCTCCTTCACTTCCTAGCAGCTTAAGGACGTCCTCTCTCCTCCAATGGTGCAAATGGGCATGAGAATATGGGGGGTTATGTAAGAAAACCTTGAAATCTAGGTTTCCAAGGTAGAAATGGTAGATGGAGAGCATAAATGCAAGTAGGATGCAATAAATGCTGAAGGATTGGGTGGAGAGGAGTAATGACAGCTAACCTAGTGTTATGTCTGCCACCCATGTATATATAGGTGGTGGTGGAAGAACTAGTGTAAGTAGGGGTATTGTTGGAAAATCAGTGCAGAAAGTGGTAGGGTTTAGGTTGTAGCACGGCCGTGCTGGGAAGCACGACCATGGTGGGTAGTGGTGGGAATGGCCGTGGTGGTAGAGAATGGTCGTTCTAAGAAAATGACAAAATCATAGGTTGATGTGGTGGAATGGAGGCTGGTAGCATGATTGTGCTGGGCAACACCGCCATGGTGGGAGCTAGGTAGAACGGTCGTGCTGGGCAGCACATCCGGTGTGGTGGAGTTTGAGAGGAGGTCATTCCCTTGAGCACGCCCGTTATGTTCTTCGGCTAGCACGGTTGTGCTGGGTAACAAGGTCGTGGTGGCTGAGTTGCTCAAGCTTGCAAAATTTGGCAATCAACTTGTAACTTTGTGTAATTGGCAGCACGACTGTTCCTTGGCACCACGACTGTGCTGGGGTCTTCAAAGGAAAAAATGGATTCAAAATTCATTATCAAAGGACTTCTTTTCTTGATGTCGAATCTTGGACATTAGGGGTAGGTTGAGGGAGCTTTGGGGCCTTCTTTGGACCCATCCATGGGTGGAGGAACCCTAGAACTCCTTCCTTCTCCCTCATCCATCCAAAGCATGGTCCAAGTACCTAAAAATAATGCAAAGAACGTGCATAAGTACATTTGATAGTAAAACACATATTGAGGGAATTAACTTGTAATCTAACTTGTTTAGATGTGATAAAAGTACAAAATGGCACAAGATGGAGCCCTAAAATAAGGCTACATCAAGGCATGAGCTTGTTTTATTCATTCTTGCAATTCTTGTATAAATGATTTAAGGGTCTTGGACCCCACTTGCAAATGTTGATAAACTTATTCTATCTTCCATTGAACTACTTTAGCATGATGATGAAAATGTATAATTAACTAATATAGTGTACATGAGTACAAACCACCCATAGTATTGGGCATGAGCCCAGGGGAATGTGACCACTCTCCCCAATTTATAAAATATTAGGGTGTTTGGGATTGTGTTACTCTCCCTCACCCATAGGTTGAGGTCCGGTAGGTGCCTTAGCCCTATGTTAGTATAATTTAGTAACATCTAATCATGCATGCAATTTTTATAATTTAGTAACATTTAATCATACATGCAATTTGTTATTGTTTAACATGGAAGAAATTCTTGTTGTTTTATTTACCTCATATAATGCAATTTTTATTATTTCTTGCTTTAAGATTATAAATGTCCTTATCCTTTATTCACACATAAATTTTTATCTCCTCTTATTGAGTGACCCCAACCACCCAGGTATAGGATCAGAGTGCGCATCAGGAGCATGGTGAACCAGCCTAAGGCTAGTAAAAGAGTCCATCCTAATTTCAAGAAGTGATTGGTTTAGTTTTTTTTACTGGAGACATGTTGATGTAGTCAGTTTCCCTCTACTTAGGTCCTTTCTTTTGTATAAAGCATGTTGATGTATGCATAAATTGTTGTTATTTTGATATCCAATTTGGTTATTTTCTGTGTCATTTGTGCTTAATTGAATATCTTTTTAATACATATTTTACCAAATTAGTAAAAATCACTTGTGCATCATTTCTTATATTTTTACATGTATTTTACATGTTTTAATTATTATAATAATTATTTGATTTTATTCATTGATTATTTTATTGCAGATAATTATTATTTAATGGAGCAAAGTTGATACCATCGACTTGCAACGCGATGGTAACGACATGGCATCAGAGTACAAATATTTTTTTGTTCCAGATTGAAAAGGAAAAGGGCATTTTACTGTGAAGAAGTTGATACCATCGACTTCCAACTCGATACCATCGACCAAGACGCTACAGAACAAATTTTAATGTGTTGAATCTAACACATATTGTATTAAAAATTAAATTTTAGGTTTCCTTTTGACCTAAACATGTACGATGGCTATAAAAGACACCATTAGAACCACAATTGGGAGATCTATCACGGGGGGACAATACAACAGCCGAACAAAGAGAGAAAAGTAGAGGAACCCTACACAGAAGACCTCAGAGGGATTTTGGCGGCAGAAATAACGGCAAAGTCTCTCCATCTTCTCCAGATCCACTCTTTAACCCTTTCTCCAATTTACTGTATCTCAAAATTCATGTTTTACATCTTTTCAGCTTACTGTGATACCATGTCATCTATTTTCAGCTAAAAACCATAATTCCTTAGGACCCGGGAGTAGCCCGGGTAATCGTTGTATGATACTTTTTACATAGTTTATCATAATTTGTCTCTCAAATCTGTGGTATGATGTCGTTTTCTCCATTATATCATTATGATTGATCACCCTAATGATAATCTAATACTTTTAATTACTTTGAAAGAAGAATTAACGGTTGAAAAGACACGATAATCACATTAACTAATAAATCCTTTGAACAAGGCGATGTACACTTAATGGTGGAAACCCAGAGTACGATCTTCATGCACCTAGTTTAAGGTATAGGTTACTACTACCGTGGAACCGACCTAGATTTAGATAGTTTATTGTATCGCAAAAGTGAGCAATTCTGACTACATGCCACTACCCGGAATAGGAGACGAATTAGGATAATTGTGTAGGAATTAGTACAATGAGAACCTGCGATGAAACCGCAATCCTAAGGATTCCATTTTTAATTGATTAAACCAACCATTTAATCGATTGTTTTGTTTTCTTTTATTTTTATTTTCTTTTTCAATCAACTCTCGTTTTCATCTTAGCTGATCAATCCTAATTAGTAATAGTCTTTAACCTCACAACTCTCTGTGTTTGATAACTCGGGACTCATAATCCCATATTACTTCAACACGTACACTTGCGTATTACACGCACGTTATACACGTGTCACATGTACACCCACATTGGGGTAATTTCAATGTACACATTTTTTTAATTGAATATAATCAAAAAAATTATCTTCCGCTACTATCCAAATTGGATTTTGTTTACCATTGTTATTAGTAGAGAGGTGGATTGATTTCACTTCTTTACAACATGGTATCAGAGCCCAAGGTAGTCCGAGTCTTGACTATTTCAGTTTGTCTCCTTAGTTAGAAAACCCTTACCTCATATAGCATCCCTTTAGTTCACCTTAGAATTAAGCTATGATAAAAGGTTGATTTAGAACCATAACATTTTCATATTAGATACGTCTTTAATCAACTTTTAGGTGATTAGCCTATTAGGTGGCAACTAGGGCATGAAGTTGAAAGTGGTGGTGTCTAGAAAGGGTCAGAACTTGGGGGCTAGCAGTATTTTCCTCCACTCCACTAGCTTGGTTTACAGGGACTCCTGAGCTCATATGACACCGGCTTGGCCTGATCTGTATCTTGGTTTATGGGGACTCCCGAGTTCATATGACACTGTCCTGGCCTGATCTGATATGGAATGCTTGAAATAGAATACCTTTAGGCAAATAACCTTATTGTTGAGCATCTTTAGTAACCTAATATACACTGATTCGATTATCAAAATAAAATCATCTTGTAATCCTTAAGTTCCTTATATGATGCTTAGATTTCCATGTTTAGGGTTAGTGTACCCTATACTTGACTTTGAAGTATGGTAATAGTGATTAGTAGGAAAATTAAGTGTTGGGTCTTATACATGATTAGACTCACTCTTTTACCTCTATCTTAGTTTGACTTAATAGGTCAACCCTTTTAAGGGGTGGAGTAGTGGTACCTTGTTAGATTTTGCATTTGCTGATTTCGAGGACGAAATCCCTTTTTAGGGGGATGGAATCCTATACATAGCAAAATCTAGCCACTTTGGAATTAAAAACCCTATCTCCATATACAAGAGATTAATGAGCTTATATGATTAGTATTGACCAAAAAAATTGTAATTGTAATTTAACTTGTTTATTTATATTTAACGAATATATAATAAGTCATCTAAAGGAATAGTTCATATGCTTGAACCTTAACATATTCTTGATGCACATAATAATGAGTTACTCATCACTAATTGTGAATACACATAATGTTGACCATGTCACGCTAATGGTAAGGTGAGTAAGATAATTGAAACTAATGCATGCTAAGGATGCATAACATGTAATAGTCATGTTGACCTAAACCCTAATATGTAATTATCTATCCTTAACAATATAGACACACACACACACAGATATATATATATATATATATATATATATATATATATATATATATATATATATATATATATAATGCCTTTCATGATACGTTAGTGACATTAGGTGTCATCATCACATAATATACCTTGATACCTATAAATGGATTATAATCACCTAACCATAATTGTGATCAAGTTATTAATATATGTAAGGCCTATCACCTTTTTCCCTAATATACATCACATTAAATTATTTATCATAGCTTGGTATATGAATCAATTTATTTATATTTAATGTGTTCCATCTTATTTAGTAAAACACATATAATGACCCTAATATGACAATGAATAATTGGATTCACATGAATATGCATGAATGCTTAATGTGGTACTTATAATATGAGGAGTAATAAGAGAAACTTGTTAATGATGTTATTAATATGAGTATGAAAGGTAATGTGACAATGTGTAATATCTTTATAAGAAACTAATGTGACATTAATTAGACTTAATAACTTATTGGATAATATTTTACAAAATAATCTATATGATGGTAGTATGAGGATAATGGAGAATAAAATTCAAGTTATTAAGGTTTGTGATCTAATATGATTATAATTATTGAGATGATTTAGTAAACCCTAATTGTGCTTAAAATTCTTATTGAGTAAACAAAAAATACACATGAATGGTACATAACGTTGATATACAATTCTCTTACAAATAACGTGAATACAAAATGACACAATATTAAGGATGATGAAGATTTCATAATAAAGATAATGCTAACAAGCCAATAGTGTTGTAGTTGATAAAAGGTAATATCAATAGTGGGAACCGTAGTAAACCCTGACTTATGTGTAGGAAATGTGAAGTATCCTAGATTAGGGGTTATCACCTAGTTGCTTAAGGTTGGGTTGTTACGTACTCACCCTTCCCTCTTGTTGTGATTTTGGGGACGAAATCCTCTTTAAGGGGTGAAGTGTTGTAACATACTGAATCTCATATTCTTTTGCAATTTTACCCATTTTCAAGGTTTCATTTACTTCTTATTCTTTTTGGACTTTTCCCTAAATTTTCCTAGCTTTTTCTATCCTATTTGGCCTCAATGTTGAATTTGAGCTAAACTTGATGACTTGAACCACATTCACCCACATTCATGACAATGAATGGGTATTTGCGCAAATATCTCAACTAATGTGTTAATTAAAGTCTAACAATGCAAAATGGCCAATTCTGAGAGATAATGAGTAGATTATACTAATTTAGTGTAATTGTGGCTTTTTGGGATAAGAAATAAGAGTTAATGTGAAATTGAATTTAATTAATGAGATATTCACCCTCCTCTCTCCTCCAAATTGTTATTTAAAACATTTAAAAGGAGAATAAGAGGTGGGACATGATACTTGAATGATTTTATAATATTTATCTCGAATTTTATTAAAGGACTTGCTAAGAAATTAGTTTTGAATTAACTCACCCTTTTAAAATGCATTAATATACACATTAATGGAAAATATGGTGGTTGATGGCCATATCTCATGGGAAACTAAAATCTAATAACATAGCATTAATCTAGGTATTAATACTATCCTATGGTTCAATTTCGGGTCATTTAGACCATGTTTGACCACCCAAATCAAATTTATAAGGTTGGAGTAAAGCGTGACTATGGTTTAATGTCGATTTCATTTATTTCATACGTAACGCTAACATTCACTTCATTTTTCACTGTCATGCACTACCATCACATGTGTGCCATCCAACGGCCCACATTCCATCATCTGTTAAACATTACCCAATCCGACGACCGCGACCTCATCTTCTAGCTCCAGCCGTTACGTAGTTGGGAGCAGATTCGTGACACTCTGAAACTCCGCTCTCTCTCCCTTCATAGCCAACCATTCCACCTCATTTCTTCATCCTTGAATTCATCATTCTCTACCAATCGAGTCAAGCCTTTACTCTCATACTGAAACAAAATGTTTGTGAAATGCCCAAACTAGGGCCTGGAGCTGTCTCACCTCCACCCTCATTTCACACCAGATCATCACCCCATCTATAAATAGCAACACCCTCACCACCGCTGATACCCAAGCAACAAGTTCATACCTTCAATTTGTTTGGAACTCCTCTACACATCCACCACCATCTAGACCTTCACCCTAACCTAGAGGTGGCTTTCGTGGTCTCTCGGTAGTGGAAGCGTACAAATTGTCGATCCAGGTGAGTTCTTCACCTTCTGTTCTTCAATTTCCGACGTTCAGTTCGTCCTTTGATCGAGTATTGTGGAAACCCGAATCGAGCTCCACCTTCTCACAACCATGGTAGGAGCAAGTGAATGGGAAGAATCCCCATGCTGGAATATCCAATCCACCCCCCTCACCTTCTTTCCTCTATTTCTCGCCCAAGGACATTTACGTCCGTTCGCCTAGTTTAATTCTGTGACTGACCAAGGTCAAATGGGAATTGACCCATGACATGACCGTTCATGATTGGGCCAGGTCACGTGGGCCCGACTCCCTTTTCTTTTCTTTTCTTTTCTTTTTCATGTGTCTTTTTGTTGCCTTGTGATTGGTCAGTTCGTTAGAAATTCATAGTAAATCGATACATTATCAGAAAAATATGAATAAATACTCATTGGAAAACATTTTTTTGAGTAGAATCCAATCTTATGGTTTTTGAATACTGATTCTAATCCATTTTTTGATGTTTATCTTGATTACCATTTTGATTATATAAAATGTTCTAAAATTGATAATTAATTCATTTTAACCTCAAATTAATTAAATAAGTATGTTTTCTTAATTAGAAAAATATTACAAATTGATTGGCCTAGTTTTCAAACCCAAAATCAAAGTTTTTTCTTGAAGGTATAAAATTATGGTTTCAACCCTTAAATTACATCAAACCCTAATCCTTGTGATAAAATACTTGAATCTAGGGTTTAAGGATATTGGACATCAATAATTGAAGAAAACACAAATCTAATATAACTCAAGTGAGGTATGTACATTCTAACCCTAAAGTTGGGCTTTATTTATCCACACCTAAATTCCCAATGAGGCATGAACCTATTTTATTAATTCTTGCAATTCTTCTATAAATGATTTAATGGACTTGGACCCCACTTGCAAATGTTTATAAACTTATTCTATCTGCCATTGAATTACTTTAGCATGATGATGAAAATGACTAATTAACTAATATAGTGTACATGAGTACAAACCACCCATAGTATTGGGCATGAGCCCAGGGGAATGTGATCACTCTCCCCAATTTATAAAATATTAGGGTGTTTGGGAATGTGTTACTCTCCCTCACCCAGAGGTTGAGGTCTGATAGGGGCCTCAGCCCTATGTTAGTCTAATTTAGTCACATTTAATCATGCATGCAATTTGTTATTATTTAACATGGCAACAATTCTTATTGTTTTATTTGCCTCATATTCTAGATTTTCTTAGTATAATGGATCTTTATTATTTCTTGCTTTAAGCTTATAAATGTCCTTATCCTTTATTGACACATACATTTTTATCTCCTCTTACTGGGTGACCCCAACCACCCAGGTATCGGATCAGAGTGCACATCAGGAGCATGGTGAACTAGCCTAAGGCTAGTAAAAGAGTCCATCCTTCTCTCATGAAATGATTGGCTAAGTTAGTTTTTTTATTGGAGACATGTTGATGTAGTCAGTTTCCCTCTACTTAGGTCCTTTCTTTTGTATAAAGCATGTACACCCATATTGGGGTAATTTCAATGTATACTTTATTTAAATTGAATATAGTCAAAAAAATTATCTTTCGCTGCTATCCAAATTGGATTTTCTTTTCTATTGTTATTAGTAGAGAGGTGGATTGATTTCACTTCTTTACACAGATTTTCTTATACACTCTTGTACATGAACCTCATTCATCATTGTACCCTAGAGAGGGAAGTAGAGCAACCACAATGCTAGCATGTTGTTAAGCATAAACCTACTCATTTCTGTCGGCTTAGAAAGAGCAACATGGATTTTTGGTCTATTCATGTGGACGAAGTAGAGATGTAGATGTTGAGAACCTGTGTTTAGAGGACGTCGAATAGAATTTTCTATCCATGGGAGGGCCTACACACATCACCATGTGAAGGGATGCCTATAGAATTGCTTTGCGATGATGTATATCTTATGCACCCTATTTCTAAATACATTATTATCAATAAGATACACTAGTAGGATATGTGGAGATTTTTTTTGTTATTTTCACTGGGTATGTCGCCTCCATGAAATATAATAGTGGTATCAGAGTCACATTGATCTATTGCATAATTAGATTTATTTTGATATGATCTAATTTTTATATATCACTTATTATGGTTTCATGCGATGTGAACTTAAAACTATTAATGTGCATATCTAACCTAATTGCACATACATTGCAGGCCTATTGTTTTTGACCTGACATACAAGGTCGAGTATGGAAAATTTTGATTTTTTCCAAGAGCACGAAAGTGAAATTTCATAGACCTTTCGGGGGCGCTGCCCTGAGACCCCCCGAGGGAAGTGAGATTCTCGCATAGGGGTCTTACCCCTGCGTACCCCACCTAGTTTACGTGGGAGTCAAAAATTGTTTAGCGGAGAAGGTCTCACATTAAAAGGACTACAATTTTAATATATATATATATATATATATATATATCTAAAAAATCATAATATGTCACTGTTGAAATATGTTTCATGTGATGAATGCATGTATGGTTATGGCCTAGAACCCCTTGTGTGAATAATGTGCATGGTTATATATCTTGTGCTAGGATGTAAACGGTTGAGCATGGATTCTGTATATAAGTATTCAGATAGTATGCCTAGCGTTGTCGATTATCTTAAAGTGTACTTAATTATATTACCTATAAACTCCCCTCAAATGTAACTTGAGGGTCTCCTTTTTATACATAATGTAACAAATATAGGAATAGATTTAGTTTTGGAAGACTTGTTGTGAATAGGCAACTTGAAGATCCAACTCCAAGGAGTGTCCATGGAGAGGCAACTTGAAGATCCAACACCAAGGAGCGTTCATGAAGCTATTCACTTATATGTTGTTCAAATGTAGGTTCATATGATATTCACAGGTTGACGTTGCATGAGATGCAAAAGACCATGGATAATGATCATTTTCGTCTCTACAGGAATATAGTAGTATGGCCATAACCAATTCTTATGTGTTTGTGGATTGCATGTCTGTGGATTGTGATATGTGGATATAACATGTATATGATGCATATTATAAGTATTTGGTGTTTGGATATTTATGCATATATATAAAACCCCTCAAATAAATATCAAGTCTGTGATGCTTTCCATAAGCAACACACATGAAAAAACTTGATTGACTAAGCATAGGTTATGCCAAAGCGTGGTCCGTTGTCCATCTCGTAGAAATCTGATGGTAGATATGTAGATCTGCCAAAGCAGGGTGTATATTCTACCGTGTTGGTTTCTGTGTCAGGCTTAACTAGGTGATCTTAATGAGATTAAGTACATTGAATAATTAAAATGGATTATAACAAATATTTATGCACACCACCTGTCTAAGAGTTGTATTTATATGCAATTGGCAAAAGTTCCCAACCTAAATAGTCATGTCGTGGGAAATCAACCAAAGTTGACTCATTATTTGATGAAATATGGATCTTGGCTTACTAGAAGATTGTATGATGTAATATTCTGAATTGATATATGAGGTTTATCAATTTGAAAAAAAAACAGTGGGAGCGATAGTTAGTTAAAGGCCTAATTCAATATCATTAATTTTTATTAAATCCAATCAAATGTTTTTCAATAAAGTTGTAAATTTTCTCTTGTAGAATCAAATGACAAAAAGTAACACATTTTCCTTGTGATCGATCCTTGATAAGGATAAGATGAAGGGGAAAAATTTCCATGACTAATTTAGGATGCTGATTGTTCTCACACAAGAGTGCAAGATCTATGTCCTATAAACTCCAGAGCCCGATGAACCTTCACTCACAGTGCCTAATGCTGATAGGGATGCTTACAAGAATCACTTTGAAGATGTTGTGGATGTCAGGTGCTTGATATTGTGTTCAATGAATTGAGTTGTAGAGACAACATGGGAACATGTATGTGATTGAGATGATGACACATCTTAAGAACATGTACCAAGATCAGATAAGACATGAGAAATATGATGCCTCCAAGGCGTTGTTCAAGTGCAACATGGCCGAAGGAGATCTAATAGGTCCTCATGTTCTCAAATTTATTGGGTATGTGGAGAACCTTGTAAGACTGGGACTTCACTTTGGTTAGGAGTTGGCCACATATGTGATTATGCAGTCACTGCCAAAGTCATATAGCCAGTTTGTCATGAATTGCAACATGAACAGTTTTCACATGATGTTGTCAGAATTGCTTGGCATGCTGAGAACATCTGAGGTGAAAATAAAGAAAGAGAAGCCCAAGTGTGTGATGATGCTTAGTAGAAAATGGAATTCAAAGGGCTAAGGCAAAGCTAAGAAGAGTTCTAAATCTAGATAGAAGCCCAAGTCTTCTACACTCAAAGAAAAGGGAGGGGTGAACAAGGGAGGCAATTGTCACCATTATCACGACCCTAGACATTGGAAAAGGATTTGCCCTCTCTACCTGGAGGAACTGAGAAATAAGAAGGAGGGGATAAAGATCTCCACTTTAGATATATATATTATTGGGATAAATTTGTCTACTTCTTCATCTTGGGTAAGAGATATCAGATGTGAATCTCACATATGCTCGAATATTTAGGATCTGAAAAGAAGTAACCCTTTACAAAAGGGAGAGGTTGAATTGTGAGTCACAACTAGAGCAAGAGTTGTTGTCTCTATAGTTGGAACCTATAATTTATCTCTTCCCATAGGGCTTGTTGAGTTAGAGAACTTCTATTTTGAACCTACCATAAATAGAAACATTATTTATGTATCTTGTATGTATAAGGATGGATATGAATTTCATATAAAGAATGGTTAATGTTATATTTCAAAATATGAGATCTTTTATGGAAGTGCCCCAATATCCTATGGTCTTTATTTATTAGATATTATGATAAATGTTTATAACGTAAATTCCAAAAGGTTAAAAATCGACAACTCAAACAAAACATATCTTTGGTGTAGTCGTCTAGGACACATAAATGCAGAATCACATATCTAGACTCCATAAAGATTGTTATCTAGACTCTTTAGATTTTGAATGAATAGAGACATGTGAGTCTTGTTTTTTGGGCAAGATGACCAAAACTCCCTTCACTTGTAATAGTGAGAGGGCTATTGATCTATCATGACTCATACATACTGATGATGCGACCCTTTTAGAACAAATGCTAGAGGTGGTTATCAATACCTCATCACCTTTATTGATGACTTCAGTAGGTATAGTTATGTTTACTTGATGAAACATAAGTTAGAAACTCTTGAAAAGTTCAACGATTTCATGAATGAAGTATAGAACAAACTTGGTAAAAGTACTAGGGCACTTCATTCTAATTGAGGTAGAGTATACTTAAGCAAAGAGTTTGAGGACCTTCTTTGAGCCTGTGGCATCATACAATAATGGAGTCCACCTAGAACGCCACAACCCATTGGTGTATCAGAAAGAAGGAATCACACATTGCTAGATATGGTGCAATCAATGATGAGTTTTATTGATCTTATGACTTCCTTTTGGGGTTACGCTCTAGAAACTGAGGTGTTTACACTTAACCGTGTGCCATCTAAATTGGTACAAAAGACACCATATGGGATATGGAATAGGAAGCATCCCAAAATATCATTTATGAGGGTTTGGGAAGTGAAGCTTATATCAAGAAAATGTTTCATGAAAAGCTTGGCCCTAGATCATATAAATTTTATTTTGTGGGTTATCTTAAAGAAACCAAGGGGTACTATTTGTATAATCCAACTGACAACAAAGTGATTGTTGCCAGGGATGCTACATTCCTAGAAGAGGAATTCATTTCCAGATGAATCAGTGGGAGGAAAGTAGAACTCGAAGAAGTTCGAGACCAACAAGAAAGCATAGAACTTGTAGATGTACAAGAGGAACATAGAAAATCAAAACCGTTGTGGAATCTCAAATTCCTCATGTGACACAGGAACCTCACTGATATAGTAGGACACACCTTGATACAAATAGATTTGGGTTATCTACTAACTCAAGAAGGAAATGAGTCAGTCATTGAGAATGAGGCAACTAGCTATCTAGAAGCTGTAAAGGGACTAGAGTATGTGAAATGACTTGAAGGCATGAGATCTGAGATGAAATCCATGTACATCAACAAAGTATGGACCTTGGTGGAACTACCTGAATGGGTAAAACCCATAGGGTGCAAGTGGGCCTTCAAGAAAAAGACTGACATGGATGGTAATATAGAAACTTATAATGTTATATTGGTTGCAAAGGGTTTCAATAAAGTTCAAAGTGTTGACTATGATGAAACATTTTCTCCATTTTCCATGGTTAAGTCCATCAGGATCATGTTTTCCATTGTAGCTTATCATGAATATGAGATTTGGTAGATGCATGTTAAACTACATTCATTAACAAGAATCTTCTTGAGGATGTATATATGACACAACCTGAGGGTTATATAAATCCAAATGATGCAAATAAATTTGTAAACTACAAAGATCAATCTATGGATTGAAGTAAGCATCCTGGAGCTGGAATCACTACAGCAAAAGCACTCATTAGTGACATTTAATAGTGTGTCATTTGTATAAAAATGCCTTTATACCATCATTCATATGGGCATTTTCTACTCTAATGCCACTAATAGCCTTGGTATGCACATTAATTAGAAAACTCGCAAGTTAGATATTTATAAATTCAACAAGGGCAGTTTAGAAATGCCTCTTTATGAATTTTTAATTATACTAGACAAATCAGGCATAACAAGGTACTCGCCCCCAACGTATGGTGCCATATTTTTTTGTCAACGCTTTATAATTTCTAAAACTTTTCCCATCTGCCCCCTTCCCCACTTTATGCCCTAGCACTCGTACTATCTCTTTGTCTGCCCTTTGCCATTGTTCCTCCACCTGAAACTCCCAATCACATCTGCATTATCTCCCATCATTGTTCCTCCATAGTTTCAGGATCAACAAAAAGTTGGCGTCGACAAGTCAGAGGACCCAGGGAGAGCTACAATGACCTGATGGTTTCCCTACTGGCTGTATGCGATATTTGACTTTGTTACGTCAATTTCTACAAGAACAACATGATCTTCTTAATCATCTGGTAAGATAAGTGATAACTTGATCTCTGATACTCATCTACCACTTTCCCATTATCTCATAGGGTCCATCCATACAAGTAGCCCTATAGTTTTGGACTCCTACAAGGAACTTTTCAGTCATGATGTATTTGATGCTACTGATTATAATGCTGATCAGTGACATTTTTACAGTGGAGTCTGGGATCGAAAAGGTTGTTCTCGTCATGCGTCATCACCTCCAGCAACTTGTTAGAACTAGGGTGTGTGTGACAATGGTTTAATGACTAATCATTGGATGGTTAGTGTTCAGTCTATGGAACTATAAGGCCTAAGTCCATGGATAGTTGTTTAGAATTGAAGATGTTGGTCTTCATCAGAGACCCTCTGGTTGTAGGATGGCTTGTTATTGTATGACTTGGTGAAAAGAAGAATCAAGGATCTAGAAACTGTCTCCTTTGCAAAACCAACACCTTCAACTTTAACTATCATTTCTCTCTAATTGGAATGAATATATGTATCTTATGATGATTATGTGATTCTCATTATGGATTTCCTCTATCACATGAAATCTATGTTTGTGTTTTTATTACGGTAAACTGAATTGCCAACGTTAAATAAGAGAACTCTAGCTAAAAAGCAACGGTTCTACATATAATATTTCATGTCTACTCGACACCAAAGAATTTGTTATTAGTTTTTAACTTTGTAGAGGCATCATGACATTGTTTAAAACACCTTAGTCGAGAAGTGAGATGTTTGGTATAGATCTATTAATGCAAACTTGTGGCAAATCCTCTATATTTCGTATCACATATCAAAATAATTTTGTACATGTGTATTCAGGTTTGATTATCAATAGCAAATCACTAGTGTCACTCTTGCAGTGGCATACAAACACTTGCACATGAATGACAATATTCTGACACAGGATGTTGCAGATATACATCTATGTGGGATCGATTACATGTTTTATAATATCACTTCCCCATGGTTGTTTAGTACAATTTCATTATCTCCTTGACTATCTTGTTTCGGATGGATCATGCCTCTCATATACCTACTTTATATTAGTTTACGACTTTGTTGGTCTCTATTTCTCACACATCACTTAATTATATTGTTAAGTGCTAGTTTGGTAGGGTGTGGTCAGATATAGTTTGATGAATTGGAAATGAGATCAAATATAGTTATAGGTTTTGTACTACACAAAATTTATTTGATAGGGTACAAAATGAATTTAGTTATCTTTAACTATATGGTAGTAGAGACAATGGCAAAGGAGTACATGTTCACACCATTCATATTTAGTTCACTTTTTCAGCATCACGTACATGTATGATACAATTACATCTTGAAGTGGTACTATTATAGTGATTTTGACATCAAATGTCTAGTTAGAAGAATGTACTGATCAACCAATTACACTCAACTTCACCATACTAAACAAATTGTTAAGTGCAGAACCAAACTTCTATTTTTTGTGAGCAGGTCCTAAATAAACTTTGCATTGGTAAATATATTATTGTTTGATTGCATACCCATTTTCGAATTCAGATTTAGTTACTTGGATAAAAATCTGGGTTCACGTTTCTCTTGCATTTAAGCACTCTTGAGATGACACTCATTTATTTCCTCTTATCCTTTAGAATGATAACAAGGCATATTGTCATTTTATTAGTAACTTTGTACTAAATGGATTTTTCATCAAAACATTAAGATCACTCCAAATTAAATGTTCATAATATTCTATGTCATTATTCTTCATTTGAACTCAAAGTATACTACCTATATGATTGTATTAATGGTATTTAATTCTTTAGAGCATACAGAAAAAAGCAATAAAGTATCACTACCACCTTATCAAGTTTTGTTATTAAGTAAATTCACATATACATCACTATAGTTTAAAATATTACAAATTCATCTTCACTATAATTTAGTTATAAATTTTTGTTCAACATTTTAGTTTAGCCAATGTTGTGTACCTTACGGAATGGTGTTTCACATCACACAATGATGATACCATGCACATATTATTAGAAATAAATTGATAGATCAAGAAAGTTTCTTTAGAATGAAACTTTGACAAGATTTTTTCTATGAATTTTCTATACTAATTAACATGTTTGATTTTTAAGTGACATTATTGTAGAATTATTTGGACATATAACTAGATTTCATATTGGTGTCGAACATAAACTAGACTAGGTACTCAAACAAACACTTTTCTCTATACTTCTCATCTTTATATATCTCTTTATTATTTTAAAAAAAGGTAGAAATTCTAAATAATCACTATCCATGACTGCCAATTATGATGAAATTTTATGTCAAGATTGAGAAATTTCCATAATTTGGGTTCCCTAAATTGAATTTTACAAAATATCAAATGATGATTATTTGTATGAACAATGGAGATTACTATGGTGAAAGATAGAATCATGAGGTGTTGATTATAGGATTCAAGGAACAACGTCAATGGTTGGTAGCAATCTTAATTTTTACATTGTTGTTGGAATGTGATCTTCCTTGTGAGTGGGATAAAATACCACAATTGCAGTTGTTGGTGGTGTTGGTTCGTGTGTTTAGTTACGGTAAGGTGTGGTGATTGTGGGGTGTGCAATAGTCATTATAGAATATCTTTGAGGCCAGGTGTGGTAATGCGCTTGATGATTCTAAAATATATGTTAGTGGTTGTGGGTCACCTATGAGGCATTATATCTTCTAGAATAAATGAAACATTAAGTACGACAAGTAGAGATATTGGTAGTTGTATGCAAATGATGTGTAGGATTATATGAAATATTTACCATATATGAAGTTATATGTAACATTACACTCAATGCATATTGTTGTAATACATGAAATAGCTACAATATGATTATGAACTAAAACCTTTCAACTTCATTATTTGGTGTCACTAATGATCTAACATTGCATTCAATTATTACACATTATTGGAAGGTACATTGCTCACTTTATGGATTAAGTCTCAATCTAATTCCAAGGCTGGTCAAGGGCATGGGTACCATGTGCAAGATTGTATGTTTAGACTTCAAACTCCTAGAGTTATGTATCCAATTTTTTGCAGTGGAGATGGCTTATCTTCTATAATGAAACACTGACATGTATAACATGTATCTCATCTTGTATATATCACTTCTAAGATAGCATTTTTCTATTTTTTTCTAGAAAGGTTTCTATAGATTGAAAAGGTTTCTACAGATAGAAGAACTCGAACTTACATCTCTAGCTCCAGGCCCATTCTTGACATGTCATTTAAGTTGGTAAGACAATCTATATCAATTATTCCTAGTTCAAATATTTATTATGCCTCTCCACATTTGTTTTCTATTGGATGAGGATCATATGATTTATTTACATGTTGAAAGTATGATAGATGGGCTTTACACAATTGCTTTAGCATCTTCCAAGTTATTACAATTTCACTATGGTTTAAGAATCCATTGAAGCATATGTGATCCCCGTGATAGAAATTGTGAACAACTTACTTATCTATCAGTCACTTTCAGAAGGAGATTAGATGTAGGAAAATTAGATCAACTTAAGTTGATTAAGGTCACGGGTATCCTGATTCAACCTAGAACTAGACAATCCAAAATTTATATTACCACCGCACTGTCGAACATTAACATAGATTAAAACCAGGCTCTATACTGTCAGCATGACATATTGTTTTAAGCATCTTTTAAGTTTATGCTGATACATGACTTCCTAGATTAATTATTTCTTAAACCTATATGCGATTAACATTCAATGTTATTTTGATATTGATTATATAAAGAACTCATCACAACTAAACCTAGCTAGGTAACTCATATGATATTATGCATCATTTTTTGTTCTAATTGTTTGTTTTTTAGATATATTTACTTATTTTTTTAGGACATACACTCTTTCATTTTGTCTGCAATTTCTTGGTTTTACATCACATTTCAAGTTGGGAAATATGTTCTTACAATCCTAACATCTTTCAATTTCTCTGGGATTGTTGGTAGAATGGGATGACCACCTTTCCATCTGACATAGTGATTGTGCACTAAATCAATGGCTTGAGTATGCGAGTTGCTAGGATCCCATTACATGTTTTGTGATGCATCGCTTTCCATTCCATGCACAGTGAGGTTTCTTGTGAGTTGTACTACTTTTAAATACGAATCAATTGATTGTCTTTTAATATATTGACTTTAACGGATCTGATTCTGGTATTCCTTATTTGCATTTGTGAGGCTTACAAAGAGGACTTGCCTTGAACATGCTTAGGAAAACTAGAGCAAGGTGGTGAAGGCTTACTCAGACAATGAGAGTGTCAGGTGAGGGCCACATTATATCCATTAATTAGTTCCAACAAACAAAACACTAAATGATGCTATTTTCATATCCAGTTGCCATTGTATGGACATGGGAAATCAAAGAGGTAGGTATATGAACTTTTGAAATTTGAACCTTTAAACAATATCATCTGCTAACCCTTCCATTGTCTATCTAATTCCAAAAAGACATATTTGGACATGAAGGTAGAATTAAATATAATGAGATCAGTGAGAAGTTGTAAGTAAATTGAATTCTTTTGATCATCTTTGAATATATTGACTTCAATGAATCTGAGTATGGTATTTATTACATGCATCTGTGTGGCTTTCAAATTGGATAGACATAGATCATGCTCAAGAAAACCAAAGATGGGAAAGGAAGGATTATTCAAACAATGAGAGTGACGGATGAGGACTATAGTATTGCTGCTAAGTAGTTCCAGCAAACAACACTCTAAGGGGTATTTTTCTCATCTTCAGAGATTCTCTGACTGGTTGAGGTGACTTTTGGTGAGTGAAATATTAAACAACTATAACTAATGTATTGCTGGAACCATACCTCTTTTGGCTTTCTTCTCTACCTTAAGACCTATTTAAGCATACCGAGTCGCAAAAGTTCTCGACATGGTTGTAGGTGTGGAAGATACATTTTTTGTTTTGATAGTGCTTGATGGATGATGTTCAATAGTTTTTGCATGTGTGGTGTAGCTTGTACAGAAAATCCCAGAGTGCTTTGCAAGTATGCTATTGGAGTCATTAATGTACCAAGGTATACTTTTTATTTTATTTTATCACCATTCATGCATGTATGTTGTATTTCCTATATGCATATATCTTTTAGCTTGTCCATGTTTAATAAATTCATCATCCTTGTCTTACAATATAACTCTTAATTATAATTTAACAATTTGTAGCTTTGTGGCAATGGGGTTTTTGATGTTTACTAAGTTTGATATCCTTCTCTTGTATAGATAAAAATTGAGGGAAAAGGTTTTAATTCGTCATCCATGGATGCTTTGGAGCTATTTCAATCTACAAGGGTCAAATTTATTTTTGTCTATGATTGTTCAGACTTCAGAGGCTATTCAATTAATGAGCACCCTCTTTGGATGAGTTATAACATGAAGTTGTGCAAGTTTATACTCATGGTATAAGTGGAAAGAGAGGGCATGATGGTGGGCACTACTTGCTTGATGATTGGGATAATCTTGGTAAGAAATCTTCTCTCTTCTCTTAAAAAGTATATCAATCTTTTGTGAGCATTTGTTTTTGCTAGGTCAACAACATTCCAGTGTTATTAACCATCATAGCTCCATCTACAATTATTATCTGAGATGTGTTTGTATTTTGTTTAAGTGCAGAAACTGGTAGTGGTGTCCATGTCTTCTCATCTAATTGGTTGTAAATGACGTTGGATGTTTCCTTCACGTAGTTGCTTCTCTCTGATATCTAAAGCAAATTTTGAGATTATTCACTTGTTTTTTGCAGGCTGTTAAAATAATGACTATGTTCTATATTTTTGTTTTGGTTTATACTGAATCTCCTTAACCATCCCACTTGTAAAAGTTGTGAACATATAGATTGAGTACACAAGTGAATATCCAATAGATATCTTTTAAGAATAAAAAATAACTAAAAAGCAAAAGTATCTAGGTTAGTTTGTTTCATTAGTAGACTGATCACTTGCATATGTTGAATATTTAGGGAAATATAGTTGGTTCTACAAGTTCATTCAAGGACGTCAAAAATGTTAGATTAGTTGTTGAGGACTATCTATTTAACATTATGCATCCAATATACCACATCGAGGTAATTTTAGTATTTGGTGTTATTATTTAAATGACTTTATATATAAATTCTTTCAAACTTAACATTCCTTATTTGTTGGTAGGAACTTTGAAGTCAGTAATATATCATTGGTTGGGAGTGAGCTGGAAACAAGGAAGTTCATTTATTTTTCAAAAAAAATAGTATGTTAAAGTACGTGTTATATCTCATAGTCGCTACTAAAGTAGGGATCATCTAATATTTAATATTTCTTCAATGTGTTTTGTTTGAATTGGTTTTCTGGTCATTCTGATGCAGAAATCTGACATTTGGTTGGATTAGTAATGAAAAAATGAACAAGAATCTTTTGAGAAAGCAAGGGGAGAAGTTTCCTAGGTGGAGGGGCCATGTTTTGAGTAGGGTGGTGGTTATGTTGATAGGATGGAAGAATTTATTCTTGGTATGAAATATGGCATAGTTAGAACTTCCAATGATACATGTTTTCATGTCTACCATACCTACTACATTGTAGTCAAGTTTGTTGAGATTCTCATCAAAATTGACAAGCATTCTGATAAGAAGCTTGAGAAGAATCCAAAGTTCTTGAAGAATGGTGGCGTAGGTTTCATGAAGACAATTTCCACCAAGCCTAAGTTCTTGATGTCAAGTCAACACTCTTCAACATACAACCTAGAGAATATACATGTATATTCCTTTTTAGTATATGGTCAAAGGATGTAGAAATTATTGCACTTAGCAAAATGTAGTATGAAAGAGTGTCTCATGTGTTGTATTTCATAGAAGGGGCACGGTAAAATGTCCTCCCCATGTAATTTTCATTTAATTATATAAAAAACTGATATTTAGAATCTATATTTTTGAAAATGTAAGTTAAAACTACAAGTGGCGTTCTTTTAAAAATCTAGGTAATAAACTAAAAATTAAATAAGTAAACGCCATGAAAGCGCCATCATATACAATAATAATGCCATTATAGTGGCATTTTTATATGCCATTATACACAACAAGAACGATTTCATACAACATCCTAATACACAATAGTGGAATTTGTATAAAAGCCAAATGATGTTATGGTGGCATTTGTATAAATGCCAATTGATGTTTTAGTGGCATTTGTTTGACATTTCTTGAAAGTCGTTAAAACCTAATGTTTAGTGGCATTTGCAACTTATGCCACTATCTCTCTAGTGACATTGGTACTAGAGACATTGTTTTAAGTGTCAAAAAATGCCACGAAATACTTGTAGTGGCATTTATATTTTTCTACTGGCATTTGTTAAATGCCACTAATGAGTATATTTGTTGTAGTGAATCTTTGATTTGACAAAATAGTCAAAGAGATTGTCTATAGTCAAAATGAAGATGAACCATATGTTTATAAAAGGGTTAGTGGGACATGATTGTATACCTCATATTGTATATAGATGACATATTATTGATGGGGAATGACATCCCTACTTTACAGATGGTGAAGACATGGCTAGAAATGCATTCTCTATGAAAGACGTAGGAGAATCATCCTACATCCTAGGAATTAAGATCTATAGATATAGATCTAGAAGGATTCTTAGACTAAGTCAGAGCACATACATTTACTATGTGTTGAAGAGGTTCAACATGGAGAACTTGAAGAGAGGCAATCTACCCATGTCTCATGGTGTTACTATCTCTAGAGCTCAATGTCCCGGTTCTTGTGAAGAAAGGGAACACATGAATAAGAGTCCATATGCTTCTGTAATTGGATCTATCGTGTATGCAATGTTATGCACTCATCCAGATGTCTCATATGCCTCGACCATGACGAGCAGATACCAATTAGATCTAAGTGAAGAACACTAGATTGCCACAAAGAACATCCTTAAGTACTTGTAAAGAACTAAGGATCAATTCCTTGTCTACAGTGAATAGGAAGAGTTGGTGGTAAAAGGTTAGACCAATGCAAGCTTCCAAACTAACAAATATGACTACAGATCGCAGTCTACATTGAATAATGGAGTTGTGAGCTGGAAGAGTTCCAAGAAAGATACAGTTGCAGCTTCTACAATGGAGGCTGAGTATACTAGAAAGCTTCAGTCACCTTTGATGATTTTTGGGCAGATCTGCGGCTTCATATGGTGGCAAGGGCCCCTCTTCGATCTAACTCTGCAAACCTCACTAAAGTAGGGAAAGAAATCCAGATTCCCTGAGATGTATTGGTGGTCACCTCACAAAAACTCAATTCATAATAGAAAATTCTGTCTCTAGGTTGGGTCACCGGAGATTGAGGGAAACGATGGAGGCGATCGCTGTAGCAGTTTATGGCGATGATACTTTGGTAGTTGGTCGGATAAGGTAGTCATCATATATGCCCCCGAGGTGGTTAGAGGTCTGATCTCTAATACTCTGGGTGAACCAGACAAGGTAGGAGTTGGTAGTACCTCTGACCCCCCTCCCCATCTCCAGAAGGTCGATGCTAGCTGAGTTCGTGTTGAGGTCTGTGGCACACGAGTCTGTTTTTAAGACAGTTCACAAATCTCATCCAGAGATCTAAACAATAGAGGCACATCTCTCTTAAGGCCTGGAGAGTTGTGGTGGAAAGGCACATTCTTGATCTCGTGTCCAAGGAGGTTGTAGTGGAAGTTTTGGACACTGCCTTGCTGATGCAAAACAACAACGAGGATTTGGCAGATTGCATGGCCTCAGTTGAGGACGGGATAGGCACTAACCTCTCCTTTGATGAACTGGTTGGCACGAGAATGACTCATATTCCTCAGTTGACACCTTCGAGTGAGCAACCAGATAATGATGTTCAACAGGAGACTCAAAACCAGATTGACGCACATCTCTACATCATCTGCAAGGTGCTCGATGCTTTTTGTCAGAGATCAAGATTCCCACTGACACTTGTTACTGTTGTCTCAAGCAAGGTCATTGGCAATGACAATGCAATAATCTGAAGGCCTGCTACAAATGTGATCGAAGCGGACATCTTGCACGTCAGTGCAAATTTGTGCAACAACGTCCTTCCCCACCGAATGTTAGATCTGTTGAAGCTTTCCCACATCTTCCTGCTATGCAGTCAGGTTGGCCCGCAAGAGGATCTCCACAACACATTCCTAAAAGGAGTTCCGTGACTCTGAACCCGACCCCAGATAGAGTTGAATAGGTGGAAACCATGAAGAAGGTTGTTGAAATATCCTGGAAGATGCAACATGATTGGGATGATGTCTCAAACTTCTTGCGAACTAGATGGCCCAATGCAGTGTGTTGTTTTAGATTTGCTCAGCATAAGGAAATCCTTTTTTTCCTTCTATCAAAGAAGTTGAGGATGCAGTTTTGGAAATGTCATGTAGATACAAAGATGAGAATATGTCTATAGCTCGACATGAGGTGATGGGATGTGCTTCTGTTAAGGAAATATCGTGGTTCTAGGTGACAGACATTCCACTCATTTTTAGAGATGAGGACACGATTAGAGAGATTCTTAAAGTTTGTGGGAATGTACAACATATCTCTAGTTGGCATTATAGCCATGATGATCTTTCTGGGTGACTTGTTTTGATGGAGATGTTCAATGAGGACATACCCCAATTCATGTTAGTTTCTTTTTCAACAAAAGATGCATGGTTAAACTCGTGAAGGTGGCTTATGTTGTGGTTGACTCAGAGGGTATCACTTTCAAGCATACTAAACTTGGAAGAGAAATGAACCTCCCAGACAAAGCACTAATGTTTGACAGTGGAGATGAGATTGACGAAGGTCAACCTGTGAGTGGATCTCGCCTGCTGATCACTAACGACGATAGAGAGATGCTTAATCAAAATGTAGAGCCATGTGTGTCTGCAGCAAACGGTGGAGCAGATGTTTGGAGAGGAAGATCTCTAGATGATTTTGTCCACGATTAGGATGGAATCAGGAGGCCTTTACATCAGACCATGTTGGGAGCTTTCTTCCCCCAAAGCCAGCAATACAGAGACAGAAGGAGTTTGAGCAGAGGTCAACCAAGAATCATGAATCATTTTGGAAGGAGATCATCAAGTCATAGAAGAAATCCATCTAGCAGGGAAGGATCTTTGGATCGGCCAGTCATGTTCGGTGAGGACTGGGAAGACAGAGATTGGGATGTCTCTATGTTTGATGATGATGTCTTTAATGATAGGCAACTCACTGGTTTTAGCAGGAGAAGGGGTATATCCTAGCGATGATCACGTTATGGGTAGCAGTGTCTATCTGATTCCCATGAATATGATTCATCATCTATTCTAGAATATCAGAGGAGCTGGAAATAACAAAACTAGAAAAGTCTTAGGTAGGTTATGTAGAAAGCATAAGCCTACTGTGGTTTCTCTATTTGAGCCATTCATCCATGCTAAGCGGGAGGAAGAGCTCCTCAACATTGTGGGGCTTGAATGGGCTGGTGACAATGCTGATGTTGGAGGTAAGATTTGGGCCTTTGCGGATATATCTTCCAATTCTAGTGTGTTCCTATCACATCGACAACACCTTACTATCAAGCTTAATGACTGCTTGGGTAAATCATACTTCATCACAATGGTTTATGCGTAGTGTACAGGTGTTGAGAGAAGAGAGCTTTGGGCCTCCCTTAAACATATCTCTCAAGTCATTGGAGATCGTAGGTGGGAGATAGCACGAGATTTCAATATTATTCGGCGGCTAGAAGAGAAGAGAGGACCTAGTGAGGTTGACCTAAATGGCATGGAAAATTTCAATGCTATGATTGCTGATGTGGACCTTTTTGAAGTGTCATTTCATGGCAGTAAGTTCACCTGGGTTGACAAATAGAAGCTAACCCCATCTACGTGGGGAAGGTTGGATAGAGGTTTTGTGAACAATGTATGTCTTGATTCTATTCCAAGTACTGAAGCCTATCACTTAACTCGATTTAGGGTTTCGAACCATTGTCCTCTTCTTATTTCTTTTGGTGATGAGTTTGCCTCAGATCCCAAGCATCATGCCCCCTTCCAATTCTAGGAGATGTGGTTGTCTCATAGGGACTGTATGGATAGCATCATCGAAGGATGGTCCTTGAATGGTTGGGGTGACCCATCCTTTCGGTTCTTCACCAAACTTAAAAATCTTATAAAGGTGCTTAGATGTTGGAGTAGAGATACATTTGGCAATCTCTTTTATAAGAAGAGAGACCTTGAAGATGTCATACACACACTCCAGATTGCTTTTGATGAGGCCCCAAAAAGGAATACAAAATTTCTTCTTATGGAAGAAGAGAGTGAACTAGACGACATTCTTGATCACGAGGAAAACTTTCTTAAAGCTAAAGCAAATTCCGCTGGTTGGATGATAGGGATAGGAATACTAGATTTTATAATGCAATTATCAAGAGCAGAAAAAAGAGAAGTTGTGCTGGCTCTATGACAGTAAATGGTGGCTCGTGCATCACCGTCAAAAAAATATGACCATTGCTGCTGCTGAGTTCTTTAAATCTTTTTATCAATATCAGGGAGTCAGGGACTCGGTGTTGGATGACTCCTTCACTGCGGACATACCTACTCTTCTCTCGGATGAAGAAAATTTTACTCTAGCTGCCTCTCCCTCTGTAGAGGAGATCCTTACTACTATGAAATCTATGAATGTAGACGCTATGCCTGGTCCTGATGGTTTCTCCCTGCATTTTTATTTAGCAGCTTGGGAAGTCATTAAAGAGGATTTAGTTTGTCTAGCTGCTTTCTTATTTAAGGGAAATCCATTCCATCATAGCATTTTCTATTGTAGGATTTCTCTTATCCCGAAGGTCTCACATCCGCAGGAGCTCACTTCTAACTTCCGACCCATTTCAATTGAGAATGCGGTGTTGAGAATTTTAGCTCGTGTGATCTCAAATAGAATGGTGCCGATTATGCCGAAACTCATATCAGATGAACATGGAGCATATGTTATAGGTAGAGACATCGTGCACAATATTAGAATTATAAAAGAGCTGATGTATGACTTAAATAAAGGTGATCCAGTTGAATGCAATCTGGTCATTAAATATGACATGGCGAAGGCATATGACAGTATTGATTGGTCCTTTCTCAAATGCATTCTCAAGAAGTTTGGGATGATGGATGATCTGGTGCATCTGTGTATGTCCTTTTTTACTTGCTCTTGGATGAGTGTTACACTTAATAGCTACACTGAAGGTTTTTTTTAGATGCACCGGGGTTTGAAACACGGAAACCCCCTTTCTCCTTTCCTTTTTATTCTATTTGAAGAATCTCTTTGTCGAAAGATTAACGCTTCAGTGAATATGAAGACTATTGATAGGTTTAAAACTCGAGGAAAGGGAAATGCTCCTGGAATCCTACTCTACGTTGATGATATCATAGTCTTTACTAAAGCATCAGAGTCCTCCATTTCCACCGTTGCCAGTGTTTTTCAATCTTAGCAAGTTGTTTCTTGTCAGGTGGTTAACACAGCCAAGTTAGGCTTCATGTGTGGGAATGGTGCTTTGGACATTATTAGAAGTATTGGTGATCCTCTTAGTGTTAACCATTTTGATGAGTCCTTCTCATACCTTGGTATTCCTATTTTCAGAGGGCGTAATAGAATTCACCATTATGACTCGCTAATTGAGAAAATTAAAGGAAAAGTGGCTTCTTGGAAAGCTAAATTTCTATCTTTTGCTGGCCGCAAGATGCTCATTATCGACACTCTTGCCTCTATTAGTTTATATAGCATGGCAGCTACTAACATCCCAACAGGTCCGATTGTAAAGACCAACCAAATGTCTCCACTTTCCTGTAGTGTGTAAGAGATGCCAATACCAGAAGGGCGTGGGTGTCTTGGGATAAAATTGTGTTGCCAGAAGCCAAGGGAGGATTGGGCATCCCCTCCCTGCTGAACACATTGCGTGCTTTTCATATGAAGGCATGTTGGGAAATCATGTCAGGATATTCCATTTGGGTAAAGTTCTGCAGAGATAAATATTCGAATAACTCTTTTAACAACAATGGTTCGGGGCCATATCACCTCAATCTTAGTTCTTTCGCATCCCCATTTTGGAAAAAGCTTTGGCAAAGCTTCCCGATCATGATCCCGATCTAATCTTGGATTGTTGGTAGATGGAATTTATCCTTTTGGCATGACAAGTGGTGTGAGCAGACTCTTATACAACATGCGATCAACCCATCAAATACAAATCTGGATTTCAAAGTTGCGGATTTTTGGCTTGATAATGTTGGTTGGGATTGGGCTACTCTGTCAAATGTTTTTACGCAGCGAGGTATGGATTTGATCAGTGAGTTCATCATTGAAATCTCAGATAGAGATGACTGCCTAGCATGGCAACTCACTGAGGATGGAGCCTTCTCTCTTAAATCAGCTAAGTTGTTGTTATTTGATGGTCCGCAAAGTGACTGCCTCTTAGGCCATGGTTCTGGAAATATGCCACCATCCCTAGTGTAGTTGTGCTTGTGTGGAAAGTGATCCACCGTGCCCTCCATATAGATGATAATATCTCTAGGTGCAACATCTTGATGGTGTCTAAGTGTGATTGCTGTGCAACCCCATCTAAGGAAACTATGGAGCATCTTTTTCTAAAGAGTGAGACTACACATTTTTTCTGGGATCGGCTTTAGTATTTGTCGTTGGACGATGTAATCATCCCTAGAGATGACTTGTGGAATTTATTTAGTGCTTGGGAATCCTTTCATTCTTACTCCAGGCTTACAGGGTGGCTGATTTCTTGCCTGATCCCACTCATTTTCTGGTCTATTTGGAGATACTGATGCTTTCATTGGTACAAAGGAAAAGTTTTGAGGTATGAAGATTTGTGGGACACTATCATTATTGTCGCTAATAGGAAGATTGATGATAGAGTCTTTAAGAAGCTTGAACACACTGAAACCTATAACTCTCTTATAAGTTTTGGTTTTCATGCGCTAAGGGTCACATTTAGAAAGATCAGTCTAATTCGTTGGCAACCGTCAGATATGAGAGATCTTAAGATGAATCTTACGGTGGGGAGGGACATTCACTCTGAAGGTAGAAATATGTTTTGGATGGCGGGATGTGTGAGAGATCGTTGGGGGTATATTCACCTCGCTTTCCGCTTCTGGATGAAGGGTGCGAGTCTTTCTGAGGTCCTCTTACAAGGATGTATTGTAGCTCCTAAAATGATGGAAGATCATAATCTCAGAGTCTCTAGCATGGAGATCAATGATAGAAGGGTGGTTGATGGCATCTGGAATAGTGGAAAGATCCCATGGAGGATGGCGTCATGGGTCCGTGTGATTAAAAATTTGGTAGATGAGTTGAACATTATTGGACATTTTTGTCACCATTTTTTGAACTCAGTTCCTAGAGAACTGGGGTGATGTGGGGCTCATAGTGAGGATCACTTTATTACTAGAGAGACGAGTTTACTACCTATGAAAGTCAGATGTCTCATGACTTTGGAAAGAAAAGGTATACCTTACATAGTTAGTAAGTGGATAGATACTTAGTTGTTTCTTGTTAGCTTGACTAATAGTTGTTTTTTGTTGGTTTTGCCTTTTTTGTGGGGGAGGGTTATACCGCCTTTGGTGCGGAGATGTACAACCTCTTTTCACCATTTTTCACCTACACGAGGAGGGTAGGATGAATAGAAGGACCTCTTAACTTCCTTAAAAAAAATACTATTGCATCCAATGCATCAAAGGAGGTTGTTTGGATACATAAGTTAATCTTAGAACTTGGGGTGGTTCCAAGCATTGACGATGCTATCAAGCTATATCATGACAACAATGGAGATATTGCATAAGCTAAGGAACCTAGATCACATTAGTATTCCAAGCATATACAAAGGCAATTCCATCTCATATGAGAAGTTGTACAACAAGGATATGTAAAGATTTGCAGAGTACCAACCAAGAGAAATGTGGATGACCCCTTGAAAAAAGTACTTTCACAACATAAGCATGAAGGTCATGTTAGATCACTTGAGATTCAGTTCATGGGTGATTGCATCTAAGTGCAAGTGGGAGTTTGCTGGTATGTATGTCCAGAGAGCCTATCATATGATGATTGTAATGGCATATCTTGTAAACAATTTGATTAATAATATAAGGCAATCTTTTAATTTATTTATTTTTATTCAGTTATAAGATAATGATGTAACATAATAAATATCTAAAGAATGATATTACTCAATGACATATGTTTTCTGGTTAAAGACCTAAACAATGAGATCATATAGATGTCAATAGTATATACACTCTTGTTATGTCCCTGGTCAGATGTTTTTGTGGAAGGCTAATAGATAGTGATAACAATTAAGACTAGAGTGTGTGTTGGTTGATGACAGAATCTCATTACTCATGATATATGATATCAAACCAAGCACATAAATACTTGTTAGAGAATAGTGTATCGGACATGTTCACCTTGAGAGTGACACATGGAAACCAAAATCGGTAGTCAGGGTCATCTCTCATAGTGATGGTAGTGATTGTGGTTCTAGACCTAAAATCACTACAATTATCACATGTAGTTCGGTGTACTTTGACATCATCCACCATTATCCTAAATAAGGGTTGCCATAAAGGCGGTGCTCAGGTGCACTATGATACATGAGGATGAATGTGAGTGATGTAGATGGGATTTGTCCCCCTACAGGAGTTTGATATCCTAACCACATGATAAGCAAGATTGAGAAATGCATGGCCATGTCGGTGTGAGTCAATATGTGATATTGAGCTTACATATATGCCAGACAATTGGAATAGGAGTATAATTTTGGACGTGATTGGAAATATTCTGAATCAAGTTGATTACTAAAACGTTTAAGTTATCCACTAGAATAATATTGAAACATAATTTGAGTTAATTAGAAAAATGGTTAAGCCAATTAATTAGATTCAAATTGGTAAGTCAGTTGGCTAATCCTGAGCGATTGATTAGAGTCGGATGAAGCAAGTTAGTTAATAAATTAATATTATTAATTGGTTAATTAATTGATTCTAGAATATTCTTTTATTATCCCGCGGGTGGATCATTTTAATTGCAACCGTAGCCTTTTTATTACTCATAGGCTTTGGGAAACCCCACTTCATTTCCTCTACTATTTATTGTGGCATGATGGCCGAATATTTTCATACACTCTTGTATGTGAACCCTAGCCATCATCATTCCTAAGAGAGAGAAGGATAGCAACTATGATTCTAGCACATTGTCAAGCAAAAAGCTACTCCTTCACGTCATCTTAGGAAGCACGACATGGAGTTCTAGTCCATCTGCGTGGATGAAGTGGAGATGATGACTGAGCACCTACGTTTAGAGGACGTCAACTAGGACCATCTATGCAGGCGAGGGGTTACACACAACCATGCAAAGTGACATTACCAGACTTGATCCATGACGATGTATATCTTGTGCACCCTCTTTTTGAATACACTATTATCGACGAGCTCTGCTAGTAGGGTATGTGGAGAAATGTTTTGTTGGTTCCGCTACATATATCGCCTCCAAGAAACCTAACACTTCCTTAACTTCATGAGTAAATAAGTTGGTTCAAAACATTGACATGACATGAATTATACATAAAAAAGACAATGAGAAATTGAAACACCTTTTTCGTGGATGCAAATGGTAGAGTATGTGTGGAGCATGCATTTGTGAAACCGAAGTAGTATCTACCAAATTTGGATAAACAAAAGAAATATGATAAGACTATGAAGATCTGGTGCTAAACTTATAGTTTTCATTACACATGGCTGGAATGAAACACCAAAACATAGATTAAGAGCTAAGTGATGAGTTAAATGTCTTTACAAAGATAGAAAATGAAACGTATATGACTTCCAAGACATATAACTCTCGGTTGAATAATGTGTCTAGTAGGATTAAAAGAAATTGGGACTTATGAAATATCCTAATTATGAAGGATGAACTAATAATATGTTTTTCAATTAACATTTTTGCAATCTGTAACACTGGTCTATAACCTAGATCTTTAATGTCTAGTTGGTAGCAAGACTACTGTGCTACTAGTCTTTTATGTTTCACTTGTGGGGTCAGAAATGTATTCACAATGGATATTTTATACTTACATGGATGCTTTAGTGAGGGATAGAGCGATTGGTGAATTTAGGTGTTCCTCAATGAAGGGATCTGGGTCAAAGCGATAGACAAGTATCTTTTAATTTAATACCCCCTGAGTGTCCATCCTCGGCTGTAGGTTGTGGGAGAGGTGGAACATTTGTCTCTTAATCCCATACATACAAAAACACACATACATTCATACATATAAAACATACATACACATACATACATACATACATACATGAATGCATGTATACATACATACATACATACATACATACATACATACATATGGCCCAACTGGTCGGGTCCGGTGGTGCCTCATGAAGCATCCCAGGTTCGAATCCCAGCGGGGGACTAAGGCTGATTTATCCATCTCGGGAGCATCTTGGCTCTGCTGCCCGCGTCGGAGAGAGGGATAAGGAACCTTCTCTTAGATCCGATACATACATATGGCCGACAAGGGAATAGCCCGGTTGGCGAATTCCGCTGGTCCCCAATAAAGGGACCTAGGTTCGAAACCACACATAGAAGCATCTCTTGATTTATCACCCTCCTGGGCATCCGACCTCCTCCACGGGTTATGGGAGAGGGGAGAGAAATATTTCTCTCTTAATCCCATACATACATACATATGGTAGCTACACGTATGGGTGTGGCTTGTAATTTTGTCCCACTTGTGGGGTCAGAAATAAATTTACCAAACTTTCTGATACATACATACGTACATAATCCCAGCTGCTACCTAGATTTACCACCCTCCCGAGCATTCGGCCTTTTCCACAGGCATGGGAGAGGGGAGGAGAAATCTTTCTCTCTTAATTCCATACGTACATTCATACATATACAACCCACCCCTTCCTCCTCTTAGGGTTCCTCTTGCAATCTGTCGGGCGATCCTGAGAAGGACCGATGGTCCCCAGCCGAGTCCCACCCACCCCACCCTCTGCTTCCATAAGAATCCTAACACTACCCCACCATTCATCGCAAGTGCATCCACCAACGTGGAGAAAGGAATCAAGGATGGCGATGGATAGAATAAACCCTGGTCACACGTTGTGAAGATGGCTCCTGCCTAGGAGAAGGAGATCACTGAAATGAAATTCCCCAAAGCCTCCAAGATTGATGGCTGAGTGATCGTGACCCTAGAGGTGGAGGAATACAACAGAATGAAGGACATCTGGGAGTTCTCTACATCCATCTATATAATGCGAAAGAGACCCTTCTATCCTCATCTCATGGCATGGATCAAAAGGGTTTGGAAATTGAGAGGTGACTTTGATCTGGTATCCCAAGATCATGGCTTTTTCATCATCTGTTTCTCAAACAATGCAGACAAACAATCTTATCTCAATGGAGAACCACGCTGGTTTGATAATCACCTGGTCATCACCAAAGACTAAAAATATGGTGATAACCTGAAAAAAGATGACTTGGAAACCATCCCAACCTAGATTCAGATTCCCTTAAATGGAAAATCATGGACAAAGAAGGTGGCATGCATTGTGGCGGTCGGAGTAGGAATAGTACTCCACATTGAGACCAGATCAATGGAAGGTCTAGCCATAGACGAAGAACGTGTTCTCATTGAACTGGAAGCTAAATATGAACATCTTGACACTGTATGGATGAACGTTCCAGGAAAGGGAGAACACCCATTCAAGATTATCTATGAGCACATCCCAAAGAAATGTGAGGACTGCTATGTTTTTGGATGTGGTAGAGATGAATGTCCACTGAAGACAAAGGAAGTTGCACCCTCTCACAATGATGACTTCCAGATCCCAAAGAAAGCTTCAAATAAACAAATCACTATGCAAGACAATCTGAAGATGATCATAGAACTAGAGGAAGGGGATGTCATAACTTCCACAACATCCAATCTGTTTGAAATCCTCAACTCGGACAAGGAAGAAGAAGACCTCTTGGGGGGTGGGGAGGGAACCAAGAAATCTTCACCTACAAAAACTTAGAAGAAAGGGAAAGATAAGGAGAAGGAGCCTCAAAGGCATACCAGGAACACCAAAAGAAACTAATCATGTCCATCCTAGTCTGGAATGTGAAGGGTATTTGTAACCCATCCAAAAGAAAGGAGGTTTGTGAATGGGTAAGTCATAGTAATGTCTCTATAGCAGCTATCATATAAACTAAAATTAAAAGATGCCATAAAGCATGCACTTATTTGATCTTTCCAAAAAGTTGGATGAATGTCTCCAATCATGAAGATGTAGAGTTGGGAAGGATTTTTATGGGATGGAACCCAAACTTTTGGGAGGTGAGCATCTAGAAGAAAACTGAACAAATGATCACTGCCATGTGTTGCAATAAAGGAGGTTTGAAGATTTGGTTCACTGCCATTTATGGTTACAATCTTCACACCCAAAGGAAGGATCTATGGAAAGACATAGAAGAACTCTCACAATCTATCTCAGAGCCTTGGCTACTTATGGGGAATTTCAACAATGTGAGGCTATAAGAGGAGAAAAGAGGAGGGTGCATAACATCTAATGTTGCAATAAAAGCCTTCAACCACACGATCAATATAGCAGACCTGTGCGGGCTTCCAATGAATGGAGACATCTTATATACCTAGAATAATGAGGGAAAACTGGGGAAACACATTGCCAATAAACTAGATAGAGCATTGGTAAACAACCATTGGCTTCAACACTTATCCAATGCTCACATCAAAGTTCTAGGAGCTGACATCAGTAATCATGCTCCTCTGATGATGCAACTACAAGAAAATAAAAGGAAGGCTAGACCTTTTCAATTCAAAAATTTCTAGATAAAATGGGACGGGTATAAAGTCATCATTCAAGAAGCCTGGTCTGAAGAGGTAAAGGGAAACCCGATGTTCATCTTCACCAAAAAGATGAGGAGGATGAAGCAAAAACTAAAAACCTAGTCCAGGGAGCATGTCAACCTCTCAGAACTTCTAAAAGAAAATAAACAGGAGATGAGGAAAACCAGGGATTCTCTTCTATGTGATCCACTTAACCATCAATTGACCGAGGAGGAGACAAAATTGAAAACACAACTAAAAGATCTTAAAAACACTGAGGAAACCTATGCATGGAATCATAGTTGTCAAGCCTAGATCACAGATGGAGACCACAACACAAGACTCTATCACAATGCTATAAGGAAGAGGGAAGCGCAAAACACAATCACAGACCGAGTAGATGTGGAAGGGGTGATCGTGAATAGCTAGGAAGGACTTGAAAAAACAAGCGACTATATTCTGCAAGTCCCTGTACAACAAGCACCAAGATGCGAACATCCATCCTCAAGAAGAAGATCTCAAGTGGAGGTACAAACTCACGAGCTCTCACAATAATATATTATGCAGGGATACCAATATTTAAGAACTCAAGGTTGCACTATGGAGCATTGGGATCGATAAATCCCCAGGTCAGATAGGTTCAATGCACTCTTCTTCAGAGATGCTTGGGACCTAATCAAAGAAGACCTACTCAATAGCATCAGTTGGGTGCAGAGGGGAGGAAGCATGCTCAGACAAGTTAACCATGCCTTTCTCACTCTCATCCCAAAGAAGAAAAAAACTACTACTTTGGCCGACTTCAAACCCAATGGTTGTTGCAATGTTGATTATAAGATACTGGAAAAAATCCTTGTTGATAGGATCAAAATGGTTCTTCCCTTGCTCATCTCAGATTCACAGGGAGCTTTCATCTCAGGCAGAAACATTTCAGATTGCACACTACTTGCAAGTGAATTCATGCTTAATTTTAACGTCAAGAGGGGCCACAAGAAGATCTATATGAAGCTTGATGTCTTCAAGGCATTTGACATCATTAGATGGAGTAAACTATGGTGGATAATGGAAGAAATGAGGTGTTCTAACATATGGTTCTCGCTTATGCAACAATGTGTTATCACAACAAGTTATTCAATACTGGTCAATGGAACTCCAAACAACATCTTCCAAGGTTCTAATGGTCTTAGATAGGGAGACCCTCTCTCTCCACTACTTTTCACCATAGTATTGAAGTACTATTCACAACTTATAAAGAAAGAGGAGTATAATAAGTAGGTCAATGCCCACACTGTCCATGGGACTCGGGTCATGAATCATTTAATCTTCACAGATGATGTCCTTGTCTTCATCAAAGCCAAAAACAAAGTATCTTCAAAACATCAAAGAGATCCTAAAGAAATTTGCAGAATGAACTGGTCTCCACATCAACAAGTCTAAAACACAAGTCTTTGTCTCTTCAAATTGTGAGGGTATCAAGGAAGAGATCACAAATGTACTTCAAATGGAAATCAATTCTCTACCAACGAAGTATTTTGGATTCCCTCTCACAGGTGGCAAGATCCAAGTGAAAAACTTCACCAAATGCACTGATAAATTGGAAGATATGAGCAACAGATGGCCTCTCACAAAGACATCCATGGCAGGATGGATTACACTTACCAAATATGCAATAGAAGGTCTATTGATGTTCTAGACCTAGCAAGGTAAAATTCCCACAAATGTTCTTGATCACATGGAAATGAAATTGTCAAACTTCATTTGGGTGGGAGGTACTCATCCAATGGAATACTCAAAACTCACCCTTCCCAAGACTGAAAGGGAAGGAGGCATGAAATCTCCCATGGAGATTGCTAACTGGGAAACAACTAGAAGAATCATCAACTTCCTAGACGAGGAGTCTACCTGGGCAAATGGATGAGAAGATGCTATCCTAAAGGTCGAGACTTTGATCCACCAACAACGGAGGGCTACTCGAGAGTCATCAACATGATGACAACCATCTAGAAGAATATAAAACATGCCTTTATCACAATTGCACCAGGTACATGGAAGCTCAAAACTCCATAAACCAATCCATGGGACCTTGTCAGACCTCAAGGTGACACACAAAATTGCTACTCTAAACACATATGGAATGAGTATGAGGTTCCTAAATGGAGTCTTTGTCTTCATTGAGCACACTATGAAACATTTGTCACTCTCGATAAGGTGGCAAGGTGGTATCTGTGCACCAATACTACATGCTTATTGTGTGGTGATGTTACTGAATCACACGAGCACCTCTTTCAGAAATGCCAATTCATCAACGAGCTTTAGAATTGGATCTACACCAAACTCTTCTTTGCTATCATCCAGCTGAAAAACATGAACGAGATGATCACCCTTATGGGAGAAAGTCCCAACAAGCAAAGAAGGAAATTGCTGACCGTCCTATCCGCTGTCTACTTCTACACTTAGAAAGAAAGGAACACCAGGAAGTATACAGATAAGAAAGGAAATATTGTGAATACTGGGGGGGATTTGTAAAGTTTACAATCTTAGACTCAATGTTTAGATAGCTCATGGCTATAACATTTATTTTGTAAAGTAGCAATCAAAATGTCTACTTTATAATTTGTCCCACTTTTTTGGATGTTCGGAATAAAATTTACCAAATTCTGATACATACATACATACATAAAACATACATACATGAATACGAGGGTTATTTGAGAGTCATAAACATGATGACAGCCTTCTAGAAATGTATAAAGAACACATTCATCCCCACTGAACCTGGTAAATGGAGGCTTAAAATCCCTAAAATTAGTCCATGGGATCTCATCAAACCCAGGGGTGAGACACACACTGCTACTCCAAATATATCTGGATTGAATACAATGTTCCTAAATGGAATATCTGCCTTTTCCTTGCACACTATGAATCTTTCTCCACTCTTGACAAAGTGGATAAATGGTACCCGGGCACTAATACTACATGCTTAATGTGTGCTGATGCCACTGAATCACATGATCATCTTTTCCAACAATGTCAGTTCATGAATGAGCTTTGGAGGTTGGTCTGTGACAAGCTAAGATTTTCCATCATCCAACTGAGGACTACAAAGGAGATGATCACTTTATTGGGTTCAAGTCTCAGCAAGAAATGGAGAAAACTTTGACTGTTCTATCCACAATATACTTTCATACCTAGAAAGAAAGGAATACCAGGAAACATATTGATAGAAAGAGATATATAGTGAATATTGGCGGGGGGGGGAATATGTAAAGTTTTCATTCTTAGACTCAATGTTTAGATAGTTTTTAGTTGCTTGCATGTTGATCATGTAAGGTAGCATTCTATGGGATACTTTCTAATTTGTCTCAAATCTGTTGGGGTTTCAGAATAAAATTTACCAAATTCTAATAAAGTATACATACATACATGCCGAAATCATGTGGAATATTAAAGGGGGGTGCGACAGATACAAGAAGAAAGAAATCCATGATTGGATTGTTACAAGTTGTCCCTCTATTGCAACACTGGTTGAAACTAAAATAAATGAGAATAATAAACAGTGCATTGGTTACCTATTTCCATAGGACTGGGAACATGTATCCAATCTACAACATTCTGAGTTGGCTAGGGTGTGTGTGGCGTGGAAGCCTATCGCATGGCAGATGACTGTGAAGATGATGTTTGATCAACATATTACTATGGAGTGCAGGAACACAGCAGGTTTGCATATGTGCTTGACAGTTGTATATGCCCATAATGATGTGAAGAGAAGGAAGGAACTCTGGCACGACCTAGCTCTATTGTCTGCACAGATGATGACACCATGGTTGGTGATTGGTGATTTCAACAATGTCAGATTACAGGGTGAGAAGATTGGGGGCAGACTTGCGCTACGTGCTGTGATTGATACCTTCAACAGAGCTATAGATAAGGCAGAGTTGACAGAGCTTCCCATGATAGGTGGTGAACTTTTTACGTGGAACAATGAACAAAACCCGGAGGACAGAATAGCTAGCAAGATGGATAGAGCCTTGGTTAATGAAGAATGGTTAAAGATATTTCCTAATGTATAGGTGAAGGCAAGCTGTTCTGAGCTTAGCGACCATGCTCCTCTTCTTGTGCAGATCATAGAGAAAAAGTAAAAGAGAAGACCGTTCAGATTTCTCAACTATTGGACTGAGTGGAAGGGCTTTGATGATATACTGAAGGAAGTATGGGGTACACACATACACGGGAATCCTATGTTTGTCTATGCAAAAAAGTTATCATTGCTGAAAACAACAATGAAAAAATGGGCTAAGGAGAAGATTAATATTCCCAATCTGATTGCTATAACAAAGAAGGAATGTAAGGATGTTAGAGAGATCCTGATGGCTGATCCGCTCAATGAGAATTTAATAAATAAGGACCGTGAATTAAGAATGATGCTTGCTGATTTAAAGAAGGATGAGGAGAAATTCTTCTGGCAAAGAAGGAGAGAGAAATGAATGGAAGATGGTGATAGAAACACCAAGCTCTACCACATGGAAGATAGAAGAAGGGAGGCATCGAATATTATATGTGAGCTGATTGACAATGATAGACATGTGGTTAATAGATAAGAAGACATTGAGGACCAAGCCATGCAATTCTACAATGAGCTTTACAATAAAAACTTTGAAGATACAGCAGAGGAGGAGGATATAGATTTGAAGTTCAAACTCTCCAGCACCCACAACAACATTCTCACCAGGGAGGTCACCGAACAAGAAGTTAAAGATGCTTTATGGAGCATAGGTTGCAACAAATCCCCCGGGTCTGATGGTTTCAATGCTTTCTTCTACAGAACGGCTTGGGATACAATTAAATATGATCTACTGAGGTACGTGAGATGGTTTCTTGAAGGCGGTAATATGGTTAGACAAGTTAACCATGCTTTCTTGGTCCTTATTACAAAGAAGAAGATTACGGCCTCTCTTGTTGATTTCAGACCTATTACATGCTTCTTTATTCCGTACAAGATCATAGAAAAAATCTTAGCCACAAGGCTGAAGTTTGTCCTTCCTTTCCTTATTTCTGAAAACCAAGGAGCTTTTATTACTGGCCGGAGAATTAGTGACTGTGCCCTTCTTGCTGATGAGTTCCTAGATGACTTCAATGTGATGAGAGGGAGTAGAAAAGCTTGCCTAAAGCTTGACATATCAAAGCGTACGATAGTTTCAGATGGGAAAAATTATGGTGGATTATGCAACAAATGGGATTCTCTGATATGTGGATACAATGGATGCAACAATGTGTTGGTACAACAAGTTTCTCTGTGCTTGTGAATGACTCATCAGCTGGTATGTTCAAAGGTAGCAATGGTCTGCGGCAAGGTGACCCCCTTTCACCACTCCCCTTCTCTATTATCATGGAATACTTTACAAGGAAGCTGAAAGAAGCGGAAGATTCAAAAGTGATCAAAGCATACATGGTCCATGACATGAAGGAAATGAGCCATCTTATCTTTACACATGATGTTTTGTTGTTCCTTGAGGCCAAAGTTAAAATGTTACGGGAGCTGAAAAAATTTCTGGGAGAGTTCGAAAAGAAGATGGGGCTGCATATTAATGAGAATAAGACTCAACTCTAACTCTCAAAAAATTGTTATCATATGGAAGATAGACTGCAAGAAGCCATGGGTGTGGAGTTGGGCAAGTTTCCGACTAAATACTTGGGCTTTCCACTCACCGGGGGCAATCTACAAGTCAAAGATTTCACTGAATGTATTAATAGATTGGATGAGATGATTACGAGATGGCCTACATAGAACACATCAATGGCGGGCCGAGCTACCCTTATTAGAGCAGCTATAGAGAGCCTCCTTATCTTCTGGGTGCAACATGGTGAGATACTGGGTGTTGTGCTTGATAGGATGGAGATGAAAATCTCAAACTTTATTTGGGTGAGTGAGTACCATCCCATGCGCTATGCGAGGCTGGCCTTGCTTAAAGATGAAGGGGGTTTGCAGCTGAAAACTCCAAGAGACATTGCTAGATGGGGTCTCTAAAGAGAATTATCTTGTATCAATCAGGTGGCTTGGTATGGGGAAAATGGATGAGAGATAGATATCCACAAGGACTAGATTTCCAGCCACGGACTAGGGAAGGCATTTCGCGCACCATTCATATAATGAGGTGCCTATGGCCACATGTCAAGCATCTTTTCTGTATAAATCATGCTGGAGAATGGCACATGTTAAATCCAAAAGCCGACTTATGGGAGATCACAAGGACAAGGTATGAAACAGACAGAACTATGGCGCTGATATTGGAAGGTAAGCATGTTCCTAAATGGTCCACATGTGTCTTCAAAATAATGCACGAAACCTTAGCGACTCTAAACAAAATATATGAATGGAATAGCAATATTTCTGTCACCTGTTATTTATGCAAAGAATGGGAGGAATCCCACAACCACTTGTTTGGTAGTTGCACCTTCACGAAGACTTTATGGGATAAAATCTGCTAGGAGTTCCTATTGCAAATAGAGTTGAATGAAGACACAAAAAAGATGGTCAAACGCTGCGCTAATGAGGAGAAAAAGCTACTTCTTTTTTCCGCCCTGTGCTTTCATGTATGGATGGAAAGGAATGCTTGCAATCATAGAGGTTTAGAGAGTAGTGAGAGTACTACTGCTGCAAAAATTTGTAAAAATGTAAAAAAGAGATTACGTCTTAGTTAGCTGGGTGAGTTTCTCACGTATGCGATGTATAGCGAGCATAGGGCTATATGTAACTCTTGACCTTCCTACAATTGTTAGGAGGAGAGTCAGAATATATTTACCTGATTCTGATATATACATACCGACAAGGAGTGGCTCAAGTGGTCAAGCACGGTGTCTCCTAACAAAGGGACCCGAGTTCGAATCCTAGTTGCCGCCTTGATTTACCATCCTCTCAGGCGTTCAGCTTCCGCGTTCGATATACATATACATATACATATACATATACATATGCATATATATATATATATATACATACATATATATATATATATATATACATATACATATACATATACATATACATATACATATACATATACATATACATATACATATACATATACATATACATCTACATATACATGTACATGTACATATACATTTACATATATATATATACATATACACACACCCATATATATATACACAGATACATATATATACACATACATACATATATGTATATATATTTGTGTGTGCTTGTGTGTGTGTGTTGATATGTATGCCCTGAGAGCTAATCATATGATGATTGTAATGTGGAATGATATAATTTATTTGATAATAATAAAAGGCAATATTCTAATTTATTATGTTTTATTCAGTTATGAGATAATGAGGTAACATAAAAAATGTATAAAGAATGAAGATACTCGATAAAAGATGTCCTTAGGTTTAGGACCTAAAAAATGGATCATATGTATGATAAGAGTACATACATTCTTATTATGTCGCTAGTCATTTATTACTCTGGAAGCAAAATAGACAACAGTAATACATAAGACTAGAGTGTGTGGTGGATGATGACATAATCTCATTAGTCACAATATGTGTTGTCAAACCAACCACATATGTACTTGTTAGGGAACAATATACTAGATAGACCCACCTTGATAATAATACATGGAACCATTGAATAGTCATCAGAATCAACTCTCATGGTGATGGGGGTGATTTTGATTCTTAGACCTGAAGTCACTACACTCATCACATGTCATTCGATATACTTTGACATCATCCATCGTGAGCTTGAGTAAGGGTTCCCATAAAGTTAGTGTCCAGGTGCATTGTGACACATGGGTATGATTGTGAGTGATGTAGATGGGATTTTTCCCTCCTGTAGGAGTTTGATATTGTGGACACTTGATCAACAGGATTGAGAAATGCATGGTCATGCTCATGTAAGTCAATATCTAATATTGAGGTTAGATATATCTCGAACAATCTACTCTAGTTCAAGGAACATGGATTGAATGTTGATGAGGATGATGATTTTGTGTGTCAAGTTCCATCTAGATATCAGAGACAAAGGAACTATACGATCACTATAACACCAATCACATTTTGTAGGTGGAAGTTTTTTTCCAACATTCTGATTACTTCAGTGGCGATGATGTTTTGCTAGATACCACTCATTGCTTGTGATGTCATAAATAAGTTATGACCACCATTGTAACTTGAAACCTATAGGGTCACAGACATAAGATACACTTGGAATAGAAGTTTATTAATGAATGATGTTAAACTTGATTACTAAAGTTTTTAGGTATCCAATTTAAACAACAATGGTTGAAAATTTGACTGTGTAGACTATGAATCGACATGTTCAAGTGTTGAACCGATGTTTCAAGTTTCAAGTCAATTTAAACCAAGATTGGCAATCAGGACTCTGAAATGACCAATTCAGCAATTGAACCGATCAACTCAGATGTCAAAACTGGCTGGTTTGGGTTGTGAACCAATCGTGTGGTTGATCAATTCGATTGGATAAATGATTGATGTTGGCATCATGTTATGCATTAATCACATATTAATTGTCAATACAATTGTGGTTGGGAAATATAGTGAAAGGACCTATTCAAGAGTTGAACCAATTGGTTCACATGTGAACTGACTGGTTCAGTAGTGTACCAACTGGTTCAATGTTCATAGGTTTTGGAAAATTCATGAAATTCCATCTCTTCGACTCCCATATGAACTGGAAGCCATGGCCCTAGCCCTCCTATAAATAGAGGTGTACTTGAGGCCTTCCAGAGACATAATATTAAGCTTTGACAATTGTTGTCCTCTTTGGTTGTGGAAACCTAGAGAGCCCGAGTAAGTCCTACCCATCAAAGGGGAGGATAGTAAGGTAGAGACAATTGGGAGAATAAGTCAGTTCTATAATGCTGACCAGAAGGGATAACTCCTTCTTATTCGTTCATCTAGAGTGAAAAGAGTTTTCGATGGTCTGTGTGGACTAGTGTAGAGGTGAGAATGCTACTACCACCCGCTAAGAGGATGCATACTACCATTATCTATGGTAATCAACCAAGAACCTATTGTTTTTCTATTATAACATACTAGATCTCAGACCCTACCCTGGAAGTTTGACCTTCTGGACTTAGCCAAACAAGGTTGATATTAGACCTAGAACATGTTTAGTATAACTCTAATGAACAAATGAATGCATAAATCATCCAAATGTAACCAAATGTTCTCACATTAGTCTTAAGCCAATGATAGACACATAAAGTATGTCACATGAGATAGTAATGACACATAACTCTTTTGGTGATAATATTAAGCTATGGATGAGAAAAAATGATAACAGTGAAATAATATGAAAACCTAAGTAATAATGTGATATTAATAGTGTGATAACCCATATTTTTGGGTTTTCATAGCAAATATAGTATCTTAAGACCATGAGTGTGACATGGATGAATGATACCAAACTGAGGAATTGGTTGTTCAATTATTGACTCTTTATCACTTAGAAAGTGTAAACAAATATGCAATTGATGACTAGGACACAAATTGAGTTCAAATATGATGAATATATATTTGTATATTAATTGATTTGGGTGCTTGTGAGTCTAAGGGACCCATATAACAGTCTCAATGAACTCAAGTGCCAAGTTGATGAAATTTGAGATATGTTAGGATCATAAAAGGTATTTTTGGACTTGTTTGGTCGAGAGTTGAGGATCAAGTGACTTGTATTTGAGGTCTATACAATTATTTATGAGGTCATTTGAGGAATCAAATTTAATGGAACAATGATAGAGTTCTAGTATCAAACTTGACTAAATTCTTGATTACATGTTGAGGAACTAATGCTTAAAGTTATATAGAAATTGCATAATCCAAATGAGAGATATGCAGATTTAATTCTTTATCCAATGACTAAGGTTTTAAATATATTGAACTAAGCTTGAATTTTATTTATCTACCCTAGCCCTATGTCACATGGCCTTGATATGGTGGAGATCTTGTCTTCCACTTCTGACTTCCTCGGAACCTACAATGGTTGGATTGCGAGCTTTTCTCATACTAACAAACTACACCCTCATGACTCAAGTCGATCACTATGACAACTTGTTAAACTGTTTCAGATTAATGGGGTGGACACAGCTGGCCCCTTCTTGCGGAATATGAAGGTAAGGTGAGAGAGAGCCTCGTTCAAGAACCTCCTCATTTCTCCATGATGCAAGTAGCATCCAACCCCAAAAACAGAGGGACTCGTTAGGGCTAGGTCAACAAGCCCGACCTCCTTCAAGAACCTCAGGCCCATCGACACAACCCCACCACCTCTGAGAACTTTGACCACGTCTAGTACGTTGCTGCATCGTGATTCCGATGATCACAGACTCCATCTCAATAGAGAGGAAGATGGCCTCAGGTAGGAGATCTTGGGCATCTCCACCCAGAGTCTTAGGCAACTCTAAGTCATGGAGCAAAAACTTCGATCCATAGACTTCTCTTGTGATGACTCCATTCCCTGAGAGAAACAACCACATCCTTGGAAATGTGCGCACTAGTAAGGCAAGCCTTGGTTTGTCCAGTGAGGCATCCATGCACCAGCTTCTCCTCCTCGACATTAGAGCCAACCCCTAAAGCATTGGGAGTGGTGCACCATGTTGTCAATCGTTCATCTCATATAGAGGTCTCGCCATCCCTTTTTCCTTCCTTGCAGCAGTGAGGTGAGATCAACAAACTTGCAGACTGGGTATCTAAGCTCTTGGAGGGGTGTACATAGACGAGGATGAGGGGTGACGTGTGAGGTAACATATGGAACCAGTTTCGGCTCATGAGACGGCGTGGAGGATGACGTGTTGCTCACCGGATGAGGGCCAGCAGCGGCGATCTGGAAGCACCCCTATAGAGAATGTAGGTCACGATGCAAGAAAGAGAGATCGGGGCCTCTTAACCCTTAGACATGGCAGAACCGGGACCAAATTAGTTGAACCGGACAACCTAATAGGTAAATTCCTCTTAAATTCCCACTTTTAGACCAGATCTAAGAAAATGCTTAGAATATAGCTCCCTTGGCCAAATAATTCCACAAAATGTCAATAGACTCAAAAAAATACTTACTTTCTTATTAAACACCTAGATTAGACCTTTGAAGTAGTAATATTCGTAGTTTTTAAATTACTAGATGATGCTCCTATTTAGGGTTTATTAAATAAAATAAACAATATCTTGTTGATATTAATTCTCAGAAAATTCTTATAGAATCCTAATGATTATTGAAACCAATTTATGGAATATAATCCAAATATTATTGCTAAATATTAGGTCTTTGTTCATTAATGCATAATTAGATTCTTTTAGCCTTATATTAATGCTAGAAAATAGGAAAAACCTCATAAAAATATGAAATTCGTACCAGACCTTACTTATGACATATAGATCAGTCAAAAAATGTCATAAACATATTTAAAATCAGATGGAACTTAGGTTTGGTTAAACCCTAATTTGGACCTAAAATTACCAAGCATATGATGCACATATATTAATGATGATTAATTTCTATTAATCAGGTGATGACCAGAGATGTAGATGATCCAAAATATAAGTATGAATCTTTGAACTCAGGTACATGGATATAAGTATAAGACTAGTTTTTGCTGGATGATAACTATGAGTAATTGCTTCCATGTATTTGAATATCTTGTTGGATGTACAACTATATGTATTGTCATTTCCGCCTTGAACATTAAGAACACTAAGGAAACAAAATGGAATGTATTTACTTATGGTTCATTAATCTCCCTATTAAAGAAGGAAAGTATCAATGTTGACTAGCACCTCCCTAATGGTACAAGGTATGCAGGGAGATCCCTAATGGTACAAGGTACGCGGGGATAGGGACCAATAATATATGTTTGTGCTAAGTCCACCATAGTAATACATGTCCATTGAAATATGATTAACAACTTAGGTTTACCTAATTTTCCATCTTAAAGAATACTTTCCTTTTCTTTCTTCTTTTTCAAGTACTTTAAATATGCCAACGTAGTATAGTATCTTTCAACCACGTACCAACTTTATGTTGATTCGTTGTTTCACACATGTTTTAGGTTCAGAGATAGCATGAGTGGAAAAGATGGGAGTGAGCAGTTGTCTAGGTTTACCTATTGTGTTACGATCCTAGTTAGCATTCATGTTTAGACTTGCGTAAAATTTGCTTTCAATATGTAATTGTCACTCATGTTGTAATAAGTTATTTATAATATATACATGTTGAATGTTGAGATTGTTCATGGTGTATGCATTATATTAGAATGTTCATGTATGCATATTATTCTTCCACATCGCTCTCTAAAACAATTAGCTAACATTTTCAGATTTGTCTTCTCGGGCCTTCTAAGTATTGAGATGCCAAAATCCGGGGACGTTACAGTTGGTATCAGAGCATGAATAATAGCTACACCTAACAATTGCTCACCATGAAACATATAAACTAAGCCTCACCTTTCACCTTAAATCCTAGAAACTTAGTTTGTTATTCTATAGGAATAAGGTTTGACTTAGCCTCTAGGTTAGAACCTAGATGTTTGAGAACTATGTTTAGAAAAGTGTTTGAAACCCTTTGCATATATAGCTCATATGTATTGGGTAGCTACACTAGTCTACATCTCGTTCTCACCATTTGACTAGGTGACATAACACTGGACTATCTACCGTGTGTGGGACACTTGGTTTTGCTGATTTGGTTTTGTTTTCCAATCGGCTCGAGCCTCGACAGTTTTCTCTGACGTCTATCTTCTCGGAGAAAAACTATATAATATTTTATTATATATATGTACATATGAAAATGTGTCCCTCACACTGGAGAGTAGTTAGTGTTCATGCAACCTAAGTGAAAGGGGGTGACATCAGTCTAGAATAGAGAGTATATCTAGAATAGATGTCTAGAGCCTTATAAGGATATGCGATACTTAGATTGACAATAGAATGATAGATGATGTAAGCAAGGATGATCTAATATAAATTCGATCTCTGGGGTATATGTTGTTTATAAAGACCTAAGTTGTAAATGAGGTTTGAATCCAAATTTGGATAATCTAAGCTAAGTCTTTATGATAAAAGTACATACTCTTCCTTACTTAAGATGATCTAAGTTAAGATAACATTGAATATGCATGAGCCTCAAGCTCTTTTACAAAGGAGGTCCTCTAGTGTTAGGACAAGATATGTGGCGAACTCCAGAGAGTGTGAGACCCACAAGGAGAGGGTCGTAGGACCTACCCTATAATATATGAAAAATATGAGATATATGTGAAATGATGTATCTTAAGATGGGTTACTCCTGAGTACATGAGTTGAGTCCTTTTGCATGATTCAATCCTATATGTGAGAGTTGGGCAAAAAAAATGATGAGTAGGTGACTCATAATGAGAAAGTCAATACTTTGACTGAGTTAGGTCCTAGCTTGAGTGACATAAGCTTGTGAAGCTCGTCATTAGCTGCAAGTGAGGTAATATATGTAATTCTAATTATGAGAGTGAAATGCCTTGTGCGTAAAGTACTCACACATGTTGTCCCTCCCACTTTTCTTTCTTAATATATGTTACTAGAAACCTCACTTGAGCTATATAAATGAATTATATATCAGGAGCCACTCGTATAAGCTTGACCTATTCTATATTTCGTTCCTATATCATACAAGTAATATACAAGTTTGAAATCATGATAAACTTGACCTATCTATAATCCCTTCCTATGTCACACTTGTAATATTCAAGTTCGAAATGATAGGCTTAATTTAGTATATTCTCTTTCCCTTCATATCATACATGAGACATATAAATCTAAAATCATGAGCTTGAAATAAAGATATCTTTTGATCATAGGTTACATGATCACAAAATAGTTCTTAACCTCAAATCTTCTCAAATTTATGCTTCCAGTTTGAAAATACCTCTCATACCATAGGGTGAAACCCTGATGTGTAAATATGAAAAATAACACCCTCTCATGATGAAATCCTAGGGTCATGTTGATCATAGACAACACTAATGATATTAAGTGTGATATTTCTAGAAGTGACGGAATGAAACTTTTATTTGCCTTGCATGATTTAGCTGGGTGAAGGATGAAACCTAAAACAATGCTTTCTCAGCTTCATATGTATGAATAAAACCCTTTTTTTTGGAAGACAGGGGATGTAAATCCTAAAATAAAAGAAGGTCAAGTCATGAACAAGACATTATATGATGCTTCAACTCTTAAAAAAATGTTATGCTTCAACCTATATAAGGTGGTGTGGGCACACCCTAGATGATAGAGAACCTAATATGTCAGCTTGGGATGCATATAGAAATATGAGAACTTTGGTACCTAAAGATGTTGATCTTTATGAAGTTGGATACTTTGATATCACTGTAAGCATGACATTAGTTGAATTTCGAGGATGAAATTCCATATAAGGTGGGGTGAATGTGATAACCCATATTTTTGGGTTTTCATAGCAAATATAGTATCTTAAGACCATGAGTGTGACATGGATGAATGATACCAAACTGAGGAATTGGTTGTTCAACTATTGACTCTTTATCACTTAGAAAGTGTAAACAAATATGCAATTGATGATTAGGACACAAATTGAGTTCAAATATGATGAATATATATTTGTATATTAATGGATTTGGGTTCTTATGAGTCCAAGGGACCCATATAATAGTCTTAATGAACTCAAATGCCAAGTTGATGAAATTTGAGATATGTGAGGATCATAAAAGGTATTTTTGGACTTGTTTGGTCGAGAGTTGAGGATCAAGTGACTTGTATTTGAGGTCTATACAATTATTTATGAGGTCATTCGAGGAATCAAATTTAATGGAACAATGTTAGAGTTCTAGTATAAAACTTGACTAAATTCTAGATTACATGTTGAGGAACTAATGCTTAAAGTTACATAGAAATTGCATAATCCAAATGAGAGATATGCGAGTTTAATTCTTTATCCAATGACTAAGGTTCTAAATATATAGAAGTAAGCTTGAAATTTATTTATCTACCCTAGCCCTATGTCACATGGCCTTGATATGGTGGTGACCTTGTCTTCCACTTTTGACTTCCTCAAAACCTACAGTGGTTGGATTGTGAGCTTTTCTCATACCAACAAACTACACCCTCATGACTCAAGTCAATCACTATGCCAACTTGTTAAATTGTTTCAGATCAATTGGGTGGACACAACTGGCCCCTTCTTGTGGGATATGAAGGTAAGGTGAGAGAGAGAGAGCCTTTTAAAAAATATGATTGTATACACATCCTTCAATCAAATCCAAAAATCGCCTAATCCAAAATATTATAGTTAAAGGATAGAAATGTTAGACAAATTAGAGTAATAAGTTCTTGGATTTGAATGGACAGTTGTATGTTTAATTTTAGTTTTGAAAATATGGAGCAGAGAGAGCTAATTAAGTTTGATAATAAATGTGATGTTTCCATAATATTTCAACATATATAAGTTTAATATTTCATATTTTAAAAAATATCATCTTATAAGAAAATTTCATATCTATCTTTGTTTACTCAGTCTTTGTACATTCATGAAAAATCAAAATGATCTGGCAAAAATATTTACAAAAATGCTTTCTCAAAAGTGTGGCAACTAATTCGGCTACCAGTCCCTTCGGGAGGAAAACGATAATCGATCTAAAAATAAAATAGGATTTTAAATAAGTTTTGCCTTTGTATCATTGGATTTGAATTAAAAAAAAGATTTGTATACTAACTTTTAGCATGGTCATTTACAAAGACATTTATTTAGTATTTAAAATCTTTGTAACATTTTTTTAATATTAAATATGTTGCTTTGAACCCCTTCCATATTAAGTAGAGAATTACATAATCATTGTGTTAGACAACATAAAAATCATCATAATTAAGAAGTTTATAATTTTAAAGTAGGTAAATGAGTGATATGGGAGAGAAATAAAAAAATAGATAGGAGAAATAGAGAAATGCAAGAAGAGGAGAAAACTCCATTTTCAAAATGTTACTGATCAAACTTTCAAACACATTGTTATAACAGAAAAATTGAATAAATTTAACCAACCCACTCTTTCATATATTAATTATATATGTTTCCTTCTATTTTACTGGAATATTCAACTATGATATAGTTTAACAATGAAGACAAGTGTAGGAGTGGGGAGAGAAATTAAGTTGGCCTTTTGTGACTTGAAAAGTTTTCTCTTTCTCATCTAACAAACATTTCCTAATTACTTGTTGAGCACCTTATTTTAAAATATTTTCCTTTTTTTTATGGCTAAGTTATTAGAGGAATATCTTAATATTTCTCAAAAACATGGTGAATAAGAGAGTATCCGCAAATAGGAGAGTAACAACAAAATCCTTCTTCCTACATTAGTAATTATAAAATGGATTAGATGAAGTCTAGAAAAGATATTAGATCAATATAACAAAACTAGTTTCTTCGTGTCTATCTTCTTCATCTGTCGTAGCGATTGAAGTTCATGACGTTTGCCAAGGCACAACCAACCATAGGAAAAGAAAGAAAGATCCACCAGGCTGCAAAAATTCTGACAGGACTAGAAACAATGAGAATAGTGAACAACTTTGTGTTGTCTGTAAGAAACTTATAGATCAATGTATATGTGTCGAGGGAACGTCAATGTCTAAGAAATTTTCAAGATCAAGTGTCCAAAATTATAGATGTTAGCATGCTCACATGTGAGTGGTCATTCCATTGCTTCTAGTAAGCTTTTAACATATCATGATTGGCATGTTTGTCTATAAGTTACATACTGACTATATGGCATAATTATGTACTAACTATAGAAATCTCTATTTCTCATTAGGTTGAATAAAGGAGCAACCACATTGGCTCATGTCTATGTTGTTCAACATATTATTGGCCTTTCTCAATTCGAGTATCAATAAATCACACGTTCTCCCATAATTTTTGTACTAGAAAAAAAATTGTTCTATTTTTGATTCATAGGTTGCCAATTTTCCTCATATATGTTATTATTGATAAATGGTTTCATATTTTTGAGCAATATAAATTCAAAAAAGCATATAGTAATGGTAGAAAAAAAATATTTGTCAGCTTAATATAGAAATGTGCATATTTTCTACAATTTGACAATTCAATAAAATAAGTTGTTTCTTTATTTCCATTGTGGATAAGCTTTTACTAGATGTACAAATGAGCTAGTGAAATACAAACAAATGATTTTAGTAAAGGAAAAGGTATGGAAAATTAAATGGAAAAGCTCATAAATACAATGGTTATCAACAAGTTATATTTGCTATTAAATTCCTATCAAGCGTCCATAAATATTTATAAAATTATACCAAACATATTTCCTCATTAATGGAATATTTTATAGTGTATGAAAGATTAATGAAATAGATAGAACCAATATAAAAAGACATGAAATTTATGTCCTAACATCATATATGTTTATTGATAATGAGGAAAGAAATGCCTACAGATCCCTAATTATTTTAATTTAGTTATTATAAAAATTCTCGAGGAGGTTAAGTTGTAGGTAAATAACTATTTTAAGAACACACATATTATTTATATGAAATTTAGTAAAGTTAGTTGATGGATATTTCAACGTTGCATTTAAGTTACATGAACAAACACCAAAATAGAAGCCTAAATATTTAGAAACTACATGTCTCACATTGTCTATAAAAAGATATGAGACCTATAAAGTGTTGATCCTAGATTGTGTATATTCTTGGTAGACGAGAATCAAAATCATGATTGAGAAACTATTATAGTCATAAATGATAGGTTTTACGGTATAATCCAAGCACAAAATAGAGTTGATTGTGGAGAATCATGCTTCAGTACTAACCTCTCTTTTTTTAAGGATTGTTCTCCCATTAGAGTTTGTAACCAAATAGTCAAACATAAAAGTAAGTGTATCCTTTGAGTCAAGTGCTACGCACCAAAGTACGATAAATTGTCTTGGTTTATATTATCAGGTGAACAAGATGTCCTCCATCTAAGAATATTTTTCATTAACTGCCTTAAACCGATCTAATATCAACATAGTGGATGCTTGTATGGATTCAGATATTGGTGTTTATTTATAAGAATTAAATGAAGGGTTTATGATTTAAAGATATAAAAATTCGATGTGTGTGTTTGTCATAATCTAGAGAACACATCTCACACATAGAACTACTTGGTCCATTTTCATCAAAAACTTGAGGCCAAGAAAATGAGGTAGAGAAGAATTAAAAAGGGTTAGAGATTATAAGAAATAAATGAAACAAAATGATGTATATGTAGTTATGCGGAAATACAAAAATAAATAAAATATTAAACTAAAAGTTAATGGGTTTAAAATGAGATATTACATATTATTGTGATAGGTAAGGGTCAACACCTTGTTGTTTCTCTATTAAAAAATAAAATTGCATGATCATTTGAATTCAATATAAGAAAATTAAAACAATAAAATTTTTATATTGGTGGATCATGATATTATGGACAATACTGGTTGTTCCTATCTTTGTTTATAGTGATTGATGTGGATCAAGTGTCCTCAATCTCTATAGTTGGTCCCATTATACACACATGTGTTGGAATTGAGGCTAGATCAAAATGGATTAGTAACTAGGAAGTGAAGAGCAAATGATTAATGAAAAATAATGTTTTGAAAAGGATCATTTTAGAATGAAAAATGGTCTTACATACCAAAGGAAAAACAAAATATAATTTTGAATAAAGGAGAGGAAAACAGTTAAACACTGGTTATATGATGAAAATTTTCATTCCAAAGTATACATTCTTAAATCCTTGTGATAACAAGGATAATTTTTATAGATTAATATGGAGGTAGACAAATCTTATAAATAATTTTTATGAAATGTTTGACTTTCCAAAAACATCCTTTGTTAATTTTAAAATTGTCAAAAATTGTACTACTTTGCATGAAAATGAATAATGATGATTACATTGTGGTGTAGACCCATCCATGTAAGACAAAATATCTTGATGCCTATTATCATGTGAACAAGATGTCCTACATCAATGATCATGTTTCATTACCTATCTTAAACTACTTTAATATCAACACAATGTATTATTTTATAGCTTAACTGAGTGGTTTTTATCCATAAGAATTATTTTAATGCTTTTTGGTACAAATATAAAAATATTCAATGTGTTTGTTTTTCATAATCTAGAGAACTCCTCGCAAACATAAAAATACTAGGTCCATTATCTGCTCAAGCAAAAGTCCAAGACAATGAGATAACGATAAAAAAAAGGATTCGATTTTTGTGAGGAATTAAGGAAAAAAATCAATGCACCTTTTTATGTGTAAACTCAAAATAATTGAAACAAATATTCAACCAAAAAGTAACATGTTCAAAAATGAGCAATCCAAAAATTTTAAATCTAATTACAATGAGGAAGGTTAGAAATTGGTTACCACTTGATGTAAAAATAAAACTGCTAGGTCATTTGAATTCAATCTAAGAAAATAAAACAATTACACTTTCATACTATTGGATCATAATACTTATGTACAACCATTTTTACTGCTATCATTGTTTACAATGATCGATGTGGATCAAACATCCTCAAATCTCTACAAATGTTCCCATTATACATACATATCTTCCAATGGGGGAAGACAGGAAGAGAAAAAAAAATGAACAATTAAAATAAACTTTTTGGACAGGAGGATTTTATAATGGAAAATGTTCTTACATACCTAAGAAAATATAAATTGACATTTTGAAGAAAGGAGAGGAAAAATAGTTAAACGCTTATACTATTATGAAAGTTTTCATTCCTAAGTATAGGTACTTAAATCCTTGTTATCAAAACCGTTCTTTTTATAGATAAAGATGAAGGGAAAAGGTCCTTATAAATATTCTATTGAAATGTATGACATTTTCTAAAAAGACCATTGTTAATTTAAAAATGTCAAAATTTTAGAGTTTTATATGAAAAAGAATAACCATGACTATGTGACGGTGTAGGTGTTTTGCAAAAAACTATAAGGGAATCCTGACATAATCTTGAATAGATTCCAATCAAATAATCCCCAATTTAATTGGGTAACGGTAAAAAGGACTTTGCACATACACAAAATGTGATCTATGACATGTGTATTTAGTGTATGCTCAGTTAATTTCATTAAAATTTCATGTCCCTCCACACATGGGACATCATTTACCAACACTTGCTTCCAAAAAAAATTATTTTATGTGTCCAATTTATTCTATCAGTTCCATTGACGCATCTATAGATACAATTTTAAGTTATGAAATTTCCTTTCTAAATCTAGATGGTTGATATTTTGTTGATTGAATAGAAACCATATGTTGTGGTCCAACCAAAATAATTTTCCACTCCATCTTAGATTTTGTGTTTTATCAAGTATGAGTAAACTTTTACTTTGTTAAGAGTAAGTGGTATGTATTAAACTCACACCCACACCTATCCATTTTAACTTCAAATCTCCTCATTGCATCTTGCATCATATTTATCTAATTTTGTTATTATTTTTTCTTTTTCTCGATAATCAAAATGAGTATCTAACAAGTCTAGATTCAAATCTTATGATTACATCTATGTATGTGTTCATCATTCAACCCTACTTGAGGTGACGCCTTAACATGCCCACACAACCAAATTTTAAAACTAATCAATCACTAGAAAGTACCCTATACATCACTAAATGGCTCGATATGATGGGCCTCATTCACTTGGATGCAATATTTAAAGGGGTTATAAGAGGTAGAGATAGCATGATAGTGATGTTTGAATTCATCACATGCAAGTACATTTGGTACTATAGAAATCTACACATGATTGAGAAGAATCTACAAATGACAACACACCAAATTTTGTACACCCTATGTCCCACACCATGGGCTATAAATAGTAGACTGCCTTCTGTCGAAGAAGGGTCGATCATTTTGCATCACATGGATAGAAATTGAATATAATGTTATGCTTAAATGCTTCTATTCTATTGATCTTTTATACTTCCATCACTTCTCCATATTAGGAAGATGAGAGTCCAAAGGTTAGAGTTCCTCCATCACCTTCGACCAACACATGATGTCTTCTTTAAGAGATGGAAGATAATGAACGAAACCATCTTCAATGCCATTTCCATGTTTAGAGATCTAGATGTCTCCATCGACCTTGACTCATTTTGGGTTACTTTTGGTGTATCTTTAAACTTCTTCTCTAATATGTTCTCCTCCTTCCATCTCCATCCCCATGTCTCGCCATACTTGTAATTTTTCAATGTCACTCACCACCATGAGTGGCTAGTCATTTACCTTGGGTGGGAATTAGCGACTAAGGCACTCCCAACATGTAAAGACCCTTATCCATATAATATATACTCTTAGAAATGTTTATCTACATAATCTTGTTCTTAATGCTTCACTTTCATGATTAGCTACCATCTTGTGTTGTTTGATTGTTAATACCTTGAGAGAGTTGTGTTAACACATATGTAAGACTTGTGGATTTATATGAATGAATGAGAATGTTTGAATGCTTAACCTAATGATCATATGTTTTCCTGGTGATTGTTTATTTGCCATCTCAAGATAGAGGTAAACTTATGATCTAGATCTATCCTAAGAATAAGAGAGGAGGAATTGAAACTAATGATTATTACTTGTAAAATTTCTAAGGATATAGAATGGGTTTGAGAATTTCTTGTTGGTGAGAGACTTTATATGGTGAAACCCAATTTAAGTTTCCTTTCATATTTATTTTCTTATCCTTTATCATTCTAGCTCTTTGTTTTATCTTTCATTTTACTTTACTTGTTTGTTGGATGTTTCTTGGATAGTAATCACTCTATAAGGGACACACACCTTATCTTATTCTTTGATTCGTGTATATAAGTCAAAATACCAAGGATCTTAACAATTACCACCCTTGTCCCTGTATTTGACCACAATCTACTACATTAGACCCCGTTAATATATGTGTGGAGGCCTAAGTGTTGAGTTATAAAAATATAAGTCTGGTACCTCAACATCCCTTTCTTTTTGGAAGAGAAATTGTGACCGATCAACTACCCCTTTCAAGTGAACTTATAATGGTAGGCTTGGAGCTTGAGCTACTTGTCTAGCATTGTCAATGTCTTGTATGTTGTTCTTGCAGTCTTCTTGAAAATACCATGGTCTTTATTGCGATTCACCCCATAATTAAAGATGGTACCATGGTGTTTCAACGGCCTCTACCATCACCACCATGAGCGTCTTCTATAGTTGCCTCTTCATCTTCCTCTCTTATTATGACCACCACATGAAATCCACAACTATCCCCTTTTCTCAACATCCTTCTATATTTTATCTCTAGAGTCACTAATTCTTCTCACATTCCATTGTTCTCACCTCTCCTCATCATTTCTCGTAGACACTGCCCAACCCATTGCTGGTCGCCATTGTGCCATCATGGTGGCAAGCCCTAATCACTTTCTCACTAGCTCCCAAAACCTAGAGAGAAGATAGAGTCTCATAAACATATATATACATATATATATGTATACTTCCTTATATGTTTCTCAAACCCTAGATATGATATTAATTAGTTAATATTTTTTCTAAATTAAAAAAATCTAATAATATATATTATAATGATTATATTTTGTAGAACTTTTAAATAAAAATTAGAGAGCCTGAGTCCAAAAACATTCTTACAAACAACACAATAGTGTTTTTTTATAATTTAAAAAATACTAATTTCCAAACTGTGGTGATACATGAATATATATATATATATATATATATATATAATCCCAAACAATAATATATTGTATATATATATATTTATACAATATGTGTGTGTCTCTATGTATTTGTATATATAAATATATATGTAAATTTATGTGTATATATACTTATATATATGCATATTTTATATATGTATAGCTGTTTTGTCCCATACATGGAATTAAAAAAAAATATATAATAAGGTAGAGGATATACATTGTCCATATTCTTTGAGAAGAACTTATTGTTTATAAATAATAGAAAACCAAAATCAACATAATAGCTACGGCCGAGACTTTAGGTAATACATGCAACCAATTCATAGTATATTTTTAAAGATAAAATATAATGCAATGTACTTACTTATGGTGTGTGAAAAGAAGGGCCTCTGCAAGGGTTCGTGATTGCAGAGTGATCCAGTAGTCCCCAGCGGCGGTGCTCTTTCTCGGGGGGGAGGGGGGGGGGGGGGGGGAGGCGGCTGGCGCTCGTCTGGCTGGAACCCTCTCCCCTGGGTGCCTCCCCTTCTCCCTCACGCTTGGCCAAAGTCCTTAGGTTCTCTAGGTGCCAGCCATCTTCCCACAGTGTGGCTGTTTCTTCTTTCTCCGCGACACATGGGTTTCCTACTCGTGAGCAGGTGCCCCCCGGTGGCCTCACTTTCGGAAGGCGGCCCGGATCTGGGAGGACAGTGATGGGTGGTTGTAAAGAAGTGGGATAAACCACCCTCTACTAATAACAATGGCAAACAAAATCCAATTGGGATAGCAGCGGAAGATCAAATTTTGACTATATTCAATTTAAATAAAGTGTACATAAAAATTCTCCCAATATGGGTGTACATGCTTTATACCAAAAGAGGATCTAAGTAAAGGCAAGTCTAACTACCACAACCTTGTCTCCCAAAGCATAACTTCCTCAGCTAAGTCCATGCCAACGCTAAGTTCTTCATGCGTTATCCATCACCTTGCTCCACATCTGGGTGGTTGGGAAAGCACCCAAAAAAAGGGAAAGAAAATAAAAAGTATGTGTCACTAAACTATACTAACGGTGAAAAGATAAATATAACAAGTAAATTAGGCTAGGGTTTCATCAAAAGATGATACATCAAGAGGATGAGGCAATTTATATAAAAGAACATTTCAATAGATGCTTGCCATAAACAGTATATAACCAAGGATTGCATGTATGATTAATATTGACTATCTTAACTATGTAGGTTTGAGGCACCTACCGGACCTTCAACCAAAAGGGTGAGGGAGAGTAACACATTTCCAGTCACCTACACACATTTTGTGTGTGGGGGAGAGTAACACGTTCCCCAAGGGATAAATAACACATTCCCCAACTATGGGTGGTTGTACATACAAGTACCACTACACTAGTTAATTAGTCTAATAAGATCAACATGCTAGAAAAAGAGTTATGGAAGGATTAATCAAAGGATTTATACAACATGGCAGTGGGGTATAAAAACCCAAACAAGATAATACTACAACTGATTTTGAGGCATGAATAAATTAGATTTCAAGAATAATGGATTAGGTCAAATTAAGCCTCATTAGGGAACATGGGTAAAGGTATAATAAATTTCCCAAATAAAGGTGTAGATGCACAACCTTTAACCTTTTGAATCCTAGAAACCACTTTCCAACCCTTCACATGAAATCAGAACCCACTTTCCCTAATATCATCATTAGATCTATGAATTAGAATTAAGTGCGCTCATTAAAGGTTGAAAACCCTAATAATACTAACTTTTTGTGCAAACCATCGAATTAGACTCCAAAAACATCACCATAGTCTTAGTTAGGGTTTTCTGATCAAAATAACATATATGTTTGTATATTTTCGAGTTACTGACTTTTTAGAGTATTTTCCATATTTATTAGTTAATTAAATCAACTCGAAAAATACATATTCGAAAAACTCAAAATTAGACAACAGTAGTAGTTTTATTAGATATACCTCGTTCTCCCGATTCAAAAACATATTTTAGATTTATTTTTGGACGAACGAGTAAAAAGATATCAATTTTGCAATATCAGCCAATCGGGAAGTGCCACGTAGGCAAAAGCGTTTGAAACAAAAGCAAACCAAAAGACCGGAGTGCCCTTGCTCGTAAAACACAACAAAGCAAATCCGGTCAGGAAAAAAGGTAAAAAAATGTGGGGTCATCTTCCTCCCGCTGCCCCGTGCCATGGCCGAGAGCTGCAAGTAGCTTGGCTTGGGCGTGATTTGGGCGAAATCGCAAAATGCGACGAAACTCCGCGTTCAGGTACTTGAAAGAAAGAAGAAGGAGAGCTGAATTCAATGATATCTTCAATTGAGCCGGATATGAAGACACGTCAGAGCAAGGGGTGCTGCAAGCACAGCAGCTTCGGCCGCTCGTTGGAGGTCAAAACGACGGCACAACTTAAAATTAAGAGATGCGTTGAGTTGCTAGGGTTACTACGGATCTAGGGGTATAGATATTTATAGGCAAGGAGGCCTAGGTTAGGGTTTATAAAGGTGGGGGTAGATAGAGGTGGCACACAAATTGGACGTTTCTCGAATATTCATCAAAATGCAAAAATGTTGGAATATATCGGTGCGGAATCTTGCAAGGAACTTGTAGAGCCAAAAATCATTGAATACAATCGAGTATATCTCGAGAAAACTGGATTTGAAACTTGGAAAACAAGGAACCTTTTACCCAAAATAGACCGAGGAAGAAGACAGATCACAGTCCCTCAGATTGAGATCCAACGGCCGATATTAAGCACCAAATTACAATTGTATATTTGATTCCTATTCAAATTTGACTAAAGTGATTTAATACTTTTCTCTCTCCTCATTTGGAGGCCCAAACATTATCCAAAAATTACCAAATTAGGAACTATAAAAGGATTACATAAAGTCTAGTTTCATCGTGTCTGTCTTCTTCATCTGTCATAGCTACTAAAGTTCAAGATGTTTGCAAAGGCACAATGAACCATAGGCAAAGAAGGAAAGATCCACCACCAGCAAACCACCTTCTATCGAACATCTATTCCCATCTTGAAGGGTTGCAAACCATGAGAACAGTGAACAACTTTGTGTTGTTTGTAAGAGACTTATTGATGAATGTATATGTGTTGACGGAACATCAATGTCTAAGAAAGTGTCAAGATCTGGTGTCTAAAGGGATAGATGTTAGCATGCTCACGTGCGAGTGGTCATTCATCTAGTAAGATTTCAACATTTCATGATTGACATGTTTGTCTATATGTTACATACTAACTATATGGAATAATTATGTACTAACTATCTAAGTCTCTATTTCTAATCAGATTGAATAAAGGAGCAACCACATGGGATCATGTCTACGTTGTTCAAAATATTATTAGCCTTTCTCAATTCAAATATCAATATATCACATGTTATCTCGTAATTGTTGTACTAGAAAAAAATTGTTCTAATTTTGATTTAAAGGTTGGCAGATTTCTTCGGATATGTGATTATTGATAAATATTTTATTATTTGTGAGAAATATAAATTCCAAAAATGGATATTATAGTCGTAGACAATTTATTTGTCAGCTTAGTATAGAAATATGCATAATTTCTACAATGTGACACTTGAATAAAATAAGTTGGTTCTTTATTTTCATTATGGATAAGCTTTTACCAGATGAACAAATGAGCCATTGAAATACAAACAAATGATTTTAGTAAAAGAAAAGGTATAGAAAACTAGATGGCAAAGTTCATAAATACAATGGTTATCAAAAAGTTATACTCTCAATCAAATTCCTATCAAACGTCCATAAGTGTTCACAAAATTATACAAAACATATTTCTTCTTTAATGAAATATTTCATAAGTGTATGGAAGATCAATGAAATACATAGAACCAATATAAAAAGGCAAGAAATGTATGCCCTAAAATTTCATATGTTTATTGATAATGAGGAAAGCAACTGCCACAGATCCCTAATTATTTTAATTTAGTTATTATAAAAAATCTCAAGGAGGTTAAGTTGTAGGTAAATAGCTATTTTGAGAACACAAATATTATTTATATGAAATTTGGGAAACTTAGTAGACGGATATTTCGGTGTTGAATTTAAGTAACATGAACAAGAACCAAAACAAAAGTCAAAATATTTAGAATCTACATGTCTCACATTGTCTACAAAAAGATATGTGACCTACAAAGTGTTGATCCTAGATTGTGTATATTCATGGTAGATGAGAATCAAAATCATTATTAACCAACTATTATAGTAATAAATAATAGGTTTTTTCGGTATAATCCAAGAATAAAGTAAAGTTGATTGTGGAGAATCATGCTTTAGTACTAACCTCACTTTTTTAAAAAGATTGTTCTCCCATTAGAATTTGTAACCAAATGGTGAAACATATAAGTAAGTGTATCCTTTTAGTCAAGTGCTACACCCCAAAGTATGACAAACTATTTTGGTTTATATTATTAGGTGAAAAAGATGCCCTCCATACAAGAACATTTTTCCTTAACTGCCTTAATCATTCTAATATCAACATAGTGGATGCTTGTATGGATTCACATATTGGTGTTTATTTATAAGAAATAAATCAAGGGTTTATGTTTTAAAGATAAAAGAATTCAATTTGTGTGTTTATCATAAACTAGAGAACTCGTCTCACATAGAACTACTAGGTCCATTTTCATCATAAATTTTGAGGCCAAGAAAATGAGGTAATGAAGAAATAAAAAATTTTCTAGATTATAAGAAATAAAGGAAAAAAATTGATGAATCTATAGTTATGTGGAAACTCAAAAATAAATAAAATATTACACAAAGAGTTAACTGGTTTAAAATTAGATATTGCAATCTTATTGTCATAGGTCAGGGTCAACACCTTGTTGTTTCTCTATTAAAAAATAAAATTTCAAGATTATTTGAATTCAATATAAGAAAATTCAAACAATAAAATTTAAATATTGGTGGAACATGATAATATGGACAACATTGGTTGTTCCTATCATTGTTCATAGTGATTGATGTGGATCAAATGCCCTCAATCTCTATAGTTGGTCCCATTATACACACATGTGTTGCAATTTAGGCTAGATTAAAATGGATTGGTAAGTAGGAAGATAAGAGTAAATTAATAATTAAAAATAATGTTTTGAAAAGGATCATTATTGAAAGAAAAATTGTCTTACATACCTAAGGGAATACAAAATAAAATTTTGAACAAACGAGAGGAAAATAGTTAAACACTGGTTATATGATGAATTTTTTCATTCCAAAGTATACATTTTTAAATCCTTGTGATAACAAAGATAATTTTTATAGATTAATATGGAGGTAGACAAATCTTATAAATAATTTTTATGAAATGTGTGACTTTCCTAAGATGACCTTTGTTAATTTAAAAATTGACAAAAAATGTACTTCTTTGCATGAAAAAGAATAACGATGATTATAATGTGGTGTGGACCCATCCACGTATGACAAAATATCTTGATGCCTATTATCATGTGAACAAGATGTCCTCCACCAATGATCATGTTTCATTACCTATCATAAACCATTTTAATATCAATGCAATGGATTCTTTTATGGCTTCACTGAATTGTGTTTGTCAATAAAAACTATTTAAATGCTTTTTGGTACAAATATGAAAAAAATCAATGTGTGTGTTTTTAATACTCAAGAGAACTCTTCTCAGACATAAAACTACCAGGTCCATTTTCTCCTCAAGCAAGAGTCCAAGACTATGAGGTAATGAAAAAAGAAAAAGGATTTTATTTTTGTGAGGAATAAAGGAAAAAAATCAATGTACCTTATGTGTAAACTCAAAATAATAGAAACAAATATTCAACCAAAAACAACATGTTTATCAATGAGCAATCCAATATTTGCAATCTAATTACAATGAGGAAGGTCAATAGTTGGTTGCAACTTGATCTAAAAATAAAATTGCTAGGTCATTTGAATTCAATATAAGAAAATAAAACAATTAAACTTTCATACCGTTGGATCATAATACTTATGGACAACCATGGTTACTGACATCGTTGTTTACTATGATCAATCTGGATCAAACATCCTCAAATCTATGCAAATGTTCCCGTTGTACATACATGTCTTCCAATAGGGGAAGATAGGAAGAGAAAACAAAATGAACAATTAAAATAAACCTTTTGGAAAGGAGAATTTTATAATGAAAAATATTCTTACATACCTAAGAAAATATAAATTGACATTTTAAAGAAAGGACAGGAAAAATAGTTAAACATGGATACTATTATGAAAATTTTCATTCCAAAGTATAGGTACTTAAATCCTTATGATCAAAAAGGTTGTTTTTATAGATAAAGATGAAGGTAAAAGATCCTTATAAATATTTTGTTGAAATGTATGACATTTTCTAAAAAGACCTTTGTTAATTAAAAAATGTCAAAATTTTACTATTTTATATTAAAAAGAATAACCGTGATTTGAAACATCATATTCAAATTTGATGTTACACTTTAATCATAAAGGAAGCCAATTAGGAAAAGAAATGTAGTGGTTAGCATATGAATGCTGAGAGAAAACTACTAATAAATGGTAACTAAGTATAAATTTTAAATGAAATAATATGATTTGAAAAGTATTGGCTAGATAAGTAAAAATAACTTAATAATATTAGATATTTGTCAGTATTTGTACAAAAATAAAAGAATAGTGTACTTGACTTAGTTGTAATGTTTTTATATGTATGTTTGAAATTTTGAAATAAAAAATATAGAATGGAGAGGCCATATATCCTAAAAACTTGGATAACATTTTTATATTGTAATATTATAAATAGATACTACAAATATTTACACACCATATGACGATATATCTATAAAAAAATTTCAACACAAAGAATAAAGAATCGTATATAAATGTTTGAAGACATTGATTTTACGTGGTCTTTAAGTTGCAATTTTTTTGTGCACAAGAAAAAAAAAGATAAATAATCATGGTAGTTGAGGAGATACACTCAAGGAAACTTCATCTACTATTGGACACTATCAAATGAGAAGAGTGATTGAAATTTGGAAATGTCTTTCATATTTGTGGTAGGATGAAAGGAGAGAGAGGAAAACAAAAGGTGAGTGACCCCCTTATTTCTCCAAATAATGAGATGAGTGACAATTGTGATACATTGTTGAATGTTTCACAAAGGGATCCTATGCAGTCACTTCATTGATGATCGGAGTGTCGATCTATTTGGTCATCCTGTCCCAATGGTGATGAAAAGAAATAGTGATAGAAAAATAGAATGTCATAAATTCAAGAACAATGTTGACATAAGGTGGTGTTGCTTGAATTAGAAAAATGCATTAGTTGAGGGGATAGTCAGAATGGTGATGATATTTTATGGGGGAGAGAGAATTTTAAAACCTTGTATTAGAGGGAGAGAGAGACTTAGGAACTGTTTCATGTAAGATGATGGTCTATGTGTTGAAAAGTTATACAATAGAGGGAGTAAGACTTAGGATACCATGTTCGTAAGAATGTCTTGTTAATTGATATAGGAAGTTGTACTTTCATGAGAAAAAATGTACTTAAGAACGTTAGTGGTGAGAGAAAATCAATGAGAACTTGAAATAATTGAGTAAAGAAATGTTAGGCCAATCAATAATGGTGTAGAACTCCAAAATGATATAATATAATGATATTGTCTAGAAAATAAACAATATCAAATTTTTGTCCAATAGATTCTCTCTTTTTACAACATGGTAGCAGCTATTTTTCAAAAAATGAATATATATCTATAACCATGTTAGATACGACTGATTCAGTGCAATATAATTACTGACATTTTGTAAAGGATAAAGTATGAGTTGAGAGGTGTAATTATTTTTCACGGTTGATGTTGCATTTTTAATATAAATAAATGTATATAAATTAGCCAAAACTATTAGATAAAAGATTTTAGGTAGAGGAAAGTTATTAGAGGGGAATAAGAGTAGGAGATTCTTGGATTTGAATGAAGGATGCATGTACAATCATATTTTTTAGAAGATTGATTTAAGATATGTAATTATGTTTGATAATGAGTGTGATATATTAAAAATAATAAAATTATATTGAACAATACAAAAACTATTATAATTATAAAGGTTATGGGTAGTAAAGTATTTGGATGGGATATATCTAAGAGAAACATAAAATAAGGGAAATATGAGAAGAACTCCACTATGAATATTGGCGATCCTGATTAGAAAAAATCTAAAAAATTTATGTTATAAACAAAATTATCAGAAACAAATACAAATATATATTTCCTATATTATTTATTTGTTTCTTTATATTTTCCTTGTGCGTTAAACTTTTATATATTTTAATGACAAAGTTCAAACCTATTAGTTGGGAAAGAAATTAACTTGGCATTTTGTGTCATGACAAATTTTCATTTTTTCCCCTGCAAACATTTCCTTTTTACTGACATGACATTTTATTTTGAGTGGCTTATTTTTATACATTTTAATGATATTTTTTGGAAATTTATCATAATAATTCAAAGAAATATTTGGTAATTATATTTTATAGCTAATATCTTATTGTTGAAATGAGGGAACGTTGATAAATTAGTCAAAATTATTTTATAAATATTATAGTTAGAGGAAAGAAATGTTAGACAAATTAGAGTAAGAAGTTCTTGGATTTGATTGGACGGTTGCATGTTTAATTTTAGTTTTGAGAATATGGAGCGGAGAGAGCTAATCAAGTTTGATAATAAATGTGATGTTTCCATAATATTTCTACATCTATAAATTTAATATTTCATATTTGAGAAAATATCATCTTACAAGAAAAATGCATATCTATCTTTATTTACTCATTCTTTGTACATTCAAGAAAAATAAAAATGATCCGGAAAAAATATTTACAAAAATGCTTTCTCAAAAGAGTGGGAAACTAATTAGGCTACCAGTCCCTTCGAGAGGGAAAAGATAATCAATCTAAAAATCAAATAAGATTTTAAATAAGTTTTGTCTTTGTATCATTGGCTTTGCAATTAAAAAAGGATTGGAAAATTAACTTGTAGCTCGGGCCTTTACAAAGACGTTTGTTTAGTATTTAAAATCATTGTAACGTTTGTTTTATTTTTTTCATTAATTATGTTTTGCCCATCCCCTTCTATTTCAAGTAGAGAATTACATAATCATTGTGTAGGACAATATAAAAACCAAGATAATTAAGAAGGTTATTGATTTTAAAGTAGGTAAATGAGTGATATGGGAGAGAAATAAAAATAGACAGGAGAAACGGAGAAATGCAAGAAGAGGAAAAACTCCATTTTCAAAATGTTATTGTTCAAACTATTAAAATCGTTGTTATAACGGAAAAATTCAATAAATTTAACCAACTCTCTTTCATATATTGATTATATATATTTCCTTCTATTTTACTAGCATATTCAACTATGATATATTTTAACGACGAAGACAAGCCTAGGAGTGGGGAAAGAAATTAAGTTGGCTTTTTGTGAGTTGAAAAGTTTTCTCTTTCTCATCCAACAAACATTTCCTAATTACTTGTTGGATACCTTATTTTAAAATATTTTCCTTTTTTAATGGCTAAGTCATCCTAGGAATATCTTAATAATTCTCAAAAACTTGGTGAATAAGAGACAATTTGTGAATAGGAGAGTAAAAACAAAATCCTTCTGCCTACATTAGAAACTATAACAAGGATCACATGAAGTCTAGAAAAGACAGTTGATCAATATAACAAAACTAGTTTCTTCGGGTTTGTCTTATTCATATTTGCCAAGGCACAACCAACCATAGGCAAAGAAGGAAAGATCCACCACTAGCAAACCACCTTCTATCGAGAATCTGTTCCCGCCTTGAAGAGCTGCAAAAATTTTGATAGGACTAGAAACCATGAGAATAGTGAACAACTTTGTGTCGTCTATAAGAAACTTATAGATCAATGTATATGCGTCGAGCGAACATCAATGTCTAAGAAAGTGTCAAGATTAGGTGTCCAAAAGTATAGATGTTAGCATGCTCATATGCGAGTGGTCATTCCATTGCTTACAATAAGCTTTTACTTTTCATGTTTGGCATGTTTGTCTATATGTTACATACTAACTATATGGTATAATTATGTAATAACTATCTAAGTCTCTATTTCTCATTAGGTTGAATAAAGGAGCAACCACATGGGCTCATGTCTACATTGTTCAACATATTATTGGCCTTTCTCAATTTGAGTATCAATATATCACTTGTTCTTGCATAATTTTAGTACTAGAAAAAATTGTTCTAATTTTCATTCAAAGGTTGACAGATTTCCTTGGATACGTTATTATTGATAAATCTTTTCCTATTTTTGAACAATATAAATTCCAAAAAAGCATATTGTAGGGGTAAAAAAAATTATTTGTCAGCTTCGTAGAGAAATATGCATATTTTCTACAATGTGACAATTGAATAAAATTAGTTGTTTCTTGATTTCCTTTATGGATAAGCTTTTATAGATGTACAAATAAGCTAGTGGAATACAAACAAATGATTTTAGTAAAAGAAAAGGTAGGGAAAACTAAATGGAAAATTTCATAAATACTATGGTTATCAACAAGTTATATCCTCCATTAAATTCCTATCAAACGTCCATAAATATGTACAAAATTATACCAAACATATTTCCTTATTAATGAAATATTTCAGAGTGTTTAGAAGATTAATGAAATACATAGAACCAATATAGAAAGATAAGAAATTTATATCCTAAAATCTTATATGTTTATTGCAAACGAGGAAAGCAACACCCACAAATCCCTAATTATTTTAATTTAGTTATTATAAAAATTCTCAAGGAGGTTAACTTGTAGGTAAATAGCTATTTAAAGAACACAAATACTATTTATATGAAATTTCAAAAAGTTAGTTGACAGATATTTCGGTGTTGCATTTAAGTTACACGGACACACACCAAAATAAAAGTCAAAATATTTAGAAACTACATGTTTCACATTGTCTACAAAATGATATGAGACCTACTAGGTGTTGATCCTAGATTGTGTATATTCTTGGTAGATGAGAATCAAAATCAAGATTCAGCTATTATAGTCATAAATGATAGGTTTTATGGTATAATCCAAGAACAAAATAGAGTTGATTGTGGAGAATCATGCTTCAGTACTAACCTCTTTTTTTTAAGGATTGTTCTCCCATTAGAATTTGTAACCAAATAGTCAAACATAAAAGTAAGTATATCCTTGTAGTCAAGTGCTACACGCCAAAGTATGACAAATTATCTTTGTTTATATTATCAGGTGAACAAGATGTCCTCCATCCAAGAACATTTTTCATAAACTGCTTTAAACCGTTCTAACATCAACATAGTGGATGCTTGTATGGATGCACATATTGGTGTTTATTTACAAGAGTTAAATGAAGAGTTTATGGTTTAAACATAAACAAATTCAATGTGTGTGCTTGTCACAATCTAGATAACTCATCTCACACATAGAACTACTAGGTAGATTTTCATCACAAACTTGAGGCTAAGAAAATGAGATAATGAAGAAAAAAAGGGTTCTAGATTATAAGAAATAAATGAAACAAATTGATATTTCTACAGTGACGTGGAAGCTAAAAAATAAATAAAATATTACACAAAAAGTTAACAAGTTTAAAATATGATATTGCGATCTTAGTGTGATAGGTAAGGGTCAACACCTTGTTGTTTCTCTATTAAAAAATAAAATTGCAAGATCATTTTGAATTCAATATAAGAAAATTAAACCAATGAAATTTTAATATTTGTGGATCGTGATATTACAGACAATATTGGTTGTTCCTATCATTATTTATAGTGGTCTATGTGGATCAAATGTCCTCAATCTCTATAGTTAGTGCCATTATACACACATGTGCTGCAGTTGAGGCTAGATCAAAATGGATTAGTAAGTAGGAAGAGAAGACCAAATGAATAATGAAAAATAACATTCTGAAAAGGATCATTTTAGAAGGCAAAATGGTCTTACATACCTAAATAAATACAAAATAATTGTTTTTAAAAAGAAGAGCAAAACAGTTAAACCCTGGTTATATGATGAAATTTTTCATTCCAAAGTATACATTCTTAAATCGTTGTGATAACAAGGATAATTTATATAGATTAATATGGAGGTAGGAAAATCTTATAAATAATTTTAATAAAATGTGTGACTTTTGAAAAATGTCCTTTGTGAATTTAAAAATTGTCAAAAATTGTACTACTTTGCATGAAAAAGAATAAGATGATTATAATGTGGTGTAGACCCATCCACGTATGAAAAAATATCTTGATGCCTATTATCATGTGAACAAGATGCCCTCCATCAATGATCATGTTTCGTTACCTATCTTAAGATATTTTAATATCAACACAATGGATTTTTTTATGGCTTCACTGAATGGTGTTTATACAAATATGAAAATATTCAATGTGTGTGTTTTTCATAATCTAGACAACTCTTCTTAGACATCAAACTACTAGGTCCATTTTCTCCTCAAGAAAGAGTCCAAGACAATGAGGTAATGAAAAAAGAAAAAGGATTCTATTTTTGTGAGCAATCCAAAATTTGTCAATCTAATTATGATGTGGTATGTCAGCAGTTAGTTGCCACTTGATGTACAAATAAAATTGATGGGTCATTTGAATTCAATCTAGAAAAAATATAACAATTACATTTTCATACTGTTGGATCATAATACTTATGTACAACCATGGTTACTGCTATCGTTGTTTACAATGATTGATGTGGATCAAACATTCTCAAATCTTTGCAAATCTTCCAATTGAACATATGTGTCTTCCAATCGGGGAAGTTAGGAAGAGAAAACAAAATGAAAAACTAAAATAAACCTTTTGGACAGGAGGACTTTATAATGGAAAAAGTTCTTACATACCTAAGAAAATATAAATTGACATTTTAAAGAAAGGAGAGGAAAAATAATTAAACACTTTTACTATTATGAAAATTTTCATTCCAAAATATAGGTACTTAAATCCTTGTGATCAAAATGGTTATGTTTATGGATAAAGATGAAGTTCAAAGGTACTTATAAATACTTTGTTGAAATGTGTGACATTTTTTAAAAAGAAGTTTGTTCATTTAAAATGTCAAAATTTTAGTGTTTTATACAAAAAAGAATAACCAAGAGTACATGACATTGTAGGCGCATTGCAAAAAACTAAAAGGGAATCCTAACATCATCTTGAATAGATTTCAATCAAATAATCCCCAATTTAAGTGGGTTACGTAAGAAAGGACTTTGCACTGACAAAAAATGTACCCTATGACATGTGTATTTAGTGTATGCTAATTCAATGTCATTAAAATTTCATGTCCCTCCACACTTGGGTCATCATCTAACAACACTTGCATCCAAATTTTTTTTATGTGTCCATTTTATTCTATCAGTTCCATTAATGCATCTCTAAATACAATTTCAAGTTATGAAATTTCCTTTCTAAATAAAGATGGTTGATATTTTGCTGATCAGATAGAAACCATATGTTGTGGTCCAACCAAAATATTTTTCCACTCCATCTTAGATTTTGTGTTGTATTAAGGATGAGTAAACTTTTACTTTGTTGAGAGTAAGTGGTTTGTATTCAAATCGCACACACTCCTATCCATTTTAACTTTAGATCTCCTCATTGCATCCTGCATCATATTTATCTTTTCTTTCTCAATAATCAAATCAAGTATCTAACAAGTCTAGATTCAAATCTTATGATTACATCTATGTATGTGTGCATCATTCAACCCTAATTACTTGAGGCGACGCCTTAACATGCCCACACAACCAAATTTTCAAACTAATCAATCACTAGAAAGTACCCTATACATCCCTAAATGGCTTAATAGGATGGGCCTCATTGACTTGGTTACCATATTTGAAGGGGTCGTAAGAAGTAGAGATAGCATGATTGTTTTGTTTGAATTCATCACATGTAGGTGCATTTGGTACTATGGAAATATTCACATGATTGAGAAGAATCTATGAATGACAACACACCAAATTTTGTACACCCTATGTCCCGCACCGTGGACTATAAATAGCGGACCACCTTCTATCGAAGAAGGGTCAATCGCTTCACATCACATGGTTAGAAATTGAATATAAATTTATGCTCAAGTGCTTCTAGTGTGTTGATCTTTGCTATTTCCATCGCTTCTTTGCATTAGGAGGATGAGAGTCCAAAGGTCAGAGTTCCTCCATCGCCTTCGACCAACACCTGATTTTTTCTTTGAGAGATGGAAGATAGAGAACCCAACCATCTTCAATGCCGTTGCCAAGTTTAGAGAGGTGGATGTCTCCATCGACCTTGACTCATTTTGGGTTACTTTTGGTGTATCTTTAAACTTCTTCTGTGATTTGTTCTCCTCCTTTCATCTCCATCCCCATGTCTTGCCATACTTGTAATTTTGCCTTGTCACTCACCACCATGAGGGGCTAGTCATTTACCTTGGGCGGGAAGTAGCCACTAAGGCACTCCTAACATGTAAATAACCTTATCCAAATAATATATATACTCTTAGAAATGTTCATCTATATATACATGTTCTTAATGCTTCATTTTCATGGTTAGCTCCATCTTGTGTTGTGTAATTGTTAATACCTCGAGAGAGTAGTGTTAACACATCTGTAAGACTTATGGAGTTACGTGAATGAATGAGAATGTTGGAATGCTTAACTTGATGATCATATGCTTTCCTGGTGATTGTTTATTTTCCATCTCAAGAGAGAGGTAACCTTATGATCTAGATATGTCCTAAGAATAAGAGGAGGAATTGTAATGATTATTTCTTGTAAAATTTCTAAGGATATAGAATGGGTTTGAGTATTTCTTGTTGGTGAGATATTTTATATGGTGAAACCCAATTTAAGTTACCTTCCATATTTATTTTCTTATCTTTTATCATTCTAGCCCTTTGTTTTATCTTTCGTTTTACTTTACTTATTTGTTGGATGTTTCTTGGAGAATCATCATTCTATAGGGGACACACACCTTTTCTTATGCTTTGATTGGTGTATATAAGTCAAGAAACCAAGAATCTTAGCAACTACCTCCCTTATACCTATCTTTCACCACAGTCTACTACATCAGACCTTGTTAATATTTGTGCGGAGGCCTATGTGTCGAGTTATAAAAATAAAAAGTCTGGTTACTCTAAATCCCCTTCTTTTTGGAAGAGAAATTGTGACCAATCAAATACCCCCTTCAAGTGAACTTACAATGGTAGGATTGGAGCTTGAGCTACTTCTCTGGCATTGTCAATGTCTTGTATGTTGTTCTCAGAGTCTTCTTGAAAATACCATGCTCTTTATCATGATTCACCCCACAATTAAAGATGGTATCATGGTGTTTGAACGACCTCTACCATCACCACTATGAGCATCTACTATAGTTGCCTCTTCTTCTCCCTCTCTTATTATGACCACCACATGAATTCCACAATGATCCCCTTTTCTCAACCTCCTTCTATGGTTTATCTCTAGAGTCACTAATTCTTCTCACATTCCATGGTTCTTGCCCCTCCTCGTCATTTCTCGTAGACACCGGCCAATCCATTGTTGGTCACCATTTGGCCATCATAGTGGCATGCCCTAATCACTTTCTCACTAGCTCTCAAAACCTAGAGTGAAGGTAGAGTCTCATAAACATACATATATACATATATATGTATAATTTCTTATACATTTCTCAAACCCTAGATATGATATTAATTACTTAATATTTTTATTAATTTAAAAAAATGAAATAATATATATTATAATGATTATGTTTTTGTAGAACTTTAAAATAAAAATTAGAGAGGTTGAGTCCAGAAACATTCATACAAACAAAATGTTAGTGTTTTTTATAATTTAAAAATACTAATTTCCAAATTATAGTGATACGTGAATATATATATGTAAACACACAAAAATATTATATATATATATATTTATACAATATGTGTTTGTCTCTATGTATTTGTATATATAAATATATATATGTATGTAAATGTATATGTATATATAAACTTATGTATATATACATATTTTACATATTTATAGTTGTTTTGTCCCATACATGGAATATAAAAAAGGATATATAAAAAGGTTGAGGATATACATCATCCATATTATTTTAGAAGAACTTATTGTTTGTAAATAATACAAAACCAAAATCAACATAATATTTGGTGACAAAGGCAGTAGGAAATACATGCAGTCAATTCAGAGTATAGTTTTATTGATAAAAAAATAATGCCATGTACTTATGGTGTGTGAAGTCGAGGGTGGAGAGATGCAAAATTCATAGATCCCTAGAGTTTGAGATAGTACGCATATGTGGGATTATGTTGTTTAAATTGAAAATATCATGCACTAGTTTCGGAGGGAGAGAGTTGATAATATGTAAAATGATGTTATATTCTATAGAAAAGACACTTAAAACCATGTGTTGGTGGGGGAAAGAGATTTTAGAAATATTTAATTGATGATTATGATTTTTATATTTAAATAAAATGTATTAGTGGGATGAGAGAGTTGAGACATCATTTTAAAATTTGATGTTACACTTTAATCATAAAGGAAACCAAACTTGAAAAGAAATGTAGTGGTTAACATATGAATGCTAAGAGAAAACTAATAAGAAATGGTAAGAAAGTTTAAATTTAAAATAAAATAATATGATTAGATAAATATTGTTTAGATAAGTAAAAGTAACATAATAATATTTGATACTTGTTAGTATTTCTACAAAAATAAAATAACAGTGTACTTGAATTAGTTGTAATGTTTTCCTATGTATGTTTTAAATTTTGAAATAAAAAATATAGAATGGAGAGGTCGTCTGTCCTAAAAAAATGGATTACATTTTTATATTGTAATCTTATAAATAGATATACAAAGATTTACACACCATATGAAGGTCTATCTTTAACATTCTTTCAACACATAAAGAATAAAGAATCATATCTAAATGTTTGAAGATATCGATTGTAAATGGTCTTTGAGTTGCAATTTTTGTGTGTGCAAGAAAAAAAAGATAAATCATCATGGTAGTTGAGGAGATACACTCAAGGAAACTTCATGGCATCAACGTAAATCAGATATATTGTTTTCTATTGAAGAAATACAAAAATCATCTACTAGTGGATACAATCAAAGGGGTAGAGTGATTGAAATTTGGAAATGTCTTCCATATTTGAGGTAGGATGAAAAGATAGAGAGGATAACGAAAGGAGAGTGACCCCCTTATTTATCTAATTCATGAGATGAGTGACAATTATGGTATATTGTTGAATGTTACACTAGAGATCCAATGCAACCACTTCATTGATGATCTTAGTGTCAATCTATTTGGTTATCTCGTCTCTTCGGTGATAAAAAGAAATAGTGATATCAAAATAGAATGGCATAGATTCAAGAACGGTGTTGGCATAAGGTGGTATTGTTTGAATTAGAAAAATACATTAGTTGAGGGGATATTCAGTAATGTGATGATATTTTATGGGGAAGAGAGAATTTTAAACCGTGTATTAGAGGGAGACATAGACTTAGGAACTATTTCATGTAAGATGATGCTCTATGTGTTGAAAATATATACAATAGAGGTAGTAAGACTTAGGATGCCATGTTTGTAAGAATGTTTTGTTAATTGATATAGGAAGTTGTAGTTTCATGAGAAAATATGTACTTGATAACGTGAGTGGTGAGAGAAAATCAATGAGAACTTGAAAGAAATGAGTAAAGAAATGTTAGGCCAATCAAGAATGGTGTGGAACTCCAAAATGATATAATACAATGATATTGTCTAGAAAATAAATAACGTCAAATTTTTGTCCAATAGATCTCTCTTTTTACAATATGGCAGAAGCTATTTTTCAACCAATGAGTATATATCTACAACCATGTTAGATATTGTTATTTCAATGTAATATAATTACTGACATTTTGTAAAGGATAAAATATGAGTTAAGAGGTGTAATTATTTTTCACTATTGATGTTGTATTTTTAATAAAAAGAAATGTAGATCAATTAGCTAAAAATGTTATATTAAAAGATGTTAAGTAGAGGAAAGATATGGAGGGGAATTGGAGTAGGAGATTTTGGATTTGAATGAAGGATGTGTATACAATCATATTTTTTAGAAGATTGATTAAAGATATGTAATTATGTTTGATAATGAGTGTGATGTATGAAGAATAACTATAATTATATTGAACAATACAAAAACCATTTAATTATAAAGGTTATGGGTAGTAAAGTATTTGTATGGGAGATATCTAAGATAAATTTAAAATAAGGGAAATATGAGAAGAACTCCAATTTAAATATCAGCGGTCCTGATTAGAATTTTTTTTAAAATTATTGTAATAGATAAATTTATCATAATTAAATCCAAATGTATATTTCATATATTATTTATGTGTCGCTTTATACTTTCCTTATGCATTGAACTTTTATATATTTTCATGACAAAGTCCAAACCTATAAATTGGGAAAGAAATAAATTTGGCATTTTGTGTCTTGACAAATATTGATTTTCTACCCCTACAAACATTTCCTCTTTACTGACATGACATTTTATTTGAGTGGTTTATTTTTATAAATTTTAAAGATATTTTTTTTGGAAATTTATCCTAATAATTCAAAGAAAGATTTGGTAATTATGTTTTATAGCTAATGTCTTATTTTTGAAATGAGAAAACGTTGATCAATTAGTCAAAATTATTTAAGAAATACAAAAATCATCTACTAGTGGGCACAATCAATGGGGAAGAGTGATTGAAATTTGGATAAACTTGAAACTTCCTCAGGACTCACTCAATATCTAACTCTTTGCTGGTCTTTCAAATTTGAGGTAGGATTAAAGGAGATATCGGATAACAAAAGGAGAGTGAGCTTCATGTTTCTCAAAATCATGAGATGAGTGACAATTTTGGTATATTGTTGAATGTTACACTAGGGATCCAATGCAGTCACTTCATTGATGATCCTAGTGTCGATCTATTTTGTTATCTCATCCCAATGGTGATAAAAAGAAATAGTTATGTCAAAATATAATGTCATAGATTCGAGAATGGTGTGGACATAAGTTGTTGTTGTTTGAAGTAGAAAAATGTATTAGTTGATGGGTTAGTCAGTAAGGTGATGATATTTTATGGGGAAGAGAGAATTTTAAAACCTTGTGTTAGTGGGAGAGACATACATATATAGGAACTGTTTCATGTAAGATATGCTCTATGAGTTGATAATTTATACAATAGAGGGAGTGCAAGTTAGGATACCATGTTCATAAGAATGTCTTGGTAATTGATAAAGGAAGTTGCATTTTCATGAGGAAAACTATAATTGAGAACGTGAGTGTTGAGAGGAAATCAATTAGAACTTGAAAGAAATGAGTAAAGAAAGGTTAGACCAATCAAGAATGGTGTAGAACTCCAAAATGGTATAATACGATGATATTGTCTAGAAAATAAACAACGTCAAATTCTTTCCAATAGATTCCTCTCATTTTAGAATATGACAGAAGCTATTTTTCAAACAATGAATATATGTCTATAACCATGTTAGATACGACTAATTAAAGGAATATAACTACTGACTTTTTGTAAAGGATAAAGTATGAGTTGAGAGGTGTAGGTATTTTTTACTGTTGATGTTTTAAAAACTGTTAGATTAACATATTTTAGGTAGAGGAAAGACACGAGAGGAGAATCAGAGTAGGCGATTCTTGGATTTGAATGAAGCATGCATGTACAATTGTATTTTTGAGAAGATTGATTGAAGATATGTAATTATGTTTGATAATGAGTGTGATGTTTTAAGAATAAATGTAATTATATTGAACAATACAAAAACCATTATATTATAAACGTTATGGGTAGTAAAGTATTTGGATAGGAGATATATAAGACAAACTTAAAATAAAGGAAATATGAGAAGAGCTCCACTTTATATATCACCGATCTTGATTACACAAAATCTAAATAATTATTGTTATAATGACAAAATTATCACAAATAGATCCAGATCTAACATTCCTATATGATTTATGTGTTGCCTTATATTTTTCTCGTGCGTTAAACTTTTATATATTTTCATGACAAAGTCAAAACCTATCAGTTGCGAAAGAAATTAATTTGACATTTTGTGTCTTGACAAATTATGATTTTCTCCCCCTGTGAACATTTTTTGTTTACTGACAGGACATTTAATTTGAGTGGCTGGTTTTTACTTATTTTAATGATATTTTTTGGAAATTTATCCTCATAATTCAAAGAAAGATTTGATAATTATTTTTTATAGCTAATGTCATATTTTTAAATAAGGAAACGTTGATCAATTAGTAAAAATGATTTTACTAAATATTACAGTTAGAGGAAAGAAATGTTAGACAAATTAGAGTAAGAAGATCTTGGATTTGAATGGTCGATTGCATGAGTTTTGAAAATATGGAGTGGAGAGAAGGACTTATGTTTGATAATAAATGTGATGTTTCCATAATTTTTCTACATCTATAAGTGTAAAATTTCATATTTGAGAAAATATCATAATACAAAAATAATAATTATATCTATCTTTATTTACACATTCTTTGTACATTTAAGAAAACCAAAATGATCCGGAAAAAATATTTACAAAAATGTCTTTATAAAATTGTGGGCAATAAATTGTGCTACTAGTCCCTTCAGGATGGTAAAGATAATTGATCTAAAAATAAAATAAGATTTTAAGTATTTTTTATTTATTTAAGCCAGAGGATCTTCTATTCATCCAATTCCTCTCATTGTGGGCAAAATCAATCAAACATATACACTCCTGCTTACTAAGCAGATATATATCCCCCAAGAAAAACCAATCGTGGTTACGCACCATGACCGTGGTGAAAAGGCTTCACCACGCCCGTGGCCGCAAGCAACGGTCATCGAAGAAGGTACAGTCCCACACCCACATCCAGGATGACATCATCGCAACACGGGCGAAAAAGACCACCACGGTCATGATCGCGAGCAAGGCATACTGGAAACCTGACTACATCAGATTTTATCTATTGAAGAAGATGTAAGGAATGTTGTTCTTCTCCATGTTATTCATGCCTCTTATCCTCGTCGGCAGTTGAGATGAAAGAGAAGTGATGAAGGTTGAGCCGAAGTGAGCACCCCATAAACCAATCTCTTTGGCAATGGAATTGCACACTTTCTGAACCAGACTTCCTCTAATGCTTTTCATTTCCAGGATATCTCTAACCTCCCTCGTGACAGACTCAGATCGCCATGGCCCCGGACTGTTGTTCCACAAGATCTGATAAATATGCCTATCATCGATCTCAATCTCAGAGATGCTGATGTTGTTGTCGTCGACGATTTTCATGGCGACGAGGGTACCTCCGATATAAGCATTGATGTGCTCTTTGGCGTTGAGCCATGTTCTGAACGCCAGGTCGATATGACAGTGATGGTTGCGGACAACACCAGCAACCCATCTTCTCTTAGTGCCTGATGGATCGATAGAAATGCCAGTGGTTAAGTTGAGTTTGCGATTATAAATATCCGGGGGTATCCATCGCGCAAGGTGAATTTGTTTGATCTGAAGTCTCGGTAGGGCAAGGCCATTGTTGGACAGCACTGAGAAAAGGTTGTCACTGGATGCATTCTTGAAGGATTTGATGTTGATGTGATGATTGATGTGTCTAATAATGTTGTGCCAATGATCTTCATATAAGTTCTTCTTGTCGTTGAATCTGTTATTACATCTAGCCAACCATATCTGCCAAACTATAAGGGATATTAATTCTCTTGTGATCCATCCACTTAAGGTTTTGCTATGCTGTTCTCTACCAATTTTGAGAATGTCATTGATCACAGTCGGAATGAAATGACGATTACCCATGAGAGTCGCAGCTCTATTCCAGAGATTTCGAGCAAGATCGCTCCAGATGAAAAGGTGTTCATCATTTTCAATGGCCGGCATATCGCAGCATGAGCATTTAGAGACAGTGGGAATCATACATCTCTGGATGTTGTCGTCAGTCGGCAAGGCTCCATGAGCCAACTTCCATAAGGTAGCACTTGCTTTAGGCATAGAGATCTTCCAAATCCACTTATAATCCCTGTTATCCTCAGTTACCGCAGTATCAACATTTATCTTCTTGACCGATCTGACCGAGAATTTACCCCTCATATCGGGTTTCCATATCAGCTCATCAGGACATTGAGAGATTGCCTAATGAGATCTCTTAATGATAGTTAAACCATCGTTGTCAATGATTTGCTCTAATATCGGCCAATTCCAGCCAATCTGCTCATTCCAGAAGTCCTTGACGAGGAAATCCCTTGTCCTGTCGTTCCTGTGGATAGCATATTCAGTAAGTGGTCTCTCGACCCATCTACTGTCCCACAGGGACAAATTACCCCTCCCAACGATCCAGCGGGTGCGTGGTAAAAATTTAGGAAAGGTCTTCCATACTCTCTTCCACATGGGAGAAGCAAAACTGCTCAGCTTCAGATACGGGGGGCAGCATCCATTATAATTTCTGTATGTAGAACTATACTTGTCATTACAGAATCTGGCCCAGTTCGATCGGTTCTTGGTGATCTCCCAGCATGCTTTATATGTACAAGCCTCTTCAATGTTCCTCAGAGGCGTGAAGTCAAGCCCGCCGGCCTCGTAAGGTTTGGCAATCTGTTCCCAGGCCACCCATGCCCTTCTCCTTTCGTTTTTTCGATTCGTCCACAAAAATCTTGAGAACATTGATTCAATCTTCTTGATGATCCCGCATGGAATCCCAATAGATGCCGTAGTGTATAGAGCAGTGGAGGTGAGGGTGTGACGAATTAGAAGCTTTCTCCCTACGAATGATAGCAGTCTTGCTTTCCAAGACGCAGTCTTGTTCATCATCTTCTCGAGTAAAAAGTTGTAGTCACTGATCTTGAGCGGTCCTGAGGAGATAGGAACCCCAAGATAATGAATAATCCTGTCAGAGGCTTGAATTTGCAGCTGGTTACAAATGTTGGTGGTGGTGATATTGTCCGTCTTTCCTATGAGACAGTTGGATTTGTTGTAGTTAATCATCTGACCGGTAGAGTTCATATACCGTCGGAATGTGTCTTTGATGGCATCGATAGACTTCTGGTTGGCCTTGAGGAAGAGAATCAGATCATCGGCGTATATGAGCATCGGAGGAGCATCACCGCAACCTCTCGTGGTATATCGATCGATCACACCATCGTTTGTGAGCGTTTTGATGTGTCTGCCGAGCGGTTCTTCAAAGATAATGAACATAATGGGGGATAGAGGATTTCCTTGCTTAAGTCCACGTCTAAGTTGGAAGAATCCAGCAGAGTGATTACCGATGGTGACGGAGACCCATGTTTCGTGAAAGAATCTGAGGCAGAGATCCGCCGCTTCCAATGTCATGCCATAGGCAGTCAGTATTGTTTTCAGGATGTTCCAATCGACACGATCATACGCCCTGGACATATCGTATTTGATTATGATGTTTGGATGATCAGTGCTACTATTCAAATCATGAGCCAGTTCCTTCGTTAATCTGATGTGGTCCATGATATCACACCCTTTGATGTAAGCACCCTGCTCATCGGATATCATTTCGGGCAGGAACTTAGCAATCTTGTTGCTCACAATCCTGGCCATGATACGAAGGGAGACGTTCTCAATAGCGATCGGCCTGAAATCCTTCTCGAGGAATTTAGGATCTCAAGCTTTGGGGATAAGTATCATCCTACACACAGTGAGGCTTCCGTGACACGTCTGACCTTCAAAGAAGCATTGAATTACTTTCATGAAATCGTTACAGATCGTGTTCCAAGCTCTTTTATAGAAGGCAATAGTGAGTCCATCCGGACCGGGGGCAGAATCTTCGTCCATCTCTCTGATGGCCTCTAGCACTTCTTCAGCCGTAGGGCAGGCTACAATGGTGCAGTTGTCGTCAATGGAGAGCACTCTATCGATATGACTGAGGAGCTGATCATCAAGATGGTTGGTGTTGTCGGACGAGTAAAATTCTTTATAGTGAGCAGTTGCAGCGTCTGCAATATGTGTTGGATCAGAAACTTCGCTGCCATCAGGTAAAACAAGATGATGAATGATTCTTCTCTTTCTCTTGGATTTGATAACTGCATTGTAAAAACCAGTGTTCCTTTCTCCATTATCTAACCAGTCAATTCTTGCTCTTTCTCTACTATGTAACGCTTCTTGTTCCATAAGATCATCGAGCTCATCGAAAGCCTTATCCAGAGTGGTTCTGTTGGAAACGGTCGGATTTTCGTCGAACAACTTCTGGGCGACGTGAACAACATCATGCAAGTCATCAATTTTCTGTCTGATATTGCCGAAAATCTCGTTGTTCCATTTCTTGAACTGCCTCTTCAAGTTCTTCGTCTTCTCGTAGAACATGATGGACGGGTGGCCGTAAACTTCAGTCTTCCACGATTCTGATATGAGCTTCATACAATCCTCATGCTTAAACCAGGATTTGTTGAAGGAGAAAGGGGTGCTATGTCGGGCCTCATCTCTAGTGACTGATGATTTAACGAGTATAGGACAATGATCGGATATTCTAAATCTTGTTAAATGAAAGGATTTGCTGTCCGGGTATCTGTTAGTCCAGGAAGAAGAAGATAGCGCTCGATCTAATCTCACCCACGTGGTGGGTTCTAATCTCTGCTTATCAACCCAAGTAAAACGACTACCATCGAACGGGAGCTCTCTTAGATTCGCATCAATAATAAAGTTATTGAAATCGCACATCGATTGGAAAACCGGAGGATCTCCGCCTCTCTTTTCTTCATGGTTTCTAATAGCATTAAAATCTCCTGCAATGCACCAAGGTTTGTCTCCAATAATGTTGGTGATATCAAGAAGGTCGTTCCATAGATGTCTTCTGTTGTAAATCTGACAACTGGCATAGACGGTGGTGATGAACATCTCACATTGATCAGTGGGCGCGATTCTGATGGTGATGTGTTGTCGGTGTTTCTTTATGATGGATGGATTCAGAGAGATGTCAGCATAGAGCCATATTTTTCCTCCACAATCTTCATTTTCAGAATTCCAGTTTAGCCTAGTAATATCATTCAGCTCGATAGACCTATCAGCATGAATAAAAGGTTCAAGCAGCCCAACAACGAGAGGCTTGTGGATAGAGCAAAGACGGGCAAGGACACGTCTCGTGGGATTATTTGCCACTCCTCTTATATTCCAGAAAAGGAGTTTTAGGTTATTCATCAATCAACTGAACGATTCAACCAATCGGCCGCGGTTCTCAGATACTATTCGTTCTATGTATTCCTTCTAAGGCTCTCTCTCTACCTATCTGGAGGTATCTCCCTGTGTCAGAATCATTCCATGTATTTTCAAAGGATTCTTCGGATTCGTTCTCCCATGGTTCTTTATCTTCATGATTGTCGTGAATGATCGATCTTCTTCTGAGGTTTCTGTTGCGAGGAATCACCGGTTCTAAATTTATAAAATCTGATAAGCGTCTATGTGGCAGTATGGCTCTATTACCACTAGTGTCGACGACAAATCTTTTCTCTTGATAACTATTCGTTCTGAAACTATCAGTAGTAATATCATTCTCATTGGAGTTAACAGCACTGATCACTTTGTCACGATTGAGTACAGCATGATGGTCAGTAAAATCTTTCGCTTCAGCAACTGTGTGGTTGTTCTCATTCATGGCTGTCGAAGGGTCCTCAACTGTATCATTCTTTTCTTCTGGAGTTTTTGGTGGATCTGCCTCTGGGATTTCTTTGTAGGGAATGACTCTCAGAGATGTCATCGGGAACTTCATCTCTCTGCCAATCTCCGTAAGGTGAAATATATTACTATCCAAATCGCCTTTAGCGACAATGTCAAGTTTCAGATATGATCTGTAATTCTGCTCAGAAAGATTTATGAATTGAGGTACGTCTTCGTTGAAAGCTTTAACTAATACAAGCATGCCTGATGCGTCATCTGGTGTTCTTTGCCAGTTTGAAATCCCGATCATCTCACCGAACGAGCTCATGATCTCTTTGATGGATTCATGGTTTCTACAAAATAATGGAATGTTCTTCACCCAGAACCATATTGTCTCCTTGGTCTGTTGCATTCCTCCATTCTCGAGTGACATCAGATAAAGGTTCGATGCACCGAACTTTATGGTGTTGATCTGCAGCTATCTCCACGCTATGTAGGACGATTCAAAGTACACAACAGCTCTTTTGTCTTCAAACCTGAAAATTTCAATGGTGTCTGGCCATCTCTTCTGTAGGAAGGAGGCGACATCGCTCCATAAGAGGTTGTCGGTCCATTTGACCGCTATAGCCAAGTCCAGAGACCTTAGATAGTCTCGTCTAATAGGGCTATTAGCATCGAGATTAACTGTAATTCTCTTCGGAGCAATAGCTGTTCCACTTCTTGCTGAAGGTCTCGACGGCAGAGGCGGGAAGTAGATGTCAGAGTTGAGGTTGGGGATGGTCTGTCTCATAACGCGTCTCCCACATCTATTGGCTTCATGGCCGGTATCTTTGCAGTTGTAGCATATTTTAGGGTTTGGGCATTGAGCCCTCCAGTGCCCCCTCTTGAGGCATCGATAACATGTATCCTTTGGGATGTTAAAGCGGTTCCCTATGGGCGGGCTCCTGAACGAATCGTCTGAGACGTTTGTGGATCTTTGAGGAACCCTTGGGCTTCGAGAACCCCAGAGATGTTGCAAATCTTCGATCACTCGTTCACTCGGAATCCCGTTTCTCATAAAGGCCGCTCTTCTGTCAGATACTGCTTGTCTCGTTGTGATCTTCCTTGCATCGGGATCGTCTCCTCAAACACGAAGCCAACGGCTGTTGTCAGACGCTCAGGAGATCTGGTTGCGCCCCCCAAGACGCACGAGATGTGACGTCCAGAGGGGAAAGGCGCCCGTGGCGCTGCCGCCTGGTTATCGCATAACGAATCGCCCTAGGAATCGCCCTAGCGTCCGCCGCCTCTCGAAGCAAGCTATAATGAAAAATAAGATTTTAAATAAGTTTTGTCTTTGTATCATTGGCTTTGCAATTAAAAAAGTATTGGTAAACTAATTTGTATCTCAGGCCTTTATAAAGAAGTTTGTTTGGATATTTAAAATATTTGTAACATTTGTTTTAACTTCTTCATTAAATATATTTTTACCAACACCTTCCATATCATGAAGAAAACTACATAAATCATTGTGTTAGACAATATAAAAATCATCATAATTAACGAGGCTATTGATTTGAAAGTAGGTAAATGAGTGATATGAGAGAGAAATAAAAAAATAGATAGGAGAAACGGTGAGAAATGCAAGAAGAGGAGAAAAATCCATTTTCAAAATGTTATTGATCAAACTTTTGAAATCGTTGTTATAATGGAAAAAATTCAATAAATTTAACCAACTCTCTCTTTCATATATTGATTATATATTTTCCCTTCTATTTTACTAGCATATTCAACTATGATATATTTTAACGACGAAGACAAGCCTAGGAATGAGAAAAGAAATTAAGTTGGCCTTTTGTGACTTTAAAAGTTTTCTCTTTCTCATTCAACAAACATTTCTAATTAATTGTTGGAATCCTAATTTTAAAATATTTTCATTTTTTAATGGATAAGATATTAGAGGAATATCTCAATAATTCTCAAAAACTTGGTGAATAAGAGAGTACCCGCGAATACGAGAATAACAGAAAAATCCTTCCTACATTAGGAACTATAAAAAGGATCACATGAAGTCTAGTTTCATCGTGTCTGTCTTCTTCATATGTCATAGCTACTAAATTTCAAGATGTTTGCAAAGGCACAACCAACCATAGGCAAAGAAGGAAAGATCCACCACCATAAAACCACCTTCTATCGAGCATCTATTCCCATCTTGAAGGGTTGCAAAAATTCTGAAAGGACTACAAACTATGAGAACAGTGAACAACTTTGTGTTGTTTGTAAGAGACTCATTGATGAATGTATATGTGTCGAGGGAATGTCAATGTCTAAGAAAGTGTCAAGATCTGGCGTCTAAAGGGATAGATATTAGCATGCTCACGTGCGAGTGGTCATTCATCTAGTAAGATTTCAACATTTCCTGATTGGCATGTTTGTCTATATGTTACATACTAACTATATGGCATAATTATGTACTAACTATCTAAGTCTCTATTTCTAATCAAATTGAATAAAGGAGCAACCACATGGGATCATGTCTACGTTGTTCAACATATTATTAGCCTTTATCAATTCAAATATCAATATATCACATGTTATCTCTTAATTGTTGTACTAGAAAAAAATTGTTCTAATTTTGATTCAAAGGTTGGCAGATTTCTTCGGATATGTGATTATTGATAAATATTTTATTATTTGTGAGAAATATAAATTCCAAAAAAGGATATTATAGTCGTAGACAATTTATTTGTCAGCTTAGTATAGAAATATGCATAATTTCTACAATGTGACACTTGAATAAAATAAGTTGGTTCTTTATTTTCATTATGGATAAGCTTTTACCAGATGAACAAATGAGCCATTGAAATACAAACAAATGATTTTAGTAAAAGAAAAGGTATAGAAAACTAATGGAAAAGTTCATAAATACAATGGTTATCAAAAAGTTATACTCTCAATCAAATTCCTATCAAACGTCCATAAGTGTTCACAAAATTATACAAAACATATTTCTTCTTTAATGAAATATTTCATAAGTGTATGGAATATCAATGAAATACATAGAACCAATATAAAAAGGCAAGAAATGTATGCCCTAAAATGTTATATGTTTATTGATAATGAGGAAAGCAACTGCTACAGATCCCTAATTATTTTAATTTAGTTATTATAAAAAATCTCAAGGAGGTTAAGTTGTAGGTAAATAGCTATTTTGAGAACACAAATATTATTTATATGAAATTTGGGAAACTTAGTAGATGGATATTTCGGTGTTGAATTTAAGTAACATGAACAAGAACCAAAACAAAAGTCAAAATATTTAGAATCTACATGTCTCACATTGTCTACAAAAAGATATGTGACCTACAAAGTGTTGATCCTAGATTGTGTATATTCATGGTAGATGAGAATCAAAATCATTATTAACCAACTATTATAGTAATAAATAATAGGTTTTTTCGGTATAATCCAAGAATAAAATAAAGCTGATTATGGAGAATCATGCTTTAGTACTAACCTCACTTTTTAAAAAAGATTGTTCTCCCATTAGAATTTGTAACCAAATGGTGAAACATAAAAGTAAGTGTATCCTTTTAGTCAAGTGCTACACCCCAAAGTATGACAAACTATCTTGGTTTATATTATCAAGTGAAAAAAATGTCCTCCATACAAGAACATTTTTCCTTAACTGCCTTAATCCTTCTAATATCAACATAGTGGATGCTTGTATGGATTCACATATTGGTGTTTATTTATAAGAAATAAATCAAGGGTTTATGTTTTAAAGATAAAAGAATTTAATTTGTGTGTTTATCATAAACTAGAGAACTCATCTCACATAGAACTACTAGGTCCATTTTCATCATAAATTTTGAGGCCAAGAAAATGAGGTAATGAAGAAATAAATTTTTTTCTAGATTATAAGAAATAAAGGAAACAAATTGATGAATCTATAGTTATGTGGAAACTCAAAAATAAATAAAATATTACACAAATAGTTAACTGGTTTAAAATTAGATATTGCAATCTTATTGTGATAGGTCAGGGTCAACACCTTGTTGTTGCTCTATTAAAAAATAAAATTGCAAGATTATTTGAATTCAATATAAGAAAATTAAAACAATAAAATTTAAATATTGGTGGATCATGATAATATGGACAACATTGGTTGTTCCTATCATTGTTCATAGTGATTGATGTGGATCAAATGCCCTCAATCTCTATAGTTGGTCCCATTATACACACATGTGTTACAATTGAGGCTAGATTAAAATGGATTGGTAAGTAGGAAGATAAGAGTAAATTAATAATTAAAAATAATGTTTTGAAAAGGATCATTATCGAAAGAAAAAATGTCTTACATACCTAAGGGAATACAAAATAAAATTTTGAAGAAAGGAGAGGAAAATAGTTAAACACTGGTTATATGATGATTTTTTTCATTCCAAAGTATACATTTTTAAATCCTTGTGATAACAAAGATAATTTTTATAGATTAATATGGAGGTAGAAAAATCTTATAAATAATTTTTATGAAATGTGTGACTTTCCTAAGATGACCTTTGTTAATTTAAAAATTGACAAAAATTGTACTACTTTGCATGAAAAAGAATAACGACGATTATAATGTGGTGTGGACCCATCAACGTATGACAAAATATATTGATGCCTATTATCATGTGAACAAGATGTCCTCCACCAATGATCATGTTTCATTACCTATCATAAACCATTTTAATATCAATGCAATGGATTCTTTTATGGCTTCACTGAATTGTGTTTGTCAATAAAAATTATTTAAATGCTTTTTGGTACAAAATATGAAAAAAAATCAATGTGTGTGTTTTTAATACTCAAGAGAACTCTTCTCAGACATAAAACTACCAGGTCCATTTTCTCCTCAAGCAAGAGTCCAAGACTAGTCCAAGACTATGAGGTAATGAAAAAAGAAAAAGGATTTTATTTTTGTGAGGAATAAAGGAAAAAAATCAATGTACCTTATGTGTAAACTCAAAATAATAGAAACAAATATTCAACCAAAAACAACATGTTTATCAATGAGCAATCCAATATTTGCAATCTAATTACAATGAGGAAGGTCAATAGTTGGTTGCTACTTGATCTAAAGATAAAATTGCTAGGTCATTTGAATTCAATATAAGAAAATAAAATAATTACACTTTCATACCGTTGGATCATAATACTTATGGACAACCATGGTTACTGACATCGTTGTTTACTTTGATCAATCTGGATCAAACATCCTCAAATCTCTGCAAATGTTCCCGTTGTACTTACATGTCTTCCAATAGGGGAAGATAGGAAGAGAAAACAAAATGAACAATTAAAATAAACCTTTTGGAAAGGAGAATTTTATAATGAAAAATATTCTTACATACCTAAGAAAATATAAATTGACATTTTAAAGAAAGGACAGGAAAAATAGTTAAACATGGATGATATTATGAAAATTTTCATTCCATAGGTACTTAAATCCTTATGATCAAAAGGGTTGTTTTTATAGATAAAGATGAAGGTAAAAGATTCATATCAATTTTTGGTTGAAATGTATGACATTTTCTAAAAAGGCCTTTGTTAATTAAAAAATGTCAAAATTTTACTATTTTATATTAAAAAGAATAACCGTGATTTGAAACATCATATTCAAATTTGATGTTACACTTTAATCATAAAGGAAGCCAATCAGGAAAAGAAATGTAGTGGTTAGCATATGAATGCTGAGAGAAAACTACTAATAAATGGTAACCAAGTATAAATTTTAAATGAAATAATATGATTTGAAAAGTATTGGATAGATAAGTAAAAATAACTTAATAATATTAGATATTTGTCAGTATTTGTACAAAAATAAAAGAATAGTGTACTTGACTTAGTTGTAATGTTTTTATATGTATGTTTGAAATTTTGAAATAAAAAATATAGAATGGAGAGGTCGTATATCCTAAGAACTTGGATAACATTTTATATTGTAATATTATAAATAGATACTACAAATATTTACACACCATATGACAATATATCTATAAAAAATTTTCAACACATAAAGAATAAAGAATCGTATATAAATGTTTGAAGACATTGATTCTACATGGTCTTTAAGTTGCAATTTTTTTGTGCACAAGAAAAAAAAAGATAAATAATCATGGTAGTTGAGGAGATACACTCAAGGAAACTTCATCTACTATTGGACACTATCAAATGGGAAGAGTGATTGAAATTTGGAAATGTCTTTCATATTTGTGGTAGGATGAAAGGAGAGAGAGGAAAATAAAAAGAGAGTGACCCCCTTATTTCTCAAAATAATTAGATGAGTGACAATTGTGATACATTGTTGAATGTTTCACAAGGGATCCTATGCAGTCACTTCATTGATGATCGGAGTGTCGATCTATTTGGTCATCCCATCCCAATGGTGATGAAAAGAAATAGTGACAGAAAAATAGAATGTCATAAATTCAAGAGCAATGTTGACATAAGGTGGTGTTGTTTGAATTAGAAAAATGCATTAGTTGAGGGGATAGTCAGAATGGTGATGATATTTTATGGGGGATATTATGGGGGATAGAGAATTTTAAAAGCTTGTATTAGAGGGAGAGAGAGACTTAGGAACTGTTTCATGTAAGATGATGCTCTATGTGTTGAAAAGTTATACAATAGAGGGAGTAAGACTTAGGATACCATGTTCGTAAGAATGTCTTGTTAATTGATATAGGAAGTTGTACTTTCATGAGAAAAAAATGTACTTGAGAATGTCAGTGGTGAGAGAAAATCAATGAGAACTTGAAATAATTGAGTAAAGAAATGTTAGGCCAATCAATAATGGTGTAGAACTCCAAAATGATATAATATAATGATATTGTCTAGAAAATAAACAATGTCAAATTTTTGTCCAATAGATTCTCTCTTTTTACAACATGGTAGAGGCTATTTTTCAAAAAATGAATATATATCTATAACCATGTTAGATATGACTGATTCAGTGCAATATAATTACTGACATTTTGTAAAGGATAAAGTATGAGTTGAGAGGTGTAATTAATTTTCACGGTTGATGTTGCATTTTTAATATAAATAAATGTATATAAATTAGCCAAAACTATTAGATAAAATATTTTAGGTAGAGGAAAGTTATTAGAGGGGAATAAGAGTAGGAGATTCTTGGATTTGAATGAAGGATGCATGTACAATCATATTTTTTAGAAGATTGATTTAAGATATGTAATTATGTTTGATAATGAGTGTGATATATTAAAAATAAATATAATTATATTGAACAATACAAAAACTATTATAATTATAAAGGTTATGGGTAGTAAAGTATTTGGATGGGATATATCTAAGAGAAACATAAAATAAGGGACATATGAGAAGAACTCCACTTTGAATATTGGCGGTCCTGATTAGAAAAAATCTAAAAAATTATTGTTATAAACAAAATTATCAGAAACAAATACAAATATATATTTCCTATATTATTTATGTGTTTATTTATATTTTCCTTGTGCGTTAAACTTTTATATATTTTAATGACAAAGTCCAAACCTATTAGTTGGGAAAGAGATTAACTTGGCATTTTGTGTCATGACAATTTTTTATTTTTTCCCCTGCAAACATTTCCTTTTTACTGACATGACATTTTATTTTGAGTGGCTTATTTTTATATATGTTAATGATATTTTTTGGAAATTTATCATAATAATTCAAAGAAATATTTGGTAATTATGTTTTATAGCTAATATCTTATTGTTGAAATGAGGGAACGTTCATAAATTAGTCAAAATTATTTTATAAATATTATACTTAGAGGAAAGAAATGTTAGACAAATTAGAGTAAGAAGTTCTTGGATTTGATTGGACGGTTGCATGTTTAATTTTAGTTTTGAGAATATGGAGCGGAGAGAGATAATCAAGTTTGATAATAAATGTGATGTTTTCATAATATTTCTACATCTATAAGTTTAATATTTCATATTTGAGAAAATATCATCTTACAAGAAAAATGCATATCTATCTTTATTTACTCATTCTTTGTACATTCAAGAAAAATCAAAATGATCCGGCAAAAATATTTACAAAAATGCTTTCTCAAAAGAGTGGGAAACTAATTAAGCTACCAGTCCCTTTGAGAGGGAAAAGATAATCAATCTAAAAATCAAATAAGATTTTAAATAAGTTTTGTCTTTGTATCATTGGCTTTGCAATTAAAAAAGGATTGGAAAATTAACTTGTAGCTCGGGCCTTTACAAAGACGTTTGTTTAGTATTTAAAATCATTGTAACGTTTGTTTTATTTTTTTCATTAATTATGTTTTGCCCATCCCCTTCCATTTCAAGTAGAGAATTACATAATCATTGTGTTGGACAATATAAAAACCAAGATAATTAAGAAGGTAATTGATTTTAAAGTAGGTAAATGAGTGATATGGGAGAGAAATAAAAATAGACAGGAGAAATGGAGAAATGCAAGAAGAGGAAAAACTCCATTTTCAAAATGTTATTGTTCAAACTTTTTAAATCGTTGCTATAATGGAAAAATTCAATAAATTTAACCAACTCTCTTTCATATATTGATTATATATATTTCCTTCTATTTTACTAGCATATTCAACTATGATATATTTTAACGAAGAAGACAAGCCTAGGAGTGGGGAAAGAAATTAAGTTGGCCTTTTGTGAGTTGAAAAGTTTTCTCTTTCTCATCCAACAAACATTTCCTAATTACTTGTTGGATACCTTATTTTAAAATATTTTCCTTTTTTTATGGCTAAGTCATCCTAGGAATATCATAATAATTCTCAAAAACTTGGTGAATAAGAGAGTATTTGTGAATAGGAGAGTAAAAACAAAATCCTTCTTCCTACATTAGCAACTATAACAAGGATCACATGAAGTCTAGAAAAGACAGAAGATCAATATAACAAAACTAGTTTCTTCGTGTCTGTCTTATTCATATTTGCCAAGGCACAACCAACCATAGGCAAAGAAGGAAAGATCCACCACTAGCAAACCACCTTCTATCGAGAATCTGTTCCTGCCTTGAAGAGCTGCAAAAATTCTGATAGGACTAGAAACCATGAGAATAGTGAACAACTTTGTGTCGTCTATAAGAAACTTATAGATCAATGTATATGCGTCGAGTGAACATCAATGTCTAAGAAAGTTTCAAGATTAGGTGTCCAAAAGTGTAGATGTTAGCATGCTCATGTGCGAGTGGTCATTCCATTGCTTACAATAAGCTTTTAACTTTTCATGTTTGGCATGTTTGTCTATATGTTACATACTAACTATATGGTATAATTATGTAATAACTCTCTAAGTCTCTATTTCGCATTATGTTGAATAAAGGAGCAACCGCATGGGCTCATGTCTACATTGTTCAACATATTATTGGCCTTTCTCAATTTGAGTATCAATATATCACTTGTTCTTGCATAATTTTAGTACTAGAAAATTTTGTTCTAATTTTCATTCAAAGGTTGACATATTTCCTTGGATACGTTATTATTGATAAATCTTTTCATATTTTTGAACAATATAAATTCCAAAAAAGCATATTGTAGGGGTAAAAAAATTATTTGTCAGCTTCGTAGAGAAATATGCATATTTTCTACAATGTGACAATTGAATAAAATAAGTTGTTTCTTGATTTCCTTTATGGATAAGCTTTTACTATATGTACAAATAAGCTAGTGGAATACAAACAAATGATTTTAGTAAAAGAAAAGGTAGGGAAAACTAAATGGAAAAGTTCATAAATACTATGGTTATCAACAAGTTATATCCTCAATTAAATTCCTATCAAACGTCCATAAATATGTACAAAATTATACCAAACATATTTCCTTATTAATGAAATATTTCAGAGTGTTTGGAAGATTAATGAAATACATTGAACGAATATAGAAAGACAAGAAATTTATATCCTAAAATATTATATGTTTATTGCAGACAAGGAAAGCAACACCCACGAATCCCTAATTATTTTAATTTAGTTATTATAAAAATCTCAAGGAGGTTAAGTTGTAGGTAAATAGCTATTTAAAGAACACAAATACTATTTATACGAAATTTCAAAAAGTTAGTTGACAGATATTTCAGTGTTGCATTCAAGTTACATGGACACACACCAAAATAGAAGTCAAAATATTTAGAAACTACATGTTTCACATTGTCTACAAAATGATATGAGACCTACTAGGTGTTGATCCTGGATTGTGAATATTCTTGGTAGATGAGAATCAAAATCAAGATTCAGCTATTATAGTCATAAACGATAGGTTTTATGGTATAATCCAAGAACAAAATAGAGTTGATTGTGGAGAATCATGCTTCAGTACTAACCTCTTTTTTTTAAGGACTGTTCTCCCATTAGAATTTGTAACCAAATAGTCAAACATAAAAGTAAGTATATCCTTGTAGTCAAGTGCTACACGCCAAAGTATGACAAATTATCTTTGTTTATATTATCAGGTGAACAAGATGTCCTCCATCCAAGAACATTTTTCATAAACTGCTTTAAACCGTTCTAACATCAACATAGTGGATGCTTGTATGGATGCACATATTGGTGTTTATTTACAAGAGTTAAATGAAGAGTTTATGGTTTAAACCAATGTTTTCATAATCGAACCGGTGGTCGGACCGGTACTGACTCAGACCGGATTGAGTCGGGTTCTACCGGAGTGGTTGAACCGGTTGGACCGGAAATGATGTCAGCATGACATAAAAAAATATATGAACCGAAAAAACCAAACCGGTCACCATGATAAAAGGCAATTAGCGGTCGGACCGGTCAAACCGGTTGAACTGCACACGTTATACATATATATATATATATATATATATATATATATATATATATATATTAAATATATATACATTATATATATATATATGTTTGTGTGTGTGTATACATATATATTGTTGTGCAAATGTATACATATATATATACATTATATATGTATGTATATAAATATATATATGTATAAATATATATTATTATGTAGATGTACACATACATTCACACATACATATATACAAATATACTTATATTTGTATATATATATATAAAGGATTTTTTTCACTGCCTTAGGCAGAGCCCGACATCCTTTTTCCAGCCATAGCCCGGATAACTGGCGGGCAATAAATCCAGCGCTCCACAGCGTGGTTCGAACCTGACTCCCCCCGAAGGGGGACACCGCGCCTTACCAGCTGCGCTAACGCTGACCGGGTTATATATATATATATATATATATATATATATATATATATATATATATATATATGCATTCTACCTTATATGTATATTTTCTATATAAATAAATACATACATACATATATATACCATATGTATATATATATATATATATATATATATATATATATATATGTAAATTCCTATATGTATTCTACCTTCTGTTTTTTCTTCTCTTTGAACCACCGGTATACATATATATTATTATGTAGATATACACATACATTCACACATACATATATATATATATGCGTATATACAAATATACTTATATTTATACATACATATATATATATATATATATATATATATATATATATATGCATTCTACCTTATATGTATATTTTCTATATAAATAAATACATACATACATATATATACCATACGTATATACGTATATGTAAATTCCTATATGTATTCTACCTTCTGTTTTTCTTCTCTTTGAACCACTGGTTCAATCCGGCTCGGTCCAACCGGTTGGTTGGACCGGTTGGACCGTATTTCTGACCGGTTGGACCAGAAAAAGACACATTACCGGTTTTTTAGGCTTCCAGACCGGTCAGCTACCAGTTCACCGGTCTGACCGGTCGGACCGGCCGGTCTGGTTCGGTTTTAAAAACATTGGTTTAAACATAAACAAATTCAATGTGTGTGCTTGTCATAATCTAGATAACTCATCCCACACATAGAACTACTAGGTAGATTTTCATCACAAACTTGAGGCTAAGAAAATGAGATAATAAAGAAAAAAAAGGGTTCTAGATTATAAGAAATAAATGAAACAAATTGATATTTCTATAGTGATGTGGAAGCTAAAAAATAAATAAAATATTACACAAAACGTTAACAGGTTTAAAATGAGATATTGCGATCTTAGTGTGATAGGTAAGGGTCAACACCTTGTTGTTTCTCTGTTAAAAAATAAAATTGCAAGATCATTTTGAATTCAATATAAGAAAATTAAAACAATGAAATTTTAATATTTGTGGATCGTGATATTACAGACAATATTGGTTGTTCCTATCATTATTTATAGTGGTCTATGTGGATCAAATGTCCTCAATCTCTATAGTCAGTGCCATTATACACACATGTGTTGTAGTTGAGGCTAGATCAAAATGGATTAGTAAGTAGGAAGAGAAGACCAAATGAATAATGAAAAATAACGTTCTGAAAAGGATCATTTTAGAATGCAAAATGGTCTTACATACCTAAAGATATACAAAATATTTTTTTTAAAAAAGAAGAGCAAAATAGTTAAACCCTGGTTATATGATGAAATTTTTCATTCCAAAGTATACATTCTTAAATCGTTGTGATAACAAGGATAATTTATATAGATTAATATGGAGGTAGGAAAATATTATAAATACTTTTAATGAAATGTGTGACTTTTGAAAAATGTCCTTTGTGAATTTAAAAATTGTCAAAAATTGTACTACTTTGCATGAAAAAGATTAAGATGATTATAATGTGGTGTAGACCCATCCATGTATGACAAAATATCATGATGCCTATTATCATGTGAACAAGATGCCCTCCATCAATGATCATGTTTCATTACCTATCTTAAGCTATTTTAATATCAACACAATGTATTCTTTTATGGCTTCACTGAATGGTGTTTATACAAATATGAAAATATTCAATGTGTGTGTTTTTCATAATCTAGACAACTCTTCTTAGACATCAAACTACTAGGTCCATTTTCTCCTCAAGAAAGAGTCCAAGACAATGAGCTAATGAAAAAAGAAAAAGGATTCTATTTTTGTGAGCAATCCAAAATTTCTCAATCTAATTATGATGTGGTATGTCAGCAGTTAGTTGCCACTTGATGTAAAAATAAAATTGCTGGGTCATTTGAATTCAATCTAGAAAAAATATAACAATTACACTTTCATACTATTGGATCATAATACTTATGTACAACCATGGTTACTGCTATCGTTGTTTACAATGATTGATGTGGATCAAACATTCTCAAATCTTTGCAAATCTTCCAATTGAACATATGTGTCTTCCAATCGGGGAAGTTAGGAAGAGAAAACAAAATGAACAACTAAAATAAACCTTTTGGACAGGAGGACTTTATAATGGAAAAAGTTCTTACATACCTAAGAAAATATAAATTGACATTTTGAAGAAAGGAGAGGAAAAATAGTTAAACACTTTTGCTATTATGAAAATTTTCATTCCAAAGTTTAGGTACTTAAATCCTTGTGATCAAAATGGTTATGTTTATGGATAAAGATGAAGTTCAAAGGTCCTTATAAATATTTTGTTGAAATGTGTGACAATTTCTAAAAAGACGTTTGTTCATTTAAAAATGTCAAAATTTTAGTGTTTTATACAAAAAAGAATAACAAAGAGTACATGACATTGTAGGCGCATTGAAAAAAACTAAAAGGGAATCCTAACATCATCTTGAATAGATTTCAATCAAATAATCCCCAATTTAAGTGGGTAATGTAAGAAAGGACTTTGCACAGACACAAAATGTACCCTATGACATGTGTATTTAGTGTATGATCATTTAATGTCATTAAAATTTCATGTCCCTCCACACTTGGGTCATCATCTAACAACACTTGCGTCCAAATTTTTTTTATGTGTCCATTTTATTCTATCAGTTCCATTAATGCATCTCTAGATACAATTTCAAGTTATGAAATTTCCTTTCTAAATAAAGATGGTTGATATTTTTCTGATCAGATACAAACCATATGTTGTGGTCCAACCAAAATATTTTTCCACTCCATCTTAGATTTTGTGTTGTATTAAGGATGAGTAAACTTTTACTTTTTTGAGAGTAAGTGGTTTGTATTCAAATCGCACACACTCCTATCCATTTTAACTTTAGATCTCCTCATTGCATCTTGCATCATATTTATCTTTTTTTTCTCGATAATCAAATCAAGTATCTAACAAGTCTAGATTCAAATCTTACGATTACATCTATGTATGTGTGCATCATTCAACCCTACTTACTTGAGGCGACGCCTTAACATGCCCACACAACCAAATTTTCAAACTAATCAATCACTAGAAAGTACCCTATACATCCCTAAATGGCTTAATAGGATGGGCCTCATTGACTTGGTTGCCATATTTGAAGGGGTCGTAAGATGTAGAGATAGCATGATTGTGTTGTTTGAATTCATCACATGCAGGTGCATTTGGTACTATGGAAATCTTCACATGATTTAGAAGAATCTATGAATGACAACACACCAAATTTTGTACACCCTATGTCCCGCACCGTGGACTATAAATAGAGGACCACCTTCTATCGAAGAAGGGTCAATCGCTTCACATCACATGGTTAGAAATTGAATATAAAGTTATGCTCAAGTTCTTCTAGTGTGTTGATCTTTGCTATTTTCATCGCTTCTTTGCATTAGGAGGATGAGAGTCCAAAGGTCAGAGTTCCTCCATCGCCTTCGACCAACACCTCATTTTTTCTTTGAGAGATGGAAGATAGAGAACCCAACCATCTTCAATGCCATTGCCAAGTTTAGAGAGGCGGATGTCTCCATCGACCTTGACTCATTTTGGGTTACTTTTAGTGTATCTTTAAACTTCTTCTGTGATTTGTTCTCCTCCTTTCATCTCCATCCCCATGTCTTTCCATACTTGTAATTTTGCCTTGTCACTCACCACCATGAGGGGCTAGTCATTTACCTTGGGTGGGAAGTAGCCACTAAGGCACTCCCAACATGTAAATAACCTTATCCAAAGAATATATATACTCTTAGAAATGTTCATCTATATATACATGTTCTTAATGCTTCATTTTCATTGTTAGCTCCATCTTGTGTTGTTTAATTGTTAATACCTCGATAGAGTAGTGTTAACACATCTGTAAGACTTATGGAGTTATGTGAATGAATGAGAATGTTGGAATGCTTAACTTGATGATCATATGTTTTCCTAGTGATTGTTTATTTTCCATCTCAAGAGAGAGGTAACCATATGATCTAGATATGTCCTAAGAATAAGAGGAGGAATTGATACTAATGATTATTGCTTGTAAAATTTCTAAGGATATAGAATGGGTTGGAGTATTTCTTGTTGGTGAGATATTTTATATGGTGAAACCCAATTTAAGTTTCCTTCCATATTTATTATCTTATCCTTTATCATTCTAGCCCTTTGTTTTATCTTTCATTTTACTTTACTTATTTGTTGGATGTTTCTTGGAGAATCATCATTCTATAGGGGACACACACCTTTTCTTATGCTTTGATTCGTGTATATAAGTCAAGAAACCAAGCATCTTAACAACTACCTCCCTTATACCTATCTTTCACCACAGTCTACTACATCAGACCCTATTAATATTTGTGCGGAGGCCTATGTGTCGAGTTATAAAAATAAAAAGTCTGGTTACTCTAAGTCCCCTTCTTTTTGGAAGAGAAATTGTGACCGATCAACTACCCCCTTCAAGTGAACTTACAATGGTAGGATTGTCAATGTCTTGTATGTTGTTCTCAGAGTCTTCTTGAAAATAGCATGCTCTTTATCGCGATTCACCCCACAATTAAAGATGGTATCATGGTGTTTGAATGACCTCTACCATCACCACTATGAGCATCTACTATAGTTGCCTCTTCTTCTCCCTCTCTTATTATGACCACCACATGAATTCCACAATGATCCCCTTTTCTCAACCTCCTTCTATGGTTTATCTCTAGAGTCACTAATTCTTCTCACATTCCATGGTTCTTGCCCCTCCTCGTCATTTCTCGTAGACACCGGCCAATCCATTGTTGGTCACCATTTGGCCATCATAGTGGCATGCCCTAATCACTTTCTCACTAGCTCTCAAAACCTAGAGTGAAGGTAGAGTCTCATAAACATACATATATACATATATATGTATACTTTCTTATACATTTCTCAAACCCTAGATATTATATTAATTACTTAATATTTTTCTTATTTTAAAAAAATGAAATAATATATATTATAATGATTATGTTTTTGTATAACTTTAAAATAAAAATTAGAGAGGTTGAGTCCATAAACATTCATACAAACAAAATGTTAGTGTTTTTTATAATTTAAAAAATACTAATTTCCAAACTATAGTGATACGTGCATATATACATGTAAACAAACAAAAATATATTGTATATATATATTTATACAATATGTGTTTGTCTCTATGTATTTGTATATATAAATATATATATATATATATATATATATATATATATATATATGTATGTAAATGTATATGTATATATAAACTTATGTATATATACATATTTTACATATTTATAGTTGTTTTGTCCCATACATGGAATATAAAAAAGGATATATAAAAAGGTTGAGGATATACATCATCCATATTCTTTTAGAAGAACTTATTGTTTGTAAATAATACAAAACCAAAATCAACATAATATTTGGTGACAAAGGCAGTAGGAAATACATGTAGTCAATTCAGAGTATAGTTTTATAGATAAAAAATAATGCAATGTACTTATGGTGTGTGAAGTCGAGGGTGGAGAGATGCAAAATTGATAGATCGCTAGAGTTTGAGACAGTACGCATATGTGGGATTATGTTGTTTAAATTGAAAATATCATGCACTAGTTTCGGAGGGAGAGAGTTGATAATATGTAAAATGATTTTATATTCTATAGAAGAGACACTTAAAACCTTGTGTTGGTGGGGGAGAGAGATTTTAGAAATATTTAATTGAGGATTATGATTTTTATATTTAAATAAAATGTATTAGTGGGATGAGAGAGTTGAGACATCATTTTAAAATTTGATGTTACACTTTAATCATAAAGGAAACCAAACTTGAAAAGAAATGTAGTGGTTAACATATGAATGCTAAGAGAAAACTAATAAGAAATGGTAAGAAAGTATAAATTTAAAATAAAATAAAATGATTAGATAAATATTGTTTAGATAAGTAAAAGTAACATAATAATATTTGATACTTGTTAGTATTTCTACAAAAATAAAATAACAGTGTACTTGAATTAGTTGTAATGCTTTTCTATGTATGTTTGAAATTTTGAAATAAAAAATATAGAATGGAGAGGTCGTCTGTCCTAAAAAAAATGGATTACATTTTTATATTGTAATCTTATAAATAGATATACAAAGATTTACACAACATATGAAGGTCTATCTTTAACATTCTTTCAACACATAAAGAATAAAAAATCATATCTAAATGTTTGAAGATATCGATTCTAAATGGTCTTTGAGTTGCAATTTTTGTGCGTGCAAGAAGAAAAAAGATAAATCATCATGGTAGTTGAGGAGATACACTCAAGGAAACTTCATGGCATCAACGTAAATCAGATATATTGTTTGCTATTGAAGAAATACAAAAATCATCTACTAGTGGACACAATCAAAGGGCTAGAGTGATTGAAATTTGGAAATGTCTTCCATATTTGAGGTAGGATGAAAAGAGAGAGAGGATAACGAAAGGAGAGTGACCCCCTTATTTCTCTAATTCATGCGATGAGTGACAATTATGGTATATTGTTGAATGTTACACTAGGGATCTAATGCAGCCACTTCATTGATGATCCTAGTGTCGATCTATTTGGTTATCTCGTCCCTTTGGTGATAAAAAGAAATAGTGATATAAAAATAGAATGTCATAGATTCAAGAATGGTGTTGGCATAAGGTGGTATCGTTTGAATTAGAAAAATGCATTAGTTGAGGGGATAGTCAGTAATGTGATGATATTTTATGGGGAAGAGAGAATTTTAAACCCTGTATTAGAGGGAGACAGAGACTTAGGAACTATTTCATGTAAGATGATGCTCTATGTGTTGAGAATATATACAATAGAGGTAGTAAGACTTAGGATGCCATGCTCGTAAGAATGTTTTGTTAATTGATATAGGAAGTTGTAGTTTCATGAGAAAATATGTACTTGATAACGTGAGTGGTGAGAGAAAATCAATGAGAACTTGAAAGAAATGAGTAAAGAAATGTTAGGCCAATCAAGAATGGTGTGGAACTCCAAAATGATATAATACAATGATATTGTCTAGAAAATAAATAACGTCAAATTTTTGTCCAATAGATTCTCTCTTTTTACAATATGGCAGAAGCTATTTTTGAACCAATGAGTATATATCTACAACCATGTTAGATATTGTTGTTTCAATGTAATATAATTACTGACATTTTGTAAAGGATAAAATATGAGTTAAGAGGTGTAATTATTTTTCACTATTGATGTTGTATTTTTAATAAAAAGAAATATAGATCAATTAGCTAAAAATGTTATATTAAAAGATTTGAAGTAGAGGAAAGATATGGAGGGGAATTGGAGTAGGAGATATTTGGATTTGAATGAAGGATGCATATACAATCATATTTTTTAGAAGATTGATTAAAGATATGTAATTATGTTTGATAATGAATGTGATGTATGAAGAATAACTATAATTATATTGAACAATACAAAACCATTATAATTATAAAGGTTATGGGTAGTAAAGTATTTGGATGGGAGATATCTAAGATAAACTTAAAATAAGGGAAATATGAGAAGAACTCCAATTTAAATATCAGCGGTCCTGATTAGATTTTTTTTTAAATTATTGTAATAGATAAATTTATCATAATTAAATCCAAATCTATCTTTCTTGTATTATTTATGTGTTTCTTTATACTTTCCTTGTGCATTGAATTTTATATATTTTCATGACAAAGTCCAAACCTATCAGTAGGAAAAGAAATAAATTTGGCATTTTGTGTCTTGACAAATATTGATTTTCTACCCCTACAAACATTTCCTCTTTACTAACATGAAATTTTATTTGAGTGGTTTATTTTTATAAATTTTAAAGATATTGTTTTTGGAAATTTATCCTAATAATTCAAAGAAAGATTTGGTAATTTTTTTATAGCTAATGTCTTATTTTTGAAATGAGAAAACGTTGATCAATTAGTCTAAATTATTTTATAAAATATTATAGTTAGAGGATAGTAATGTTAGATAAATTAGAGTAATAAGTTCTTGGATTTGAATGGACGGTTGCTTGTTTAATTTTAGTTTTGAAAATATGGAGTGGAGAGAGATAATTATGTTTGATAATAAATGTGATGTTTCCATAATATTTCAACATCTCTAAGTTTAATATTTCATATTTGAAAAAATATCATCTTATAAGAAAATTTCATATCTATCTTTGTTTACTCATTCTTTGTACATTCATGAAAAATCAAAATGATCCGGAAAAAATATTTACAAAAATGCTTTCTCAAAAGTGTGGGCAACTAATTTGGTTACCAGTCCCTTCGGGAGGAAAAAGATAATGTGATGACCAGAGATGTAGATGATCCAAAATATAAGTATGAATCTCTGAACTCAGGTACATGGATATAAGTATAAGACTAGATTTTGCTGGATGATAACTATGAGTAATTGCTTGCATGTATTAGAATATCTTGTTGGATGTACATCTATATGTATTGTCATTTCTGCCTTGAACATTAAGAACAATAATGAAACAAAATGGAATGTAGTTACTTATGGTTCATTAATCTCGCTATTAGAGAAGTAAAGTATTATTGTTGACTAGCACCTCCCTAATGATACAAGGTATGCAGGGAGATCCCTAATGGTACAAGGTATGCGAGGATAGGGCCCAATAATATATGTTTGTGCTAAGTCCACCATAGTAATACATGTCAATTGAAATATGATTAATAACTTGGGTTTACCTAATTTTCCGTATTAAAGAATACTTTCATTTTCTTTCTTCTTTTTCAAGTATTTTAAATATGCCAGCATAGTATAGTATCTTTCAACCACGTACCAACTTTATGTTGATTCGTTGTTTCACATATGTTTTAGGTTCAGAGATAGCATGGGTGGAAAAGATGGGAGTGAGCAGTTGTCTAGGATTACCTATTGTGTTAGGATCCTAGTTAGCATACATGTTTAGACTTGTGTAAAATTTTCTTTCAATATGTAATTGTCACTCATGTTGTAATAAGTTATTTATAATATATACATGTTGAATGTTGAGATTGTTCATGGTGTATGCATTATATTGGAATGTTCATGTATGTGTATTATGCTTCCACATCGCTCTCTGAAACAATTAGCTAACGTTTTCATATTTGTCTTCTCGGGCCTTCTAAGTATCGAGATGCCAAAATCCGGGGACGTTACAGTTGGTATCAGAGCATGAACAATAGCTATACCTAACAATTGCTCACCATGAAACATATAAACTAAGCCTCACCTTTCACCTTAAATCCTAGAAACTTAGTTTGTTATTCTATAGGAATAAGGTTTGACTTAGCCTCTAGGTTAGAACATAGATGTTCGACAACTAGGTTTAGAAAAGTGTTTGAAACCCTTTGCATATATAGCTCATATGTATTGGGTAGCTACACTAGTCTACATCTCGTTCTCACCATTTCAGTAGGTGACATGACACTGGACTATCTACCGTGTGTGGGACACTTGGTTTTTCTTATTTGTTTTTTTTTTCCAATCGACTCAAGCCTCGACAGTTTTCTCTGATGTCCGTCTTCTCGGAGAAAAACTATATAATATTTTATTATATATATGTACATATGAAAATGTGTCCCTCACACTAGAGAGTAGTTAGTGTTCATGCAACCTAAGTGAAAGGGGGTGACATCAGTCTAGAAGAGAGAGTATATCTAGAATAGATGTCTAGAGCCTTATAAGGATATGTGATAGATAGATTGACAATAGAATGATAGATGATTTAAGCAAGGATGATCTAATATAAATTCGATCTCTGGAGTATATGTTGTTTATAAAGACCTAAGTTGTAAATGAGGTTTGAATCCAAATTTGGATAATCTAAGCTAAGTCTTGACGATAAAAGTACATACTCTTCCTTACTTAAGATGAGCTAAGTTAAGATAACGTTGAATATGCATGAGCCTCAAGCTCTTTTACAAAGGAGGACCTCTAGTGTTAGGACAAGATATGTGGTGAACTCCAGAGAGAGTGAGACCCACAAGGAGAGGGTCATAGGACCTACTGTTGTGTGATCTGTATATCATCTTTTCACATGTTATCACACACAAATTTGGTTCTTTCTAGTATATTTCAGTCTGTTTCATATTAGTTTTGCCATCTTTTAGTTGTTCGACGTGTCCCATAACTTGTATTGTAAAATTGCCACAAAAAGGACTAAATTCATATGTTATTTCTACAGAAACAGAAGAATGCACAGCGTGCAGTTACAGATGCATGGCGTGCACCTTTCCAGAAAAGACTGGTTCGCTGAAGCAGTAAAGTCCACGGCGTGCAAAATCTAAATGCACGACGTGCAACATTCCAGAGAAAGTCGTTCTGTTCAACGAAAAGAATGCACGGCGTGCACGAAGGAAACACATAGCGTGCAAGTTTCTAGAAACTTACAGAACACAAAGACACGGGGTGCACCTGGGACGCAGACTGCTGAAGAACAGCCCGGTTACAACTGCACTACAGGTGCACGACGTGCACCCAAAAGTGCACGACGTGCACCTGGCAGTTTCAGAATTTCGAAAATTTAGAATATGATTTTAAAAGAAAGAGGGAAGGCATGGGACAGTTACGTTCGGCCATTTGGAGGTTTTCTCTCATCCCAAAGACAGAGGAGAGAAGAGGAGGGTGATTTGGGAGGAAACTAAGGTGGTTTCTTGCAAAAAGAGACCATTTCTTCTTCTCCACTTCTCCTTAGTCATCTTCAAGGTGCAGCCAGCGTTCCCAACTCCGAGCAGCTTCTTGAGAGAGGAGTAGGCCCGACTTGGAGCAGCTAAAGGAAGGGAATTTCGTCCTAAAGCTGGAATTCTTGCTCCTTGTGGTTACATCTTCAATTCTTCTTGTCTTTTCTTCTCTAAACCATGTCTAGCATTGAGAATTCTGTAGAAATTCTGCTGTACATTGTTATGGACGAGTAGATCTTTTTTCTTGGGCATGGGAGAGTAACTCCCGTGCCATAGCATGTAATGAACAAGTAATTTCGTACTAAATGCCTTTGCTTCATGTTTCCTTACCTTGAGAGTGTCGGTTACTCTTTTCCTTGCATGTACTGTTGGCCACCTTATATGCATGATTTCTGCTTTCTTGCTTAGTTTGAGAAGACAAGTAGGTTTGTATGGAGACGCTCTTCTTGGCAACTCTTCTTCTCCTATGAGAGTAGAGAAGAATGAGTTGAGGATCTGTTTGTGATCATAAACGAAATTCATGCACGAGAGTGCTGTCTTGAGATATGATCGTTACATTTACACTGGGAGGTGAAATGTAACACAACTTTTCCTTGAAACATGATCTTATGTATGTTTAAATTATTTTTTTCTCTTGATTGCTATGGCATATGAGTGAAATCCTAATGTCCAAGATTCATAAATTTTCTGAAATCGGACTTTCCTTGTAATCCTTGTTTGTTGGCTAAAATCTGAATTTCCGGTAGCTAAAACCTAATCTTTATGCTTTTAGAACAAATCTTTTCTACTCTTTAAAATCGGTCTGGATTGTTGAATTTTAGTACTGTTGCGTTCAATTAATTTAGCTCAGCTCCTTGTGTTCGAACTTAACTATACTACCTCCGTATACTTGCGGAGTTTGGTTAAGTTGAGTAACTATCCATTACTTGGATTGAAACTCGTTGCATAAATAAACCAAGTTTTTGGCGTCGTTGCTGGGGAGCTATGGTATTTTAATTGGAGTAATAAGTACTATTTAGTATTCGAGACTAGACCATCATTTTTGAATTTCCATATACCTCTTAGTGTGTTCTTAATTTCTCTTGTTATTGTTCAGGTTGTATGCGTCGTTCACAACGAGGTCTTCAAACATCCGCTTTGCTAGACCTTGAAATAGAACGAACTCTTTCAAGTTTGAGGAGAACAAGAAGAGTGGAACAACCACTATTTGGAGGTACTTCACCGCCATCATCACCACCACTGTCTTCTTCATCTTCTGCAGTAGCTTCACCAACCATTTCATCCATGGAGGACGATCACCCTCTAAAAGATTTCGCCATGCCGGTTGCCACAAATATTTGTGGGGTCATCGACCTACCTGCTGTGGAAGCAAATAACTTCTCAATCGCCCCTTCCATGATGCAAATGATTCAGCAAAATCGTTTCGGGGGTACGGCCAATGAAGACCCAAGTCTTCACATTGCAGAATTTCTGGAATATCTTAATACTTTTAAGATTAATGGAGTGTCTACCGATGGGATTAGACTTATGCTATTTCCCTTCACTCCAAGAGATAGAGCCAAGGTGTGGCTTTTGTCTCTTCCCAAGAAATCTATTAGAAGTTGGGACCAATTGCTTAATGCTTTTATGGCAAAGTACTTTCCGCCAAGCAAGACAGCTCACTTGAGGAACCAGCTCACAAATTTCTCTCAAAGTGAAGGAGAAACCTTATATGATACATGGGAACGGTTCAAGGATCTTCAACGTCTTTGCCTGCACCATGGTTTGACAAACTGGCTCTTGCTGCAAACCTTCTACAATGGACTGTTCTACAATACTCGGTTGACTCTAGATGCCGCAGCTGGCGGTGCACTAATGACCAAGTCTTATAGAGTGGCCTATGATATCATTGAAAATATATCTCTCAATCACTGCCAATGGGGAGGAGATAGAGGAGCTAAATCCATTTCTACAACATGCTCTTCAGCCGGAAAGCAAGGAGGAAAGCATACTATTGATGCCGTTGATCTAATTGCTGCAAAGCTAGATGTTCTCACACATAAATTTGAGAAGATGACCACTCTACCAATTCAATATGCTGAAGTCACATGTGAAGCTTGTGGTAATGTAGGGCATACTTCTTCCTCTTATTTTGCCCCTAACACTATGGAAGGAAACTTTGAACAGGTTAATGCAGTTGGGATGCAAGGAAACAAACAATACAACCCTTATTCCAACCAATATAATCTAGGATGGAGAGACCACCCTAATTTCTCTTACCGGAATGCAAGCAATACCCAAAATTTCTAGCAAGGGCAGCAGCAACAACAACATGTAAACCGTCAAGGAAATCCGCCGGGTTTTAATACCAGGGGTTTTCAGCAGCAACAACAACCCCAAAGTTCTTCCTTGGAAGCTATGATGGAGAAGTTCATATCAACACAGATGCAACAAAATAAGGAACTCTAAGGAAATGATAAGCTTTTAAAAGATGCTATTGCGCAACTCTCTACAAAAGTGGATGGAATTCCCACCCACATCAAGATGTTGGAAAATCAGATAGCACAACAAGCTTTAAATCATCAAAGGACTCCACAATCTGGTTCTCTTCCAAGCCAGCCGAAAGTGAACCCAAGGTAGCAAGCCCATGCCATTATCTTGAGAAGCGGAGCTGAAATTGAAAGACCTTCTCCATCTGAGGAGAAGAACATGAAGCAAACTGTTGAAGAAGAAGACAACACTCCAAATCACAGCGAGGAGAAAGGTAAATCTAAAATACCACCTTCTTTCAAAGCAACTGCACCTTTTCCTCAAAGATTAGCCAATAAGAAGGAAGATCAAAAATTCAGGAAATTTGTGGACATAATCAACAAACTGCATGTAAACATTCCTTTTTCAAAAGTTATTGCCGAAATGCCTTCCTATGCAAAATTCTTAAAAGATATTCTGACTAAAAGAAGAAAGATTAATCAAGTAGAAACTGTAATGCTTTCTGAACGAGTCAGTTCCATTATTCAAAACCGTCTACCTCAAAAGCTTGATGATTTGGGAGCCTTCACACTACCTTGCAAGATTAATGACACCACTTTTGACAAAGGTTTAGTAGATCTCGGTGCGAGTATCAGCCTTATCCCATTTACTTTATGGCAAGAATTAGATTTTGGGGACTTGAAGCCCACAAGAATGGCTATTGAATTAGCTGATCACTCTATTAAATATCCAAAAGGTATAGTGGAAGATGTGCTTGTACAAATCGGGAAATTCTATATACCTTGTGATTTTATCGTTCTTGACATGGCAGAAGTTCCTTCCAACCCTGTTCTTTTTGGGAGGCCCTTTTTGAGAACTGCCGGATGCCTTGTGGATGTCCGAGAAGGGAAGCTCACTTTGCGTGTCGGAGAAGAAGCTATGGAATTCTCTGTTTATGAAGCTATGAAAGCACCCGCACGTGTTGAAGAAATCTGTTTGCTTGATATTGTTGATCCTATTGAAAATGATAGTGAAGTTAATGTCGATTTGATGGTTGATCTCTATGATGATGATGCAACTGAATTCAATAATTCTGAAATTTCTGGAGCACTTTCTATTTCCAAAGCAACAGCTATTGATGACGATGCTCCACTTGTTGAAGATAAAATTGATGAAGGTACGACAGGAAAAAAGGTAGAATTAAAAGCCCTTCTGCCCGGGCTAAGGTATGCATTTCTTGACCCAAATTCTTCATCTCCTGTCATAATAAATAGTGAACTAACCAATGATCAAGAAAATAAATTGCTTGCTGAATTGCGTTTGTACAAAGATGTCATTGGTTACTCCATAGAGGATTTAAAACGCATTCATCCTTCCATTTGTATGCACAAAATAAATATGGAAGATGATGCTAAACCAACTGTTGAACCACCTAGACGTTTAAATCAAAATATGGTTGAGGTGGTAAAGAAAGAAATTTTCAAGTTAATTGACACCGGAATCATTTATCCAATAAGTGACAGCCCTTGGGTTAGTGCCATTCACGTGGTACCTAAGAAGGGGGTGCAACTGTCATCAAAGGAGATAATGATGAGTTAATACAAAAATGCATTGTTACAGGTTGGCGCATGTGTATTGACTATAGGCGTTTGAATAAAGCAACCCACAAAGATCATTTCCCTTTGCCTTTTATTGACTTGATGCTTGAACGTCTTGCCAAACATTCGTATTTCTGTTACTTGGACGGGTATTCAGGATTTTTTCAGATTCCCATCTACCCTCCTGATCAGGAGAAGACCACTTTCACATGCACTTATGGAACATATGCTTATCGACGCATGTCGTTCGGTCTTTGTAATGCTCCCGCTACTTTTTAGCGGTGCATGATGGCTATATTCTCCGATTTCATTGAAAATATAATGGAGATTTTTATGGACAATTTCAGCATATACGACGATTCTTTTGATCAATGCTTATTAACTCTGTCTCTTGTCTTATCCCGTTGTAAAAAGGTCAACCTAGTACTAAACTGGGAGAAGTGCCATTTTATGGTACAATCCAGTGTAGTACTAGGACATGTGGTATCTAACAAGGGTATTGAAGTGGACAGGGCAAAGGTTGAAGCAATTGAAAAGATGTCTACTCCATCTTCGGTAAAAGACATTCACAGCTTTTTAGGACATGCAGGCTTTTACAGAAGATTTATTAAAGACTTTTCCAAAATTGCCAAGCCGCTATGTTCTCTTCTTGCAAAAGACACAGAATTTGTATTTGATGACAATTGCCAAGCAGCGTTTTCCAAACTCAAAGAAGCTCTCATTTCAGCTCCAATCATCCAGCCTCCAGATTGGGATTCCCCCTTTGAACTTATGTGTGATGCAAGTGATTTTGCAGTGGGAGTTGTTTTGGGACAGCGAAGAGACAAGAAGGTTCATGCCATCTATTATGCCAGCAAAACTCTTGATGAAGCGCAAATCAATTACACGACCATGGAGAAAGAAACACTTGCGATCGTATATGCTTTCGACAAGTTCCGACAGTACTTGGTAGGATCAAAAGTGATTGTGTACACTGATCATGCTTCCATCAAGTATTTGCTGAATAAGAAGGATGCCAAACCACGTCTCATTCGCTGGATACTTCTCTTGCAACAATTTGACCTTGAAATCCGAGACAAAAAGGGTACAAAGAATAGCGTTGTTGATCACCTCTCTAGATTGACCAAAAAATCTGAAGATTTATTGCCAATTGAAGATCAATTGCCGATTGAAAAACTTTACATGTTATCATCCATCCAAGCACCATGGTTTGCAGATATTGCTAATTTCCTTGCCACTGGACAGCTACCTCCGGGTTTGACATATCAACAAAAGAAGAAATTCTTTCATGACGTCAAATTTTATTATTGGGACGACCCGTTGCTATTCAAGCATGGAAGCGATGGGCTAATCTGGAGATGTGTTATTGAAGAGGAAATCCCAAGTATCATTGCTGATTGCCATGCCTCTCCTTATGGAGGCCATTTTGGAGGAGAAAAGACCGCTGCAAAAATTCTTCAAGCTGGTTTCTATTGGCCTACATTATTTAAAGATGTCAATCTATTCGTCAAATCTTGTGATAGGTGCCAAAGAACAGGAGGCATATCCCGCCGAGATGACATGCCAGTCAACTCTATTCTAGAAGTTGTGGTGTTCAGTGTATGGGGAGTGGATTACATGGGACCATTCCCATCTTCCTGCGGATATCAATATATTCTTGTTGCCTGTGATTACGTTTCTAAATGGGTTGAAGCCATTCCAACCCAAACACCAGACGCCAAATTTGTAGTTAAGCTTTTCCAAAAGATTATATTCCCTCGGTTTGGAGTTCCACGTGCTGTTATTTCTGATGGAGGCACACACTTTGCAGAAAAACAATTCAACAATCTTCTCTCAAAGTATGGTGTAACTCATAAAATCTCCACGCCCTATCATCCCCAAACATCTGGGCAAGTAGAGATTTCAAATAGGCAACTGAAGACTATTCTTGAAAAGACTGTCTCTAGTTTAAGGAAAGATTGGGCACTAAAGATTGATGATGCATTATGGCCATATCGAACAGCCTACAAAACCAGCATTGGGACTACTCCATTTAAGCTAATCTATGGCAAATCATGTCACCTTCCGCTTGAATTAGAACACTGCGCTTTATGGGAAATAAAATTCCTAAATTTCGACATGAAAAGAGAAGGAGAAAAGCGTCTGTTACAGCTGCAGGAGCTCGAGGAACTTCGACTTGATGCATATGAGAATGCAAGGTTGTATAAAGAAAGAACAAAAGCTTGGCACGACAAAAGAATTCGCAGGAAAGATTTCCAGGAAGGAGACAAAGTATTGTTATTCAACTCCAGATTGAAGCTTTTTCCAGGAAAGCTGAAGTCCAAGTGGTCCGGCCCGTTCTTAATACTCAAGATTTTTCCATATGGAGTTGTAGAACTCCAAGGCAAGGATGGATCCTTTAAAGTAAATGGACAACGCTGCAGAGAAGATGTGGAGAAAGGAGCTTCTTGCTCCCTACAAGATGCCTAAAGTCTTAGAAGAAGTCTTACTCCGGACTCTAAATGGAGGACCTCGTGGGAGTTGACCCCACATTAGGATAGATTTCTTTTAAGTTCTTCAAATTAAAAACACTCTTTAATTTCGCTAATAAGCCTGTCATGGATGAATGTAATAATTTAGACTTAACTTCTATTCAATCCATCATAAATTTCTACTGACTAACTACAATTTTCTGTAGAAATCGCATAGTGCACGGCGTGCAAATCAAAATGCACGGTGTGCACTTCAATACGCAATACAGCAGAGAATGTTCTAGAAAAAGACACGGCGTGCACTTCAACAATGCACGCCGTGCAGCTGGAGACTGGATGGTCTTTAAACTTTCTGGAAAATAACACGCCGTGCATAGTCACCGTGCACGACGTGCACCTGGGAAGTAAATACTTCGGCAACCTTCTGAAAACGTGCACGGCGTGCATTTCACAAATGCACGGCGTGCACCTTATCTTCGAGTTTTCTATTAAGTTTCTGGAAACATGCACGGCGTGCACCGCAAAAACACACGCCGTGCACCTGGGCGAATGGAAATCTGTAAAAGTTCTGGAAAAGTGCACGTCGTGTACGACAAAAATGCACGTCGTGCACTTTTAAGTGAAGTCTGGACAAAAAGGGCTGGAGTGCACGGCCTAACACTCTAACCCTAGAGCCCGTGCACCCCGACCCTAGAAGCTCTAACCCTAGCAGCCGCCCGTGCGCAACGCCGTGCAACCGTGCCGTGCGCCGCGCCGCCGTCAGCCGTCCTCCAGCCATGCGCAGCGCCTCCATCCGTGCACTCCACGCCGCCATCCCGCAACAGTAGATCTGTTCCGCCATTCTACGCCACCATCATCTTCCTTTCTTCTCCGTGACTCCAGCAGCACAGCAACGCCGTCGCTCCGCCGTCAGTAGCCGCCCGTGCTTCATCCAGCAGCTGCCTTCTTCTCTTTCTGCAGTCGCGAGAGCAGCTCTGCCCCATCACCACCGAGCTCCAGCCCTAACCGCCGTCTGCCATCACCGCCAAGCTTCCGCGAAGCAGCGCCTCCTTCTTTTTATTTTCTTCCCCACGCCAAGCCGCCGCCGAGCAGCCGTGCAAGAACGCAGACGAGCCGTCGACACCTTCTTCTTCCTCACAGCTGTGCACCTCAGAACGCAGCAGCCGCCGACGTCTTTCTAGCAGCCCGCCGCCAATTGCATGCTTTGCCCAAAAATCGGAGTTGTTTCTGTAGATTTCCGATGTCCCCCAAATCCGCAGGTGCACGCCGTGCATTTATCTGCCTGAGACAGACGTCCAGTCCACTCGTGCACTCTACTGATGGCACCAATCAAGCGGAAGGCCAACAACCGTCCAAGCTATCACGTTACAGCTGAAGCAAGTTCCTCCGCACCACGACCGCAGTCTTTTGTACCATCCACACAGTTCATGGTCAGGCCTGAAGAAGACGCCGATTATCAGTTTCTCATTACAAGGCGTGTTCTCCCTTCAAGGTACATGTGTGAAGAAGCAGTAACCAAGATGGGGTTCAAGGATGAGGTAGTAAATCACTTAACCTTTTTGGGACTACACTATCTCTGCACTCGGGTTACTAAGACCTATCCCTATCTTGTGTACGAATTTCTTACTACCTTTAAGGCCAAGAGTGACCCGCAACGCTTTCAAATCCCTTTTCAGAAAATCAATTTCCGCCTGTTGGATAAACCGTTTTCCATGAATCTTGAGTGGTTTTGCACTTTACTCAAATGCAATTATGGCAGTTATACTGATTACCCTCTGGCTTTCAACATTGATCTATTTTGGTCTGAAATCACTTCTGATACAGTGCATAAGGCACGGAATGCACGGGCTTCTAGCATCCATAACCCTATTTTCCGAGTCCTTCATCGCCTTCTTAGCACGAGACCATTTGCAAAGAATGAAACACAGGGTGTTGTGGGGAAAATTGATCTGTTATTCTTGTGGTGTGTGGTACAAAATGAGCACATAAGTTCAGGTTATTACATTGTGCACAAGCTGCTTGATACAAAGAAGCAAAAGAAAAGGGAAGCAGGCGACATCATGTGTGGCGGGGTAATTAGCATCTTTGCTATGCAGTTGGGGTTGGATATAGGTTCCTTAGAACCTGCACCAGGGAAGAATCTCATGGATATAAGCTATCTTATCTCTTGCGGTCTGATCTCCAGACATGGCAGCAGCAACTCAAAGTTCAATGTTTATATCACAAAGACACAGTTCATCACAATCCCTGATGCGAGCCGTAATGATATCAAGAATAAGGCAACTTGGAAAGTAGAGCTTCAGCCAGAGAACGATGAGGGAACACCCTCCAGGGGTGCCAGCAGCTCTACACCACCTCTATACCTACATGGATCGGCGTTTTGATCATTTGGAGACCCGCCTTGATCAGATGGGCGCGCAACATGACACCAGGTTTGACCAATTGATTACACAATACTCAACTGTGTACGACATGGTCAACATGATGGATGCGTGGCACATCTCGCAAAGCCACTACCCAGCACCACAGTCCTTCCAGTCTCCTACCCGCCAGCAGCAGACCACAGCTCCCGACGTCCCATAGCACGAGTTTCCCAAGAATCCACAACACCAAGATTTGCAGCAGCAGCCAGGATCATCATCCGCGACGCCAATGGATATCCCTGACATTGTTAGTCAGTTCTTCCCGGAGCAGGGAGGCGGCGGATCATTTTTCCGATCTCAAGCATGATAGATATCCGGTTGTGAACTCCTAAAGTTCGATTAAAGCAGTGAGGACACTGCTGATTTCCGGCTTAGGGGGGGAGCAACCAGACGGTATTGGTATCCTAGTTAGCTTTTATTTTCCATATTATTTGCTTCATGTCATTTGCTTTTGTACTTTTGTTTTGTTCTCTCTTTTTAGTTGTTGTTTATAGTTTTTCTTTTTCTAATGGCAAATCTAATACGATATGAGATTCATCCTTTTTATGTGGAAAGAACTCCTATGCTTAACTGTTCGTCCTCCTTTGATGAGAAATTTCAATTGAAGAAGTTGTAAAAATCATGCATTAATCAAATGAAACCTTTGGACCATCAACATGTGTTTAACTCAAGTTTATGCTTCTAGCCTGAACATTCATCTTTCACATCCCTGATTGTTTAAAACATGTAATGGTTTCAATTTTTGTGAATAAATCAACTGTACAACATCATTTAGAATACGGGATGACTTTGCCAAGCTCTTAGTGCATATGAAAACATTCTTTCAATGAAAAATTTTCAAAACAGATGAATGAAATCTAGTTAATGTTACAATTTAGTTAACTCTCCCAAGTTTTGGAAAAATTTAAATAACTCTTATACCCCATTAAAGATGGCTAATCTGCCCACATATCATGCTATCCTAGTATAAGTCCGATCTGGCCACGATGGTTAGGTGGTATGTCTTAAAAGAGGGTAAAATACCCCAACCGACACTCCTCGTGTGCATAAGCCTACATTGGCAGCCGAGTGTCGGAGCCCATAATCATTTGTCATATCATTTCTGGGAAAAAGGAGAGTACAGCAAAAATTGTCAAATTTTTAACTAAGATTTCATCTTTTGTTATCCTTAATAATTGAGAGTTGGAGTTGCACATCTACTGATTGCTTGGTTTGGTCATCCAAATTCTACCTAGTGGTGTTTAATTGATTGTTTCATTGAAATTGATGCCACCCCTACTGAACTAAAAATCTCCTTCTTGGGTGTTTGAGTTGAATTGATGGCTATGAGAATAAACATGTTGATCATGGTTGGTTTGGTCTTATACACATCTTTCATTTCATTTGATCTATTCATATTCTTGCAAATTCTTCATTTGTATTTCCATGTTCTTTTTGCTTGAGGGCAAGCAATGGTTTAAGCTTAGGGGGATTTGTTGTGTGATCTGTATATCATCTTTTCACATGTTATCACACACAAATTTGGGTCTTTCTAGTATATTTCAGTCTCTTCCATATTAGTTTTGCCATCTTTTAGTTGTTCTACGTGTCCCATAACTTGTATTGCAAAATTGCCACAAAAAGGACTAAATTCAGATGTTATTTCTACAGAAACAGAAGAATGCACGGCGTGCAGTTACAGATGCACGGCGTGCAGTTACAGATGCACGGCATGCACCTTTCCAGAAAAGACTGGTTCGTTGAAGCTGTAAAGTGCACGGCGTGCAAAATCCAAATGCACGGCGTGCAACATTCCAGAGAAAGGTGTTCTGTTCAACGAAAAGAATGCACGGCGTGCACGAAAGAAATGCACGACGTGTAAGTTTCTAGAAACTTACAGAACACAAAGACACGGCGTGCACCAGGGACACCGACTGCTGAAGAAGTTCTGGAAAGTCGCACGGCATGCAACTTCTCAGTGCACGCCGTGCATGGATCAGCCCGGTTACAACTGCACTGCAGGTGCACGGCGTGCACCTGGCAGTTTCAGAATTTCGAAAATTTAGAATACGATTTTAAAAGAAAGAGGGAAGGGATGGGACAATTACGTTCGGCCATTTGGAGGTTTTCTCTCGTCCCAAAGACAGAGGAGAGCATAAGAGGGCGATTTGGGAGGAAACTAAGGTGGTTTCTTGCAAAAAGAGACCATTTCTTCTTCTCCACTTCTCCTTAGTCATCTTCAAGGTGCAGCCAGCGTTCCCAACTCCGAGCAGCTTCTTGAGAGAGGAGTAGGCCCGACTTGGAGCATCTAAAGGAAGGGAATTTTGTCCTAAAGCTAGAATTCTTGCTCCTTGTGGTTACATCTTCAATTCTTCTTGTCTTTTCTTCTCTAAACCATGTCTAGCATTGAGAATTCTGTAGAAATTTTGCAGTACATTGTTATGGACGAGTAGATCTTTTTTCTTGGGCATGGGAGAGTAACTCCCGTGCCATAGCATGTAATGAACAAGTAATTTCGTACTAAATGCATTTGCTTCATGTTTCCTTACCTTGAGAGTGTCGGTTACTCTTTTCCTTGCATGTACTGTTGGCCACCTTATATGCATGATTTCTGCTTTCTTGCTTAGTTTGAGAAGACAAGTAGGTTTATATGGAGACGCTCTTCTTGGCAACTCTTCTTCTCCTATGAGAGTAGAGAAGAATGAGTTGAGGATCTGTTTGTGATCATAAATGAAATTCATGCACGAGAGTGCTGTCTTGAGATATGATCGTTACATTTACACCGGGAGGTGAAATGTAACACAACTTTTCCTTGAAACATGATCTTATGTATGTTTAAATTATTTTGTTCTCTTGATTGCTATGGCATATGAGTGAATCCTAATGTCCAAGATTCATAAATTTTCTGAAATTGGACTTTCGTTGTAATCCTTGTTTGTTAGCTAAAATCTAAATTTCTGGTAGCTAAAACCTAATCTTTATGCTTTTAGAACAAATCTTTTCTACTCTTTAAAATCGGTCTGGATTGTTGAATTTTAGTACTGTTGCGTTCAATTAATTTAGCTCAACTCCTTGTGTTTGACCTTAACTATACTACCTCTGTATACTTGCGGAGTTTGGTTAAGTTGAGTAAACTATCCATTACTTGGATTGATACTCGTTGCATAAATAAACCAACACCTACCGTATAATATATGAAAAATATGAGATATATGTGAAATGACATGTCCTAAAATGGGTTACTCCTGAGTACATGAGTTGAGTCATTTTGCATGATTCAATCCTATATGTGAGAGTTGGGCAAAAAAATGATGAGTAGGTGACTCATAATGAGAAAGTCAATACTTTGACTGAGTTAGGTCCTAGCTTGAGTGACATAAGCTTGTGAAGCTCCTCATTAGTTGCAAGTGAGGTAATATATGTAATTCTAATTATGAGAGTAAAATGTCTTGTGCATAAAGTACTCACACATGTTGTCCCTCCCACTTTTCTTTCTTAATATATGATACTAGAAACCTCACTTGAGCTATATCGATGAATTATATATCAGGAGCCACTCGTATAAGATTGACCTATTCTATATTTCGTTCCTATATCATACATGTAATATTCAAGTTTGAAATCATGATAAACTTGACCTATATATAATCCCTTCCTATGTCACACTTGTAATATTCAAGTTCGAAATGATATGCTTAATTTAGTATATTCTCTTTCCCTTCATATCATACATGAGACATATAAATCTAAAATCATGAGCTTGAAATAAAGATATATTTTAATCATAGGTTACATGATCACAAAATAGTTCTTAACCTCAAATCTTCTCAAATTTATGCTTCCAGTTTGAAAATACCTCTCATACCATAGGGGGAAATCCTGATGTGTAAATATGAAAAATAACACCCTCTCATGATGAAATGCTAGGGTCATGTTGATCATAGACAACACTAATGATATTAAGTGTGATATTTCTAGAAGTAATGGAATGGAACTTTTATTCGCCTTGCATGATTTAGCAGGGTGAAGGATGAAACCTAAAACAATGCCTTCTCAGCTTCATATGTATGAATAAAACCCTTTTTTTTGGAAGATAGGGGATGTAAATCCTAAAATAAAGGAAGATCAAGTCATGAACAAGACATTATATGATGCTTCAACTCTTAAAATAATGTTATGTTTCAACCTATATAAGGTGGTGTGGGCACACCCTAGATGATAGAGAACCTAGTATGTCAGCTTGGGATGCATATAGAAATATGAGAACTTTGGTACCTAAAGATGTTGATCTTTATGAAGTTGGATACTTTGATATCACTGTAAGCATGACATTAGTTGAATTTCGAGCATGAAATTCCATATAAGGTGGGGTGAATGTGATAACCCATATTTTTGGGTTTTCATAGCAAATATAGTATCTTAAGACCACAAGTGTGACATGGATGAATGATACCAAACTGAGGAATTGGTTGTTCAATTATTTACTCTTTATCAGTTAGAAAGTGTAAACAAATATGCAATTGATGATTAGGACACAAATTGAGTTCAAATATGTTGAATATATATTTGTATATTAATTGATTTGGGTGTTTATGAGTCCAAGGGACCCATATAACAGTCTTAATGAACTCAGGTGCCAAGTTGATGAAATTTAAGATATGTTAGGATCATAAAAGGTATTTTTGGACTTGTTTGGTCGAGAGTTGAGGATCAAGTGACTTGTATTTGAGGTCTATACAATTATTTATGAGGTCATTCGAGGAATCAAATTTAATGGAACAATGTTAGAGTTCTAGTATCAAACTTGACTAAATTCTAGATTACATGTTGAGGAACTAATGCTTAAAGTTACATAGAAATTGCATAATCTAAATGAGAGATGTGCGAGTTTAATTCTTTATCCAATGACTAAGGTTCTAAATATATAGAACTAAGCTTGAAATTTATTTATCTACCCTAGCCCTATGTCACATGGCCTTGATATGGTGGAGACCTTGACTTCCACTTTTGACTTCCTCGAAACCTACAATGGTTGGATTGTGACCTTTTCTCATACCAACAAACTACACCCTCATGACTCAAGTCAATCACTATGCCAACTTGTTAAATTGTTTCAGATCAATTGGGTGGACACAATTGGCCCCTTCTTGTGGGATATGAAGGTAAGGTGAGAGAGAGAGCCTTCTAAAAAATATGATTGTATACACATCCTTCAATCAAATCCAAAAATCTCCTACTCCAAAATATTATAGTTAAAGGATAGAAATGTTAGACAAATTAGAGTAATAAGTTCTAGGATTTGAATGGACGGTTGCATGTTTAATTTTAGTTTTGAAAATATGGAGCAGAAAGAGCTAATTAAGTTTGATAATAAATGTGATGTTTCCATAATATTTCAACATCTATAAGTTTAATATTTCATATTTGAAAAAATATCATCTTACAAGAAAATTTCATATCTATCTTTGTTTACTCATTCTTTGTACATTCATGAAAAATCAAAATGGTCTGGCAAAAATATTTACAAAAATGCTTTCTCAAAAGTGTGGGCAACTAATTCGGCTACCAGTCCCTTCGGGAGGAAAAAGATAATCAATCTAAAAATAAAATAAGATTTTAAATAAGTTTTTCCTTTTTATCATTGGCTTTGAAATTAAAAAAAGATTTGTATACTAACTTGTAGCATGGTCATTTACAAAGACATTTATTTAGTATTTAAAATCTTTGTAACATTTGTTTTTTATATTAAATATGTTGTTTTCAACCCCTTCCATATTAAGTAGAGAATTACATAATCATTGTGTTAGACAACATAAAAATCATCATAATTAAGAAGTTTATAATTTTAAAGTAGGTAAATGAGTGATATGGGAGAGAAATAAAAAAATAGATAGGAGAAATAGAGAAATGCAAGAAGAGGAGAAAACTCCATTTTCAAAACATTACTGATTAAACTTTCAAAATCATTGTTATAACAGAAAAATTGAATAAATTTAACCAACCCTCTCTTTCATATATTATTTATATATGTTTCCTTCTATTTTACTGGAATATTCAACTATGATATATTTTAACAATGAAGACAAGTGTAGGAGTGGGGAGAGAAATTAAGTTGGCCTTTTGTGACTTGAAAAGTTTTCTCTTTCTCATCTAACAAACATTTTCTAATTACTTGTTGGGCACCTTATTTTAAAATAGTTTCCTTTTTTATGGCTAAGTTATTATAGGAATATCTTAATATTTCTCAAAAACATGGTGAATAAGAGAATATCCACAAATAGGAGAGTAACAACAAAATCCTTCTTCCTACATTAGTAATTATAAAAATGATCAGATGAAGTCTTGAAAAGATATTAGATCAATATAACAAAACTGGTTTCTTCGTGTCTATCTTCTTCATCTGTCATAGCTATTGAAGTTCATGATGTTTGCCAAGGCACAACCAACCATAGGAAAAGAAAGAAAGATCCACCAGGCTGCAAAAATTTTGACAGGACTAGAAACAATGAGAATAGTGAACAACTTTGTGTTGTCTGTAAGAAACTTATAGATCAATGTATATGCGTCGAGGGAATGTCAATGTCTAAGAAATTGTCAAGATTCAGTGTCCAAAAGTATATATGTTAGCATGCTCACGTGTGAGTGGTCATTCCATTGCTTCTAGTAAGCTTTTAACATATCATGATTGGCATGTTTGTCTATAAGTTACATACTGACTATATGGCATAATTATGTACTAACTATCAAAATCTCTATTTCTCATTAGGTTGAATAAAGGAGCAACCACATTGGCTCATGTCTACGTTGTTCATCATATTATTGACCTTTCTCAATTCGAGTATCAATATATCATACGTTCTCCCATAATTTTTGTACTAGAAAAAAAATTGTTCTATTTTTGATTCATAGGTTGACAGTTTTCCTCATATATGTTATTATTGATAATTTTTTTCATATTTTTGAGCAATATAAATTCCAAAAACGCATATAGTAGTGGTAGAAAAAAAATATTTGTCCGCTTAATATAGAAATATGCATATTTTCTACAATTTGACAATTCAATAAAATAAGTGGTTTATTTATTTCCATTGTGGATAAGCTTTTACCAGATGTACAAATGATCCAGTGAAATACAAACAAATGATTTTAGTAAAGGAAAAGGTATGGAAAATTAAATGGAAAAGCTCATAAATACAATGGTTATCAACAAGTTATATTCTCTATTAAATTCCTATCAAGCATCCATAAATATTTATAAAATTTTACCAAACATATTTCCTCATTAATGTAATATTTTATAGTGTATGGAAGATTAATGAAATACATAGAACCAATATAAAAAGACAAGAAATTTATGTCCTAACATCATATATGTTTATTGATAATGAGGAAAGCAACACCTACAGATCCCTAATTATTTTAATTTAGTTAAGGAGGTTAAGTTGTAGGTAAATAACTATTTTAAGAACACACATATTATTTATATGAAATTTTGTAAAGTTAGCTGATGGATATTTCGACGTTGCATTTAAGTTACACGAACAAACACCAAAACAGAAGTCTAAATATTTAGAAACTACATGTCTCACATTGTCTATAAAAAGATATGAGACCTACAAAGTGTTGATCCTGGATTGTGTATATTCTTGGTAGACGAGAATCAAAATAGTGATTGAGAAACTATTATAGTCATAAATGATAGGTTTTACGGTATAATCCAAGCACAAAATAGAGTTGATCGTGGAGTATCATGCTTCAGTACTAACCTCTCTTTTATTAAGGATTGTTCTCCCATTAGAGTTTGTAACCAAATAGTCAAACATAAAAGTAAGTGTATCCTTTGAGTCAAGTGCTACGCACCAAAGTATGATAAATTGTCTTGGTTTATATTATCAGGTGAACAAGATGTCCTCCATCTAAGAATAATTTTCATTAACTGCCTTAAACCAATCTACTATCAACATAGTGGATGCTTGTATGGATTCACATATTGGTGTTTTTTATAATAATTAAATGAAGGGTTTATGATTTAAAGATAAAAAAATTTGATGTGTGTGTTTGTCATAATCTAGAGAACTCATCTCGCACAGAGAACTACTTGATCAAAATGGATTAGTAAGTAGGAAGTGAAGAGCAAATGATTAATGAAAAATAACGTTTTGAAAAGGATCATTTTAGAATGAAAAAATGGTCTTACATACCAAAGGAAATACAAAATATAATTTTGAATAAAGGAGAGGAAAACAATTAAACATTGGTTCTATGATGAAATTTTTCATTCCAAAGTATACATTCTTAAATCCTTATGATAACAAGAATAATTTTTATAGATTAATATGGAGGTAGAAAAATCTTATAAATAATTTTTATGAAATGTTTGACTTTCCAAAAACTTCCTTTGTTAATTTTAAAATTGTCAAAAATTGTACTACTTTGCATGAAAATGAATAATGATGATTACAGTGTGGTGTAGACCCATCCATGTAATACAAAATATCTTGATGCCTATTATCATGTGAACATGATGTCCTACATCAATGATCATGTTTCATTACCTATCTTAAACTACTTTAATATCAACACAATGTATTATTTTATGGCTTAACTGAGTGGTTTTTATCCATAAGAATTATTTTAATGCTTTTTGGTACAAATATAAAAATTTACAATGTGTTTGTTTTTCATAATCTAGAGAACTCTTCTCAAGCATAAAACTACTAGGTCCATTTTTTGCTCAATCAAGAGTCCAAGACAATGAGATAATGATAAAATAAAAAGGATTCTATTTTTGTGAGGAATTAAGGAAAAAATCAATGCACCTTTTTTATGTGTAAACTCAAAATAATTGAAACAAATATTCAACCAAAAAGAAACATGTTCAAAAATGAGCAATCCAAAAATTTTAAATCTAATTACAATGAGGAAGGTTATAAATTGGTTGCCACTTGATGTAAAAATAAAACTGCTAGGTCATTTGAATTCAATCTAAGAAAATAAAACAATTACACTTTCATACAATTGGATCATAATACTTATGTACATCCATTTTTACTGCTATCATTATTTACAATGATCGATGTGGATCAAACATCCTCAAATCTCTACAAATGTTCCCATTATACATACGTGTCTTCCAATGATCGATGTGGATCAAACATCCTCAAATCTCTACAAATGTTCCCATTATACATACGTGTCTTCAAATAATCCCCAATTTAATTGGGTAACGGTAGAAAGGACTTTGCACATACAAAAAATGTGATCTATGACATGTGTATTTAGTGTATGCTAAGTTAATTTCATTAAAATTTCATGTCCCTCCACACATGGGACATCATGTAACAACACTTGCTTCCAAAAAAAAATATTTTATGTGTCCAATTTATTCTATCAGTTCCATTGACACATATATAGATACAATTTTAAGTTATGAAATTTCCTTTCTAAATCTAGATGGTTGATATTTTGTTGATTGGATAGAAACCATATGTTGTGGTCCAACCAAAATAAATTTCCACTCCATCTTAGATTTTGTGTTTTATCAAGTACGAGTAAACTTTTACCTTGTTAAGAGTAAGTGGTATGTATTAAACTCACACCCACACCTATCCATTTTAACTTCAAATCTCCTCATTGCATCTTGCAGCATATTTATCTAATTTTGTTATTATTTTTTCTTTTTCTTGATAATCAAAATGAGTATCTAACAAGTCTAGATTGAAATCTTATGATTACATCTATGTATGTGTGAGTCATTCAACCCTACTTACTTGAGGTGATGCCTTAACATGCCCACACAACCAAATTTTAAAACTAATCAATCACTAGAAAGTACCCTATACATCACTAAATGGCTCGATATGATGGGCCTCATTCACTTGGATGTAATATCTAAAGGGGTTATAAGAGGTAGAGATAGAATGATAGTGATGTTTGAATTCATCACATGGAAGTACATTTGGTACTATAGAAATCTATACATGATTGAGAAGAATCTACAAATGACAACACACCAAATTTTGTACACCCTATGTCCCGCACCGTGGGCTATAAATAGCATACTGCCTTCTATCGAAGAAGGGTCGATCATTTTGCATCACATAGATAGAAATTGAATATAATGTTATGCTTAAGTGCTTTTATTCTGTTGATCTTTGCTACTTCCATCGCTTCTCTGCATTAGGAAGATGAGAGTCTAAAGGTTAGAGTTCCTCCATCGCCTTCGACCAACACATGTTGTCTTATTCAAGAGATGGAAGATAATGAACGAAACCATCTTCAATGCCATTGCCATGTTTAGAGAGCTAGAGGTCTCCATCGACCTTGACTCATTTTGGGTTACTTTTGGTGTATCTTTAAACTTCTTCTATAATATGTTCTCCTCCTTCCATCTCCATCCCCATGTCTCTCCATACTTGTAATTTTTCAATGTCACTCACCACCATGAGTGGCTAGTCATTTACCTTGGGTGGGAATTAGCGACTAAGGCACTCCCAACTTGTAAATACCCTTATCAATGTAATATATACTCTTAGAAATGTTTATCTACATAATCTTGTTCTTAATGCTTCACTTTCATGATTAGCAACCATCTTGTGTTGTTTGATTGTTAATACCTCGCAATAGTTGGGTTAACACATATGTAAGACTTGTGGAGTTATATGAATGAATGATAATGTTTGAATGCTTAACCTAATGATCATATGTTTTCCTAGTGATTGTTTATTTGCCATCTCAAGATAGAGGTAAACTTATGATCTAGATCTATCCTAAGAACAAGAGAGGAGGAATTGATACTAATGATTATTGCTTGTAAAATTTCTAGGGATATAGAATGGGTTTGAGAAATTCTTGTTGGTGAGAGACTTTATATGGTGAAACCCAATTTAAGTTTCCTTTCATATTTATCTTCTTATCCTTTATCATTCTAGCTCTTTATTTTATCTTTCATTTTACTTTACTTGTATGTTGGATGTTTCTTGGATAGTAATCACTCTATGAGGGACACACACCTTATCTTATTCTTTGATTGGTGTATACAAGTCAAAATGCCAAGGATCTTAACAATTACCACCCTTGTCCCTATATTTGACCACAGTCTACTACATTAGACCCCGTTAATATATGTGTGGAGGCCTAAGTGTTGAGTTATAAAAATATAAGTCTAGTACCTCAAAATCCCCTTCTTTTTGGAAGAGAAATTGTGACCGATCAACTACCCCCTTCAAGTGAACTTATAATGGTAGGCTTAGAGCTTGAGCTACTTGTCTAGCATTGTCAATGTCTTGCATGTGGTTCTTGCAGTCTTCTTGAAAATACCATGGTCTTTATTGCAATTCACCCCATAATTAAAGATGGCACCGTGGTGTTTCAACGACCTCTACCATCACCACCATGAGCATATTCTATAGTTGCCTCTTCGTCTTCCTCTCTTATTATGACCACCACATGAAATCCACAACTATCCCCTTTTCTCAACGTCCTTCTATATTCTATCTCTAGAGTCACTAATTCTTCTCACATTCCATTGTTCCCACCTCTCCTCATCATTTCTCATAGACACTGGCCAACCCATTGTTGGTCGCCATTGTGCCATCATGGTGGCAAGCCCTAATCACTTTCTCACTAGCTCCCAAAACCTAGAGAGAAGATAGAGTCTCATAAACATATATATACATATATATATGTATACTTCCTTATATGTTTCTCAAACCCTACATATGATATTAATTAGTTAATACTTTTTCTTAATTTAAAAAAATCTAATAATATATATTATAATGATTATGTTTTTTGTAGAACTTTTAAATAAAAATTAGAGAGCCTGAGTCCAAAAACATTCTTACAAACAACACATTAGTGTTTTTTATAATTTAAAAAATACTAATTTCCAAACTGTGGTGATACAGGAATATATATATATATATAATCACAAACAAGAATATATTGTATATATATATTTATACAATATGTGTGTGTCTCTATGTATTTGCATATATAAATATATATGTAAACGTATGTGTATATATACTTATATATATGCATATTTTATATATGTATAGATGTTTTGTCCCATACATGGAATTAAAAAAAATATATATAATAAGGTTGAGGAATTACATTGTCCATATTCTTTGAGAAGAACTTATTGTTTATAAATAATAGAAAACCAAAATCAACATAATAGATAGGGTAGAGACTTTAGGTAAAACATGCAACCAATTCATAGTATATTTTTAAAGATAAAATATAATCCAATGTACTTACTTATGGTGTGTGAAAAGAAGGGCCTCTGCTAGGGTTCACGATTGCAGAGTGATCCAGTAGTCCCCCGCGGCGGTGCTCTTTCTCGGGGGGAGGCGGCTGGCGCTCGTCTGGCTGGAACCCTCTCCCCCTGGGTGCCTCCCCTTCTCCCTCACGCTTGGCCAAAGTCCTTAGGTTCTCTAGGTGCTAGCCATCTTCCCGTGGCGTGGCTATTTCTTCTTTCTCCATGACACATGGGTTACCTACACGTGAGTAGGTGCCCCTCGGTGGCCTCACTTTCAGAAGGCGGCCCGGATCTGGGAGGACAGTGACAGGTGGTTGTAAAGAAGTGACATAAACCACCCTCTACTAATAATAATGGTAAACAAAATCCAATTGGGATAGCAATGGAAGATAAAATTTTGACTATATTCACTTTAAATAAAGTGTACATACAAATTCTCCCAATATGGGTGTACATGCTTTATACCAAAAGAGGATCTAACTAGAAGCAAGTCTAACTACCACAACCTTGTCTCCCAAAGCATAACTTCCTCAGCTAAGTCCATGCCAACGCTAAGTTCTTCATGCCTTATCCATCGCCTTGCTCCACATCTGGGTGGTTGGGAAAGCACCCAAAAAAAGGGTAAGAAAATAAAAAGTATGTGTCACTAAACTATACTAAAGGAGAAAAGATAAATATAACAAGTAAATTAGGCTAGGGTTCATCAAAAGATTATACATCAAGAGGATGAGGTCATTTATATAAAAGAATATTTCAATAGATGCTTGCCATAAATAGTATATAACCAAGGATTACATGTATGATTAATATTGACTATCTTAACTATGTAGGGTTGAGGCACCTACCGGACCTTCAACCAAAAGGGTGAGGGGAGAGTAACACATTCCCAGTCACCTACACACATTTTGTGTGTGGGGGAGAGTAACACATTCCCCAGGGGAGAAATAACACATTCCCCAACTATGGGTGGTTGTATATACAAGGACCACTACACTAGTTAATTAGTCTAATAAAATCAACATGCTAGAAAAAGAGTTATGGCAAGATTAATCAAAGGATTTATACAACATGGAAGTGGGGTATAAAAACCCAAACAAGATAATACTACAACTGATTTTGAGGCATGAATAAATTAGATTTCAAGAATAATGGATTAGGTCAAATTAAGCCTCACTAGGGAACATGGGTAAAGGTATAATAAATTTCCCAACTAAAGGTGTAGATGCACATACCTTTAATCTTTAGAATCCTAGAAACCACTTTCCAACCCTTCACATGAAATCAGAACCCACTTTCCCTAATATCATCAGTAGATCTATGAATTAGAATTACGTACGCTCATTAAAGGTTCATAACCCTAATAATACTAACTTTTTGCGCAAACCATAAAATTAGACTCTGAAAACATCACCATCGTCTTAGTTAGGATTTTCTGATCAAAATAACATATATGTTTGTATATTTTTGAGTTACTGACTTTTTAGAGTATTTTCCATATTTATTAGTTAATTAAATCAACTCGAAAAATACATATTCGAAAAACTCAAAATCATAAAACAAAAGTATTTTATTGGATAGACTTCGTTTTCCTGATTCCAAAACATATTTTACATTTATTTTTGGACGAACGAGTAAAAAGATATCAATTTTGCAATATTAGGCAATCAGGAAATGCCACGTAGGCAAAAGCTTTTGAAACAAAAGCAAACCAAAAGACCAGAGTGCCCTTGAGCGTAAAACACAACAAAGCAAAGCCAGTCGGGGCAAAAAGGTAAAAATGCGGGGTCATCTTCCTCCCGCTGCCTCGTGCCATGGCCGAGAGCTACAAGCAGCGTGGCTTGGGCGTGATTTGGGCGAAATCGCAAAATGCGACGAAACTTTGCGTTCAGGTACTCGAAAGAACGATGAAGGAGAGCTGAATTCAATGATACCTTCAATTGAGCCGGATATGAAGACACGTCATAGCAAGGGGCACCAAAAGCACAGTAGCTTCGGCCGCTCGTTGGAGGTCAAAACGACGACGCAACTTAAAATTAAGAGATGCGTTGAGTTGCTAGGGTGACTACAGATCTAGGGGTATAGATATTTATAGACAAGGAGGCCTAGGTTAGGGTTTAGCAAGGTGGGGGTAGATAGAGGCGGTGCACAAATTGGGAATTTCTCGATTATTCGTCAAAATGCAAAAATGTTGGAATATATCGGTGCAGAATCTTGCAAGGAACTTGTAGAGCCAAAAATCATTGAATACAATCGAGTATATCTCGAGAAAACTGGATTTGAAACTTGGAAAACAAGGAACCTGTTGCCCAAAATGGACCAAGGAAGAAGACAGATCGTGGACCCTCAGATTGAGATCCAACGACTGAGATTAAGCGCCAAATTACAGTTGTATATTTGATTCCTATTCAAATTTGACTAAAGTGATTTAATGCTTTTCTCTCTCCTCATTTGGAGGCCCAAACATTATCCATAAATTACCAAATTCTTATTTTGACGCATAGAATCTAAATATGATATTAGTTTTGCCTTTTGAGATTCTTTAATATGTTAAAGAATTCAAAACAAATTTTCTCTTTCCTCATTTATTTAAGATTCTATGACTATCCAAAAATTACAAACTTCACCCATAACTCATATTAAGTTAGTCATGAATTTAGTATTATTTACATTTGTTGAAGTCATTTGTTATTTTAAATAATGATTTGAAAGTTTTGTACACTTTCTCTCTCCTTAATTTATCTTCTCATCAAATATTTTCCAAATTGATTCAAAATTCATCCAAAGATACATTTTAACATGTAAAATACGAATTTGGCATTATTTTATTTAATTCATTTACATTTTACCACTTATTTATCCTTTTAATTTAATAGAGGTATCTAGAAACTTTCTAAAAATACAAAACTTGGTCTACAAGCAATAATAAACGTTTGGAACATGATTTTTCCATTAATTAATTTTTTTCAACATATATTTAATATTTTTGGTCTTTAAATCATTTTCTCTCTCTATTATAAAATAAAATATTAAACATTGACCAAATTAAATAAAAATTCACACATAGACTCATTTTGACATATAGATTACGAATCTGGAGTTAGTTTTCTAATTTGAGGGAATTGAATATTTTATCTCTCTTTCTTGGATTATTTCCCATTATCTTGTATTAAAGGCATTATATATTTATTTATTATCCAAATTAGATGATACTTGGCCATTAAGTAACTTTTAAATCAAGAAAACGAAATTTCATATCAAATTATCTCTTGGTTTCCTATTTGGGATTTTTGGAACAATATATTCCACATTATCTCTTTTTATCCATTATATCCCATATTAATTCCAATTATTACATTTATCATCTCCTTTATGTATATTTCGAGATTTCCTTTCTTTTTCATATTCTAAAAAGAACTAGAAAGTTCTAGGACGAAATATTTATTATATTTATTATTTTATTGGACATTTTACATATCAAACTTATTATTAAGCTTTCACCGAGGTATTTGTGCATAAAACCCAAATATTGGAATAAAAGGTGAACAAATGTTCATTAAACCATCATATTGTCCACAAATTAAATAGAAAGGCCAAAGAGGATAGAAATGAAAGAAAAAGATGGAAAAGAGGACCAAAAAGGTAAAAAGTCCAGAATTCAGTATGTTACAGCACTCCACCCCTTAAAGAGGATTTCATCCCCGAAATCACTAGCAATTAGGGAAGGGTGAGTGTGCAACCTCACATCAAAAAACTTTAGGTTGTTCCTCCAACCATAAAACTTCCACCATAGCTTATACTTCAACTACACCTAAGGGTTCAGAACTTCACATATAGTAACTAATCATAGCTCGGGTCCTCATGGATCACCTAGGGTCCACTATTAAGATTATTTTTATGAGATTTAACATTATTAACATTTTTGACTCATTAGCATTATATCTATTAGGATATCTCATTATCAACATTATATTAATTATGTCATGTTATATTCACTTTATTGCCAAAAGGTTATATATTATTATTATGCACAATTAGAGGTTACTCAATTATCTCAACATTCATTATTATATTTGATCATTGTCCTTAATAATTCGGATTTATACTTCATTATCCTCATATTACCACTTTATTAATTATAAAAAATTATTTTACATGAATATAAGACATTCTATCTAATTCGTGGTTAAGCATATAATCATTCCAATTAATGTCACATTAGTTACTTATATTCATATTAAACATGTTCACATCATCACATTATCTTTATTGCTCACATTAATGTCATCATTAATCATCTCTCATATTTATTCCTTTATATTATTGATTATGCACACTTATGTGAATTCAATTACTTCATATTCACATTGAAGCCTTTACATGTAATTTAAATGATCAAGGTGGGACATCCTACACGTTAATGAATTGATTCACATTAAGCGACTAATCACATGTGTATTAGATAACATGGTAACTTGCATTTTATATTAATGACTTGATTAATATGTGATTAGATGATTATATATATCATTTATGTGTATCAAGGTATGTTAACTAATTGTAGCACTTAATGACATTAATGTATCATGAAAGGCATTAAAGATGTATAGATTAGGGTTAGATTATTACAACTTAGGGTTTGGACCATTTTATTTCACTTATCCATCCTTAGCATGCATTAATTAAAAATTATAACCTTACTCATCATATCATTAGGGTTTATTGGTTCATGACATTATTAACATCTTACTTATTGACAATTAGCATTGATATTCATATTATGTGCATTGGATATTCATTAGGGTTCAAGCATATGATTTATTCCTTAGATGATAATTATGTGTTCATTAATATATAAACAAGCACGTTAGGGTTACAACTATTAACTTGTTTGGTCAAAACCAAATATCCAAGCACACTAACCACCTAAGTATGAGGTTAGGGTTTCTAAAGATAGATTAGATAGACTTGAAGATGTTATAGGGTTCCATCCGCCTAAATAGGATTTCGTCCATGAAATCTAACCACTCAAACATCATCAATTAACCATACTCCACCCCTTAAATGGTTCAACCTATCAAGACAAACTAACTAGGGTTAAAGGATAAGTCTAACTAAACCATTCTCAAGATCCATCATGATTCCACTGCGCACTCTGATATCTTCCCAAACACCCAAACTCTAAGGTCTAGGTTCAAAGGACAAAAGGAAACTATCTTGGTATCCATCCTCAAACAAATCAAATTAGGGTTCCCAAAGATATACAACATAGAAGTCTAAGGTTACTATTACCTAAAAGCAAACTATTTCAGACAATTCGTATCAGCACAGGCCAGGCCGGTATCACATGGGCATGGGAGTCCTTGTAACCAAGCTAGTGGCATGGAGGAAAATATTGCCAGCCCACGAAACTCTGATCCCTTCTAGACACCTTTGCTTCAACTTCATGCCCTAATAGTTGCCTAAAGGCGAACCTAAACGACATTAAGTTATGCATATTTTAATTATGAGTATATTAAAGTTTTATTCATCGAGATTCTAAGGTGAAACTATAGGGTCCTAAATCAACCTATCATCAACATAGATCAAATCTAGGGCAAACATGTTACTTAGAGAAAACTATGCAAGTCTGGGGTTCTAATTAGGGAGACAAACTGAAATAGTCAGATTTTCGACTACCATGGGCTCTGATACCATGTTGTAAAGAAGTGGGATAAACCACCCTCTACTAATAAAAATGGTAAACAAAATCCAATTGGGATAGCAGAGGAAGATAAAATTTTGACTATATTCATTTTAAATAAAGTGTGCATAAAAATGCTCCCAATATGGGTGTACATGCTTTATACAAAAAGAGGATCTAAGTAGAGGCAAGTATAACTACCACAACCTTGTCTCCCAAAGCATAACTTCATCAGCTAAGTCTATGCCAACGCTAAGTTCTTCATGCCTTATCCATCGCCTTGCTCCACATCTGGGTGGTTGGGAAAACACCCAGCAAAAGGGAAAGAAAATAAAAAGTATGTGTCACTAAACTATACTAAAGGTGAAAATATAAATATAACAAGTAAATTAGGCTAGGGTTTCATCAAAAGATGAGACATCAAGAGGATGAGGCCATTTATATAAAAGAATATTTCAATAGATGCTTGCCATAAACAGTATATAACCAAGGTTTGCATGTATGATTAATATTGATTATCTTAACTATGTAGGGTTGAGGCACCTACCGGACCTTCAACCAAAAGGGTGAGGGGAGAGTAACACATTCCCAGTCACCTACACACATTTTGTGTGTGGGGGACAGTAACACGTTCCCCAGGGGAGAAAGAACACATTCCCCAACTATGGGTGGTTGTACATTCAAGTACCACTACACTAGTTAATTAGTCTAATAAAATCAACATGCTAGAAAAAGAGTTATGGCAAGATTAATCAAAGGATTTATACAACATGGCAGTGGGGTATAAAAACCCAAACAAGATAATACTACAACTGATTTTGAGGCATGAATAAATTAGATTTCAAGAATAATGGATTAGGTCAAATTAAGCCTCATTAGGGAATATGGGTAAAGGTATAATAAATTTCCCAACTAAAGGTGTAGATGCACATACCTTTAATCTTTAGAATCCTAGAAACCACTTTCCAACCCTTCACATGAAATCAGAACCCACTTTCCCTAATATCATCATTAGATCTATGAATTAGAATTAAGTACACTCATTAAAGGCTGAAAAAATTAATAATACTAACTTTTTGCGCAAACTATCGAATTAGACTCCGAAAACATCACCATAGTCTTAGTTAGGGTTTTCTGATCAAAATAACATATATGTTTGTGTATTTTGGAGTTACTGACTTTTTAGAGTATTTTCCATATTTATTAGTTAATTAAATCAACTCGAAAAATACATATTCGAAAAACTCAAAATCAGACAAAAAAAAGTATTTTGATTAGATAGACCTCGTTCTCCCGATTCCAAAACATATTTTAGATTTATTTTTGGACGAACGAGTAAAAAGATATCAATTTTACAATAATCCGGAAGTGCCACGAGGCAAAAGCATTTGAAACAAAAGCAAACCAAAAGACCAGAGTGCCCTTGCATGTAAAACACAATAAAACAAAGCCGGTCGGGGAAAAAAGGTAAAAATGTGGGGTCATCTTCCTCCCGCTGCCTCGTGCCATGGCCGAGAGCTGCAAGCATCTTGGCTTGGGCGTGATTTGGGCGAAATCGCAAAACACGACGAAACTCCGCGTTCAGGTACTCAAAAGAAAGAAGAAGGAGAGCCGAATTCAATGATATCTTTAATTGAGCGGGATATGAAGACATGTCAGATCAAGGGGCACCGCAAGCACAGCAGCTTCGGCCGCTCGTTGGAGGTCAAAACGACGACACAACTTAAAATTAAGAGATGCGTTGAGTTGCTAGGGTGACTACGGATCTAGGGGTATAGATATTTATAGGCAAGGAGACCTAGGTTAGGGTTTAGCAAGGTGGGGGTGGATAGAGGTGACACACAAATTGGGCATTTCTCGAATATTCATCAAAACACAAAAATGTTGGAATATATTGGTGTGAAATCTTGCAAGGAACTTGTAGAGACAAAAATCATTGACTACAAAAAATACATGTGTTTTTCCACGCTTCAAGCCATGGTTTTTCCACACTTAAAAACATGGAATTTAACATTTTCCACGCTGACTAAAAGCGTGGAAAAAGTAAGTGTAAAAAATAATCCACACTTTCGGATCCACAACATTTTCGTGTGGCATCAAAATATCCACGCATTTTTGTGTGATGTAGTTTTCACATATATTTGTGTGGCATCTAAATATCCACGTTTTTTGGTGTGATATTTATTTCACATTTCTTTGTGTGCCAACTGATATCTGCGCTTCATGGTGTGACATATTTTTCACATTTTTGTGCATGACATGCAAATATCCACGCCTTTTAGTGTGTTATTTTTTTCAACACCTTTTTGTACGATACCTTGTTATCAACACTTTTTTGCGTGGAATTCTTCCCAAAATTTTATTTATAGCATATATTTATTCACGCTTATTAACGTGAATTTCTACATTTTCGTTGTAGAGGATAAGTTCATCTACATTGAAAAGCATAGAAAAAGTAGTATACACTGGAAAAACAAATAAAGACTTTTTCACACAATATATAATGTCACACGTACAAATACACACGTGCGTACACATCTATTCCACTGAACAATACTCAAAGTACGACATCCATCAAGTAATATGTACAAGACCATAGATATTGACAAATCAGTGTGCATCTGCAAACATACATATACAAGCACACTCGTATACATTCTATAGGCATCAAATTATGGCACATGTAACAACTTTTGCATGAAAGCCTCTTTAATTGGAAAAAGAAATATATTCATTAACCAAATCTCACGTTTCATTAAGAAATGCATCGAGTGTGTACAAATGACATCAAGTCATGTATCTTGGTAACAAATAATTTTAAAAAGAAAGAGGTAAGTAACCATGTACGATACGATGGTCATCTACTATAATTAAAGACATAAAACTGAACCTGTAATTTCTAAATGATATCAAAGTTGTGACTTGTCGTGTTTTAAATCCTGCTTTGATCATCTTGTTCATCCAAAGAGTCATCGGAAACCTGCAAGTTTCAAATGAAGAAGTAAGAATAAGAGATACAATTTAAAATTAGAAGCAACTAGTGTGATTCAGCTACGTGAATGAAAAAATGTTACTCATTATAAAAATAACTAGGCTGAAGTCATGCAGGGCACGAGTCCCCAATACCATATAAAATTGTTGGGCACAAAGTTCAAATCTGATTTGATTCCCGAAGAGCATAATATAAACAACAAATTGTAATACATGCCAACAAATAACACTTTCTAAATTGTAACTATGTAACGGTTCTGGGAAGCCTTTAGTTGCTGAAACGTGAATGAGTAAAGCTCAACGTGAGCCATTTGCTGCTCTGACTATCAATACAAAAACATCAAAGATAAGGAAGAAGAGAATCACACTCAAGGTGTACAAAATAAAACCTCTCTCTTAACTTTATCTCCTCACGACGCCGTTGTCACTGTTGGGGATTGCTTGTTGCCGCTATGACCGCTGATCGATCGTCTCCACCAGTGACAAGGTCGCCTACCTCGTTGTTGCCTGCGGTACTCAATCTACTTGGCTCCTCCAACTAGGATTTTGGCACGCTGCTGCAAGTCGAAAGCTCTCTCCGCCTGAGAGAGCGAGTGTGTGTCCTCCACTGATCGGACGAACAACCACCGTACCACAGTCACAACACCAACAACCGCCACTGACTGATGTGCGTCTTCCGCTTTCGGATCCGCCTCCGCTGTCAATGTCCTCCGTTGTGTTGCCGACTACCAACCGCTACTTTGCTTCAAGGCAAAGTCATTGGCCCTCTCTTATCCACAAGAGAGCTCCACCTATTGTTCTTTTTCAACGACTCTTCTACCACAGAAGGCACCAACAACGAACAACTGATGGGTGATCCCAATGGCCTCCCCCATGTTCTCTATTTATAGGCCTCCATCCATGTAGTTGCAACCAGGACTCCTAATCCAAATCCCAATCTCACTCCTACGCCAACTCCATGATGCAAAAGGGATCCATCTTCTTGTTTCCTATTGGATTTGACACGTATTAGGATTGACAACACATGTCCAATTCCTTTTTAAGTCCCAATCCAATTCGGATTCGGGCCGGACTCCTATTCCCAAAAACATGAAATCTGTGATGATCCCCTTTTCTCAACCTCCTTTCTTGTCTTTATCTCTAGAGTCACTAATTATTCTCACATTCCATGGTTCTTGTCCCTCCTCATCATTGCTTGTAGACACCAACCAACCCCTTGTTGGTCGTCATTGTGCCATCACAGTGGCAAGCTCCAAATCGCTATCTCACTATCTCTCAAAACCTAGGGAGAAGGTAGTCTCATCAACATATATATATATATATATATATATATATATATATATATATATATATATATATATATATATATATATATGTGTGTGTGTGTGTGTGTGTGTGCCTATATATATAAATATACTTCCCTATATGTTTCTCAAACCCTAGATATGATATTAATTACTTTATACTTTTTCTTAAATTAAAAAATGAAACGATATATGTTATATGATTATAGTTTTATGTAGAACTTTAAAATAAAAGTTAGAGAGCCTAAGTCATAAAACATTCTTACAAACAACACGTGAGTGTTTTTTTTATAATTTAAAAAATACTAATTTTCAAATTATAGTGATACAATAATATATATATAAACACAAGCTGACAAGGAGTGTCTCAAGTTGTCAAGCACGGTGTCCCCTAGAAAACATACCCGAGTTTGTATCACAGTTACAACCTTGATTTACCCCCCTCCTTGGCTTTCAGCCTCCGCCACAGGTGTGGTGGGGAATCTTTCTCTCTTAATCACATATATATGTAAATACACACAAAAATATATTGTGTATATATTTATACAATATGTGTGTTTCTCTATATATTTGTATATATAAATATATATGTATGTAAATCTATGTGTAAATGAAAACTTATATATACATATTTTATATATGTATATAGCTATTTTGTCCCATACATGGAATTTAAAAAAGGATATATAAAAAGGTTGAGGATATGAATTGTCCATATTCTTTGAGCAAAACTTTTTGTTTGTAAATAATAGAGAACCAAAATCAACATAATAGTCCGGGACAAAGACTTTAGAAAATACATACAACCAATTTAGAGTATAGTTTTATAGATAAAGAATACTACAATATACTTATGGTGTGTGATGTCGAGGGTGGAGAGATGCAAAATTGATAGATCCCTGGAGTTTGAGATAGTACACATATGTGAGATTATGTTGTTTAAATTGAAAATAACATGGACTAGTTTTGGAGAGAGAGTTGATAATATGTAAGATGATGTTATACTTTAATCATAAAGGAAGCCAAACAGGAAAAAAATGTAGTGGTTAACATATGAATGTTGAGAGAAAACTAATATGAAATGGTAGGAAAGTATAAATACTAAATGAAATAACATGATCAGAGAAGTATTGTCTAGATATGTAAAAATAGCTTAATGATATTTGATTTTGTTAGTATTTCTACAAAAATAAAAGAATAGTATACTTGACTTAGTTGTAATGTTTTTCTTTGTATGTTTGAAATTTTGAAATAATAAAATAGAATGGAGAGGTTGTAAGTCCCAAAACCTTGGATTATATTTTTATATTGTAATATTATAAATGAATACCACAAATATTTACACACCATATGAAGGTATATCTTTAAAAATATTTCAACGCATAACAAATAAAAAAATCATACATAAATGTTTGAAGATATAGACTCTACATGGTCTTAGAGTTGCAATTTTTGTGTGCACAAGGAAAAAAGATAAATAATCATGATAGTTGAGGAGATACACTCTAGGAAATTTCATTGAATCAAGGTAAATTAGATATTATTTCTTGCTATTTAAGAAATACAAAAATCATCTACTAGTGGGCACAATCAATGGGGAAGAGTGATTGAAATTTGGATAAACTTGAAACTTCCTCAGGACTCACTCAATGTCTAACTCTTTGATGGTCTTTCAAATTTGAGGTAGGATTAAAGGAGATAGAGGATAACAAAAGGAGAGTGACCTTCATGTTGCTCAAAATCATGAGATGAGTGATAATTTTGGTATATTGTTGAATGTTACACTAGGGATCCAATGCAGTCACTTCATTGATGATCCTAGTGTCGATCTATTTTGTTATCTCATCCCAATGGTGATAAAAAGAAATAGTTATATCAAAATAGAATGTCATAGATTCGAGAATGGTGTTGACATAAGGTGTTGTTTTTTGAAATAGAAAAATGCATCAGTTGATGGGTTAGTCAGTAGGCTGATGGTATTTTATGGGGAAGAGAGAATTTTAAAACCTTGTGTTAGTGGGAGAGACATACATATATAGGAACCGTTTCATGTAAGACATTCTCTATGAGTTGATAATGTATACAATAGAGGGAGTGCAACTTAGGATACCATGTTCATAAGAATGGCTTGGTAATTGATAAAGGAAGTTGCATTTTCATGAGGAAAACTATACTTGAGAACGTGAGTGTTGAGAGGAAATCAATTAGAACTTGAAAGAAATGAGTAAAGAAAGGGTAGACCAATTAAGAATGGTGTAGAACTCCAAAATGGTATAATACGATGATATTGTCTAGAAAATAAACAAAGTCAAATTCTTTCCAATAAATTCTCTCATTTTAGAATATGATAGAAGCTATTTTTCAAACAATGAATATATGTCTATAACCATGTTAGATACGACTAATTAAAGGAATGTAACTACTAACTTTTTGTAAAGGATAAAGTATGAGTTGAGAGGTGTAGTTATTTTTTTGTGTTGATGTTGCAAAAACTGTTAGATTAACATATTTTAGGTAGAGGAAAGATATGAGAGGAGAATCAGAGTAGGCGATTCTTGGATTTGAATGAACCATGCATGTAGAATTGTATTTTTGAGAAGATTGATTGAAGATATGTAATTATGTTTGATAATGAGTGTGATGTATTAAGAATAAATGTAATTATATTGAACAATACAAAAACCATTAAATTATAAACGTTATGGGTAGTAAAGTATTTGGATAGGAGATATATAAGACAAACTTAAACTAAAGGAAATATGAGAAGAGCTCCACTTTGTATATCACCGATCCTGATTACACAAAATCTAAATAACTATTGTTATAATGACAAAATTATCGCAAATAGATCCAGATCTAACATTCCTATATGATTTATGTGTTGCCTTATATTTTTCTCGTGCGTTAAACTTTTATATATTTTCATGATAAAGTCCAAACCTATCAGTTGGGAAAGAAATTAATTTTTCATTTTGTGTCTTGACAATTTTTGATTTTCTCCCCCTGTGAACATTTCTTGTTTACTGACAGGACACTTAATTTGAGTGGATGGTTTTTATTTATTTTAATGATATTTTTTGGAAATTTATCCTCAAAATTAAAAGAAAGATTTGATAATTATTTTTTATAGCTAATGTCATATTTTTAAATAAGGAAACATTGATCAATTAGTCAAAATGATTTTATTAAATATTACAGTTAGAGGAAAGAAATGTTAGACAAATTAGAGTAAGAAGATCTTGGATTTGAATGGACGATTGCATGAGTTTTGAAAATATGGAGCGGAGAGAGATAATTATGTTTGATAATAAATGTGATGTTTCCATAATTTTTCTACATCTATAAGTGTAAAATTTCATATTTGAGAAAATATCATATTACAAAAACAATAATTATATCTATCTTTATTTACACATTCTTTGTACATTCAAGAAAACCAAAATGATCCGAAAAAAAATATTTACAAAAATGTCTTCTCAAAATTGTGGGCAATAAATTGGGCTACTAGTCCCTTCAGGATGGTAAAGATAATTGATCTAAAAATAAAATAAGATTTTAAATAAGTTTTGTCTTTGTATCATTGGCTTTGCAATTAAAAAAGTATTGGTAAACTAATTTGTATCTCAGGCCTTTACAAAGAAGTTTTTTTTATATTTAAAATATTTGTAACATTTATTTTAACTTCTTCATTTAATATATTTTGACCAACACCTTCCATATCAAGAAGAAAACTACATAAATCATTGTGTTAGACAATATAAAAATCATCATAATTAACGAGGCTATTGATTTGAAAGTAGGTAAATGAGTGATATGAGAGAGAAATAAAAAAATAGATAGGAGAAACGGTGAGAAATGCAAGAAGAGGAGAAAAATCCATTTTCAAAATGTTATTGATCAAACTTTTGAAATCGTTGTTATAATGGAAAGAATTCAATAAATTTAACCAACTCTCTCTTTCATATATTGATTATATATGTTCCCTTCTATTTTACTAGCATATTCAACTATGATATATTTTAACGACGAAGACAAGCCTAGGAGTGAGAAAAGAAATTAAGTTGGCCTTTTGTGACTTTAAAAGTTTTCTCTTTCTCATTCAACAAACATTTCCTAATTAATTGTTGGATTCCTAATTTTAAAATATTTTCATTTTTTAATGGATAAGATATTAGAGGAATATCTCAATAATTCTCAAAAACTTGGTGAATAAGAGAGTACCCATGAATACGAGAATAACAAAAAAATCCGTCCTACATTAGGAACTATAAAAAGGATCACATGAAGTCTAGTTTCATCGTTTCTGTCTTCTTCATCAGTCATAGCTACTAAAGTTCAAGATGTTTGAACAACTTTGTGTTGTTTGTAAGAGACTCATTGATGAATGTATATGTGTCGAGGGAATGTCAATGTCTAAGAAAGTGTCAAGATCTGACGTCTAAAGGGATATATATTAGCATGCTCACGTGCGAGTGGTCATTCATCTAATAAGATTTCAACATTTCATGATTGGCATGTTTGTCTATATGTTACATACTAACTATATGGCATAATAATGTACTAACTATCTAAGTCTCTATTTCTAATCAGATTGAATAAAGGAGCAACCACATGGGATCATGTCTACGTTGTTCAACATATTATTAGCCTTTCTCAATTCAAATATCAATATATCACATGTTATCTCATAATTGTTGTACTAGAAAAAAATTGTTCTACTTTTGATTCAAAGGTTGGAAGATTTCTTCAGATATGTAATTATTGATAAATATTTTCTTATTTGTGAGAAATATAAATTCCAAAAAAAGATATTATAGTCGTAGACAATTTATTTGTCAGCTTAGTATATAAATATGCATAATTTCTACAATGTGACACTTGAATAGAATAAGTTGGTTCTTTATTTTCATTATGGATAAGCTTTTACCAGATGAACAAATGAGCCATTGAAATACAAACAAATGATTTTAGTAAAAGAACAGGTATAGAAAACTAAATGGAAAAGTTCATAAATACAATGGTTATCAAAAAGTTATACTCTCAATCAAATTCCTATCAAACGTCCATAAGTGTTCACAAAATTATACAAAACATATTTCTTCTTTAATGAAATATTTCATGAGTGTATGGAAGATTAATGAAATACATACAACCAATATAAAAAGACAAGAAATGTATGCCCTAAAATTTTATATGTTTATTGATAATGAGGAAACCAACAACCACGGATCCCTAATTATTTTAATTTAGTTATTATAAAAATTCTCAAGGAGGTTAAGTTGTAGGTAAATAGCTATTTTGAGAACACAAATATTATTTATATGAAATTTGGGAAACATAGTAGACGGATATTTCGGTGTTGAATTTAAGTAACATGAACAAGAACCAAAACAGAAGTCAAAATATTTAGAATATACATGTCTCACATTGTCTACAAAAAGATATGACACCTACAAAGTGTTGATCCTAGATTGTGTATATTCACGGTAGATGAGAATCAAAATCATTATTAGCCAACTATTATAGTATTAAACAATAGGTTTTTTCAGTTTAATCCAAGAATAAAATAAAGTTGATTGTGGAGAATCATGCTTTAGTACTAACCTCACTTTTTTAAAAAGATTGTTCTCCCATTAGAATTTGTAACCAAATGGTGAAACATAAAAGTAAGTGTATCCTTTCAGTCAAGTTCTACACGCCAAAGTATGACAAACTATCTTGGTTTATATTATTAGGTGAAAAAGATGTCCTCCATACAAGAACATTTTTCCTTAACTGCCTTAAATCATTCTAATATCAACATAGTGGATGCTTGTATGGATTCACATATTGGTGTTTATTTATAAGAAATAAATCAAGGGTTTATGTTTTAGAGATAAAAGAATTCAATTTGTGTGTTTATCATAAACTAGAGAACTCATCTCACATATAACTACTAGGTCCATTTTCATCATAAATTTTGAGGCCAAGAAAATGAGGTAATCAAGAAATAAAAATTATTCTAGATTATAAGAAATAAAGGAAACAAATTGATGAATCTATAGTTATGTGGAAACTCAAAAATAAATAAAATATTACACAAACAGTTAACCGGTTTAAAATGAGATATTGCAATCTTATTGTGATAGGTCAGGGTCAACACCTTGTTGTTTCTCTATTAAAAAATAAAATTGCAAGATTATTTGAATTCAATATAATAAAATTATAACAATAAAATTTAAATATTGGTGGATCATGATAATATGAACAACATTGGTTGTTCCTATCATTGTTCATAGTGATTGATGTGGATCAAATGTCCTCAATCTCTATAGTTGGTCCCATTATACACACATGTGTTGCAATTGAGGCTAGATTAAAATGGATTGGTAAGTAGGAAGAGAAGAGAAAATTGATAATTAATAATAATGTTTTGAAAAGGATCATTATAGAAAGAAAAATTGTCTTACATACCTAAGGAAATACAAAATAAAATTTTGAAGAAAGGAGAGGAAAATAGTTAAGCACTGGTTATATGTTGAAAATTTTCATTCCAAGTATACATTTTTAAATCCTTGTGATAACAAAGATAATTTTTATAGATTAATATGGAGGTATAAAAATCTTATAAATAATTTTTATGAAATGTGTGACTTTCCTAAGATGACCTTTGTTAATTTAAAAATTGTCAAAAATTGTACTACTTTGCATGAAAAAGAATAACGACGATTATAATGTGGTGTAGACCCATCCACGTATGACAAAATATCTTGATGCCTATTATCATGTGAACAAGATGTCCTCCACCAATGATCATGTTTCATTACCTATCATAAACCATTTTAATATCAATGCAATGGATTCTTTTATGGCTTCACTGAATTGTGTTTGTCAATAAAAATTATCTAAATGCTTTTTGGTACAAATATGAAAAAAATCAATGTGTGTGTTTTTAATACTCAAGAGAACTCTTCTCAGACATAAAACTACCAGGTCCATTTTCTCCTCAAGCAAGAGTCCAAGACTAGTCCAAGACTATGAGGTAATGAAATAAGAAAAAGGATTTTATTTTTGTGAGGAATAAAGGAAAAAAATCAATGTACCTTATGTGTAAATTCAAAATAATAGAAAAAAAATTCAACCAAAAACAACATGTTTATTAATGAGCAATCCAATATTTGCAATCTAATTACAATGAGGAAGGTCAACAGTTGGTTGCAATTTGATCTAAAAATAAAATTGCTAGGTCATTTGAATTCAATCTAAGAAAATTAAACAATTACACTTTCATACCGTTGGATCATAATACTTATGGTAAACCATGGTTACTGACATCGTTGTTTACTATGATCAATCTGGATGAAACATCCTCAAATCTCTGCAAATGTTCGCATTATACATACATGTCTTCCAATAGGGGAAGATAGGAAGAGAAAACAAAATAAACAATTAAAATAAACCTTTTGGAAAGGAGAATTTTATAATGAAAAATATTCCTACATACCTAAGAAAATATAAATTGACATTTTAAAGAAAGGACAGGAAAAATAGTTAAACACGGATACTATTATGAAAATTTTCATTCCAAAGTATAGGTACTTAAATCCTTATGATCAAAATGGTTGTTTTTATAGATAAAGATGTAGGTAAAAGATCCTTATAAATATTTTGTTGAAATGTATGACATTTTCTAAATAGACCTTTGTTAATTTTTAAATGTCAAAATTTTACTATTTTATATTAAAAAGAATAACCGTGATTTGAAACATCATATTCAAATTTGATGTTACACTTTAATCATAAAGGAAGCAAATTAGGAAAAGAAATGTAGTGGTTAGCATATGAATGCTGAGAGAAAACTATTAATAAATGGTAACTAAGTATAAATTTTAAATGAAATAATATGATTTGAAAAGTATTGGCTAGATAAGTAAAAATAACTTAATAATATTAGATATTTGTCAGTATTTGTACAAAAATAAAAGAACAGTGTACTTGACTTAGTTGTAATGATTTTATATGTATGTTTGAAATTTTGAAATAAAAAATATAGAATGGAGTGGTCGTATATCCTAAAAACTTGGATAACATTTTTATATTATAATATTATAAATAGTTACTACAAATATTTACACACCATATGACGGTATATCTATAAAAAAATTTTAACATATAAAGAATAAAGAATCATATATAAATGTTTGAAGACATTGATTCTACATGGTCTTTAAGTTGCAATTTTGTTGTGCACAAGAAAAAAAAAAAGATAAATAATCATGGTAGTTGAGGAGACACTCAAGCAAACTTCATCTACTATTGGACACTATCAAACTGGAAGAATGATTGAAATTTGGAAATGTCTTTCATATTTGTGGTAGGATGAAAGGAGAAAGAGGAAAACAAAAGGAGAGTGACCCCCTTATTTTTCCAAATAATGAGATGAGTGACAATTGTGATACATTGTTGAATGTTTCACAAGGGATCCTATGCATCCAAGAACAATGTTCACATAAGGTGGTGTTGTTTGAATTAGAAAAATGCATTAGTTGAGGGGATAGTCAGAATGGTGATGATATTTTATGGGGGAGAGAGAATTTTAAAACCTTGTATTAGAGGGAGAGAGAGGCTTAGGAAATGTTTCATGTAAGATGATGCTCTATGTCTTGAAAAGTTATACAATAGAGGGAGTAAGACTTAGGATACCATGTTCGTAAGAATGTTTTGTTAATTGATATAGGAAGTTGTACTTTCATGAGAAAAAATGTACTTGATAACGTGAGTGGCGAGAGAAAATCAATGAGAACTTGAAATAATTGAGTAAAGAAATGTTAGGCCAATCAATAATGGTGTAGAACTCCAAAATGATATAATATAATGATATTGTCTAGAAAATAAACAATGTCAAATTTTTGTCCAATAGATTCTCTCTTTTTACAACATGGTAGAAGCTATTTTTCAAAAAATGAATATATATCTATAGCCATGTTAGATACGACTGATTCAGTGTAATATAATTACTGACATTTTGTAAAGGATAAAGTATGAGTTGAGAGATGTAATTATTTTTCACGGTTGATGTTGCATTTTTAATATAAATAAATGTATATAAATTAGCCAAAACTATTAGATAAAAGATTTTAGGTAGAGGAAAGATATTAGAGGGGAATAAGAGTAGGAGATTCTTGGATTTGAATGAAGGATGCATGTACAATCATATTTTTTAGAAGATTGATTTAAGATATGTAATTATGTTTGATAATGAGTGTGATATATTAAAAATAAATATAATTATATTGAACAATACAAAAACCATTATAATTATAAAGGTTATGGGTAGTAAAGTATTTGGATGGGATATATCTAAGAGAAACATAAAATAAGGGAAATATGAGAAAAACTCCACTTTGAATATTGGCGGTCCTGATTAGAAAAAATCTAAAAAATTATTGAAATAAACAAAATTATCAAAAACAAATACAAATCTATATTTCCTATATTATTTATGTGTTTCTTTATATTTTCCTTGTGCGTTAAACTTTTATATATTTTAATGACAAAGTCCAAACCTATTAGTTGGGAAAGAAATTAATTTGGCATTTTGTGCCATGACAATTTTTGATTTTTTCCCCTGCAAACATTTCCTTTTTACTAACATGACATTTTATTTTGAGTGGCTTATTTTTATATATTTTAATGATATTTTTTGGAAATTTATCATAATAATTCAAAGAATTACTTGGTAATTTTGTTTTATAGCTAATATCTTATTGTTGAAATGAGGGAACGTTGATAAATTAGTCAAAATTATTTTATAAAATATAATAGTTAGAGGAAAGAAATGTTAGACAAATTAGAGTAAGAAGTTCTTGGATTTGATTGGACGGTTGCATGTTTAATTTTAGTTTTGAATATATGAAGCGGAGAGAGCTAATCAAGTTTGATAATAAATGTGATGTTTCCATAATATTTCTACATCTATAAGTTTAATATTTCATATTTGAGAAAATATCATCTTACAAGAAAAATGCATATCTATCTTTATTTACTCATTCTTCGTACATTCAAGAAAAATCAAAATGATCTGGAAAAAATATTTACAAAAATGCTTTCTCAAAAGAGTGGAAAACTAATTAGGCTACCAGTCCCTTCGAGAGGGAAAAGATAATCGATCTAAAAATCAAATAAGATTTTAAATAAGTTTTGTCTTTGTATCATTGGCTTTGCAATTTAAAAAATGATTGGAAAATTAACTTGTAGCTCGGGCCTTTACAAAGACATTTGTTTAGTAATCATTGTAACGTTTGTTTTATTTTTTTCATTAATTATGTTTTGGCCATCCCCTTCCATTTCAAGTAGAGAATTACATAATCATTGTGTTGGACAATGAGTGATATGGGAGAGAAATAAAAAATATATAGGAGAAACGGAGAAATGCAAGAAGAGGAAAAACTCCATTTTCAAAATGTTATTGTTCAAACTTTTAAAATCATTGTTATAACGGAAAAATTCAATAAATTTAACCAACTCTCTTTCATATATTGATTATATATGTTTCCTTCTATTTTACTAGCATATTCAACTATGATATATTTTAACGACGAAGACAAGAGTAGGAGTGGGGAAAGAAATTAAGTTGGCCTTTTGTGAGTTGAAAAGTTTTCTCTTTCTCATCCAACAAACATTTCCTAATTTCTTGTTGGATACCTTATTTTAAAATATTTTCCTTTTTTAATGGCTAAGTCATCATAGGAATATCTTAATAGTATCAAAAACTTGGTGAATAAGAGAGTATTTGTGAATAGGAGAGTAAAAACAAAATCCTTCTTCCTACATTAGCAACTATAAAAAGGATCACATGAAGTCTAGAAAAGATAGTAGATCAATATAACAAAACTAGTTTCTTCGTGTCTGTCTTATTCATATTTGCCAAGGCACAACCAACCATAGGCAAAGAAGGAAAGATCCACCACTAGCAAACCACCTTCAATCGAGAATCTGTTCCCGCCTTGAAAAGCTGCAAAAATTGTGATAGGATTAGAAACCATGAGAATAGTGAACAACTTTGTGTTGTCTATAAGAAACTTATAGATCAATGTATATTTGTCGAGCGAACATCAATGTCTAAGAAAGTGTCAAGATTAGGTGTCCAAAAGTATAGATGTTAGCATGCTCATGTGCGAGTGGTCATTCCATTGCTTACAATAATCTTTTAACTTTTCATGTTTGGCATGTTTGTCTATATGTTACATACTAACTATATGGTATAATTATGTAATAACTCTCTAAGTCTCTATTTCTCATTAGGTTGAATAAAGGAGCAGCCACATGGATTCATGTCTACATTTTTCAACATACTATAGGCCTTTCTCAATTTGCGTATCAATATATCACTTGTTCTTGCATAATTTTAGTACTAGAAAAAATTGTTCTAATTTTCATTCAAAGGTTGACAGATTTCCTCATATACGTTATTATTGATAAATCTTTTCATATTTTTGAACAATATAAATTCCAAAAAAGCATATTATAGGGGTAAAAAAAATTATTTGTCAGCTTCGTAGAGAAATATGCATATTTTCTACAATGTGACAATTGAATAAAATAAGTTGTTCCTTGATTTCCTTTATGGATAAACTTTTACTAGATGTACAAATAAGCTAGTGGAATACAAACAAATGATTTTAGTAAAAGAAAAGGTAGGGAAAACTAAATGGAAAAGTTCATAAATACTATGGTTGTCAACAAGTTATATCCTCAATTAAATTCCTATCAAACGTCCATAAATATGTACAAAATTATACCAAACATATTTCCTTATTAATGAAATATTTCAGAGTGTTTAGAAGATTAATGAAATACATAGAACCAATATAAAAAGACAAGAAATTTATATCCTAAAATCTTATATGTTTATTGCAAATGAGGAAAGCAACACCCACAAATCCCTAATTATTTTAATTTAGTTATTATAAAAGTCTCAAGGAGATTAAGTTGTAGATAAATAGCTATTTAAAGAACACAAATACTATTTATATGAAATTTCAAAAAGTTAGTTGACAGATATTTTGGTGTTGCATTTAAGTTACATGGACACACCAAAATAGAAGTCAAAATATTTAGAAACTACATGTCTCACATTGTCTACAAAATGATATGAGACCAACAAGGTGTTGATCCTGGATTGTGTATATTCTTGGTAGATGAGAATCAAAATCATGATTCATCTATTATAGTCATAAACGATAGGTTTTATGGTATAATCCAAGAACAAAATAGAGTTGATTGTGGAGAATCATGCTTCAGTACTAACCTCTTTTTTTTAAGGATTGTTCTCCCATTAGAATTTGTAACCAAATAGTCAAACATAAAAGTAAGTATATCCTTATAGTCAAGTGCTACACGCCAAAGTATGACAAATTATCTTGGTTTATATTATCAGGTGAACAACATGTCCTCCATCCAAGAACATTTTTCATTAACTGCCTTAAATCATTCTAACATCAAAATAGTGGATGCTTGTATGGATGCACATATTGGTGTTTATTTATAAGAGTTAAATGAAGAGTTTATGGTTTAAACATAAATGAATTCAATGTCTGTGCTTGTCATAATCTAGATAACTCATCTCACACATAGAACTACTAGGTAGATTTTCATCACAAACTTGAGGCTAAGAAAATGAGATAATGAAGAAATAAAAAGGGTTCTAGATCCTAAGAAATAAATGAAACAAATTGATATTTCTATAGTGATGTGGAAGCTAAAAAAAAATAAAATATTACACAAAAAGTTAACAGGTTTAAAATGAGATATTGCGATCTTAGTGTGATAGGTAAGGGTCAATACCTTGTTGTTTCTCTATTAAAAAATAAAATTGCAAGATCATTTTGAATTCAATATAAGAAAATTAAAATAATGAAATTTTAATATTTGTGGATCGTGATATTACAGACAATATTGGTTGTTCTTATAATTATTTATAGTGGTCTATGTGGATCAAATGTCCTCAATCTCTATAGTTAGTGCCATTATACACACATGTGTTGCAATTGAGGCTAGATCAAAATGGATTAGTAAGTAGGAAGAGAAGACCAAATGAATAATTAAAAATAACGTTCTGAAAAGGATCATTTTAGAATGAAAAATGGTCTTACATACCTAAAGAAATAAAAATAAAATTTTGAAAAAAGAAGAGCACAACAGTTAAACCCTGGTTATATGATGAAATTTTTCATTCCAAAGTATACATTCTTAAATCGTTGTGATAACAAGGATAATTTATATAGATTAATATGGAGGTAGGAAAATCTTATAAATAAATTTAATGAAATGTGTGACTTTTGAAAAATGTCCTTTGTGAATTTATAAATTGTCAAAAATTGTACTACTTTGCATGAAAAAGAATAAAGATGATTACAATGTGGTGTAGACCCATCCACGTATGAAAAAATATCATGATGCCTATTATCATGTGAATAAGATGCCCTCCATCAATGATCATGTTTCATTACCTATCTTAAACTATTTTAATAGCAACACCATGGATTCTTTTATGGCTTCACTGAATGGTGTTTATACAAATATGAAAATATTCAATGTGTGTTTTTCATAATCTAGAGAACTCTTCTTAGACATCAAACTACTAGGTCCATTTTCTCCTCAAGAAAGAGTCCAAGACAATGAGGTAATGAAAAAAGAAAAAGGATTCTATTTTTGTGAGCAATCCAAAATTTCTCAATCTAATTATGATGTGGCATGTCAGCAGCAGTTGGTTGCCACTTGATGTAAAAATAAAATTGCTGGGTCATTTGAATTCAATCTAGAAAAAATATAGCAGTTACACTTTCATACTATTGGATCATAATACTTATGTACAACCATGGTTACTGCTATCGTTGTTTACAATGATTGATGTGGATCAAACATTCTTAAATCTTTGCAAATCTTCCAATTGAACATATGTGTCTTCCAATCGGGGAAGATAGGAAGAGAAAACAAAATGAACAACTAAAATAAACCTTTTGGACAGGAGGACTTTATAATGGAAAAAGTTCTTACATACCTAAGAAAATATAAATTGACATTTTGAAGAAAGGAGAGGAAAATTAGTTAAACACTTTTACTATTATGAAAATTTTCATTCCAAAGTATAGGTACTTAAATCCTTGTGATCAAAATGGTTATATTTATGGATAAAGATGAAGTTCAAAGGTCCTTCTAAATATTTTTTTGAAATGTGTGACATTTTCTAAAACGACGTTTGTTCATTTAAAAATATCAAAATTTTAGAGTTTTATACAAAAAAGAATAACCAAGACTACACGACATTGTAGGCGCATTGCAAAAAACTAAAAGGGAATCCTAACATCATCTTGAATAGATTCCAATCAAATAATCCCCAATTTAAGTGGGTAACGTAAGAAAGGACTTTTCACAGACACAAAATGTGCCCTATGACATGTGTATTTAGTGTATGCTCATTTAATGTCATTAAAATTTCATGTCCCTCCACACTTGGGTCATCATCTAACAACACTTGCGTCCAAAAATTTTTTATGTGTCCATTTTATTCTATCAATTCCATTAATGCATCTCTAGATACAATTTCATGTTATGAAATTTCCTTTCAAAATATAGATGGTTGATATTTTCCTGATCAGATAGAAACCATATGTTGTGGTCCAACCAAAATATTTTTCCACTCTATCTTAGTTTTGTGTTGTATTAAGGATGAGTAAACTTTTACTTTGTTGAGAGTAAGTGGTTTGTATTCAAATCGCACACACTCCTATCCATTTAAACTGTAAATCTCCTCATTGCATCTTGCATCATATTTATATTTTTTTTCTTGATAATCAAATCAAGTATCTAACAAGTCTAGATTCAAATCTTACGATTACATCTATGTATGTGTGCATCATTCAACCCTACTTACTTGAGGCGATGCCTTAACATGCCCACACAACCAAAATTTCAAACTAATCAATCACTAGAAAGTACCCTATACATCCCTAAATGGCTTAATAGGATGGGCCTCATTGACTTGGTTTCCATATTTGAAGGGGTCATAAGAAGTAGAGATAGCATGATAGTGTTTTTGAATTCATCACATTCAGGTGCATTTGGTACTATGGAAATCTGCACATGATTGGGAAGAATCTATGAATGACAACACACCAAATTTTGTACACCCTATGTCCTGCATCGTGGACTATAAATAGCGGACCACCTTCTATCGAAGAAGGGTTAATCACTTCACATCAAATGGTTAGAAATTGAATATAAAGTTATGATCAAGTGCTTCTAGTGCGTTAATCTTTGCTATTTCCATCGCTTCTTTGCATTAGGAGGATGAGAGTCCAAAGGTCAGAGTTCCTCCATCGCCTACGACCAACACCTCATTTTTTCTTTGAGAGATGGAAGATAGAGAACCCAACCATCTTCAATGCCATTGCCAAGTTTAGAGAGGTGGATGTCTCCATCAACCTTGACTCATTTTGGGTTACTTTTGGTGTATCTTTAAACTTCTTCTGTGATTTGTTCTCCTCCTTTCATCTCCATCCCCATGTCTTGCCATACTTGTAATTTTTCCTTGTCACTCACCACCATGAGGGGCTAGTCATTTACCTTGGGTGGGAAATAGCCACTACGGCACTCCCAACATGTGAATAACCTTATCCAAAGAATATGTATACTCTTAGAAATGTTCATCTATATATACATGTTCTTAATGCTTCATTTTCATGATTAGCTCCATCTTGTGTTGGTTAATTGTTAATACCTCGAGAGAGTAGTGTTAACACATTTGTAAGACTTATGGAGTTACGTGAATGAATGAGAATGTTGGAATGCTTAACTTGATGATCATATGTTTTCCTGGTGATTGTTTATTTTCCATCTCAAGAGAGAGGTAACCTTATGATCTAGATATGTCCTAAGAATAAGAGGATGAATTGATAATAATGATTATTGCTTGTAAAAATTTCTAAGGATATAGAATGGGTTTGAGTATTTCTTGTTGGTGAGATATTTTATATGGTGAAACCCAATTTAAGTTTCCTTCCATATTTATTTTCTTATCCTTTATCATTCTAGCCCTTTGTTTTATCTTTTGTTTTACCTTACTTATTTGTTGGATGTTTCTTGGAGAATCATCATTCTATAGGGGACACACACATTTTCTTATGCTTTGATTGGTGTATATAAGTCAAGAAACCAATCGTCTTAACAACTACCTCCCTTATACCTATGTTTCACCACAGTCTACTACATCACCCTGTTAATATTTGTGCGGAGGCCTATGTGTCGAGTTATAAAAATAAAAAGTCTGGTTACTCTAAATCCCCTTCTTTTTTGAAAAGAAATTGTGACCGATCAACTACCCCCTTCAAGTGAACTTACAATGGTAGGATTGGAGCTTGAGCTACTTCTCTGGCATTTTCAATGTCTTGTATGTTGTTCTCAGAGTCTTCTTGAAAATACCATGCTCTTTATCGCGATTCACTCCACAATTAAAGATGGTATCATGGTGTTTGAATGACCTCTACCATCACCACTATGAGCATCTACTATAGTTGCCTCTTCTTCTCCCTCTCTTATTATGACCACCACATGAATTCCACAATGATCCCCTTTTCTCAACCTCCTTCTATGCTTTATCTATAGAGTCACTAATTCTTCTCACATTCCATGGTTCTTGCCCCTCCTCGTCATTTCTCGTAGACACCGGCCACTCCATTGTTGGTTACCATTTTTCCATCATAGTGGCATGCCCTAATCACTTTCTCACTAGCTCTCAAAACCTAGAGTGAAGGTAGAGTCTCATAAACATACATATATACATATATATGTATACTTTCTTATACATTTCTCAAACCCTAGATATGATATTAATTACTTAATATTTTTCTTAATTAAAAAAAATGAAATAATATATATTATAATGATTATGTTTTTGTAGAACTTTAAAATAAAAATAAGAGAGGTTGAGTCCAGAAACATTCATACAAACAAAACGTTAGTGTTTTTTATAATTTAAAAAATACTAATTTCCAAACTATAGTGATACATGAATATATATATATGTAAACACACAAAAATATATTGTATATATATATATACAAGATGTGTTTGTCTCTATGTATGTGTATATATAAATATATATGTATGTCAATGTATATGTATATATAAACTTATGTATATATACATATTTTACATATTTATAGTTGTTCTGTCCCATGCATGAAATATAAAAAAGGATATATAAAAAGGTTGAGGATAAACATCATCCATATTCTTTTAGAAGAACTTATTGTTTGTAAATAATACAAAACCAAAATATTTGGTGACAAAGGCAGTAGGAAATACATGCAATCAATTCAGAGTATAGTTTTATAGATAAAAAATAATGCAATGTACTTATGGTGTGTGAAGTCAAGGGAGGAGAGATGCAAAATTTATATATCATTGGGGTTTGAGATAGTATGCATATGTGGGATTATGTTTTTTAAATTGAAAATAACATGCACTAGTTTCGGAGGGAGAGAGTTGATAATATGTAAAATGATGTTATATTCTATAGAAGAGACACTTCAAACCTTGTATTGGTGGGGGAGAGAGATTTTAGAAATATTTAATTGAGGATTATGATTTTTATATTTAAATAAAATGTATTAATGGGATGAGAGAATTGATACATCATTTTAAAATTTGATGTTACACTTTAATCACAAAGGAAACCAAACTTGAAAAGAAATGTAGTGGTTAACATATGAATACTAAGAGAAAACTAATAAGAAATGGTAAGAAAGTATAAATTTAAAATAAAATAATATGATTAGATAAATATTGTTTAGATAAGTAAAAGTAACATAATAATATTTGATACTTGTTAGTATTTTTACAAAAATAAAATAACAGTGTACTTGAATTAGTTGTAATGTTTTTCTATGTATGTTTGAAATTTTGAAATAAGAAATATAGAATGGAGAGGTCGTCTGTCCTAAAAAAATGGATTACATTTTTATATTGTAATCTTATAAATAGATACTACAAAGATTTACACACCATAAGAAGGTCTATCTTTAACATTCTTTCAACACTTACAGAATAAAAAATCATATCTAAATGTTTGAAGATATCGATTCTAAATGGTCTTTGAGTTGCAATTTTTGTACGTGCAAGAAAAAAAAGATAAATCATCATGGTAGTTGAGGAGATATACTCAAGGAAACTTCATGGCATCAACGTAAGTCATATATATTGTTTGCTATTGAAGAAATACAAAAATCATCTACTAGTGGACACAATCAAAGGGGTAGAGTGATTGAAATTTGGAAATGTCTTCCATATTTGAGGTAGGATGAAAAGAGAGAGAGGATAAAAAAAGGAGAGTGACCCCCTTATTTCTCTAATTCATGAGATGAGTGACAATTTTGGTATATTGTTGAATGTTACACTAGGGATCCAATGCAGCCACTTCATTGATGATCCTAGTGTCGATCTATTTGGTCATCTCGTCCCATTGGTGATAAAAAGAAATAGTGATATAAAAATAGAATGTCATAGATTCAAGAACAGTGTTGGCATAAGGTGGTGTTGTTTGAATTAGAAAAATGCATTTGTTGAGGGGATAGTCAGTAGTGTGATGATACTTTATGGGGAAGAGAGAATTTTAAACCTTGTGCTAGAGGGAGACAGAGACTTAGGAACTATTTCATGTAAGATGATGCTCTATGTGTTGAAAATATATACAATAGAGGTAGTAAGACTTAGGATGCCATGTTCGTAAGAATGTTTTGTTAATTGATATAGGAAGTTGTAGTTTCATGAGAAAATATGTACTTGATAACGTGAGTGGTGAGAGAAAATCAATGAGAACTTGAAAGAAATGAGTAAAGAAATGTTAGGCCAATCAAGAATGGTGTGGAACTCCAAAATGACATAATACAATGATATTGTCTAGAAAATAAATAACGTCAAATTTTTGTCCAATAGATTCTCTCTTTTTGCAATATGGCAAAAGCTATTCTTCAACCAATGAGTATATATCTACAACCATGTTAGATATTGTTGTTTCAATGTAATATAATTACTGACATTTTGTAAAGGATAAAATATGAGTTAAGAGGTGTAATTATTTCTCACTATTGATGTTGTATTTTTAATACAAGGAAATGTAGATCAATTAGCTAAAAATGTTATATTAAAAGATTTTAAGTAGAGGAAATATATGAGAGGGGAATTGGAGTAGGAGATTTTTGGGTTTGAATGAAGGATGCGTATACAATCATATTTTTTAGAAGATTGATTAAAGATATGTAATTATGTTTGATAATGAGTGTGATGTATGAAGAATAACTATAATTATATTGAACAATACAAAAACCATTATAAGTATAAAGGTTATGGGTAGTAAAGTATTTGGATGGGAGATATCTAAGATAAACTTAAAATAAGGGAAATATGAGAAGAACTCCACTTTAAATATCAGCGGTCCTGATTAGAATTTTTTTTAAAATTATTGTAATAGATAAATTTTACATAATTAAATCCAAATCTATCTATCTTATATTATTTATGTGTTGCTTTATACTTTCCTTGTGCATTGAACTTTTATATATTTTCATGACAAAGTCCAAACCTATCAGTTGGGAAAGAAATAAATTTGGCATTTTGTGTCTTGACAAATTTTGATTTTCTACCCCTACAAACATTTCCTCTTTACTGACATGACATTTTATTTGATTGGTTTATTTTTATAAATTTTAAATATATTTTTTTGGAAATTTATCCTAATAATTCAAAGAAAAATTTGGTAATTATGTTTTATAGCTAATGTCTTATTTTTGAAATGAGAAAATGTTGATCAATTAGTCAAAATTATGTTATAAAATATTATAGTTAGAGGATAGAAATGTTAGATAAATTAGAGTAATAAGTTCTTGGATTTGAATGGACGGTTGCATGTTTAATTTTAGTTTTGAAAATATGGAGTGGAGAGAGCTAATTAAGTTTGATAATAAATGTGATGTTTCCATAATATTTCAACATCTATAAGTTTAATATTTCATATTTGAAAAAATATCATCTTACAAAAAAATTTCATATCTATCTTTGTTTACTCATTCTTTGTACATTCATGAAAAATCAAAATGATCCAGAAAAAAATATTTACAAAAATGCTTTCTCAAAAGTGTGGGCAACTAATTCGGCTACCAGTCCCTTCGGGAGGAAAAAGATAATTGATCAAAAAATAAAATAAGATTTTAAATAAGTTTTGTCTTTGTATCATTGGCTTTGTAATTAAAAAAAGATTTGTATACTAACTTATAGAATGGTCATTTACAAATACATTTATTTATTATTTAAAATCTTTGTAAAGTGTTTTTATATTAAATATGTTGTTTTCAACCCCTTCCATATTAAGTAGAGAACTTCATAATCATTGTGTTAGACAACATACAAATCATCATAATTAAGAACTTTATAATTTTAAAGTAGGTAATGAGTGACATGGGAGAGAAATAAAAAAATAGATAGGAGAAATAGAGAAATGCAAGAAGAGTAGAAAACTCAATATCAAAATGTTACTGATCAAACTTTCAAACTCGTTGTTGTAACAGAAAAATGAAATAAATTTAACCAATCCTCTCTTTCATATATTAATTATATATGTTTCCTTCTGTTTTACTAGAATATTCAACTATGATATATTTTAACAATGAAGACAAGTGTAGGAGTGGGGAGAGAAATTAAGTTGGCCTTTTGTGACTTGGAAGGTTTTCTCTTTCTCATCCAACAAACATTTCCTAATTACTTGTTGGGAACCTTATTTTAAAATATTTTCCTGTTTTTATGGCTAAGTTATTAGAGGAATATCTTAATATTTCTCAAAAATATGGTGAATAAGAGAGTATCCGCGAATAGGAGAGTAACAACAAAATCCTTCTTCCTACATCAGTAACTATAAAAAGGATCAGATGAAGTCTAGAAAAGATTGTAGATCAATATAACAAAACTAGTTTCTTCGTGTCTATCTTCTTAATCTGTCGTAGCTATTGAAGTTCATGATGTTTGCCAAGGCACAACCAACCATAGGAAAAGAAAGAAAGATCCACCAGGCTGCAAAATTCTGACATGACTAGAAACAATGAGAATAGTGAACAACTTTGTGTTGTCTGTAAGAAACTTATAGATCAATGTATATGCGTTGAGGGAACGTCAATGTCTAAGAAATTGTAAAGATTAGGTGTCCAAAAGTATAGATGTTAGCATGCTCACATGCGAGTGGTCATTCCATTGTTCTAGTAAGCTTTTAACATATCATGATTGGCATGTTTGTCTATAAGTTACATACTGACTATATGGCATAATTATGTACTAACTATCAAAATCTCTATTTCTCATTAGGTTGAATAAAGGAGAAACCACATTGGCTCATGTCTACGTTGTTCAGCATATTATTGGCCTTTCTCAATTTGAGTATCAATATATCACACGTTCTCCCATAATATTTGTACTAGAAAAAAAATTGTTCTATTTTTGATTCATAGGTTGACAGATTTCCTCATATATGTTATTATTGATAAATGTTGTCATATCTTTTAGCAATATAAATTCCAAAAAAGCATATAGTAGTGGTAGAAAAAAATTATTTGTCAGCTTAATATAGAAATATGCATATTTTCTACAATTTGAAAATTGAATAAAATAAGTTGTTTCTTTGTTTCCATTATGGATAAGCTTTTACATAGAACTAATATATAAAAGACAAGAAATTGATGTCCTAACATCATATATTTTTATTGATAATGAGGAAAGCAACACCTATAGATCCCTAATTATTTTAATTTAGTTATTATAAAAATTCTCAAGGAGGTTAATTTGTAGGTAAATAACTATTTTAAGAACACAAATATTTTTTATATGAAATTTGGTAAAGTTAGTTGATGGATATTTCTACATTGCATTTAAGTTACATGAACAAGCACCAAAATAGAAGTCTAAATATTTAGAAACTACATGTCTCACATTGTCTATAAAAAGATTTGAGACCTACAAAGTGTTGATCCTGGATTGTGTATATTCTTGGTAGACGAGAATCAAAATCGTGATTGAGAAACTATTATAGTCATAAATGATAGGTTTTACAGTATAATCCAAGCAAAAAAAAGAGTTGATTGTGGAGAATCATGCTTTAGCACTAACCTCTCTTTTTTTAAGGATTGTTCTCCCATTAAAGTTTGTAACCAAATAGTCAAGTGTATCCTTTGAGTCAAGTGCTATGCCAAAGTACAATAAATTGTATTGGTTTATATTATCAGGTGAACAAGATGTCCTCCATCTAAGAATATTTTTCATTAACTGCCTTAAACCGTTCTAATATCAACATAGTAGATGCTTGTATGGATTCACATATTGGTGTTTATTTATAAGAATTAAATGAAGGGTTTACGATTTAAAGATAAAAAAATTTGATGTGTGTGTTTGTCATAATCTAGAGAACTCATCTAACACATAGAACTACGTGGTCCATTTTCATCACAAACTTGAGGCCAAGAAAATGAGGTAATGAAGAAATATAAAGGGTTATAGATTATAAGAAATAAATGAAACAAAATGATGTATATGTAGTTATGCAGAAACACAAAAAGTTAATGGGTTTAAAATGAGATATTACAATATTATTGTGATAGGTAAGGGTCAACACCTTGTTGTTTCTCTATTTAAAAATAAAGTTGCAAGATCATTTGAATTCAATATAAGAAAATTAAAACAATAACAATTTCATATTGGTGGATCGTGATATTATGGACAATATTGGTTGTTCCCATCTTTGTTAATAGTGATCGATGTGGATCAAATGTCCACAATCTCTATAGTTGGTCCCATTATACACCCGTGTTGGAATTGAGGCTAGATCCAAATGGATTAGTAAGTAGGAAGTGAAGAGAAAATGATTAATGAAAAATAACGTTTTGAAAAGGATCATTTTAAAATGGTCTTACATACCAAAGGAAATACAGAATAAAATTTTGAATAAAGGAGAGGAAAATAGTTAAACACTGGTTATATGATGAAATTTTTTATTCCAAAGTATACATTCTTAAATCCTTGTGATAACAAGGATAATTTTTATGGATTAATATGGAGGTAGACAAATCTTATAAATAATTTTTATGAATTGTTTGACGTTCCAAAAATGTCCTTTGTTAATTTTAAAATTATCAAAAATTGTACTACTTTGCATGAAAACGAATAATGATGATTACAATGTGGTGTAGACCCATACATGTAAGACAAAATATCTTGATGCCTATTATCATGTGAACACGATGTCCTACATCAATGATCATGTTTCATTACCTATGTTAAACTACTTTAATATCAACACAATGGATTATTTTATGGCTTAATTGAATGGTTTTTATCCATAAGAATTATTTTAATGCTTTTTGGTACAAATGTAAAAATATTCAATGTGTTTGTTTTTCATAATCTAGAGAACTGTTAAGTACCAACTTTTGATAATATAACGAATGGACGCAGTGCTAGGGTTCGTGATCGCTCTGGCGATTCTGTAGACCCCGGCGGCGGTGCTTCCTGCTCGGGGGGGAGGCGGCGGGCGCTCTCTCAGGCTGGAACCCTCTCCCCCTGGGTTCGTCCTCATCTCCCTCACGATCGACCAAGGTCTACTGCTCTCTGTTTGCGAGCCATCTCCTGCGGTTTGCTGCTTCTCCTTGCTCTGCGGCGACTGGTTTTCCTGCTCGCGAGCAGGTGCCCCGGTGGCCTCGTCCCGGATGGTGGCCCGGATCCTGGAGGATGGCGACGGGTGGTGGCGAGCTTTAGATGGCGGCGGGCTACAGGTCGAGTCCCTCTCTTTCTGTCTGGGTCTGGTTGCAGGTCGGGGCTTTGGGTGCTCCTATGGATGGACGGCGAGGCTGTGCGACTCCTTGATGCACCGGCAGAGGGAGAGAAACCGGGTTACGTGCTTTGAGAGGATGCTCTCGTTCCCTGCTCGCAGGGGTGCTTGGGAGTGGTGGTGGGGTTATCCGGAGCTTTCTACCTCCCACCTTCAATCCTCGCAGGCCCTTTCTCCTCTGAGTATGCGCAAATGGAGCTTTTTGCCCCCTTCCCAGATATCCGGGGTTTTACACCCAAGCTGTTTGAGTAATTGCCTGTGTGAGCGTTCTGTGAGCTTAAGCAACTTCTTGATTGGCCTCAACTTTTGTTTTTTTCTTGGTGTTTTTTTGGTTTATGTTGTTAACAACAAGATGCTCTTTTTGCTTGCTGTGGTTTGGGTCGAGCTCTCTAAGTGTTCGGTGGCTTCTAGCATGGATGAGATAGTGACTTCTGTTGGCAGCTACGCAAACTCCTTTCCCGATAGACTCACAGGCTCTTGTAGATTGATGAATTCCATCCCAGATAGCTGTTTTAGACAGCCACCACCAGAGGTGGACGATGCAGAAATGTACCTATCGTATCCCAATCTGAGTCTTGTGCTATGTCTTTCCACAAAAGGAGTCGCTGCGTGGTTAGTTGATGAGAGATCTTTATCTTGTAGATGCCGTATGGCCTTTTCTTAATGATGTCGAGTTATTTTCAAAAAAAAAAAAAAAAAAATCTAGAGAACTGTTCTCAAACATAAAACTACTAGGTCCATTTTCTTCTCAAGCAAGAGTCCAAGACAATGAGATAATGATAAAAGAAAAAGGATTCTATTTTTGTGAAGAATTAAGGAAAAAAATCAATGTACCTTTTTTATGTGTAAACTCAAAATAATTGAAACAAATATTCAACCAAATTCAACATGTTAAAAAAATGAGCAATCCAAAAATTTTAAATCTAATTACAATGAGGAAGGTCAGAAATTGGTTTCCACTTGATATAAAAATAAAACTTCTAGGTCATTTGAATTCAATCTAAGAAAATAAAACAATTACATTTTCATATTGTTGGATCATAATACTTATGTACAGCCATTTTTACTGCTATCATTGTTTACAATGATCGATGTGGATCAAACATCCTCAAATCTCTACAAATGTTCCCATTATACATACGTGTCTTCCAATGGGGGAAGATAGGAAGAGAAAACAAAATGAACAATTAAAATAAACTTTTTGGACAGGAAGATTTTATAATGGAAAATGTTGTTACATACCTAAGAAAATATAAATTGTCATTTTGAAGAAAGGAGAGGAAAAATAGTTAAACACTTATACTATTATGAAAGTTTTCATTCCAAAGTATAGGTACTAAAATCCTTGTTATCAAAACCATTCTTTTTATAGATAAAGATGAAGGTTAAAGGTCCTTATAAATATTTTATTGAAATGTATGGCATTTTCTAAAAATACCATTGTTAATTTAAAAATGTCAAAATTTTAGAGTTTTATACGAAAAAGAATAAACATGACTACGTGACTGTGTAGGTGTTTTGCATAAAAAAAAAGGGAATCCTGACATAATCTTGAATAGATTCCAATCAAATAATCCCCAATTTAATTGGGTAATGGTAGAAAGGACTTTGAACATACACAAAATGTGATCTATGACATGTGTATTTAGTGTATGCTTAGTGAATTTCATTAAAATTTCATGTCCCTCCACACATGGGACATCATTTAACAACACTTGCTTCCAAAATAAATTATTTTATGTGTCCAATTTATTCTATCAGTTCCATTGACGCATCTATAGAAACAATTTTAAGTTATGAAATTTCCTTTCTAAATCTTGATGGTTGCTATTTTGTTGATTGGATAGAAACCATATGTTGTGGTCCAACCAAAATATTTTTTCCACTCCATCTTATATTTTGTGTTTTATCAAGTACGAGTAAACTTCTACTTTTTTAAGAGTAAGTTGTATGTATTAAACTCACACCCACACCTATCCATTTTAACTTCAAATCTCCTCATTGCATCTTGCATCATATTTATCTATTTTTTATTATTTTTTTCTTTTTCTTGATAATCAAAATGAGTATCTAACAAGTCTATATTCAAATCTTATAATTACATCTATGTATGTGTGCATCATTTAACCCTACTTACTTGAGGTGTCGCCTTAACATGCCCACACAACCAAATTTTAAAACTAATCAATCACTAGAAAGTACCCTATACATCACTAAATGGCTCGATATGATGGGCCTCATTCACTTGGATGCAATATTTGAATGGGTTATAAGAGGTAGAGATAGCATGATAGTGTTGTTTGAATTCATTACATGCAAGTACATTTGGTACTATAGAAATCTACACATGATTGAGAAGAATATACAAATGACAATACACCAAATTTTTTACACCCTATGTCCCGCACCGTGGGCTATAAATAGCAGACTACCTGTCGAAGAGGGGTCGATCATTTTGCATCACGTGGTTAGAAATTGAATATAAAGTTATGTTTAAGTGCTTCTATTCTATTGATCTTTGCTACTTCCATCGCTTCTCTGCATTAGGAGGATGAGAGTCCAAATGTTAGAGTTCCTCCATCGCCTTCGACCAACACATGATGTTTTCTTTAAGAGATGGAAGATAATGAACGAAACCATCTTCAATGCCATCGCCATGTTTAGAGAGCTAGAGGTCTCCATCGACATTGACTCATTTTGGATTACTTTTGGTGTGTCTTTAAACTTCTTCTCTAATCTATTCTCCTCCTTCCATCTCCATCCCCATGTCTCTCCATACTTGTAATTTTTCAATGTCACTCACCACCATGAGTGGCTAGTCATTTACATTGGGTGAGAATGAGTGACTAAGGCACTCTCATCATGTAAATACCCTTATCCATATAAAATATACTCTTAGAAATGTTTATCTACATATTCTTGTTCTTAATGCTTCACTTTCATGATTACCTACCTTCTTGTGTTGTTTCATTGTTAATACCTCGAGAGAGTTGTGTTAACACATATGTAAGACTTGTGGAGTTATATGAATAAATGACAATGTTTGAATGCTTAACCTAATGATCATATGTTTTCTTGGTGATTGTTTATTTGCCATCTCAAGATAGAGGTAACCTTATGATCTAGATCTATCTTAAGAACAAGAGAAGAGGAATTGATACTAATGATTATTGCTTGTAAAATTTCTAAGGATATAGAATGGGTTGGAGAATTTCTTATTGGTGAGAGACATTATATGGTGAAACCCAATTTAAGTTTCCTTTCATATTTATCTTCTTGTCCTTTATCATTCTAGCTCTTTGTTTTATATTTCATTTTACTTTACTTGTTTGTTGGATGTTTCTTGGAGAATCATCACTCTATAAGGGACACACACCTTATCTTATTCTTTGATTGGTGTATATAAGTCAAAATACCAAGCATCTTAACAATTGCCACCCTTGTCCCTATATTTGACCACGGTCTACTACATTGGACCCCGTTAATATATTGTGGAGGCCAAAGTGTTGAGTTATAAAAACATAAGTCTGGTACTTCAAAATCCCCTTCTTTTTGGAAGAGAAATTGTGACTGATCAACTACCCCCTTCAAGTGAACTTATAATGGTAGGCTTGGAGCTTGAGCTACTAGTCTAGCATTGTCAATGTCTTGCATGTTGTTCTTGCAGTCTTCTTGAAAATACCATGGTCTTTATTGCGATTCACCCCATAATTAAAAATGGTACCATGGTGTTTCAACGACCTCTACCATCACCACCATGAGCGTCTTCTATAGTTTCCTCTTCATCTTCCTCTCTTATTATGACCACCACATGAAATCCACAACTATCCCCTTTTCTCAACGTCCTTCTATGTTTTATCTCTAGAGTCACTAATTCTTCTCACATTCCATTGTTCTCACCTCTCCTTGTCATTTCTCATAGACACTGGCCAACCCATTGCTGGTCGCCATTATGCCATCATGGTGGAAGCCCTAATCACTTTCTCACTAGCTCTCAAAACCTAGAGAGAAGATAGAGTCTCATAAACATATATATATATATATATATGTATACTTCCTTATATGTTTCTCAAACCCTATATATGATATTAATTAGTTAATATTTTTTCTTAATTTAAAAAATTCGAATAATATATATTATAATGATTATGTTTTTTGTAGAACTTTTAAATAAAAATTAGAGAGCCTAAGTACAAAACATTCTTACAAACAACACATTAGTATTTTTTATAATTAAAAAAATAGTAATTTCCAAACTGTGGTGATACATGAATATATATATATATATATATAATCACAAAAAAGAATATATTGTGTATATATATACACACAATAAGTGTGTGTCTCTATGTATTTGTATATATAAATATATATATGTAAATGTATGTGTGTATGTATACTTATATATATGCATATTTTATATATGTATAGTTTTTTTGTCCCATACATGGAATTAAAAAATATATATATAATAAGGTTGAGGATATACATTGTCCATATTCTTTGAGAAGAATTTATTGTTTATAAATAATAGGAAACCAAAATCAACATAATAGCTAGGGCAGAGACTTTAGGTAATACATGCAACCAATTCAGAGTATATTTTTAAAGGTAAAATATAATGCAATGTACTTATGGTGTGTGAAATGAAGGGCCTTTCCTAGGGTTCACGATCATAGAGCGATTCAGTAGTCCCCGGCGGCGGTGCTCTTTCTCAGGGGAGAGGCGGCTGGGCTCGTCTGGCTGGAACACTCTCCCCCTGGGCGCCTCCCCTTCTCCCTCACACTTGACTAAAGTCCTTAGGTTCTCTAGGTGCGAGCCATCTTCCCACAGCATGGCTGTTTCTTCTTTCTCTGTGGCGCATGGGTTTCCTACTCTAGAGCAGGTGCCCCTTGGTGGCCTCACTTTCGGAAGGCGGCCCGGATCTGGGAGGACGATGACGGGTGGTGGTGAGCTCTAGGCATTGACAGGCTGCTAGTCGAGCCTCTCTTGTTCTATCTGGGTCTTGTTGCAGGTCGTGGCATCGGGTGCTCTTTTGGACGGATGATGAGGCCGGGTGACTCCATGGTGCACACGTAGAGGGAGAGAAACTGGGTTATGTGCTTTGGGAGGATTCTCTTGCACCCTGCTCGTAGGAGTGCTCAAGAGTGGTAGTGGGGGTTACCCGGTGCTTTCTACCTCCCACCTTCAATCCTCATAGGCCCTTTCTCCTCTGAGTATGTGCAAGCGGAGCTTTTTGCCTCCTTCTTAGAGATCTGGGGTGATGCACTCAAGTTGTTCGAGTAATTTCATGTGTGAGCATTCTGTGAGCTTAGGTAGATTCTTGATTGGCCTCAACTGTTGTTCTTTTTTTTGCCTTTTTTTGGGTTTATGTTGTTAGTAGCAAAATGTTTGTTTTTCTTACTGTGGTTTAGGTTGATCTCTCTTTTTGTCTGGTGGCCTCTAGCATGGATGAGATAGTGATCGCTATGGGTGGTATCTCACAGGTCTCTTTCGATGGAAATGCAAACTCCTCTCCCGATGTACTCATAGTCTCATGTAGATTGATGAATTCCATCACAGATAGCTGTTTTAGACAACTACTACAAGAGGTGGACGGTGTAGAAAGTTACCTATCGCATCCCAATCTGAGTCTTGTGCTTGGTTAGTTGATGAGAGATCTCTATCTTGTAGATGTCGTATGGCCTATTTTTAATGATATCGAGTTATTTTCAAAAAAAAAAACTTATGGTGTGTGAAGTCAAGGAAGGAGAGATGTAAAATTGATAGATCACTGGAGTTTGAGATAGTACACATATGTGGGATTATGTTGTTTAAATTGAAAATAGCATGCACTAATTTCAGAGAGAGAGTTGATAATATGTAAGATGATGTTATATTCTATAGAAGAGACACTTCAACCTTGTGTTGGTGGGGGAGAGAGATTTTAGAACTATTTTATTAAGGATTAAACTTTTAATATTTGAATAAAATGTATTAGTGGGAACAGAGAGTTGAGACATCATTTTTAAATTTTATGTTACACTTTTGTCATAAAGGAAACAAAACATGAATAGAAATGTAGTGCTTAACATATGAATGTTGAGAGAAAACTAATAAAAAATGGTTAGAAAGTATAAATTTTAAATGAAATAATATGATTAGATAAGTAAAAATAACTTAATAATATTTGATATTTATTAGTATTTCTATAAAAATAAAAGAATAGTGTAATTGACTTAGTTGTAATGTTTTTCTGTGTATGTTTGAAATATTGAAATAAAAAATATAGAATGGAGAGGTCGTATGTCCTAAAAACTTGGATTACGCTTTTATGTTGTAATATTATAAATAGATACTACAAATATTTACATACCATATGAAGGTATTTCTTTTTGTAATATTATCTCACAAAAAGTTAATGGGTTTAAAATGAGATATTACAATATTATTGTGATAGGTAAGGGTCAACACCTTGTTGTTTCTCTATTTAAAAATAAAGTTGCAAGATCATTTGAATTCAATATAAGAAAATTAAAACAATAACAATTTCATATTGGTGGATCGTGATATTATGGAGAATATTGGTTGTTCATATATTTGTTTATAGTGATCGATGTGGATCAAATGTCCACAATCTCTATAGTTGGTCCCATTATACACACGTGTTGGAATTGAGGCTAGATCCAAATGGATTAGTAAGTAGGAAGTGAAGAGCAAATGATTAATGAAAAATAACATTTTGAAAAGGATCATTTTAAAATGATCTTACATACCAAAGGAAATACAAAATAAAATTTTGAATAAAGGAGAGGAAAATAGTTAAACACTGGTTATATGATGAAATTTTTCATTCCAAAGTATACATTTTTAAATCCTAGTGATAACAAGGATAATTTTTATAGATTAATATGGAGGTAGAGAAATCTTATAAATAATTTTTATGAAATGTTTGACGTTCCAAAAACGTCCTTTGTTAATTTTAAAATTGTCAAAAATTGTACTACTTTGCATGAAAATGAATAATGATGATTACAATGTGGTGTAGACCCATACATGTAAGACAAAATATCTTGATGCCTATTATCATGTGAACACGATGTCCTACATCAATGATCATGTTTCATTACCTATGTTAAACTACTTTAATATCAACACAATGGATTATTTTATGGCTTAATTGAATGGTTTTTATCCATAATAATTATTTTAATGCTTTTTGGTACAAATGTAAAAATATTCAATGTGTTTGTTTTTCATAATCTAGAGAACTGTTCTCAAACATAAAACTACTAGGTCCATTTTCTTCTCAAGTAAGAGTCCAAGACAATGAGATAATGATAAAAGAAAAATGATTCTATTTTTGTGAGGAATTAAGGAAAAAAATCAGTGCACCTTTTTTATGTGTAAACTCAAAATAATAGAAACAAATATTCAACCAAATTCAACATGTTCAAAAATGAGAAATCCAAAAATTTTAAATCTAATTACAATGAGGAAGGTCAGAAATTGGTTGCCACTTGATGTAAAAATAAAACTGCTAGGTCATTTGAATTCAATCTAAGAAAATAAAACAATTACATTTTCATATTGTTGGATCATAATACTTATTTACAACCATTTATACTGCTATCATTGCTTACAATGATCGATGTGGATCAAACATCCTCAAATCTCTACAAATGTTCCCATTATACATACGTGTCTTCCAATGGGGGAAGATAGGAAGAGAAAACAAAATGAATAATTAAAATAAAATTTTGGATAGGAAGATTTTATAATATTTGTGTGCGCAAGAAAAAAAAAGATAAATCATCATGGTAGTTAAGGACATACACTCAATGAAACTTCATTGAAAAACACTAGAGGGGGGGGGGGTGAATAGAGTTTTTTTAATATTTTAGCAATTATTTAACTCAAACAACCACAAATGAAGAATGGAAGAAGGAGACAGGTGTTTAGAGTGGTTCCAACTTTAGCAAATACTAAAGTTGTCAGTCCACTACCCGGTTACTTACCCAACCAGGATTTTGAAAGTATTAATTTTATTACCTTCACAAGGATTTACACAAAATACAATACTTTCTTTACACCCCTTGAACAACCTTCACTTGAAGTAGATGCACCAACTTGAGGTAGCCTTCTTGAAGTAACTCCAAGCTCCCCCTTGAAGTAGCCTTCCTCTCTAGAAGTAACCTCCCGTTGCACCAGCCTTCTTGAAGTAGCTCAAGGTCCCCTTCTTCATCAAGAAGATCTTCAACCTCTCCAACCCGCAGCCTCCAACCTAGGAGTAGCAAGGAGAGTACAAAAAACAATAGAGAACAAGAAAGAAAATAGAAATTACAACTTATCCTTTTGTAGCACAAGGCTTGATTTGCCTAGATCAAGCGTGTAGATCTCCTAACCAAAGTGTATGGAAATGTAATTGCAGTGGATAGGAGATGCTAGCCTATAGGATACGAAATTTGAGCTAAGAGAAGAAGTAGCCAATTGTCACTATGCTCAATTTGCTCACAAACAGGTTGCTCAAAGTATGCTCAAATATTTCTCAAGTGTAACAAGTGAGTTTTGGTGTCCTAAGGCATGTCCTATTTATAGGAATGTCCTACAAGTGCTTAAGGACGTTCTAGACACCTTCTAGGGGTTTCTAAGTGCTTAACTAGCCGTTAGGTACAAGTTTGTTGCTTTAGCAACGACTAATTAATTAATTCTGCAGTTGCTGTCAGAGTCCATCTCGGTCGAGAAATGGTCGACCGAGACACCTACTTGGTCGAACTTTTGTCGACCGACAGGCTCTCTGGATCAAGTGTATGCAACGTTTATCTCCAACTGCCAACCACCTTGTCAGCTGTGTCTAACAGCTACTTGGGTCTTTCTCGGTCGAGAAGATTGTCGACCGAGAGTGTCTCGGTCGAGGAGTTAGTCGACCGAGATTGACCCTGTTTCAATTTTTTCAATTAAGGCACTAAGTGTGTGTATGAGTGTGCATATGTGACACTTATTTGAAGGGGATGACCTATCTAAATGTGATGTTTAGCTAGGGAGAATCTAACACTTGATTTACATGAAATCTAAGTACTTGTACATTATATATTTGTACAAGTTTTTACAAAGTGATTACATTTCATGAAAATATAAATATGTAAGCATATGGATTTCCCTAATTGCTTTGTCATCCACCTTATTCCTGCAACACTCAAGTAGCACGTTAGATTAACAAGAATGAAATGTTTGTCATTATCAAAACAAAGGGATTTTCAAATGTCCATTTAGCCAACAATCTCCCCCTTTTGAAGATGACAAACATTTCCTAAATATAAAATAAGAAAGTATAAAACATGTGATTTTCATACCTGAAACTTACCTTTGTAAATTTCTTCTCTTGTTTATAAAGTGTGTGCTTATTATTCCCCATGAATTATGGAAGATGAAATCCAATCCTTTAGGGAATATATCAACTTTCAATGTAAAGCCAAGAGTTTATGAAACTCATTTATTGAGTTTTGCACAAATACTAAGTTTTATATTTATTTATTGTTTTGCACAAATACTAAGTTTTATATTTATTTCTCCCCCTTTGTCATTTCAAAAAAAAAATATCCATTTAAGAATAAAACTCCCCCTTAATTAGATGTCCCAAATAAAATGTCCATTAAAAGCCAAAATGATGTAAGTAAAAGTTATTTTTAAGAAGCATAAATATCAAAGAAGACATCTTCCAAAGGAGTGATAAGCAATTGCTTCCTAATCTTGTTAAATTGGTCTAGTGGAAGCGGTTTTGTAAAAATATCAGCCAATTGATCTTCCGTATCAACATGATGAAGAGAAACATGATTTTTAGAAATATGATCCCTTAAAAAGTGATGACGGATTTCAATATGTTTAGCTCTGCTGTGTAAGATAGGATTATGTGCTAAGTTTATAGCGCTTGTGTTGTCACAAAAAATAGGTGTAGATGAAAGAGTAAAACCATAATCATTTAATACTTGTTGCATATAAAGCACTTGAGCACAACAAGATCTGGCTGCCATATATTCAGCTTCAGTTGTAGAAAGGGCAACCGTGTTTTGGTTCTTGCTAAACCAAGATACTAAAGCTCTCCCTAACAAGAAACAACCACCACTAGTGCTCTTGCGATCAAGTCGACAACCAGCATAATCAGCATCAGTATAAGCTTTAAAATCCAAGGATTGTCCTTTTGGATACCATAAACCAAAACATGTAGTGCCGGCTAAGTATCGAAGAATTCATTTAACTGCTTGAAAATAAGAGTGCATAGGTTGGGATTGAAATCGAGCACAAAGACCAACGGAAAACATGATGTCCGGTCTAGAAGCAGTTAAGTAAAGCAAACTACCAATCATGGCTCTATATAAGGAATCATCAATAGGTTCCCCATCTTCATCCTTATCAATTTTAGTAGAAGTGGCCATAGGAGTAGTAGCATGTTTGCACTGATCCATCCCAAAACGTTTTAAGAGTTCTTTAGTATACTTTTCTTGGCTTATAAAAATCCCGGCAGGTGTTTGTTTAATTTGGAAACCAAGGAAGAAGGTTAGTTCACCCATGAGGCTCATTTCAAATTCTTTTTGCATAATGTCACTAAATTGTGTACACAATGATTCATTTGAAGCTCCAAAAATAATATCATCAACATATATTTGAACAACAAGAAAATCAGATGTATATGTTTTGAAAAATAAAGTAGAATCTGAATTTCCAATAGAAAAACCATTATCAAAAAGATATGTCTTGAGCCTTTCATACCAGTTCCTAGGTGCTTGTTTTAAACCATAAAGTGCTTTCTTAAGTTTATAAACATAGTCACCTTTTTCCGGTATTTCAAAACCGGGTGGTTGGGCAACATAAACTTCTTCTTGAATGATTCCGTTTAGAAATGCACTTTTTATATCCATTTGGTAGAGTTTGATGTTTTTATGTGCAGCAATAGCTAGTAACATTCTAATAGCTTCAAGTCTAGCTACTGGTGCATACGTTTCATCAAAGTCTATTCCTTCTTGTTGATTATATCCTTGTGCTACTAACCGAGCTTTATTTCTTATTACTTCTCCTACCTCATTGAGCTTATTTCTAAAAACCCATTTAGTTCCAATGATGGTTTTATCTTGTGGTTTAGGAACTAAATCCCATACATCATTTTTTGTGAATTGATTTAATTCTTCTTGCATTGCTATTATCCAATAATCATCTTTAAGAGCTTCAGATATCTTCTTAGGTTCAATGATAGAAACAAAAGCCATGTTTGCAACATCCTTAAAGGAAGACCGAGTTTTTACTTTATCATTTGGATTTCCAATAATTAATTCTTGAGGATGATCCTTAATAAGTCTAGGTATAGGTTGTGTTTCACTTTGGTTATTGTTTGTAGTATCTTTCTCACTATCATTTGGTATGTTTAAGTTTTCAAATTGATTAGTAAGATCAATTATTTCTAGATTTTCTGATTTGGACTCTTCATGAAAAGAGACATGAATAGATTCCTCAACTTTTCTAGAGATAGTGTTGTAGACTCTAAATGCTTTGCTAGAGGTAGAATATCCCAAAAAGAATGCTTTCTGTGATTTAGAATCAAACTTATCTCTATCATCTTTGGTATTTAAGATATAACATGTAGATCCAAAGGTATGAAAATAGTCAACTCTAGGTTTCTTAGAATGTATTATTTCATATGGAGTTTTCTTCAAATGAGAGTGAACAATTACTCTATTTAACACATAGCATGCGGTGTTTACAGCTTCAGCCCAAAAGGTTTTGGGGGTGTTATGTTCGAGCATCATAGTTCTAACCATTTCTTGTAGTGATCGATTTTTCCTTTCAACTATGCCATTTTGTTGTGGAGTGCGTGGAGCAGAAAAATTGTGAATGTACCCTTGAGATGTGCAAAATTCTTCAAATACATGATTTTCAAATTCTCCACCATGATCACTTCTAATGGTACATATTTTGCTTTGTAATAGATTTTCAATCATAGGGCAAAATTTTATAAAAGCATGAATAGTATCATCTTTGGTTGCAATAAAATGTACCCATGTATATCTACTATAATCATCAACAATAACAAAACAATATCTTTTGCCACCATTAGATTGTGTCCTCATAGGTCCAAATAAATCCATGTGAATTAATTCTAAAGATCTACTGGTGCTAAGTTCATGTTTAGGTTTAAAAGAGGTTTTTGTTTGCTTTCCCAATGTACATGGTTCACAATTTTCAACTTGATCAAAGCATAAAGTAGGCAAACCACGAACAAGCATCATCTTCTCTTGCCATTAGACATTCCACCTTTTCTTCTCCTCTTTCACTTTCACTTGACTCGTCCCATGCAGCTTTATACGCTTTTTCTCCCCTCTTCTTGTGTGAGCTTTTCTTTCCTTTCTTTGCTTTAGGACATTCATTTTTGAAATGTCCTTTCTTTCCACACTCAAAGCACCTAGGAGGAGAAGAAGAAGAACTAGAAATTTTGTTAGATTTAAATCTTCTATATTTCTTACCATTGACAATCAATGCTTCTTCTTCTTCTTCACTTGACTCCTCACTTTCTGGTGTAATTATCCTTGAAGCTTTTAGAGCCACATCCTTCTTCTTTCCTTGCTGAAGTTCACGTTCTCTTCTTTCTTCCTCTTCTAGGGCTGCTTCATGAGCTTCTAGATTGCCAATGACTTGCTCCATTTTCAGCCGAGTGAGGTCATTAGCTTCTTCAATGGCTGTCACCTTTGGCTTGTATTTAGGAGGAAGTGATCGAAGGATTTTTGATACCTGATCTTCTTCAAGAACAGTTTTTCCTAGAGCATTTAAACCATTAACAATAGAAGAGAATTTTGCAAACATTTCACTAATAGATTCATTTGGATCCATACGGAAGTGTTCAAACTTTTGTTTAAGCATGCTAATCTTAGAATTCTTGACTTGAACTGTACCTTCATAAGTTATGGACAGTCTATGCCAAATGTCATAGGCTGTGTCACAATTTGATATCCTATTAAATTCTCCTACTGAAATTGAACAATATAAAATACTTACAGCTTTGGCATTCATTTGAGCCAACTTTACTGTGTTTGCATCCCACTCTGCATATTGTGTTTGAGGAAGCTCGTATGGGGTTGACACCATCCTCCATAAGTCCCAATTGATGCCTTGGAAGTTGAACTACATCCATCTCTTCCAATATGTGTAGTTTGTTCCATCAAACATTGGAGGTCTAGCAACAAGTGTCCCTTCAAGGTTAAGATTGTTAAGCACCCCGTCACCCATTCTTCAAGACCTTGTTAAGGTTCCTTGAAGCCTGCTCTGATACCAATTGAAAAACACTAGAGGGGGGTGAATAGAGTTTTTTTAATATTTTAGCAATTATTTAACTCAAAACCACAAATCAAGAATGGAAGAAGGAGACAGGTGTTTAGAGTGGTTCCAAATTTAGCAAATACTAAAGTTGTCAGTCCACTACCTGGTTGCTTACCCAACCGGGATTTTGAAAGTATTAATTTTATTATCTTCACAAGGATTTACACAAAATACAATACTTTCTTTACACCCCTTGAACAGCCTTCACTTGAAGTAGATGCACCAACTTGAGGTAGCCTTCTTGAAGTAACTCCAATCTCCCCCTTGAAGTAGCCTTCCTCTCTAGAAGTAACCTCCCGTTGCACCAGCCTTCTTGAAGTAGCTCAAGGTCCCCTTCTTCACCAAGAAGATCTTCAACCTCTCCAACCCGCAGCCTCCAACCTAGGAGTAGCAAGGAGAGTACAAACAACAATAGAGAACAAGAAAGAAAATAGAAATTACAACTTATCCTTTTGTAGCACAAGGCTTGATTTTCCTAGATCAAGCGTGTAGATCTCCTAACCAAAGTGTATGGAAATGTAATTGCAGTGGATAGGAGATGCTAGCCTATAGGACACGAAATTTGAGCTAAGAGAAGAAGTAGCCAATTGTCACTATGCTCAATTTGCTCACAAACAGGTTGCTCAAAGTATGCTCAAAGATTTCTCAAGTGTAACAAGTGAGGTTTGGTGTCCTAAGGCATGTCCTATTTATAGGAATGTCCTACAAGTGCTTAAGGACGTTCTAGACACCTTCTAGGGGTTTCTAAGTGCTTAACTAGCCGTTAGGTACAAGTTTGTTGCTTTAGCAACGACTAATTAATTAATTCTGCAGTTGCTGTCAGAGTCCATCTCGGTCGAGAAATGGTCGACCGAGACACCTACTCGGTCGAACTTTTGTCGACTGAAAGGCTCTCTGGATCAAGTGTATGCAACGTTTATCTCCAACTGCCAACCACTTTGTCAGCTGTGTCTAACGGCTACTTGGGTCTTTCTCGGTCGAGAAGATTGTCGACCGAGAGTGTCTCGGTCGAGGAGTTAGTCGATCGAGATTGACCCTGTTTCAATTTTTTCAATTAAGGCACTAAGTGTGTGTATGAGTGTGCATATGTGACACTTATTTGAAGGGGATGACCTATCTAAATGTGATGTTTAGCTAGCGAGAATCTAACGCTTGATTTACATGAAATCTAAGTACTTGTACATTATATATTTGTACAAGTTTTTACAAAGTGATTACATTTCATGAAAATATAAATATGTAAGCATATGGATTTACCTAATTGCTTTGTCATCCACCTTATTCCTGCAACACTCAAATAGCACGTTAGATTAACAAGAATGAAATGTTTGTCATTATTAAAACAAAGGGATTTTCAAATATCCATTTAGCCAACATTCATGACATCAAGGTAAATCAGATATTATTGCCTTCTATTGAAGAATTATAAAAATCATCTACTAGTGGACACAATCAATGGGGAAGAGTGATTAAAGTTTGGAAATGTGCTTCAAATTTGAAGTTGGATGAAAGGAGAGAGAGGATAACAACACGAGAGTGACCCCCTTGTTTCTCCAAATCATGAGATGAGTGACAATTGTGGTATACTATTGAATGTTACACTAGGGATCCAATGTTGTCACTTCTTTGATGATCCTAGTGTCAATCTATTTGGTCATCTCATCCCAATGATTATAAAAAGAAATAGTGATATGAAAACATAACGTCATAGATTCAAGAACCGTCTTGACATAAGGTGGTGTTGTTTGAATTAGAAAAATTCAGTAGTTGAGGGGATAGTCAGTAAGGTGATGATATTTTATGGGGAAGAGAGAATTTTACAACCTTATGTTAGAGGGAGAGAGAGACTTAGGAGCTGTTTGATGTAATATTATGCTCTATGTGTTGAAAATTTATATAATAGAGAGGGTAAGACTTAGGATACCATGTTCATAAGATTGTTGTCACATCCCAAATTTCATATATAATTTAAAAGATATAATGGGACTTTTCCCAAATAATAAATAATTGAGGGGTTTGATACAAAAAAGGCCATGAAAATACCCCTTTAGAAAAATAAAGTGAGAAAAACGAAAATAAGACTATAAATATATTTCCTCTCATATGCATGCTATAATGAATTTCAATTAACCCAAAATGTTGAATATATGTTTTCCTTTTCACCTTTTCTCTCTCCTCCAAGTGAGTTGTTCAAAAAGGTGTGAAACTAATAAGAAATGACATTTTAGTGGTTAGTAATTACTCATCACTATTTGTAGACTCAAAGAAACAAGTATGGAAAGACATTACATATTATTTAACCAAATATATTCATAAATCAAGGAAAGTTTCTTTTAAAAAATTAATGGACATTATGTGGTCAAAATGGAAATCTAAGTATATAGAAAGAGTCTAGACACCGTTATGGCTGTGTGGTCCAAATTTTGGTATCTTTTTGACCTCATTTGACCCCCCAAAATTAATTGGACAAGTTGTCATATGGTTTAATATGAAAATCAATCAAATATGCATTCAATGCTATTATTAAGCCTAAATTCGGTTATTTCTCTCCTGTCACGCGCCCCTTTTCTTTCTTTCCTTCTACGCGCGCATTGTCAGCCAACCATCACAAATCCAACGGCGCCCGAGTCTTCTCCTTCCTTCGACTCCTTCGCGAACCACGACCGTTTTACAGGCTTTTACTCTCGCGATCCCATTCTCTCTCATCCCTCAACCTTTTTTCGAAATTTCTTCTCCATTATGTTCGTGAGGAGATCCTGAATCCAGCAAGCCATTACTCGCTTTCCCTAACCCCCTATAGGCAAAACGCCCAATCTAGGGCTTGGACTCCCCGAGTTGCAGAGGGCACGACTGTGCTTCTACTTCTTATTTAGGCAACCCTAAAGCATCTGCAGACCCCATGTATCCCTCCTCCTCGCTCAATTCATCCTGTGACACCCTCACGAGCCTCGACCTATTCTCTCCCTCTTCTCCGGTGACCTCGGCCTCGCCCAGGAGTTCGACGCAACCTCAGACAAATTACCTGCAGGGTGAGCATCCTCGACCTCCGCCCTACATCTCCATGTCATCTTTTTAACTCGCCAAGCCCCCAGTTGTTGTACCCTGTAAGGATGTTTCTCCCCCATCATCGGCGTGTACCGCCACAACACGTCATTTGGGTCTCCGACCCCTGGATCTCTTCCGACTGCCTCACCGAGCCTCGCAAAAGTTTTCCCAACCTTCAAGTCGCCCTGTTCTGGCCTTTCACGATGGCTTCGTCTTCAGACCATGTTTCCCCTGTTTCCGTTGTTTTCCTCACAACCCAGTGTAGCACTGGTATGTTTGGTTTTGCGAGAGGATGCTTAGCCTCGGTTGTGGCTTGTGGACGTTTTGCTTCGCCTCCTCGCTGCCGTCGCAGTGTGCTTCCTCCCCTGCTACTTGATCTGGGTCTATGCCCTCCATGGCTAGAGCAGGTCCCCGAGCTCCACTGCTCCTCAGCACCTGAGCCTAGGCTCGTTGGGTGCGGTTTTCCTCCAGGAACACAATGGGCAGGGTGACTCTTCCAGTTGAGTAGTGAATCTGGTCCAAGATCCAATTTGCAAAGCTCCTGTCAGTCGACTCCTCGCCATGGAGCAACACAGAAGATCGCAGGTCATTGAAAGACCACAACACCCCTACACCCGAATGATTCCATCTTACTGCTCAGGGGTATTGTCGGGTTTTGCTTTTGATTTAATTGCAGGCTAGTGCGCCCACATGGCTTTTTCCTGAATCCCCATTGGCCAGAATTTCAAAAATTCATAGTAATTCAACCGTTTGTCGGAAAATTATGAATAAATAGTTGTTGGATTTGATTTTTCGAGCAGAATACGATTTTAAAGTTTCCAGACCATGTTTTGATCTTTTGTTCTGATGTTTTGTTGGAAACGATATTTTGGACTCATGAAACCCTAATCATGCACCAACATGATTAATGTGACCTGGGTCAACCTAGATTTTCTTAATATAATGATGTTGATCCTTTAGACCAATCCACATGCACTCAAGCCCTAAATCACCTAAGATCAATACTATGTATTGATTCATAATGTTTAAACGATTATGGACACGTTTGTAGGGCTAAGTCAAGGGAAGGTTTGACCTAGATCTGACTCAAGGATCATCCTTGCTCCAAGGTAAACGGGTCATGCTGCTGAGCACAAATATTTATGATTGCTTGCATGTTAAATATAAAATAGACATTATTGTTTCAAGTTTAATGTTATAATCATGTTCAATATATCATTGCTTGTTGATTGCCACATGCTATGTCTTATGTTATAATGCTCACCATGATTATTGTTATCATTAAAGGATCATGAGAATCATGTTAATAAGCAAGTGGGAGAAATCCCATTATGTTTAAAATATCATGTTAATGGGGAGAAATCCCTTCATGTTATGATTAGAGAATCATGATTTATGTTAATGTCAACATCATGTTAATGGTAAAGTAATTGGAATTGAAATAGTCTTGTTATGCTCCCGATCATGGACCTCAAAAGGGTCATTAAGGGCTTTCCTAGCATCAAGGGCTTTCCTAGCAATCACGTGCTCCTAAGGGGGCATCACAGAGGGATGCATAAAATTTCTTTTCAATTCTTCATGTTAATAATGATAATTCAAGAATTCTTAAGTCAATTCATGTCAATTTTCTTACATGTCAAGTATATTTACTTTGTTTATTTTATAAAGTGCCGGTACCATTTACTGATGTGTTGTTTTTCCCTTTGCATGGCTGGGGACGGGATGTCCCCAGGACTTGGAGCAAGTAAGGACTCAAGAAGTACAAGCCAAGACTAGAATACATCAAAGAGTTATCTGGTGGGGTGCCATCCATTCTAGGCGATCCAATCATATAGAGTTGCTTATTGTTATGTTTAGTCTCCCATGTTGAGGGATGAATAGAATTCTAGACTTGTTGTTTGTAGTTTCCTATTCATATAATAATGTATGAATCTCAATGGTGAATTATTTGTTTACTTGCAATGATTACTTTTTGTGACAACCCTCCCTAAAATGCCAAGTACCCCACATTATGGATAATGTTGGGGATTAGGCTGTGCTTCCGTTGGTTATGTATGAAACCCTAGGGAGGGGTGTTACATTAATGGTATCAGAGCAAATAAATGGATGGCCACCAAAGCTACAATTTGATTCATATGTTCTAACCCTAGGTTTATGTGACCCTTTTTCCAGATAGCCCCTAAGAGAGCAGACAAAGGAAAGGGTAATGAGGATGGTCCTAGCTCTACTAGTGGGGAAAGTGGACCAAGAGAGAACAATAAGCCAACCATAGAAGATCTTATCCAAGCACTCACCAATGTCCTAGCACAAGGTCAACATCAGCCTAGGCATCATGAGCCCACTCTAGTAGACTTCCTAAAGATAAGGCCCGACTCTTTCTCGGGTGAAGGAGAAATTGATGTAGTCACCAAAGCTGAGGACTGGATGAGGGGAATGGAGCACTGTTTCCGGGACATGGACTGCCCTCAACACTCTAGGGTTCGTTTTGCAACCCACATGCTCAAGGGGGCAGCCCGCACATGGTGGGAAAACCTCCTCAACTCAAGGGCAGCTGATGCACCTCCATTCACATGGGAAGGGTTCGTTGAAGCCTTCCAGGGGCATTATGTGTCTGAAGCAATGATTGAGAAGAAGGAGCTAGAGTTTGCCAACCTGGCTCAAGTGGGTGACATGACGGTTACCCAATACGCCATGAAGTTCAGGGTCCTCCAAAAGTATGGCCATGATCATGATGAAACACGTAGAACAAAGAAATTCATCCGAGGACTCAAGCCCGACTTGAGTTTTGCCTTTTCAGGAAGAGGCCATAGAACCCTCCAGGCAGCCCTAGATGCAGCCCTGGAGCTTGAAGATCACCTTGGGAGATCCTACAAGAAGGATGTTCCCCAGAAGAACAACCTATACCAACCTCCCAACAACCCTAAGAGGAAGGTACCTGAGCCTGCAATAGAAGTTGAGAAGCCCCAATGTCCGACATGCAAGAAGAACCATGCAGGCCCATGCAGGTATGGTACGGGTGCATGCTACTATTGTGGAAAAATCAGGCACCTTAAGTCAAACTGCCCTAAGCTCACAAAGAAGGACCATGACCAGAACAAGGGCCACCCTCCACCTACCAAAAGACAAGCTAGAATCTTCACTATGGAAGTAGAGAAGAAAGATGAAAAGTGATGTCATAATTAGCTTACGTTCATTTGAACCTTTTATGAAATAAATTCACTTTCCATGCAAATTTTGTTGATGTGTTAATTATATGAAGAAGTAACAAAAATCCTGAGGTGGGTAGTACCCTAGGAAATTTCGACGACGAAATTTGTTTTAAGGTGGGTAGAATTGTCACATCCCAAATTTCATATATAATTTACAAGATATAATGGGACTTTTCCCAAATAATAAATAATTGAGGGGTTTGATACAAAAAAAGGCCATGAAAATATCCCTTTAGAAAAATAAAGTGAGAAAAATGAAAATAAGACTATAAATATATTTCCTCTCATATGCATGCTATAATGAATTTCAATTAACCCAAAATGTTGAATATATGTTTTCCTTTTCACCTTTTCTCTCTCCTCCAAGTGAGTTATTCAAAAAGGTATGAAACTAATAAGAAATGACGTTTTAGTGGTTAGTAATTACTCATCACTATTTGTAGACTCAAAGAAACAAGTATGGAAAGACATTACATATTATTTAACCAAATATATTCATAAATCAAAGAAAGTTTCTTTTAATAAATTAATGGACATTAAGTTGTCAAAACGGAAATGTAAGTATATAGAAAGAGTCTAGACACCGTTATGGCTGTGTGGTCCAAATTTGGTATCTTTTTGACCTCATTTGACCCCCCAAAATTAATTGGACAAGTTGTCATATGGTTTAATATGCAAATCAATCAAATATGCATTCAATGCTATTATTAAGACTAAATTCGGTTATTTCTCTCCTGTCACGCGCCCCTTTTCTTTCTTTCCTTCTACGCACGCATTGTCATCCGACCATCACAAATCCAACGGCGCCCGAGTCTTCTCCTTCCTTTGACTCCTTTGCGAACCACGACCGTTTTACAGGCTTTTACTCTCGCGATCCCGTTCTCTCTCATCCCTCAACCTTTTTTCGAAATTTCTTCTCCATTATGTTCGTGAGGAGATCCCAAATCCAGCGAGCCATTACTCACTTTCCCTAACCCCCTGTAGGCAAAACGACCAATCTAGGGCTTGGACTCCCCGAGTTGCAGAGGGCACGACTGTGCTTCTACTTCTTATTTAGGCAACCCTAAAGCATCTGCAGACCCCATGTATCCCTCCTCCTCGCTCAATTCATCCTGTGACACCCTCAGGAGCCCCGACCTATTCCCTACCTCTTCTTCGGTGACCTCGGCCTCGCCCAGGAGCTCGACGCCACCTCAGACAAATTGCCTGCAGGGTGAGCATCCTCGACCTCCGCCCTGCATCTCCATGTCGTCTTTTTAACTCGCCAAGCCCCCAGTTGTTGTACCCTGTAAGGCTGTTTCTCCCCCATCGTCGGTGTGTACCGCCACAGGACGTCGTTGGGTCTCCAACCCCTGGATCTCTTCCGACTACCTCGCCGAGCCTCGCAAAAGGTTTCCCAACCTTCAAGTCGCCCTGTTCTGGCCTTTCACGATGGCTTCGTCTTCAGACCGTGTTTCCCCTGTTTCCGTTGTTTTCCTCACAACCCAGTGTAGCACTGGTATGTTTGGTTTTACGAGAGGATGCTTAGCCTCAGTTGTGGCTTGTGGACATTTTGCTTCACCTCCTCGCTGCCGTCGCAGTGTGCTTCCTCCCCTGCTGCTTGATCCGAGTCTATGCCCTCCATGGCTAGAGCAGGTCCACGAGCTCCACTGCTCCTCAGCACCTGAGCCTAGGCTCGTTGGGTGCGGTTTTCCTCCAGGAACACAATGGGCAGGGTGACTCTTCCAGTTGAGCAGTGAATCTGGTCCAAGATCCAATTTGCAAAGCTCCTGTCAGTCGACTCCTCGCCATGGAGCAACACAGAAGATCGCAGGTCATTGAAAGACCACAACACCCCTACACCCGAATGATTCCATCTTACTGCTCAGGGGTATTGTCGGGTTTTGCTTTTGATTTAATTGCACGCTAGTGCGCCCACATGGCTTTTTCCTGAATCCCCATTGGCTAGAATTTCGAAAATTCATAGTAATTCAACCGTTTGTCGGAAAATTATGAATAAATAGTTGTTGGATTTGATTTTTCGAGCAGAATACAATTTTAAAGTTTCCAGACCATGTTTTGATCTTTTGTTCTGATGTTTTGTTGGAAACGATATTTTGGGCTCATGAAACCCTAATCATGCACCAACATGATTAATGTGACCTAGGTCAACCTAGGTTTTCTTAATATAATGATGTTGATCCTTTAGACCAATCCACATGCACTCAAGCCCTAAATCACCTAAGATCAATAATATGTATTGATTCATAATGTTTAAATGATTATGGACAAGTTTGTAGGGCTAAGTCAAGGGAAGGTTTGACCTAGATCTGACTCAAGGATCATCCTTGCTCCAAGGTAAACGGGTCATGCTGCTGAGCACAAATATTTATGATTTCATGCATGTTAAATATAAAATAGACATTATTGTTTCAAGTTTAATGTTATAATCATGTTCAATATATCATTGCTTGTTGATTGACACATGCTATGTCTTATGTTATAATGCTCACCATGATTATTGTTATCATTAAAGGATCATGAGAATCATGTTAATAAGCAAGTGAGAGAAATCCCATCATGTTTAAAATATCATGTTAATGGGGAGAAATCCCTTCATGTTATGATTAGAGAATCATGATTTATGTTAATGTCAACATCATGTTAATGGTAAAGTAATTGGAATTGAAATAGTCTTGTTATGCTCCCGATCATGGACCTCAAAAGGGTCATTAAGGGCTTTCCTAGCATCAAGGGCTTTCCTAGCAATCACGTGCTCCTAAGGGGGCGTCACAGAGGGATGCATAAAATTTCTTTTCAATTCTTCATGTTAATAATGATAATTCAAGAATGCTTAAGTCAATTCATGTCAATTTTATTACATGTCAAGTATATTTACTTTGTTTATTTTATAAAGTGCCAGTACCGTACTGATGTGTTGTTTTTCCCTTTGCATGGCTGGGGACGGGATGTCCCTAGGACTTGGAGCAAGTAAGGACTCAATTAGACCAAGCCAAGACTAGAAGAAATCCAAGAGTTATCTGGTGGGGTGCCATCCATTCTAGGCGATCCAATCATATAGAGTTGCTTATTGTTATGTTTAGTCTCCCATGTTGAGGGATGAATAGAATTCTAGACTTGTTGTTTGTAGTTTCCTATTCATATAATAATGTATGAATCTCAATGGTGAATTATTTGTTTACTTGCAATGATTACTTTTTGTGACAACCCTCCCTAAAATGCCAAGTACCCCACATTATGGATAATGTTGGGGATTAGGCTGTGCTTCCGTTGGTTATGTATGAAACCCTAGGGAGGGGTGTTACATTAATGGTATCAGAGCAAATAAATGGATGGCCACCAAAGCTACAATTTGATTCATATGTTCTAAGCCTAGGTTTATGTGACCCTTTTTCCAGATGGCCCCTAAGAGAAAAGACAAAGGAAAGGGTAATGCGGATGGTGCTAGCTCTACTAGTGGGGAAAGTGGACGAAGAGAGAACAATAAGCCAACCATAGAAGATCTTGTCCAAGCACTCACCAATGTCCTAGCACAAGTTCAACATCAGCCTAGGCATCATGAGCCCACTCTAGTAGACTTCCTAAAGATAAGGCCCGACTCTTTCTCGGGTGAAGGAGAAATTGATGTAGTCACCAAAGCTGAGGACTGGATGAGGGGCATGGAGCACTGTTTCCGGGACATGGACTGCCCTCAACACTCTAGGGTTCGTTTTGCAACCCACATGCTCAAGGGGGCAGCCCGCACATGGTGGGAAAACCTCCTCAACTCAAGGGCAGCTGATGCACCTCCATTCACATGGGAAGGGTTCGTTGAAGCCTTCCAGGGGCATTATGTGTCTGAAGCAATGATTGAGAAGAAGGAGCTAGAGTTTGCCAACCTGGCTCAAGTGGGTGACATGACGGTTACCCAATACGCCATGAAGTTCAAGGTCCTCCAAAAGTATGGCCATGATCATGATGAAACACGTAGAACAAAGAAATTCATCCGAGGACTCAAGCTCGACTTAAGTTTTGCCTTGTCAGGAAGAGGCCATAGAACCCTCCAGGCAGCCCTAGATGCAACCCTGGTGCTTGAAGATCACCTCGGGAGATCCTACAAGAAGGATGTTCCCCAGAAGAACAACCTATACCAACCTCCCAACAACCTATATATATATACTTCGTTATATGTTTCTCAAACCCTAGATATGATATTAATTACTTTATACTTTTTCTTAAATTAAAAAAATGAAAGGATATATGTTATATGATTATAGTTTTATGTAGAACTTTAAAATAAAAATTAGAGAGACTAAGTCCAAAAACATTCTTACAAACAACACATGAGTGTTTTTTTATAATTTAAAAAATACTAATTTTCAAATTATAGTGATATATATATATATATATATATATATATATATATATATATATATATATATATATATATATATATATATATATATATATATAAACACAAGTCGACAAGAAGTGTCTCAAGTTGTCAAGCACGTTGTCCCTTAACAAATAGACCTGAGTTCGTATCACAGTTACCGCCTTGATTTACCCCCCTCCTTGGCATTCAGCCTTCGCCACAGGTGTGGTGGGGAATCTTTCTCTCTTAATCACATATATATGTAAATACACACAAAAATAATTGTATATATATTTATACAATATGTGTGTGTCTCTATATATTTGTATATAAAAATATATATGTATGTAAATCTATGTGTAAATGAAAACTTATATATATATATATATATATATATATATATATATATATACATATTTTATATATGTATATAGATATTTTGTCCCATACATGGAATTTAAAAAAGGATATATAAAAAGGTTGAGGATATGAATTGTCCATATTCTTTGAGAAAAACTTATTGTTTGTAAATAATAGAGAACCAAAATCAACATAATAATAAGGGATAAAGACTTTAGAAAATACATACAACCAATTTAGAGTATAGTTTTATAGATAAAGAATACTGCAATGTACTTATGGTGTGTGAAGTCAAGGGTGGAGAGATGCAAAATTGATAGATCACTGGAGTTTGAGATAGTACAAATGTGTGAGATTATGTTGTTTAAATTGAAAATAAAATGCACTAGTTTTGTAGAGAGTTGATAATATGTAAGATGATGTTATACTTTAATCATAAAGGAAGCCAAACAGGAAAAAAATGTAGTGGTTAACATATGAATGTTGAGAGAAAACTAATATGAAATGGTAGGAAATTATAAGTACTAAATGAAATAACATGATTAGATAAGTATTGTCTAGATATGTAAAAATAGCTTAATAATATTTGATATTTGTTAGTATTTCTACAAAAATAAAAGAATACTATACTTGACTTAGTTGTAATGTTTTTCTTTGTATGTTTGAAATTTTGAAATAATAAAATAGAATGGAGAGGTCGTAAGTCCCAAAACCTTGGATTATATTTTTATATTGTAATATTATAAATGGATACCACAAATATGTACACACCATATGAAGGTATATCTTTAAAAAAATTTCAACGCATAACAAATAAAAAAATCATACATATATGTTTGAAGATATAGATTCTACATGGTCTTAGAGTTGCAATTTTTGTGTGCACAAGGAAAAAGATAAATAATCATGATAGTTGAGGAGATACACTATAGGAAACTTCATGGAATCAAGGTAAATCAGATATTATTGCTTGCTATTTAAGAAATACAAAAATCATCTACTAGTGGACACAATCAAAGGGGAAGAGTGATTGAAATTTGGATAAACTTTAAACTTCCTCAGGACTCACTCAATGGCTAACTCTTTGCTGGTCTTTCAAATTTGAGGTAAGATTAAAGGAGATAGAGGATAACAAAAGGATAGTGACCTCCGTGTTGCTCAAAATCATGAGATGAGTGACAATTTTGGTATATTGTTGAATGTTACGCTAGGGATCCAATGTAGTCACTTCATTGATGATCCTAGTGCCAATCTATTTTGTTATCTCATCCCAATGGTGATAAAAAGAAATGGTTATATCAAAATAGAATGGCATAGATTAGAGAATGGTGTTGACATAAGGTGTTGTTGTTTGAAGTAGAAAAATACATTAGTTGATGGGTTAGTCAGTAAGGTGATGATATTTTTTGGGGAAGAGAGAATTTTAAAACCTTGTGTTAGTGGGAGAGACATACATATATAGGAAATGTTTCATGTAAGATATGCTCTATGAGTTGAAAATTTATACAATAGAGGGAGTGCAACTTAGGATACCATGTTCATAAGAATGTCTTGGTAATTGATAAAGGAAGTTGTAGTTTCATGAGAAAAACTATACTTGAGAACGTCATTGTTGAGAGGAAATCAATTAGAACTTGAAAGAAATGAGTAAAGAAAGGTTAGACCAATCAAGAATGGTGTAGAACTCCAAAATGGTATAATACGATGATATTGTCTAGAAAATAAACAACGTCAAATTCTTTCCAATAGATTCTCTCATTTTAGAATATGACAGAAGCTATTTTTCAAACAATAAATATATGTCTATAACCATGTTAGATACGACTAATTAAAGGAATATAACTACTGACTTTTTGTAAAGGATAAAGTATGAGTTGAGAGGTGTAGTTATTTTTTACTGTTGATGTTGCAGAAACTGTTAGATTAAAAGATTTTAGGTAGAGGAAAGATATGAGAGGGGAATCAGAGTAGGCAATTCTTGGATTTCAATGAACCATGAATGTACAATTGTATTTTTGAGAAGATTGATTGAAGATATGTACTTATGTTTGATAATGAGTGTGATGTATTAAGAATAAATGTAATTATATTGAATAATACAAAAATCATTATATTATAAACGTTATGGGTAGTAAAGTATTTGGATAGGAGATATATAAGACAAACTTAAAATAAAGGGAATATGAGAAGAGCTCCACTTTGTATATCACCGATCCTGATTACACAAAATCTAAATAATTATTGTTATAATGACAAAATTATCACAAATAGATCCAGATCTATCATTCCTATATGATTTATGTGTTGCCTTATATTTTTCGCATGCGTTAAACTTTTATATATTTTCATGACAAACTCCAAACCTATCAGTTGGGAAAGAAATTAATTTGGCATTTTGTGTCTTCACAAATTTTGACTTTCTCCCCCTATGAACATTTCTTGTTTACTGTCAGGACATTTAATTTGAGTGGCTGGTTTTTATTTATTTTAATGGTATTTTTTGGAAATTTATCGTCATAATTCAAAGAAAGATTTGATAATTATTTTTTATAGCTAATGTCATATTTTTAAATAAGGAAACGTTGATCAATTAGTCAAAATTATTTTATTAAATATTACAGTTAGAGGAAAGAAATGTTAAAAAAATTAGAGTAAGAACTTCTTGGATTTGAATGGACAATTGCATGATTTTTGAAAATATGGAGTGGAGAGAGATAATTATGTTTGATAATAAATGTGATGTTTCCATAATTTTTCTACATCTATAAGTGTAAAATTTCATATTTGAGAAAATATCATATTACAAAAATAATAATTATATCTTCTATGTTTACTCATTCTTTGTACATTCAAGAAAACCAAAACGATCTGGAAAAAATATTTACAAAAATGTCTTCTCAAAAGTGTGGGCAATAAATTGGGCTACTAGTCCCTTCAAGATGGCAAAGATAATTGATCTAAAAATAAAATAAGATTTTAAATAAGTTTTGTCTTTGTATCATTGGCTTTGAAATTAAAAAAGTATTGGTAAACTAATTTGTATCTCGGGCCTTTACAAAGAAGTTTGTTTGGATATTTAAAATATTTGTAACATTTGTTTTAACTTTTTCATTAAATATATTTTGACCAAAACCTTCCATATCAAGAATAAAACTACATAAATCAGTGTGTTCGACAATATAAAAATCATCATAATTAACGAGACTATTGATTTGAAAGTAGGTAAATGAGTGATATGAGAGAGAAATAAAAAAAATAGATAGGAGAAACAGTGAGAAATGCAAGAAGAGGAGAAAATTCCATTTTCAAAATGTTATTGGTCAAACTTTTGAAATCGCTGTTATAATGGAAAAAATTCAATAAATTTAATGAACTCTCTCTTTCATATATTGATTATATATGTTCCCTTCTATTTTACTCGCATATTCAACTATGATATATTTTAACGACGAAGACAAGCCTAGGAGTGAGAAAAGAAATTAAGTTGGCCTTTTGTGACTTTAAAAGTTTTCTCTTTCTCATTCAATAAACATTTACTAATTACTTATTGGATGCCTTATTTTAAAATATTTTCATTTTTTAATGGATAAGATATTAGAGGAATGTCTCAATAATTCTCAAAAACATGGTGAATAAGAGAGTACCCGTGAATACGAGAATAATAGAAAAATCCTTCTTCCTACATTAGGAACTATAAAAAGGATCACATGAAGTCTAGTTTCATCGTGTTTGTCTTCTTCATCTGTCATAGCTACTAAAGTTCATGATGTTTGCAAAGGCACAACCAACCATAGGAAAAGAAGGAAAGATCCACCACCAGCAAACCACCTTCTATCGAGCATCTATTCCCATCTTGAAGGGTTGCAAAAAATTTGACAGGACTAGAAACCATGAGAACAATGAACAACTTTGTGTTGTTTGTAAGAGACTTATTGATGAATGTATATGTGTCGAGGGAACGTCAATGTCTAAGAAAGTGTCAAGATCTGGCGTCTAAAGGGATAGATGTTACCATGCTCACGTGTGAGTGGTCATTCATCTAGTAAGATTTCAACATTTCATGATTGGCATGTTTGTCTATATGTTACATATTAACTATATGACATAATTATGTACTAACTATCTAAGTCTCTATCTCTAATCAGATTGAATAAAGGAGCAACCACATGGGATCATGTCTACGTGGTTCAACATATTATTAGCCTTTCTCAATTCAAATATCAATATATCACATGTTATCTCTTAATTGTTGTACTAGAAAAAAATTGTTCTAATTTTGATTCATAGGTTGGCAGATTTCTTCGGATATGTGATTATTGATAAATATTTTCTTATTTGTGAGAAATATAACTTCCAAAAAAGGATATTATAGTCGTAGACAATTTATTTGTCAGATAGTATAGAAATATGCGTAATTTCTACAATGTGACACTTGAATAAAATAAGTTGGTTCTTTATTTTCATTATGGATAAGCTTTTACAAGATCAACAAATGAGCTAGTGAAATACAAACAAATGATTTTAGTAAAAGAAAAGGTATAGAAAACTAAATGGAAAAGTTCATAAATACAATGGTTATCAACAAGTTATGCTCTCAATCAAATTCCTATAAACGTCCATAAGTGTTCACAAAATTATTCAAAACATATTTTCTTCTTTAATGATATATTTCATGAGTGTATGAAAGATTAATGAATTACATAGAACCAATATAAAAAGACAAGAAATGTATTCCCTAAAATCTTATATGTTTATTGATAATGAGGAAAGCAAAAGCCACATATCCCTAATTATTTTAATTTAGATATTATAAAAATTCTAAAGGAGGTTAAGTTGTAGGTAAATAGCTATTTTGAGAACACAAATATTACTTATATGAAATTTGGGAAACTTAGTAGACGGATATTTCGGTGTTGAATTTAAGTAACATGAACAGGAACCAATACAGAAGTCAAAATATTTAGAATCTACATGTCTCACATTGTCTAAAAAAAGATATGAGACCTACAAAGTGTTGATCCTGGATTGTGTATATTCATGGTAGATGAGAATCAAAATCATTATTAACCAACTATTGTAGTAATAAATAATAGGTTTTTTTGTTATAATCCAAGAATAAAATAAAGTTGATTGTGGAGAATCATGCTTTAGTACTAACCTCTCTTTTTTAAAAAGATTGTTCTCCCATTAGAATTTGTAACCGAATGGTGAAACATAAAAGTAAGTGTATCCTTTTAGTCAAGTGCTACACGCCAAAGTGTGACAAACTATCTTGGTTTATATTATTAGGTGAAAAAGATGTCCTCCATCCAAGAACATTTCTCCTTAACTCCCTTAAATCTTTCTAATATCAACATTGTGGATGCTTGTATGGATTCACATATTGGTGTTTATTTATAAGAAATAAATCAAGGGTTTATGTTTTAAAGATAAAAGAATTCAATTTGTGTGTTTATCATAAACTAGAGAACTCATCTCACATAGAACTACTAGGTCCATTTTCATCATAAATTTTGAGGCCCAGAAAATGAGGTAATGAAAAATAAAAATTGTTCTAGATCATAAGAAATAAAGGAAACAAATTGATGAATCTATAGTTATGTGGAAACTCAAAAATAAATAAAATATTACAAAACAATTAATTGGTTTAAAATTAGATATTGCAATCCTATTGTGATAGGTCAGGGTCAACACCTTGTTGTCGCTCTATTAAAAAGTAAAATTGCAAGATTATTTCAATTCAATTTAAGAAAATTAAAACAATAAAATTTAAATATTGGTGGATCATGATAATATGGACAGTATTGGTTGTTCCAATCATTGTTCATATTGATTGATGTGGATAAAATGTCCTCAATCTCTATAGTTGGTCCTATTATAAACACACGTGTTGCAATTGAGGCTAGATCAAAATGAATTGGTAAGTAGGAAGAGAAGAGAAAATTAATAATTGAAAATAATGTTTTGAAAAGGATCATTATAGAAAGAAAAATTGACTTACATACATAAGGAAATATAAAATAAAATTTTGAAGAAAGGAGAGGAAAATAGTTAAACACTGGTTATATGATGAAATTTTTCATTCCAAAGTATACATTTTTAAATCCTTGTGATAACAAGGATACTTTTTATAGATTAATATGGAGGTAGACAAATCTTATAAATAATTTTTATGAAATGTGTGACTTTCCTAAGATGATCTTTGTTAATTTAAAAATTGTCAAAAATTGTACTACTTTGCATGAAAAAGAATAACGATGATTATAATGTGGTGTAGACCCATCCACTTATGACAAAATATCTTGATGCCTATTATCATGTGAACAATATATCCTCTACCAATGATCATGTTTCATTACCTATCATAAACCATTTTAATATCAATGCAATGGATTCTTTTATGGCTTCATTGAATTGTTTTTGTCAATAAAAATTATCTAAATGCTTTTTGGTACAAATATGAAAAAATTCAATGTGTGTGTTTTTAATACTCAAGAGAACTCTTCTCAGACATAAAACTACCAGGTCCATTTTATCCTCAAGCAAGAGTCCAATACTAGTCCAAGACTATGAGGTAATGATAAAAGAAAAAGGATTTTATTTTTGTGAGGAATAAAGGAAAAAAATCAATGCCCCTTATGTGTAACCTCAAAATAATAGAAACAAATATTCAACCAAAACAATATGTTTATCAATGAGCAATCCAATATTTGCAATCTAATTAGAATGAGGAAGGTCAACAGTTGGTTGCAACTTGATGTAAAAATAAAATTGCTAGGTCATTTGAATTCAATCTAAGAAAATAAAACAATTACACTTTCATATCGTTGGATCATAATACTTATGGACAACCATGGTTACTGACATCATTGTTGACAATGATCAATCTGGATCAAACATCCTCACATCTCTGCAAATGTTCCCGTTGTACATACATGTCTTCCAATAGGGGAAGATCGAAAGAGAAAACAAAATGAACAATTAAAATAAACCTTTTTGAAAGGAGAATTTTATAATGAAAAGTATGCTTACATACCTAAGAAAATATAAATTGACATTTTAAAGAAAGGACAGGAAAAATAGTTAAATGTTGATACTATTATGAAAATTTTCATTCCAAAGTATAGGTACTTAAATCCTTGTGATCAAAAGGGTTGTTTTTAGAGATAAAGATGAAGGTAAAAATTCCTTATAAATATTTTGTTGAAATGTATGACATTTTCTAAAAAGACCTTTGTTAATTAAAAAATGTCAAAATTTTATTGTTTTATATTAAAAAGAATAATCGTGATTTGAGACATCATATTCAAATTTGATGTTACACTTTAATCATAAAGTAAGCCAAACATGATAAGAAATGTAGTGGTTAGCATATGAATGCTGAGAGAAAATTACTAATAAATGGTAAGTAAGTATAAATTTAAATGAAGTAATATGATTTGAGAAGTATTGGCTAGATAAGTAAAAATAACTTAATAATATTAGATATTTGTCAGTATTTGTAAAAAAATAATAGAATAGTGTAGTTGACTTAGTTGTAATGTTTTTCTATGTATGTTTGAAATTTTGAAATAAAAAATATAGAATGGAGAGGTCATATGTCCTAAAAACTTGGATAACATTTTTATATTGTAATATTATAAATAGATACTACAAATATTTACACACCATATGACGGTATATCTATAACATTTTTTCAACATATAAAGAATAAAGAATCATATATAAATGTTTGAAGATATATATTCTACATGGTCTTTAAGTTGCATTTTTTTTGTGCACAAGGAAAAAAAAGATAAATAATCATGGAAGTTGAGGAGATACACTCAAGGAAATTTTAATGGTAGGATGAAAGGAGAGAGAGGAAAACAAAAGGAGAGTGACCCCCTTATTTCTCCATATCATGAGATGAGTGACAATTGTGATACATTGTTGAATGTTTCATAAGGGATCCTATGCAGTCACTTCATTGATGATCTGAGTGTCGATCTATTTGGTCATGTATGGGGGAGAGAGTGATGGTATTTTATGGGGGAGAGAGAATTTTAAAACCTTGTATTAGAGGGAGAGAGAGACTTAGGAACTGTTTCATGTAAGACAATGCTCTATGTGTTGAAAAGTTATACAATAGAGGGAGTAAGACTTAGGATACCATGTTCGTAAGAATATCTTGTTAATTGATATAGGAAGTTGTATATTCATGAGAAAAAATGTACTTGAGAATGTGAGTGGTGAGAGAAAATCAATGAGAACTTGAAAGAATTGAGTAAAGAAATGTTAGGCCAATTAATAATGGTGTAGAACTCCAAAATGATATAATATAATGATATTGTCTAGAAAATAAACAACATCAAATTTTTGTCCAATAAATTCTCTCTTTTTACAACATGGTAGAAGCTATTTTTCAAAAAATGAATATATATCTATAACCTGTTAGATACGACTGATTCAGTGCAATATATTTACTGACATTTTGTAAAGAATAAAGTATGAGTTGAGAGGTGTAATTATTTTTCACGGTTGATGTTGCATTTTTAATATAAATAAATGTATATAAATTAGCCAAAACTATTAGATTAAAAGATTTTAGGTAGAGGAAAGATATTAGAGGGGAATAAGACTAGGAGATTCTTGGATTTGAATGAAGGATGCATGTACAATCATATTTTTTAGAAGATTGATTTATGATATGTAATTATGTTTGATAATGAGTGTGATGTATTAAGAATAAATATAATTATATTGAAAAATACAAAAACCATTATAATTATAAAGGTTATGGGTAGTAAAGTATTTGGTTGGGATATATCTAAGAGAAACATAAAATAAGGGAAATATGAGAAGAACTCCACTTTGAATATTAGTTGTCCGGATTAGAAAAAATCTAAAAAATTATTGTTATAAACAAAATTATCAAAAACAAATAAAAATCTATATTTCCTATATTATTTATGTATTTCTTTATATTTTCCTTATGCATTAAAATTTTACATATTTTAATGACAAAGTCCAAACCTATCAGTTGGGAAAGAAATTAATTTGGCATTTTCTATCATGACAAATTTTTATTTTTTCCCCTGCAAACATTTCCTTTTTACTGACATGACATTTTATTTGAGTGCTTATTATTTTAATGATATTTTTTGGACATTTATCATAATAATTCAAAGAAATAATTGGTTATTAGGTTTTATAGCTAATATCTTATTGTTGAAATGAGGGAACGATGTTAATTTAGTCAAAATTATTTTATAAAATAGTATAGTTAGAGGAAAGAAATGTTAGACAAATTAGAGTAAGAAGTTCTTGGATTTGATTGGACGGTTGCATGTTTAATTTTAGTTTTGAGAATATGAAGTGGAGAGAGATAATCAAGTTTGATAATAAATGTGATGTATCCATAATATTTCTACATCTATAAGTTTAATATTTCATATATGAGAAAATATCATCTTACAAGAAAAAATCATATCTATATTTATTTACTCATTCTTTGTACATTCAAGAAAAATCAAAATGATTCGACCAAAATATTTACAAAAATTCTTTCTGAAAAGAGTGGGCAACTAATTAGGCTACCAGTCTCTTTAGGAGGGAAAAGATAATCGATATAAAAATAAAATAAGATTTTAAATAAGTTTTGTCTTTGTATCATTGGCTTTGCAATTAAAAAAGGATTGGAAAATTAACTTGTAGCTCGGGCCTTTACAAAGACGTTTGTTTAGTATTTAAAATCATTGTAATGTTTATTTTAATTTTTTTTGTTAATTATATTTTGGCCATCCCCTTCCATTCAAGTAGAGAATTACATAATCATTGTGTTGGACAATATAAAAACCAACATAATTAAGAAGGTTATTGATTTTAAAGTAGGTAAATAAGTGATATGGGAGAGAAATAAAAAATAGATAGGAGAAATGGAGAAATGCGAGAAGAGGAAAAAACTCCATTTTCAAAATGTTATTGTTCAAACTTTTAAAATCGTTGTTATAACAGAAAAATTCGATAAATTTAACCAACTCCCTTTCATATATTGATTATATATGTTTCCTTCTATTTTACTAGCATATTCAACTATGATATATTTTTACGACGAAGACATGCGTAGGAGTGGGGAAAGAAATTAAGTTGGCCTTTTGTGAGTTGAAAAGTTTTCTCTTTCTCATCCAACAAACATTTCCTAATTACTTGTTGAATACCTTATTTTAAGATATTTTCCTTTTTTAATGGCTAAGTCATCAGAGGAATATCTTAATAATTCTCAAAAACTTGGTGAATAAGAGAGTATTTGTGAATAGGGGAGTAGCAACAAAATCCTTCTTCCTACATTAGCAACTATAAAAAGGATCACATGAAGTCTAGAAAAGGCAGTAGATCAATATAACAAAACTAGTTTCTTCGTGTCTGTCTTATTCATATTTGCCAACGCACAACCAATCATAGGCAAAGAAGGAAAGATCCACCACTAGAAAACTACCTTCTATCGAGAATCTGTTCCCTCCTTGAAGAGCTGCAAAAATTCTGATAGGACTAGAAACCATGAGAATAGTGAACAACTTTGTGTTGTCTATAAGAAACTTATAGATCAATGTATTTGCATTGAGGGAACGTCAATGTCTAAGAATGTATCAAGATTATGTGTCTAAAAGTATAGATGTTAGCATGCTCATGTGCGAGTGGTCATTGCGTTGCTTACAGTAAGCTTTTAACTTTTCATGTTTGGCATGTTTGTCTATATGTTACATACTAACTATATGGTATAATTATGTAATAACTATCTAAGTCTCTATTTCTCATCAGGTTCAATAAAGGAGCAACCACATGGGCTCATGTCTACATTGTTCAACATATTATTGGCCTTTCCCAATTTGAGTATCAATATATCACATGTTCTTGCATAATTTTAATACTAGAAAAAATTGTTCTAATTTTCATTCAAAGGTTGACAAATTTCCTCGGATACATTATTATTGATAAATATTTTCATATTTTTGAATAATATAAATTCCAAAAAAGCATATTGTAGGGGTAAAAAAAATTATTTGTCAGCTTCGTAGAGAAATATGCATATTTTCTACAATGTGAAAATTGAATAAAATAAGTTGTTTCTTGATTTCCTTTATGGATAAGCTTTTACTAGATGTACAAGTAAGCCACTGGAATACAAACAAATGATTTTAGTAAAAGAAAAGGGAGGGAAAACTAAATGGAAAAGTTCATAAATACTATGGTTATCAACAAGTTATATCCTCAATTAAATTCCTATCAAACGTCCATAAATATTTACAAAATTATACCAAACATATTTCCTTATTAATGAAATATTTCAGAGTGTTTGGAAGATTAATGAAATACATAGAACCAATATAAAAAGACAAGAAATTTATATCCTAAAATCTTATATGTTTATTGCTAACGAGGAAAGCAACACCCAAGAATCCCTAATTATTTTAATTTAGTTATTATAAAAATTCTCAAGGAGGTTAAGTTGTAGGTAAATAGCTATTTAAAGAACACAAATACTATATACATGAAATTTCAGAAAGTTAGTTGATAGATATTTTGGTGTTGCATTTAAGTTACATGGACAAGCACCAAAATAGAAGTCAAAATATTTAGAAACTACATGCCTAACATTGTCTACAAAATCATATGAGACCTACAAGGTGTTGATCCTAGATTGTGTATATTCTTGGTAGATGAGAATCAAAATTGTGATTCAGCCATTATAGTCATAAATGATAGGTTTTATGGTATAATCCAAGAACAAAATAGAGTTGATTGTGGAGAATCATGCTTCTGTACTAACCTCTTTTTTTATAAGGATTGTTCTCCCATTAGAATTTGTAACCAAAAAGTCAAACATAAAAGTAAGTGTATCCTTTTAGTCAAGTGCTACATGCCAAAGTATGATAAATTATCTTGGTTTATATTATCAGGTGAACAAGATGTCCTCCATCCAAGAACATTTTTCATTAACTTCCTTAAATCATTCTAACATCAACATAGTGGATGCTTGTATGGTTGAACATATTGGTGTTTATTTATAAGAATTAAATGAAGAGTTTATGGTTTAAAGATAAAAAAATTCAATGTGTGCGCTTGTCATAATCTAGATAACTCATCTCACACATAGAACTACTAGGTCGATTTTTATCACAAACATGAGGCTAAGAAAATAAGATAATGAATAAATAAAAAGGGTTCTAGATAATAAGAAATAAATGAAACAAATTGATGTTTCTATAGTGACGTGGAAGCTAAAAAATAAACAAAATATTACACAAAAAGTTAACAAGTTTAAAATGAGATATTGCGATCTTAGTGTGATAGGTAAGGGTCAACACCTTGTTGTTTCTCTATTAAAAAATAAAATTGCAAGATCATTTTGAATTCAATATAAGAAAATTAAAACAATGAAATTTTAATATTTGTGGATCGTGATATTGCAGACAATATTGGTTGTTCCTATCATTATTTATAGTGGTCTATGTGGATCAAAGGTCCTCAATCTCTATAGTTAGTCCCATTATACACACATGTGTTGTAGTTGAGGCTAGATCAAAATGGATTAGTAAGTAGGAAGAGAAGACCAAATGAATATTTAAAAATAATGTTATGAAAAGGATCATTTTAGAAAGAAAAATGGTCTTACATACCTAAAGAAATACAAAATAAAATTTTGTAGAAAGGAGAGCAAAATAGTTAAACCCTAGTTATATGATGAAATTTTTCATTCCAAAGTATACATTCTTAAATTGTTGTGATAACAAGGATAATTTATATAGATTAATATGGAGGTAGGAAAATCTTATAAATAATTTTAATGAAATGTGTGACTTTTGAAAAATGTCCTTTGTGAATTTAAAAATTTTCAAAAATTGGACTACTTATCATGAAAAAGAATAAAGATGATTACAATGTGGTGTAGACCCATCCATGTATGACAAAATATCTTGATGCCTATTATCATGTGAACAAGATGCCCTCCATCAATGATCATGTTTCATTACCTATCTTAAACTATTTTAATATCAACACAATTGATTCTTTTATGGCTTCACTGAATGGTGTTTATACAAATATGAAAATATTCAATGTGTGTGTTTTTCATAATCTAGAGAACTCTTCTTAGACATAAAACTACCAGTTCCATTTACTCCTCAAGAAAGAGTCCAAGACAATGAGGTAATGAAAAAAGAAAAAGGATTCTATTTTTGTGAGCAATCCAAAATTTCTCAATCTAATTATGATGTGGTATGTCAGGAGTTGGTTGCCACTTGATGTAAAAATAAAATTGCTGGGTCATTTGAATTCAATCTAGAAAAAATATAACAATTACACTTTCATACTATTAGATCATAATACTTATGTACAACCATGGTTACTACTATCGTTGTTTACAATGATTGATGTGGATCAAACATCCTCAAATCTCTACAAATCTTCCAATTGTACATACATGTCTTCCAATCGGGGAAGATAGGAAGAGAAAACAAAATGAACAATTAAAATAAACCTTTTGGATAGGAGGACTTTATAATGGAAAAAGTTCTTGCATACCTAAGAAAATATAAATTGACATTTTGAAGAAAGGAGAGGAAAAATAGTTAAACACTTATACTATTATGAAAATTTTCATTCTAAAGTATAGGTATGTAAATCCTTGTGATCAAAATGGTTATGTTTATAGATAAAGATGAAGTTCAAAGGTCCTTATAAACATTTTGTTGAAATGTGTGACATTTTCTAAAAGGACGTTTGTTCATTAAAAAATGTCAAAATTTTAGTATTTTATACAAAAAAGAATAACCAAGACTACATGACGTTGTAGGCGCATTGCAAAAAACTAAAAGGGAATCCTAACATCATCTTGAATAGTTTGGAATCAAATAATCCCCAATTTAAGTGGGTAACGGTAGAAAGGACTTTGCACAGACACAAAATGTGCCCTATGACATGTGTATTTAGTGTATGTTCATTTAATGTCATTAAAATTTCATGTCCCTCCCCACTTGGGTCATCATCTAACAACACTTGCGTCCAATTTTTTTTTGTGTCCATTTTATTCTACCAGTTCCATTAATGCATCTCTAGATACAATTTCAAGTTATGAAGTTTCCTTTCTAAATATAGATGGTTGATATTTTGCTGATCGAATAGAAACCATATGTTGTAGTCCAACCAAAATATTTTTCCACTCCATATTAGATTTTGCGTTGTATTAAGGATGAGTAAGCTTTTACTTTGTTGAGAGTAAGTGGTTTGTATTCAACTCGCACGCACTCCTATCCATTTTAACTTCAAATCTCCTCATTGCATCTTGCATCATATTTATCTTATTTTTTTCTTCTCGATAATCAAATCAAGTATCTAACAAGTCTAGATTCAAATCTTATGATTACATCTATGTATGTGTGCATCACTCAACCCTGCTTACTTGAGGCGATGCCTTAACATGCCCACACAACCAAATTTTCAAACTAATCAATCACTAGAAAGTACCCTATACATCCCTAAATGGCTTAATAGGATGGGCCTCATTGACTTGGATGCCATATTTGAAGGGGTCATAAGAAGTAGAGATAGCATGATAATGTTGTTTGAATTCATCACATGCAGCTGCATTTGGTACTATGGAAATCTTCACATGATTGAGAAGAATCTATGAATGACAACACACAAAATTTTGTACACCCTATGTCCCGCACAGTGGACTATAAATAACAGACCACCTTCTATCAAAGAAGGGTCAATCGCTTTACATCACGTGGTTAGAAATTGAATATAAAGTTATGCTCAAGTGCTTCTAGAATGTTGATCTTTGCTATTTCCATCGCTTCTTTGCATTAGTAGGATGAGAGTCCAAAGGTCAGAGTTCCTCCATCGCCTTCGACAAACACCTAATTTTTTCTTTGAGAGATGGAAGATAGTGAACCCAACCATTTTCAATGCCATCGCCAAGTTTAGAGAGGCGTATGTCTCCATAGACCTTGACTCATTTTGGGTTACTTTTGATGTCTCTTTAAACTTCTTCTGTGATTTGTTCTCCACCTTTCATCTCCATCCCCATGTCTTTCCATACTTGTAATTTTTCCCTATCACTCACCACCATGAGGGGCTAGTCATTTACCTTGGGTGGGAAGTAGCCACTAAGACACTCCCAACATGTAAATAACCTTATCCAAAGAATATATATACTCTTAGAAATGTTCATCTATATATACATGTTCTTAATGCTTCATTTTCATGATTATCTACCATCTTGTGTTGTTTAATTATTAATACCTCGAGAGAGTAGTGCTAACACATTTCAAAGACTTATGGAGTTACGTGAATAAATGAGAATTTTGGAATGCTTAACTTGATGATCATATGTTTTCCTGGTGATTGTTTGTTTTCCATCTCAAGAGAGAGGTAACCTTATGATCTAGATCTGTCCTAAGAATAAGAGGAGGAATTGATACTAATGATTATTTCTTGTAAAATTTCTAAGGATATAGAATGGGTTTGAGTATTTCTTGTTGGTGAGATATTTTATATGGTGAAACCCAATTTAAGTTTCCTTCCATATTTAATTTCTTATCCTTTATCATTCTAGCCCTTTGTTTTATCTTTCATTTTACTTTACTTATTTGTTGGATGTTTCTTGGATAATCATCATTCTACAGGGGACACACACCTTTTCTTATGCTTTGATTGGTGTATATAAGTCAAGAAACCAAACATCTTAACAACTACCACCCTTATACCTATGTTTCACCACAGTCTACTACACCGGACCCCGATAATATTTGTGTGGAGTCCTATGTGTCGAGTTATAAAAATAAAAAACATGTTTACTCTAAATCCCCTTTTTTTGGAAGAGAAATTGTGAACGATCAACTACCCCCTTCAAGTGAACTTACAATGGTAGGTTTGGAGCTTGACCTACTTCTCTGGCATTGTCAATGTCTTGTATGTTGTTCTCAGAGTTTTCTTGAAAATGCCATGGTCTTTATCGCGATTCACCCCACAATTAAAGATGGTATCATGGTGTTTGAATGACCTCTACCATCACCACCGTGAGCATCTACTATAGTTTCCTCTTCGTCTCCCTCTCTTATTATCACCACCACATGAATTCCACAATGATCCCCTTTTTCTCAACCTCCTTCTATGCTTTATCTCTAGAGTCACTATTTCTTCTCACATTCCATGGTTCTTGCCCCTCCTCATCATTTCTCATAGACACCGGTCAATACATTATTGGTCGCCATTTTTCCATCCTAGTGACATGCCCTAATCACTTTCTCACTATCTCTCAAAACCTAGAGTGAAGGTAGAGTCTCATAAACATACATATAAACATATATATGTATACTTTCTTGTACGTTTCTCAAACCCTAGATATGATATTAATTACTTAATATTTTTCTTAATTTAAAAAATGAAAAAATATGTATTATAATGATTATGTTTTTGTAGAACTTTAAAATAAAAATTAGAGAGGTTGAGTCCAGAAACAGTCATACAAACAAAATGTTAGTGTTTTTTATAATTTAAAAAATACTAATTTCCAAACTATAGTGATACTTGAATATATATATATATATATTTAAACACACAAAAGTATATTGTATATATATATTTATAAAATATGTGTTTATCTCTATGTATTTGTATATATAAATATATATGTTTGTAAATGTATATGTTTATATATACTTATGTATATATACATATGTTACATATTTATAGTTGTTCTGTCCCATACATGGAATTTAAAAAAGGATATATTAAAAGGTTGAGGATATACATCATACATATTCTTTTAGAACAACTTATTGTTTGTAAATAATACAAAACCAAAATCAACATAATATTTGGGGACAAAGGCAATAGGAAATACATGCAACCAATTCAGAGTATAGTTTTATAGATAAAAAATAATGCAATGTACTTATGGTGTCTGAAGTCAAGGGAGGAGAGATGCAAAATTTATAGATCACTAGAGTTTGAGATAGTACGCATATGTGGGATTATGTTGTTCAAATTGAAAATAACATGCACTAGTTTCGGAGGGAGAGAGTTGATAATATGTAAAATGATGTTATATTCTATAGAAGAGACACTTCAAACCTTGTGTTGGTGGGGGGGAGAGATTTTAGAAATATTTAATTGGGGATTATGATTTTATATTTAAATAAAATGTATTAGTGGGATGAGAGAGTTGAGACATCATTTTAAAATTTTATGTTACACTTTAATCATAAAGGAAACCAAATAGGAAAAGAAATGTAGTGGTTAACATATGAATGCTGATAGAAAACTAATAAGAAATGGTAAGAAAGTATACATTTAAAATAAAATAATATGATTAGATAAATATTGTTTAGATAAGTAAAAGTAGCATAATAATATTTGATACTTGTTAGTATTTCTATAAAATTAAAAGAATAGTGTACTTGACTTAGTTGTAATGTTTTTCTATGTATGTTTTAAATTTTGAAATAAAAAATATAGAATGGAGAGGTCGCCTGTCCTAAAATCATGGATTACATTTTTATATTGTAATCTTATAAATAAATACTACAAAGATTTACACACCATGTGAAGGTCTATATTTAACATTCTTTCAACACATAAAGAATAAAAAATCATATCTAAATGTTTGAAGATATCATTCTAAATGGTCTTTGAGTTGCAATTTTTGTGTGCGCAAGAAAAAAAAAAGATAAATCATCATGGTAGTCGAGGAGATACACTCAAGGAAACTTCATGGCATCAACGTAAATCAGATATATTGTTTGCTATTGAATAAATACAAAAATCATCTACTAGTGGACACAATCAAAGAGGTAGAGTGATTGAAATTTGGAAATGTCTTTCATAGTTGAGGTAGGATGAAAGGAGAGAGAGAGGATAACAAAAGGAGAGTGACCCCCTTATTTCTCTAATTCATGTTAGAAAAATGCATTAGTTGAGGTTATAGTCAATAATGTGATGATATTTTATGGGGAAGAGAGAATTTTAAAATCTTATGTTAAAGGGAGAGAGAGACTTAGAAACTGTTTCATGTAAGATGATGCTCTATGTGTTGAAAATATATACAATAGATGTAGTAAGACTTAGGATGCCATGTTCGTAAGAATGTTTTGTTATTTGATATAGGAAGTTGTAGTTTCATGAGAAAATATGTACTTGATAACGTGAGTGGTGAGAGAAAATCAATGAGTAAAGAATTGTTAGGCCAATCAAGAATGGTATGGAACTCCAAAGTGATATAATACAATGATATTGTCTAGAAAACAAATAACGTCAAATTTTTGTCCAATAGATTCTCTCTTTTTACAATATGGCAGAAGCTACTTCTCAACCAATGAGTATATATCTGCAACCATGTTAGATATTGTTGTTTCAATGGAATATAATTACTGACATTTTGTAAAGGATAAAATATGAGTTATGAGGTGTAATTATTTTTCACTATTGATGTTGCATTTTTAATACAAAGAAATGTAGATCAATTAGCTAAAAATGTTATATTAAAAGCTTTTTAAGTAGAGGAAAGATATGAGAGGGGAATTCGAGTAGGAGATTTTTGGATTTGAATGAAGGATGTGTATACAATCATATTTTTTAGAAGATTGATTAAAGATATGTAATTATGTTTGATAATGAGTGTGATGTATGAAGAATAATTATAATTATATTGAATAATAAAAAAACCATTATCATTATAAAGGTTATAGGTAGTAAAGTATTTGGATGGGAGATATCTAAGATAAACTTAAAATAAGGGAAATATGAGAAGAACTCTCCACTTTGAATATCAGCGATCATGATTAGATTTTTTTTAAAATTATTGTAATAGATAAATTTATCATAATTAAATCCAAATCTATCTTTCTTATATTATTTATGTGTTGCTTTATACTTTCCTTGTGCATTGAACTTTTATATATTTTCATGACAAAGTCCAAACCTATCAGTTGGGAAAGAAATAAATTTGGCATTTTGTGTCTTGACAAATTTTGATTTTCTACCTCTACAAAAATTTCCTCTTTACCGACGACATTTTATTTCAGTGGTTTATTTTTATAAATTTTAAAGATATTTTTTTGGAAATTTATCCTAATAATTCAAAGAAAGATTTGGTAATTATGTTTTATAGCTAATGTCTTATTTTTGAAATGAGAAAACGTTGATCAATTAGTCAAAATTATTTTATAAAATATTATAGTTAGAGGATAGAGATGTTAGACAAATTAGAGTAATAATTTCTTGGATTTGAATGGACGGTTGCATGTTTAATTTTAGTTTTGAAAATATGGAGCGGAGAGAGCTAATTAAGTTTGATAATAAATGTGATGTTTCCATAATATTTCAACATCTATAAGTTTAATATTTCATATTTGAATAAATATCATCTTACAAGAAAATTTCATATCTATCTTTGTTTACTCATTCTTTGTACATTCATGAAAAATCAAAATGATACGGCAAAAATATTTAAAAAAATGCTTTCTCAAAAGTGTGGGCAACTAATTCGGCTACTAGTCCCTTCAGGAGGAAAAAGATAATCGATCTAAAAATAAAATAAGATTTTAAATAAGTTTTGTCTTTGTATCATTGGCTTTGCAATTAAAAAAAGATTTGTATACTAACTTGTAGCATGGTCATTTACAAAGACATTTATTTAGTATTTAAAATCTTTGTAACATTTGTTTTTTATATTAAATATGTTGTTAGACAACATAAAAATCATCATAATTAAGAAGTTAATAATTTTAAAGTAGGTAAATGAGTGATATGGGGGAGAAATAAAAAAATAGATAGGAGAAACAGAGAAATGCAAGAAGAGGAGAAAACTCCATTTTCAAAATGTTACTGATCAAACTTTCAAACTCGTTGTTATAATAGAAAAATTGAATAAATTTAACCAACCCTCTGTTTCATACATTAATTATATATGTTTCCTTCTATTTTACTAGAATATTAAACTATGATATATTTTAACAATGAAGACAAGTGTAGGAGTGGGGTGAGAAATGAAGTTGGCCTTTCGTGACTTGAAAAGTTTTCTCTTTCTCATCCAACAAGCATTTCATAATTACTTGTTGGGCACCTTATTTTAAAATATTTTCCTTTTTTATGGCTAAGTTATTAGAGTAATATCTTAATATATCTCAAAAACATGGTGAATAAGAGAGTATCCACGAATAGGAGAGTAACAACAAAATCCTTCTTCCTACATTAGTAACTATAAAAAGGATTAGATGAAGTCTAGAAAAGATAGTAGATCAATATAACAAAACTAGTTTCTTCATGTCTATCTTATTCATCTGTCGTAGCTATTGAAGTTCATGATGTTTTCCAAGACACAACCAACCATAGGAAAAGAAAGAAAGATCCACCAGGCTGCAAAAATTCTGACAGGACTAGAAACAATGAGAATAGTGAACAACTTTGTGTTGTCTATAAGAAACTTATAGATCAATGTATATGCATCGAGGGAAGGTCAATGTATAAGAAATTGTCAAGATCAAGTGTCCAAAAGTATATATGTTAGCATGCTCACTTGCGAGTGGTCATTCCAATGCTTCTAGTAAGCTTTTAACATATCATGATTGGTATGTTTGTCTATAAGTTACATACTGACTATATGGCATAATTATGTACTAACTATCGAAATCTCTATTTCTCATTAGGTTGAATAAAGGAGCAACCACATTGGCTCATGTCTACATTATTCTCAATTCGAGTATCAATATATCACACATTCTCCCATAATTTTTGTACTAGAAAAAAAAATTGTTCTATTTTTGATTCATAGGTTGACAGATTTCCTCATATATGTTATTATTGATAAATGTTTTCATATTTTTTAGAAATATAAATTCCAAAAAAGCATATAGTAGTGGTAGAAAAAAAAAATTTGTCAGCTTAATATAGAAATATGCATATTTTGTACAATTTGACAATTGAATAAAATAAGTTGTTTCTTTATTTTCATTATGGATAAGCTTTTACGAGATGTACAAATGAGCCAGTGAAATACAAACAAATGATTTTAGTAAAGGAAAAGGAATGGAAAATTAAATGGAAAAGCTCATAAATACAATGGTTATCAACAAGTTATATTCTCTATTAAATTCCTATCAAACGTCCATAAATATTTATAAAATTATACCAAACATATTTCCTCATTAATGGAATATTTTGTAGTGTATGGAAGATTAATGAAATACATAGAACCAATATAAAAATACAAGAAATTTATGCCCTAACATCATATATGTTTATTGATAATGAGGAAAGAAACACTTACAAATCCCTAATTATTTTAATTTAGTTATTATAAAAATTCTCAAGGAGGTTAAGTTGTAGGTAAATAACTATTTTAAGAACACAAGTATTATTTATATGAAATTTGGTAAAGTTAGTTGATGAATATTTCTACATTGCATTTAAGTTACATGAACAAGCACCAAAATAGAAGTCGAAATATATAGAAACTACATGTCTCACATTGTCTATAAAAAGATATGAGACCTATAAAGTCTTGATCATGGATTGTGTATATTCTTGGTAGACGAGAATCAAAATCGTGAGAGAGAAACTATTATAGTCATAAATGATAGGTTTTACGGTATAATCCTAACACAAAATAGAGTTGATTGTGGAGAATCTTGCTTCAGTACTAACCTCTCTTTTTTTTAAGGATTGATCTCCCATTAGAGTTTGTAACCAAATAGTCAAACATAAAAGTAAGTGTATCCTTTGAGTCAAGTGATGTGCACCAAAGTACGATAAATTGTCTTGGTTTATATTATCAAGTGAACAAGATGTCCTCCATCAAAGAATATTTTTCATTAACTGCCTTAAACCATTCTAATATCAATATAGTGGATGCTTGTATGGATTCACATATTGGTGTTTATTTATAAGAATTAAATGAAGGGTTTATGATTTAAAGATAAAAAAATTCGATGTGTGTGTTTGTCATAATCTAGAGAACTCATCTCACACATAGAACTACTTGGTCCATTTTTGTCACAAACTTGAGGCCAAGAAAATGAGGTAATGAAGAAATAAAAAGGGTTATAGATTATAAGAAATAAATGAAACAAATTGATGTATTTGTAGTTATGCAGAAACACAAAAATAAATAAAATATTACACAAAAATTTAATGGGTTTAAAATGAGATATTACAATATTATTGTGATAGGTAAGGGTCAACACCTTGTTGTTTCTCTATTAAAATATAAAATTGCAAGATCATTTGAATTCAATATAAGAAAATTAAAACAATAAAATTTTCATATTGGTGGATCGTGATATTATGGACAATATTGGTTATTCCTATCTTTGTTTATAGTGATCGATGTGGATCAAATGTCCTCAATCTCTATAGTTGGTCCCATTATACACACATGTGTTGGAATTGAGGCTAGATCAAAATGGATTAGTAACTAGGAAGTGAACAACAAATGATTAATGAAAAATAACGTTTTCAAAAGGATCATTTTAGAATGAAAAATGGTCTTACATACCAAAAGAAATACAAAATAAAATTTTGAATAAAGGAGAGGAAAATAGTTAAACACTGGTTATATGATGAAATTTTTCATTCCAAAGTATATATTCTTGAATCCTTGTGATAACAAGGATAATTTTTATAGATTAATATGGAGGTAGAAAAGTCTTATAAATAATTTTTATGAAATTTCTGACTTTCCAAAAACGTCCTTTGTTAATTTTAAAATTGTCAAAAATTGTACTACTTTGCATGAAAATGAATATTGATGAGTACAATGTGGTGTAGACCCATCCATGTAAGACAAAATATCTTGATGCCTATTATCATGTGAACATGATGTCCTACATCAATGATCATGTTTCATTGCCGATCTTAAATTATTTTAATATCAACACAATGGATTATTTTATGGCTTAACTGAATGGTTTTTATCCATAAGAATTATTTTAATGCTTTTTGGTACAAATATAAAAATATTCAATGTGTTTGTTTTTCATTATCTAGAGAACTCTTCTCAAACATAAAACTACAAGGTCCACTTTCTGCTCAAGCAAGACTCCAAGACAATGAGATAATGATAAAAGAAAAAGGATTCTATTTTTGTGAGGAATTAAGGAAAAAAACCAATGCACCTTTTTTATGTGTAAACTCAACACCTGGAACTTTGTCGGCTGCCCCTGACCGGTCAGTCGAGCCCTTCTGGATGAAAACCATGTTTCTAGCCTTCTGCAGTAAGCTTCAGAAACCTTCTTATGACGCTCCCCCTGTCTATGTAAGTCTACATCAAGAGTCTGATCCTCCATCCTGGGTGTAGCAACTACATCTTAAATGTATTGCCCGCCTTCCTCACACGTGTGTTGTCTCGAGAAAGTATTTGGAGAGACCTTCTCTAACTGGGAGCCATCACAGTGCATATCCTGATGCATGTAGAAATCCACTTTTCTACCCTTTCTGACATCATTGAGAGAATCCCGTAGTTCAGTCATGTGACTATATATAGAACTTCCTCGTAGTCCTCCATGATTTTAATCTTCTATATTTCTTACCATTGACAATCAATGCTTACCATTGACAATTTTGTTATATTTAAATCTTCTATATTTCTTACCATTGACAATCAATGCTTCTTCTTCTTCTTCACTTGACTCCTCACTTTCTGGTGTAATTATCCTTGAAGCTTTTAGAGCCACATCCTTCTTCTTTCCTTGCTGAAGTTCACGTTCTCTTCTTTCTTCCTCTTCTAGGGTTGCTTCATGAGCTTCTAGATTGCCAATGAGTTGCTCCATTTTCAGCTGAGTGAGGTCATTAGCTTCTTCAATGGCTGTCACCTTTGGCTTGTATTTAGGAGGAAGTGATCGAAGGATTTTTTATACCTGATCTTCTTCAAGAACAGTTTTTCCTAGAGCATTTAAACCATTAATAATAGAAGAGAATTTTGCAAACATTTCACTAATATATTCATTTGGATCCATACGGAAGTGTTTAAACTTTTGTTTAAGCATGCTAATCTTAGAATTCTTGACTTGAACTGTACCTTCATAAGTTATGGACAGTCTATGCCAAATGTCATAGGTTGTGTCACAATTTGATATCCTATTAAATTCTCCTACTGAAATTGAACAATATAATATACTTACAGCTTTGGCATTCATTTGAGCCAACTTTACCGTGTTTGCATCCCACTCTACATATTGTGTTTGAGGAAGCTCGTATGGGGTTGACACTATCCTCCATAAGTCCCAATTGATGCCTTGGAAGTAGAACTGCATCCTTCTCTTCCAATATGTGTAGTTTGTTCCATCAAACGCTGGAGGTCTAGCAACAAGTGTCCCTTCAAGGTTAAGATTGTTAAGCACCCCGTCACCCATTCTCCAAGACCTTGTTAAGGTTCCTTGAAGCCTGCTCTGATACCAATTGAAAAACACTAGAGGGGGGGGGGTGAATAGAGTTTTTTTAATATTTAGCAATTATTTAACTCAAACAACCACAAATGAAGAATGGAAGAAGGAGACAGGTGTTTAGAGTGGTTCCAACTTTAGCAAATACTAAAGTTGTCAGTCCACTACCTGGTTGCTTACCCAACCGGGATTTTGAAAGTATTAATTTTATTAACTTCACAAGGATTTACACAAAATACAATACTTTCTTTACACCCCTTGAACATCCTTCACTTGAAGTAGATGCACCAACTTGAGGTAGCCTTCTTGAAGTAACTCCAAGCTCCCCCTTGAAGTAGCCTTCCTCTCTAGAAGTAACCTCCCGTTGCACCAGCCTTCTTGAAGTAGCTCAAGGTCACCTTCTTCACCAAGAAGATCTTCAACCTCTCCAACCCGCAGCCTCCAACCTAGGAGTAGCAAGGAGAGTACAAACAACAATAGAGAACAAGAAAGAAAATAGAAATTACAACTTATCCTTTTGTATCACAAGGCTTGATTTTCCTAGATCAAGCGTGTAGATCTCCTAACCAAAGTGTATGGAAATGTAATTGCAGTGGATAGGAGATGCTAGCCTATAGGACACGAAATTTGAGCTAAGAGAAGAAGTAGCCAATTGTCACTATGCTCAATTTGCTCACAAACAGGTTGCTCAAAGTATGCTCAAAGATTTCTCAAGTGTAACAAGTGAGTTTTGGTGTCCTAAGGCATGTCCTATTTATAGGAATGTCCTACAAGTGCTTAAGGATGTTCTAGACACCTTCTAGGGGTTTCTAAGTGCTTAACTAGCCGTTAGGTACAAGTTTGTTGCTTTAGCAACGACTAATTAATTAATTCTACAGTTGCTATCAGAGTCCATCTCGGTCGAGAAATGGTCGACCGAGACACCTACTCGGTCGAACTTTTGTCGACCGACAGACTCTCTGGATCAAGTGTATGCAACGTTTATCTCCAACTGCCAACCACTTTTTCAGCTGTGTCTAACGGCTACTTGGGTCTTTCTCGGTCGAGAAGATTGTCGACCGAGAGTGTCTCGGTCGAGGAGTTAGTCGACTGAGATTGACCCTGTTTCAATTTTTTCAATTAAGGCACTAAGTGTGTGTATGAGTGTGCATATGTGACACTTATTTGAAGGGGATGACCTATCTAAATGTGATGTTTAGCTAGGGAGAATATAACGCTTGATTTACATGAAATCTAAGTACTTGTACATTATATATTTGTACAAGTTTTTACAAAGTGATTACATTTCATGAAAATATAAATATGTAAGCATATGGATTTCCCTAATTGCTTTGTCATCCACCTTATTCCTTCAACACTCAAGTAGCACATTAGATTAACAAGAATGAAATGTTTGTCATTATCAAAACAAAGGGATTTTCAAATGTCCATTTAGCCAACATTCATGACATCAAGGTAAATCAGATATTATTGCTTTCTATTGAAGAATTATAAAAATCATCTACTAGTGGACACAATCAATGGGGAAGAGTGATTAAAGTTTGGAAATGTGCTTCAAATTTGAGGTAGGATGAAAGGAGAGAGAGGATAACAACAGGAGAGTGACCCCCTTGTTTCTCCAAATCATGAGATGAGTGACAATTGTGGTATACTATTGAATGTTACACTAGGGATCCAATGTTGTCACTTCTTTGATGATCCTAGTGTCAATCTATTTGGTCATCTCATCCCAATGATTATAAAAAGAAATAGTGATATAAAAACATAACGTCATAGATTCAAGAACCGTCTTGACATAAGGTGGTGTTGTTTGAATTAGAAAAATTCAGTAGTTGAGGGGATAGTCAGTCAGGTGATGATATTTTATGGGGAAGAGAGAATTTTAAAACCTTATGTTAGAGGGAGAGAGAGACTTAGGAGCTGTTTGATGTAATATTATGCTCTATGTGTTGAAAATTTATATAATAGAGAGGGTAAGACTTAGGATACCATGTTCATAAGAATGTTGTCACATCCCAAATTTCATATATAATTTAAAAGATATAATGGGACTTTTCCCAAATAATAAATAATTGAGGGGTTTGATACAAAAAAAGGCCATGAAAATACCCCTTTAGAAAAATAAAGTGAGAAAAACGAAAATAAGACTATAAATATATTTCCTCTCATATGCATGCTATAATGAATTTCAATTAACCCAAAATGTTGAATATATGTTTTCCTTTTCACCTTTTCTCTCTCCTCCAAGTGAGTTGTTCAAAAAGGTGTGAAACTAATAAGAAATGACGTTTTAGTGGTTAGTAATTACTCATCACTATTTGTAGACTCAAAGAAACAAGTATGGAAAGACATTACATATTATTTAACCAAATATATTCATAAATCAAGGAAAGTTTCTTTTAATAAATTAATGGACATTATGTGGTCAAAACGGAAATCTAAGTATATAGAAAGAGTCTAGACACCGTTATGGCTGTGTGGTCCAAATTTGGTATCTTTTTGACCTCATTTGACCCCCCAAAATTAATTGGACAAGTTGTCATATGGTTTAATATGCAAATCAATCAAATATGCATTCAATGCTATTATTAAGCCTAAATTCGGTTATTTCTCTCCTTTCACGCGCCCCTTTTATTTCTTTCCTTCTACGCGCGCATTGTCAGCCGACCATCACAAATCCAACGGCGCCCGAGTCTTCTCTTTCCTTCGACTCCTTCGCGAACCACGACTGTTTTACAGGCTTTTACTCTCGCGATCCCGTTCTCTCTCATCCCTCAACCTTTTTTTGAAATTTCTTCTCCATTATGTTCGTGAGGAGATCCTGAATCCAGCAAGCCATTACTCGCTTTCCCTAACCCCCTGTAGGCAAAACGCCCAATCTAGGGCTTGGACTCCCCGAGTTGCAGAGGGAACGACCGTGCTTCTACTTCTTATTTAGGCAACCATAAAGCATCTGCAGACCCCATGTATCCCTCCTCCTCGCTCAATTCATCCTGTGACACCCTCAGGAGCCCCGACCTATTCTCTCCCTCTTCTCCGGTGACCTCGGCCTTGCCCAGGAGCTCGACGCAAGCTCAGACAAATTACCTACAGGGTGAGCATCCTCGACCTCCGCCCTACATCTCCATGTCGTCTTTTTAACTCGCCAAGCCCCCAGTTGCTGTACCCTGTAAGGATGTTTCTCCCCCATCGTCGGCGTGTACCGCCACATCACGTCATTGGGTCTCCGACCCCTAGATCTCTTCTGACTGCCTCACCGAGCCTCGCAAAAGGTTTCCCAACCTTCAAGTCGCCCTGTTCGGGCCTTTCAGGATGGCTTCGTCTTCAGACCATGTTTCCCCTGTTTCCGTTGTTTTCCTCACAACCCAGTGTAGCACTGGTATGTTTGGTTTTGCGAGAGGATGCTTAGCCTCGGTAGTGGCTTGTGGATGTTTTGCTTCACCTCCTCGCTGCCGTCGCAGTGTGCTTCCTCCCCTGCTGCTTGATCTGGGTCTATGCCCTCCATGGCTAGAGCAGGTCCCCGAGCTCCACTGCTCCTCACCACCTGAGCCTAGGCTCGTTGGGTGCGGTTTTCCTCTAGGAACACAATGGGCAGGGTGACTCTTCCAGTTGAGTAGTGAATCTGGTCCAAGATCCAATTTGCAAAGCTCCTGTCAGTCGACTCCTCGCCATGGAGCAACACAGAAGATCGCAGGTCATTGAAAGACCAAAACACCCCTACACCCGAATGATTCCATCTTACTGCTCAGGGGTATTGCCGGGTTTTTCTTTTGATTTAATTGCAGGCTAGTGCACCCACATGGCTTTTTCCTGAATCCCCATTGGCCAGAATTTCAAAAATTCATAGTAATTCAACCGTTTGTCGGAAAATAATGAATAAATAGTTGTTGGATTTGATTTTTCGAGCAGAATACGATTTTAAAGTTTCCGGACCATGTTTTGATCTTTTGTTCTGATGTTTTGTTGGAAACGATATTTTGGACTCATGAAACCCTAATCATGCACCAACATGATTAATGTGACCTAGGTCAACCTAGGTTTTCTTAATAAAATGATGTTGATCCTTTAGACCAATCCACATGCACTCAAGCCCTAAATAACCTAAGATCAATACTATGTATTGATTCATAATGTTTAAATGATTATGGACAGGTTTGTAGGGCTAAGTCAAGGGAAGGTTTGACCTAGATCTGACTCAAGGATCATCCTTGCTCCAAGGTAAACGGGTCATGCTGCTGAGCACAAATATTTATGATTGCTTGCATGTTAAATATAAAATAGACATTATTGTTTCAAGTTTAATGTTATAATCATGTTCAATATATCATTGCTTGTTGATTGCCACATGCTATGTCTTATGTTATAATGCTCACCATGATTATTGTTATCATTAAAGGATCATGAGAATCATGTTAATAAGCAAGTGGGAGAAATCCCATCATGTTTAAAATATCATGTTAATGGGGAGAAATCCCTTCATGTTATGATTAGAGAATCATGATTTATGTTAATGTCAACATCATGTTAATGGTAAAGTAATTGGAATTGAAATAGTCTTGTTATGCTCCCGATCATGGACCTCAAAAGGGTCATTAAGGGCTTTCCTAGCATCAAGGGATTTCCTAGCAATCACGTGCTCCTAAGGGGGCATCACAGAGGGATGCATAAAATTTCTTTTCAATTCTTCATGTTAATAATGATAATTCAAGAATGCTTAAGTCAATTCATGTCAATTTTCTTACATGTCAAGTATATTTACTATGTTTATTTTATAAAGTGCCAGTACCGTTTACTGATGTGTTGTTTTTCCCTTTGCATGGCTGGGGACGGGATGTCCCCAGGACTTGGAGCAAGTAAGGACTCAAGAAGAGCAAGCCAAGACTAGAAGACATCAAAGAGTTATCTGGTGGGGTGCCATCCATTCTAGGCGATCCAATCATATAGAGTTGCTTATTGTTATGTTTAGTCTCCCATGTTGAGGGATGAATAGAATTCTAGACTTGTTGTTTGTAGTTTCCTATTCATATAATAATGTATGAATCTCAATGGTGAATTATTTGTTTACTTGCAATGATTACTTTTTGTGACAACCCTCCCTAAAATGCCAAGTACCCCACATTATGGATAATGTTGGGGATTAGGCTGTGCTTCCGTTGGTTATGTATGAAACCCTAGGGAGGGGTGTTACATTAATGGTATCAGAGCAAATAAATGGATGGCCACCAAAGCTACAATTTGATTCATATGTTCTAACCCTAGGTTTATGTGACCCTTTTTCCAGATAGCCCCTAAGAGAGCAGACAAAGGAAAGGGTAATGAGGATGGTGCTAGCTCTACTAGTGGGGAAAGTGGACCAAGAGAGAACAATAAGCCAACCATAGAAGATCTTGTCCAAGCACTCACCAATGTCCTAGCACAAGGTCAACATCAGCCCAGGCATCATGAGCCCACTCTAGTAGACTTCCTAAAGATAAGGCCCGACTCTTTCTCGGGTGAAGGAGAAATTGATGTAGTCACCAAAGCTGAGGACTAGATGAGGGGCATGGAGCACTGTTTCCGGGACATGGACTGCCCTCAACACTCTAGGGTTCGTTTTGCAACCCACATGCTCAAGGGGCAGCCCGCACATGGTGGGAAAACCTCCTCAACTCAAGGGCAGCTGATGCACCTCCATTCACATGGGAAGGGTTCATTGAAGCCTTCCAGGGGCATTATGTGTCTGAAGCAATGATTGAGAAGAAGGAGCTAGAGTTTGCCAACCTGGCTCAAGTGGGTGACATGACGGTTACCCAATACGCCATGAAGTTCAGGGTCCTCCAAAAGTATGGCCATGATCATGATGAAACACGTAGAACAAAGAAATTCATCTGAGGACTCAAGCCCGACTTGAGTTTTGCCTTGTCAGGAAGAGGCCATAGAACCCTCCAGGCAGCCCTAGATGCAGCCCTAGAGCTTGAAGATCACCTTGGGAGATCCTACAAGAAGGTTGTTCCCCAGAAGAACAACCTATACCAACCTCCCAACAACCCTTAGAGGAAGCTACCTGAGCCTGCAATAGAAGTTGAGAAGCCCCAATGTCCGACATGCAAGAAGAACCATGCAGGCCCATGCAGGTATGGTACGGGTGCATGCTACTATTGTGGAAAAATCGGGCACCTCAAGTCAAACTGTCGTAAGCTCACAAAGAAGGACCATGACCAGAACAAGGGCCACCCTCCACCTACCAAAAGACAAGCTAGAATCTTCACTATGGAAGTAGAGAAGGAAGATGAAAAGTGATGTCATAATTAGCTTACGTTCATTTAAACCTTTTATGAAATAAATTCACTTTCCATGCAAATTTTGTTGGTGTGTTAATTATATGAAGAAGTAACAAAAATCCTGAGGTGGGTAGTACCCTAGGAAATTTCGAGGACGAAATTTGTTTTAAGGTGGGTAGAATTGTCACATCCCAAATTTCATATATAATTTAAAAGATATAATGGGACTTTTCCCAAATAATAAATAATTGAGGGGTTTGATACAAAAAAGGCCATGAAAATACCCCTTTAGAAAAATAAAGTGAGAAAAACGAAAATAAGACTATAAATATATTTCCTCTCATATGCATGCTATAATGAATTTCAATTAACCCAAAATGTTGAATATATGTTTTCCTTTTCACCTTTTCTCTCTCCTCCAAGTGAGTTATTCAAAAAGGTGTGAAACTAATAAGAAATGACGTTTTAGTGGTTAGTAATTACTCATCACTATTTGTAGACTCAAAGAAACAAGTATGGAAAGACATTACATATTATTTAACCAAATATATTCATAAATCAAGGAAAGTTTCTTTTAATAAATTAATGGACATTATGTGGTCAAAACGGAAATCTAAGTATATAGAAAGAGTCTAGACACCGTTATGGCTGTGTGGTCCAAATTTGGTATCTTTTTGACCTCATTTGACCCCCCCAAAATTAATTGGACAAGTTGTCATATGGTTTAATATGCAAATCAATCAAATATGCATTCAATGCTATTATTAAGCCTAAATTCGGTTATTTCGCTCCTGTCACGCGCCCCTTTTCTTTCTTTCCTTCTATGCACGCATTGTCAGCCGACCATCACAAATCCAACGGCGCCCGAGTCTTCTCCTTCCTTCGACTCCTTCGCGAACCACGACCGTTTTACAGGCTTTTACTCTCGCGATCCCGTTCTCTCTCATCCCTCAACCTTTTTTCGAAATTTCTTCTCCATTATGTTCGTGAGGAGATCCCAAATCCAGTGAGCCATTACTCACTTTCCCTAACCCCCTGTAGGCAAAACGCCCAATCTAGGGCTTGGACTCCCTGAGTTGCAGAGGGCACGACCGTGCTTCTACTTCTTATTTAGGCAACCTTAAAGCATCTGCAGACCCCATGTATCCCTCCTCCTCGCTCAATTCATCCTGTGACACCCTCAGGAGCCCCGACCTAGGAGCTCGACACCACCTCAGACAAATTGCCTGCAGGGTGAGCATCCTCGACCTCCGCCCTGCATCTCCATGTCGTCTTTTTAACTCGCCAAGCCCCCAGTTGTTGTACCCTGTAAGGCTGTTTCGCCCCCATCGTCGGTGTGTACCGCCACAACACGTCGTTGGGTCTCCGACCCCTGGATATCTTCCGACTACCTCGCCGAGCCTCGCAAAATGTTTTCCAACCTTCAAGTCGCCCTGTTCTGGCCTTTCACGATGGCTTCGTCTTCAGACCGTGTTTCCCCTGTTTCCGTTGTTTTCCTCACAACCCAGTGTAGCACTGGTATGTTTGGTTTTGCGAGAGGATGCTTAGCCTCGGTTGTGGCTTGTGGACATTTTGCTTCGCCTCCTCGCTGCCGTCGCAGTGTGCTTCCTCCCCTGCTGCTTGATCTGGGTCTATGCCCTCCATGGCTAGAGCAGGTCCCCGAGCTCCACTGCTCCTCAGCACCTAAGCCTAGGCTCGTTGGGTGTGGTTTTCCTCCAGGAACACAATGGGCAGGGTGACTCTTTTAGTTGAGCAGTGAATCTGGTCCAAGATCCAATTTGCAAAGCTCCTGTCAGTCGACTCCTCGCCATGGAGCAACACAGAAGATCGCAGGTCATTGAAAGACCACAACACCCCTACACCCGAATGATTCCATCTTACTGCTTAGGGGTATTTTCAGGTTTTGCTTTTGATTTAATTGCAGGCTAGTGTGCCCACATGTCTTTTTCCTGAATCCCCATTGGCTAGAATTTCGAAAATTCATAGTAATTCAACTGTTTGTCGGAAAATTATGAATAAATAGTTGTTGGATTTGATTTTTCGAGCAGAGTACGATTTTAAAGTTTCCAGACCATGTTTTGATCTTTTGTTCTGATGTTTTGTTGGAAACGATATTTTGGACTCATGAAACCCTAATCATGCACCAACATGATTAATGTGACCTGGGTCAACCTAGGTTTTCTTAATATAATGATGTTGATCCTTTAGATCAATCCACATGCACTCAAGCCCTAAATCACCTAAGATCAATACTATGTATTGATTCATAATGTTTAAATGATTATGGATAGGTTTGTAGGGCTAAGTCAAGGGAAGGTTTGACCTAGATCTGACTCAAGGATCATCCTTGCTCCAAGGTAAACGGGTCATGCTGCTGAGCACAAATATTTATGATTTCATGCATTTTAAATATAAATAGACATTATTGTTTCAAGTTTAATGTTATAATCATGTTCAATATATCATTGCTTGTTGATTGCCACATGCTATGTCTTATGATAATGCTCACCATGATTATTGTTATCATTAAAGGATCATGAGAATCATGTTAATAAGCAAGTGGGAGAAATCCCATCATGTTTAAAATATCATGTTAATGGGGAGAAATCCCTTCATGTTATGATTAGAGAATCATGATTTATTTTAATGTCAACATCATGTTAATGGTAAAGTAATTGGAATTGAAATAGTCTTGTTATGCTCCCGATCATGGACCTCAAAAGGGTCATTAAGGGCTTTCCTAGCATCAAGGGCTTTCCTAGCAATCACGTGCTCCTAAGGGGGCGTCATAGAGGGATGCATAAAATTTCTTTTCAATTCTTCATGTTAATAATGATAATTCAAGAATGCTTAAGTCGATTCATGTCAATTTTCTTACATGTCAAGTATATTTACTTTGTTTATTTTATAAAGTGCCAGTACCGTTTACTGATGTGTTGTTTTTCCCTTTGCATGGCTGGGGACGGGATGTCCCTAGGACTTGGAGCAAGTAAGGACTCAAGAAGAGCAAGCCATGACTAGAAGACATCAAAGAGTTATCTGGTGGGGTGCCATCCATTCTAGGCGATCCAATCATATAGAGTTGCTTATTGTTATGTTTAGTCTCCCATGTTGAGGGATGAATAGAATTCTAGACTTGTTGTTTGTAGTTTCCTATTCATATAATAATGTATGAATCTCAATGGTGAATTATTTGTTTACTTGCAATGATTACTTTTTGTGACAACCCTCCCTAAAATGCCAAGTACCCCACATTATGGATAATGTTGGGGATTAGGCTGTGCTTCCGTTGGTTATGTATGAAACCCTAGGGAGGGGTGTTACATTAATGGTATCAGAGCAAATAAATGGATGGCCACCAAAGCTACAATTTGATTCATATGTTCTAACCCTAGGTTTATGTGACCCTTTTTCCAGATGGCCCCTAAGAGAGTAGACAAAGGAAAGGGTAATGAGGATGGTGCTAGCTCTACTAGTGGGGAAAGTGGACCAAGAGAGAACAATAAGCCAACCATAGAAGATCTTGTCCAAGCACTCACCAATGTCCTAACACAAGTTCAACATCAGCCTAGGCATCATGAGCCCACTCTAGTAGACTTCCTAAAGATAAGGCCCGACTCTTTCTCGGGTGAAGGAGAAATTGATGTAGTCACCAAAGCTGAGGACTGGATGAGGGGCATGGAGCACTGTTTCCGGGACATGGACTGCCCTCAACACTCTAGGGTTCGTTTTGCAACCCACATGCTCAAGGGGGTAGCCCGCACATGGTGGGAAAACCTCCTCAACTCAAGGGCAGGTGATGCACCTCCATTCACATGGGAAGGGTTCGTTGAAGCCTTCCAGGGGCATTATGTGTCTGAAGCAATGATTGAGAAGAAGGAGCTAGAGTTTGCCAACCTGGGTCAAGTGGGTGACATGACGGTTACCCAATACGCCATGAAGTTCAGGGTCCTCCAAAAGTATGGCCATGATCATGATGAAACACGTAGAACAAAGAAATTCATCCGAGGACTCAAGCCCGACTTGAGTTTTGCCTTGTCAGGAAGAGGCCATAGAACCCTCCAGGCAGCCCTAGATGCAGCCCTGGAGCTTGAAGATCACCTTGGGAGATCCTACAAGAAGGATGTTCCCCAGAAGAACAACCTATACCAACCTCCCAACAACCTATATATATATACTTCGTTATATGTTTCTCAAACCCTAGATATGATATTAATTACTTTATACTTTTTCTTAAATTAAAAAATGAAAGGATATATGTTATATGATTATAGTTTTACGTAGAACTTTAAAATAAAAATTAGGGAGACTAAGTCCAAAAACATTCTTACAAACAACACATGAGTGTTTTTTTATAATTTAAAAAATACTAATTTTCAAATTATAGTGATATATATATATATATATATATATATATATATATATATATATATAAACACAAGTCGACAAGAAGTGTCTCAAGTTGTCAAGCACGTTGTCCCTTAACAAATAGACCTGAGTTCGTATCACAGTTACCGCCTTGATTTACCCCCCTCCTTGGCATTCAGCCTTCGCCACAGGTGTGGTGGGGAATCTTTCTCTCTTAATCACATATATATGTAAATACACACAAAAATAATTGTATATATATTTATACAATATGTGTGTGTCTCTATATATTTGTATATTAAAATATATATGTATGTAAATCTATGTGTAAATGAAAACTTATATATATATATATATACATATTTTATATATGTATATAGATATTTTGTCCCATACATGGAATTTAAAAAAGGATATATAAAAAGGTTGAGGATATGAATTGTCCATATTTTTTGAGAAAAACTTAT